>CM040435.1:28299211-29037156 GCA_022702705.1 Papilionanthe hookeriana x Papilionanthe teres
ACCGGATCCCATCGTAACTCCGGCAGCTAAGCGTGCTCGGGCGAGAGTAGTACTAGGATGGGTGACCTCCCGGGAAGTCCTCGTGTCGCACCCCTCCCTTTTGCGGGGCATCTATTATTTTTTTATCTTCCGTCCGGATCGCGGGCCACTGGCCGTACTCGGTGAGAGCGCATTTATCGTGGGCCCCACAGGGATTATCGTCTGGCGGATTGCGAGGCAAAGACGAGAATCGCCATAACTTCGCGCGCGAGCGTCCGTTCCGCCATTGCGACCCCATTCCGGAAAGCTTATCGAAAGACGGACGACGCGCGGATGTGCCGAAGGCCCATCCGCCGGACTCTCGCCGCTCAATTCGACCGTCTCCGCGGCCGAACGGCCCGCCGAAAGGAGTCCGCGCGATGGCGGGCTTCGATCTCCATAAGAATAAAAAAGACGCATATATCTTCGGGTGCGACCATACCAGACACTCGACGGCACCGGATCCCATCGAACTCCGCGCAGCTAAGCGTGCTCGGCGAGAGTAGTACTAGGATGGGTGACCTCCCGGGAAGTCCTCGTGCTGCACCCCACCCTCTTGCGGGCATCTATTATTTTTTTTATCTTCCGTCCGACGGCCAGCAGCGATAGATGCATTTGTCGTGGGCCCCACATGGATTTCCGTCCGACGGCAAGATCGAGAGCGCATTTGTCGTGGGCCCCACAGGGATTGTCGGCCGGCGGATTGCGAGGCGAAGACGAGAATCGCCATAACTTCGCGCGCAGCGTCCGTTCCGCCATTGCGACCCCATTCCGAAAGCTTATCGAAAGACGGACGACGCGCGGATGTGCCGAAGGCCCATCCGGCCGGACTCTCGCCGCTCAACCCGACCGTCTCGCGGGCCGAACGGCCCGCCGAAAGGAGTCCGCGCGATGGCGGGCTTCGATCTCCATAAGAATAAAAAAGACGCATATATCTTCGGTGCGACCATACCGAAGCACTCGGCAGCACCGGATCCCATCGAACTCCGCAGCTAAGCGTGCTCGGGCGAGAGTAGTACTAGGATGGGTGACCTCCCGGGAAGTCCTCGTGTTGCACCCCTCCCTTTTGCGGGCATCTATTATTTTTTTATCTTCCGTCCGACGGCCGCACCGAGAGCGCATTTATCGTGGGCCCCACGAGTGGATTATCGGGCCCGGCGGATTCGGCGAGGCAGAAGACGAGAATCGCCATAACTTCGCGCGTTGTGCGTCCGTTCCGCCATTGCGACCCCATTCCGGAAAGCTTATCGAAAGACGGACGACGCGCGGATGTGCCGAAGGCCCATCCGCCGGACTCTCGCCGCTCAACTCGATCGTCTCGCGGCCGAACCGCCCGCCGAAAGGAGTCCGCGCGATGGCGGGCTTCGATCTCCATAAGAATGAAAAAGACGCATATATCTTCGGGTGCGACCATACCAAAGACTCAGCGGCACCGGATCCCATCGAACTCCGCAGCTAAGCGTGCTCGGGCGAGAGTAGTACTAGGATGGGTGACCTCCCGGGAAGTCCTCGTGTTGCACCCCTCCCTTTCGCGGGGCATCTATTATTTTTTTTATCTTCCGTCCGAAGACGGCCGGAGCGATAAGTGCATTTGTCGTGGGCCCCACATGGATTATCGCGTCCGGACGCGCAAGATCGAGAGCGCATTTGTCGTGGGCCCCACAGGGATTGTCGGCCGGCTGATTGCGAGGCGCACGAGAATCGCCATAACTTCGCGCGCAGCGTCCGTTCCGCCATTGCGACCCCATTCCGGAAAGCTTATCGAAAGACGGACGACGCGCGGATGTGCCGAAGGCCCATCCGGCCGGACTCTCGCCGCTCAATTCGACCGTCTCGCGGGCCGAACGGCCCGCCGAAAGGAGTCCGCGCGATGGCGGGCTTCGATCTCCATAAGAATAAAAAGACGCATATATCTTCGGGTGCGACTCATACCGAAGCACTAAGGCACCGGATCCCATCGTAACTCCGCAGCTAAGCGTGCTCTGGGCGAGAGTAGTACTAGGATGGGTGACCTCCCCGGGAAGTCCTCGTGTTGCACCCCACCCTTTTGCGGGCATCTATTATTTTTTTTATCTTCCGTCCGGACGGCCGCAGCGATAGTGCATTTGTCGTGGGCCCCACATGGATTTCCGTCCGGACGGCAAGATCGAGAGCGCATTTGTCGTGGGCCCCACAGGGATTGTCGGCCGGCGGACCGCGAGGCAAGCACGAGAATCGCCATAACTTCGCGCGCTGTGCGTCCGTTCCGCCATTGCGACCCCATTCCGGAAAGCTTATCGAAAGACGGACGACGCGCGGATGTGCCGAAGGCCCATCCGCCGGACTCTCGCCGCTCAATTCGACCGTTCGCGGGCCGAACGGCCCGCCGAAAGGAGTCCGCGCGATGGCGGGCTTCGATCTCCATAAGAATAAAAAAGACGCATATATCTTCGGTGCGACCATACCAAGCACCAAGGCACCGGATCCCATCGAACTCCGGCAGCTAAGCGTGCTTCGGCGAGAGTAGTACTAGGATGGGTGACCTCCTCGGGAAGTCCTCGTGTTGCACCCCTCCCTTTTGCGGGGCATCTATTATTTTTTTATCTTCCGTCCGGAGCACCGGCCGGATCACTCGAGAGCGCATTTATCGTGGGCCCCACAGGGATTATCGGCCGGCGGATTGCGAGGCAGCGACGAGAATCGCCATAACTTCGCGCGCAGCGTCCGTTCCGCCATTGCGACCCCATTCCGGAAAGCTTATCGAAAGACGGACGACGCGCGGATGTGCCGAAGGCCCATCCGGCCGGACTCTCGCCGCTCAATTCGACCGTCTCCGCGGCCGAACGGCCCGCCGAAAGGAGTCCGCGCGATGGCGGCTTCGATCGCCATAAGAATTAAAAAGACGCATATATCTTCGGGTGCGACCATACCAAGACCGCTGCACCGGATCCCATCGAACTCCGCCAGCTAAGCGTGCTCGGCGAGAGTAGTACTAGGATGGGTGACCTCCCGGGAAGTCCTCGTGTTGCACCCCACCCTTTTGCGGGCATCTATTATTTTTTTTATCTTCCGTCCGACGGCCGCAGCGATAGAGGCATTTGTCGTGGGCCCCACATGGATTTCCGTCCGGACGGCAAGATCGAGAGCGCATTTGTCGTGGGCCCCACAGGGATTGTCGGCCGGCGGATCGCGAGGCAAGACGAGAATCGCCATAACTTCGCGCGCGAGCGTCCGTTCCGCCATTGCGACCCCATTCCGGAAAGCTTATCGAAAGACGGACGACGCGCGGATGTGCCGAAGGCCCATCCGCCGGACTCTCGCCGCTCACCCGACCGTCTCGCGGGCCGAACGGCCCGCCGAAAGGAGTCCGCGCGATGGCGGGCTTCGATCTCCATAAGAATAAAAAAGACGCATATATCTTCGGTGCGACCATACCAGAAGACCAAAGCGCACCGGATCCCATCGAACTCCGGCAGCTAAGCGTGCTCGGCGAGAGTAAGTACTAGGATGGGTGACCTCCCGGGAAGTCCTCGTGTCGCACCCCTCCCTTTTGCGGGGCATCTATTATTTTTTATCTTCCGTCCGGACGGGCCGCATCGAGAGCGCATTTATCGTGGGCCCCACATGGATTATCGTCCGGCGGATTGCGAGGCAAGACGAGAATCGCCATAACTTCGCGCGCAGCGTCCGTTCCGCCATTGCGACCCCATTCCGGAAAGCTTATCGAAAGACGGACGACGCGCGGATGTGCCGAAGGCCCATCCGGCTGGACTTCGCCGCTCAATTCGAGCCGTTCGCGCGGCCGAACGGCCCGCCGAAAGGAGTCCGCGCGATGGCGGGCTTCGATCTCCATAAGAATAAAAAAGACGCATATATCTTCGGTGCGACCATACCAAGCACCAGCGGCACCGGATCCCATCGAACTCCGCAGCTTAAGCGTGCTCGGGCGAGAGTAGTACTAGGATGGGTGACCTCCCGGGAAGTCCTCGTGTCGCACCCCTCCCTTTTGCGGGCATCTATTATTTTTTTTATCTTCCGTCCGACGGCCGCAGCGATAAGTGCATTTGTCGTGGGCCCCACATGGATTTCCGTCCGGACGGCAAGATCGAGAGCGCATTTGTCGTGGGCCCCACATGGATTATCGGCCGGCGGATTGCGAGGCAAGCACGAGAATCGCCATAACTTCGCGCGCAGCGTCCGTTCCGCCATCGCGACCCCATTCCGGAAAGCTTATCGAAAGACGGACGACGCGCGGATGTGCCGAAGGCCCATCCGCCGGACTCTCGCCGCTCAATTCGACCGTTCGCGGGCCGAACGGCCCGCCGAAAGGAGTCCGCGCGATGGCGGGCTTCGATCTCCATAAGAATAAAAAAGACGCATATATCTTCGGGTGCGACCATACCAAAGACCAAAGGCACCGGATCCCATCGAACTCCGCAGCTAAGCGTGCTTGGGCGAGAGTAGTACTAGGATGGGTGACCTCCCGGGAAGTCCTCGTGTCGCACCCCTCCCTTTTGCGGGCATCTATTATTTTTTTTATCTTCCGTCCGACGGCCGAGCGATAGAGCATTTGTCGTGGGCCCCACATGGATTTCCGTCCGACGGCAAGATCGAGAGCGCATTTATCGTGGGCCCCACAGGGATTATCGGCCGGCGGATTGCGAGGCAAGCACGAGAATCGCCATAACTTCGCGCGCAGCGTCCGTTCCGCCATCGCGACCCCATTCCGAAAGCTTATCGAAAGACGGACGACGCGCGGATGTGCCGAAGGCCCATCCGGCCGGACTCTCGCCGCTCACCCGAGCCGTCTCCGGCGGGCCGAACGGCCCGCCGAAAGGAGTCCGCGCGATGGCGGGCTTCGATCTCCATAAGAATAAAAAAGACGCATATATCTTCGAGTGCGACTATACCAAGCACCAGCGGCACCGGATCCCATCGAACTCCGCAGCTAAGCGTGCTCGGGCGAGAGTAAGTATTAGGATGGGTGACCTCCCGGGAAGTCCTCGTGTTGCACCCCTCCCTTTTGCGGGCATCTATTATTTTTTTTATCTTCCGTCCGGACGGCCGTAGCGATAGAGCATTTGTCGTGGGCCCCACATGGATTTCCGTCCGGACGGCAAGATCGAGAGCGCATTTGTCGTGGGCCCCACAGGATTGTCGGCCGGCGGATTGCGAGGCAAGACGAGAATCGCCATAACTTCGCGCGCAGTGCGTCCGTTCCGCCATCGCGACCCCATTCCGAAAGCTTATCGAAAGACGGACGACGCGCGGATGTGCCGAAGGCCCATCCGGCCGGACTCTCGCCGCTCAATTCGACCGTTCGCGGGCCGAACGGCCCGCCGAAAGGAGTCCGCGCGATGGCGGGCTTCGATCTCCATAAGAATAAAAAAGACGCATATATCTTCGGGTGCGACCATACCAGCACTCGCAGCACCGGATCCCATCGAACTCCGCAGCTAAGCGTGCTCGGGCGAGAGTAGTACTAGGATGGGTGACCTCCCGGGAAGTCCTCGTGTTGCACCCCTCCCTTTTGCGGGGCATCTATTATTTTTTTATCTTCGTCCGATCGCGGAATCATTCCGTGGGCCCCACAGGATGTCCGACGGCGACGAGAGCGCATTTATCGTGGGCCCCACAGGGATTATCGGCCGGCGGATTGCGAGGCAAGCACGAGAATCGCCATAACTTCGCGCGCAAAGCGTCCGTTCCGCCATTGCGACCCCATTCCGGAAAGCTTATCGAAAGACGGACGACGCGCGGATGTGCCGAAGGCCCATCCCACCGGACTCTCGCCGCTCAATTCGACCGTTCGCGGGCCGAACGGCCCGCCGAAAGGAGTCCGCGCGATGGCGGGCTTCGATCTCCATAAGAATAAAAAAGACGCATATATCTTCGGTGCGACCATACCAGCGACTCGAAGGCACCGGATCCCATCGAACTCCGCAGCTAAGCGTGCTCGGGCGAGAGTAAGTACTAGGATGGGTGACCTCCCGGGAAGTCCTCGTGTCGCACCCCACCCTTTGCGGGGCATCTATTATTTTTTTTATCTTCCGTCCGACGGCCGCGAGCGATAAGGCATTTGTCGTGGGCCCCACATGGATTTCCGTCCGGACGGCAAGATCGAGAGCGCATTTGTCGTGGGCCCCACAGGGATTGTCGGCCGGCGGATTGCGAGGCAAGCACGAGAATCGCCATAACTTCGCGCGCAGAGCGTCCGTTCCGCCATTGCGACCCCATTCCGGAAAGCTTATCGAAAGACGGACGACGCGCGGATGTGCCGAAGGCCCATCCGGCCGGACTCTCGCCGCTCAATTCGACCGCTCCGCGGGCCGAACGGCCCGCCGAAAGGAGTCCGCGCGATGGCGGGCTTCGATCTCCATAAGAATAAAAAAGACGCATATATCTTCGGGTGCGACCATACCAAGCACTCGACGGCACCGGATCCCATCGTAACTCCGCAGCTAAGCGTGCTCGGGCGAGAGTAAGTACTAGGATGGGTGACCTCCTGGGAAGTCCTCGTGTTGCACCCCTCCCTTTTGCAGGGCATCTATTATTTTTTTATCTTCCGTCCGGACGGCCAGAGCGAGAGTGCATTTGTCGTGGGCCCCACATGGATTTCCGTCCGGACGGCAAGATCGAGAGCGCATTTGTCGTGGGCCCCACAGGGATTATCGGCTGGCGGACTGCGAGGCAGCACGAGAATCGCCATAACTTCGCGCGCCGGCGTCCGTTCCGCCATTGCGACCCCATTCCGGAAAGCTTATCGAAAGACGGACGACGCGCGGATGTGCCGAAGGCCCATCCGGCCGGACTTCGCCGCTCAACTCGACCGTCTGCGGGCCGAACGGCCCGCCGAAAGGAGTCCGCGCGATGGCGGGCTTCGATCTCCATAAGAATAAAAAGACGCATATATCTTCGGGTGCGACCATACCAAAGACCGCAGCACCGGATCCCATCGAACTCCGCAGCTAAGCGTGCTTCGGGCGAGAGTAGTACTAGGATGCGGTGACCTCCCGGGAAGTCCTCGTGTCAGCACCCCTCCCTTTTGCGGGGCATCTATTATTTTTTTTATCTTCCGTCCGGACGGCCGTACCGAGAGCGCATTTATCGTGGGCCCCGCAGTGGATTATCGGCCGGCGGATTGCGAGGCAACGACGAGAATCGCCATAACTTCGCGCGTCGTGCGTCCGTTCCGCCATTGCGACCCCATTCCGAAAGCTTATCGAAAGACGGACGACGCGCGGATGTGCCGAAGGCCCATCCGGCCGGACTCTCGCCGCTCAATTCGACCGCTCTCGCGGGCCGAACGGCCCGCCGAAAGGAGTCCGCGCGATGGCGGGCTTCGATCTCCATAAGAATGAAAAAGACGCATATATCTTCGGGTGCGACTCATACCAAAGACCAACGGCACCGGATCCCATCGAACTCCGCAGCTAAGCGTGCTCGGGGCGAGAGTAGTACTAGGATGGGTGACCTCCGGGAAGTCCTCGTGTCGCACCCCACCCTTTTGCGGGCATCTATTATTTTTTTTATCTTCCGTCCGGACGGCCGGAGCGATAGGCATTTGTCGTGGGCCCCACATGGATTTCCGTCCGGACGGCAAGATCGAGAGCGCATTTGTCGTGGGCCCCACAGGATTGTCGGCCGGCGGATTGCGAGGCAAGACGAGAATCGCCATAACTTCGCGCGCAGCGTCCGTTCCGCCATCGCGACCCCATTCCGGAAAGCTTATCGAAAGACGGACGACGCGCGGATGTGCCGAAGGCCCATCCGGCCGGACTCTCGCCGCTCACTCCGACCGTCTCGCGGGCCGAACGGCCCGCCGAAAGGAGTCCGCGCGATGGCGGGCTTCGATCTCCATAAGAATAAAAAAGACGCATATATCTTCGGTGCGACTCATACCAAAGACCAGCTGCACCGGATCCCATCGAACTCCGCAGCTAAGCGTGCTTCGGGCGAGAGTAGTACTAGGATGGGTGACCTCCGGGAAGTCCTCGTGTTGCACCCCTCCCTTTGCGGGGCATCTATTATTTTTTTTATCTTCCGTCCGGACGGCCGCAGCGATAGGCATTTGTCGTGGGCCCCACATGGATTTCCGTCCGGACGGCAAGATCGAGAGCGCATTTGTCGTGGGCCCCACAGGGATTATCGGCCGGCGGATTGCGAGGCAGCACGAGAATCGCCATAACTTCGCGCGCAAGCGTCCGTTCCGCCATCGCGACCCCATTCCGAAAGCTTATCGAAAGACGGACGACGCGCGGATGTGCCGAAGGCCCATCCGCCGGACTCTCGCCGCTCAACTCGACCGCTCTCGCGGGCCGAACGGCCCGCCGAAAGGAGTCCGCGCGATGGCGGGCTTCGATCTCCATAAGAATAAAAAAGACGCATATATCTTCTGGTGCGACCATACCAAAGACCAGAGGCACCGCATCCCATCGAACTCCGCAGCTAAGCGTGCTTCGGGCGAGAGTAGTACTAGGATGGGTGACCTCCCGGGAAGTCCTCGTGTCGCACCCCACCCTTTGCGGGCATCTATTATTTTTTTTATCTTCCGTCCGACGGCCGCAGCGATAGTGCATTTGTCGTGGGCCCCACATGGATTTCCGTCCGGACGGCAAGATCGAGAGCGCATTTGTCGTGGGCCCCACAGGGATTGTCGGCCGGCGGATCGCGAGGCAAGACGAGAATCGCCATAACTTCGCGCGCAGCGTCCGTTCCGCCATCGCGACCCCATTCCGGAAAGCTTATCGAAAGACCGGACGACGCGCGGATGTGCCGAAGGCCCATCCGGCCGGACTCTCGCCGCTCAATTCGACCGTTCGCGGGCCGAACGGCCCGCCGAAAGGAGTCCGCGCGATGGCGGGCTTCGATCTCCATAAGAATAAAAAGACGCATATATCTTCTGGGTGCGACCATACCAAGCACCAAGGCACCGGATCCCATCGAACTCCGCAGCTAAGCGTGCTTCGGCGAGAGTAGTACTCAGGATGGGCGACCTCCCGGGAAGTCCTCGTGTTGCACCCCACCCTTTTGCGGGGCATCTATTATTTTTTTTATCTTCCGTCCGGACGGCCAGACCGAGAGCGCATTTATCGTGGGCCCCACATGGATTATCCGTCCCGTGTCGAGGCCATTGCGTAGGACGGAAGCACGAGAATCGCCATAACTTCGCGCGCAGCGTCCGTTCCGCCATTGCGACCCCATTCCGAAAGCTTATCGAAAGACGGACGACGCGCGGATGTGCCGAAGGCCCATCCGGCCGGACTCTCGCCGCTCAACCCGAGCCGTTCCGCGGCCGAACGGCCCGCCGAAAGGAGTCCGCGTGATGGCGGGCTTCGATCTCCATAAGAATAAAAAAGACGCATATATCTTCGGGTGCGACCATACCGAAGACCAAGGCACCGGATCCCATCGTAACTCCGCAGCTAAGCGTGCTTCGGGCGAGAGTAGTACTAGGATGGGTGACCTCCCGGGAAGTCCTCGTGTCGCACCCCACCCTTTGCGGGGCATCTATTATTTTTTTTATCTTCCGTCCGACGGCCGCAGCGATAAGTGCATTTGTCGTGGGCCCCACATGGATTTCCGTCCGGACGGCAAGATCGAGAGCGCATTTGTCGTGGGCCCCACAGGATTGTCGGCCGGCGGATCGCGAGGCAAGCACGAGAATCGCCATAACTTCATGCGCAGCGTCCGTTCCGCCATTGCGACCCCATTCCGGAAAGCTTATCGAAAGACAGACGACGCGCGGATGTGCCGAAGGCCCATCCGGCTGGGCTCTCGCCGCTCAATTCGACCGTTCGCGGGCCGAACGGCCCGCCGAAAGGAGTCCGCGCGATGGCGGGCTTCGATCTCCATAAGAATAAAAAGACGCATATATCTTCGGTGCGACCATACCAACACTCGCGGCACCGGATCCCATCGAACTCCGCAGCTAAGCGTGCTTCTGGCGAGAGTAGTACTAGGATGGGTGACCTCCCGGGAAGTCCTCGTGTTGCACCCCTCCCTTTTGCGGGCATCTATTATTTTTTTTATCTTCCGTCCGGACGTCGCCGTACTCGAGAGCGAGAGCATTTATCGTGGGCCCCACAGGGATTATCGGCCGGCGGATTGCGAGGCAAGCACGAGAATCGCCATAACTTCGCGCGCAGCGTCCGTTCCGCCATTGCGACCCCATTCCGAAAGCTTATCGAAAGACGGACGACGCGCGGATGTGCCGAAGGCCCATCCGGCCGGACTCTCGCCGCTCACTCCGACCGCTCCGCGGGCCGAACGGCCCGCCGAAAGGAGTCCGCGCGATGGCGGGCTTCGATCTCCATAAGAATAAAAAAGACGCATATATCTTCGGTGCGACCATACCAAAGACCAAGGCACCGGATCCCATCGTAACTCCGCAGCTAAGCGTGCTTCGGCGAGAGTAGTACTAGGATGGGTGACCTCCCGGGAAGTCCTCGTGTCGCACCCCACCCTTTGCGGGGCATCTATTATTTTTTTTATCTTCCGTCCGACGGCCGCAGCGATAAGGCATTTGTCGTGGGCCCCACATGGATTTCCGTCCGGACGGCAAGATCGAGAGCGCATTTGTCGTGGGCCCCACAGGGATTGTCGGCCGGCGGATCGCGAGGCAAGCACGAGAATCGCCATAACCTCGCGCGTAGTGCGTCCGTTCCGCCATTGCGACCCCATTCCGAAAGCTTATCGAAAGACGGACGACGCGCGGATGTGCCGAAGGCCCATCCGGCCGGACTCTCGCCGCTCAATTCGACCGTCTCGCGGGCCGAACGGCCCGCCGAAAGGAGTCCGCGCGATGGCGGGCTTCGATCTCCATAAGAATAAAAAAGACGCATATATCTTCGGGTGCGACCATACCAGACCACGCCGCACCGGATCCCATCGAACTCCGCAGCTAAGCGTGCTTCGGGCGAGAGTAAGTACTAGGATGGGTGACCTCCCGGGAAGTCCTCGTGTTGCACCCCTCCCTTTGCGGGGCATCTATTATTTTTTTATCTTCCGTCCGGACGGCCGGCATACCGAGAGCGCATTTATCGTGGGCCCCACAGGGATTATCGTGCCGGCGGATTGCGAGGCGAAGACGAGAATCGCCATAACTTCGCGCGCAGGGCGTCCGTTCCGCCATTGCGACCCCATTCCGAAAGCTTATCGAAAGACGGACGACGCGCGGATGTGCCGAAGGCCCATCCGGCCGGACTCTCGCCGCTCAATTCGACCGTTCGCGGCCGAACGGCCCGCCGAAAGGAGTCCGCGCGATGGCGGGCTTCGATCTCCATAAGAATAAAAAAGACGCATATATCTTCGGTGCGACTCATACCAGCGACTCGCAGGCACCGGATCCCATCGTAACTCCGCAGCTAAGCGTGCTCGGGCGAGAGTAGTACTAGGATGGGTGACCTCCCGGGAAGTCCTCGTGTTGCACCCCACCCTTTGCGGGGCATCTATTATTTTTTTTATCTTCCGTCCGACGGCCGCAGCGATAGTGCATTTGTCGTGGGCCCCACATGGATTTCCGTCCGGACCGGCAAGATCGAGAGCGCATTTGTCGTGGGCCCCACAGGGATTGTCGGCCGGCTGATCGCGAGGCAAAGACGAGAATCGCCATAACTTCGCGCGCATGCGTCCGTTCCGCCATCGCGACCCCATTCCGGAAAGCTTATCGAAAGACGGACGACGCGCGGATGTGCCGAAGGCCCATCCGGCTGGACTCTCGCCGCTCACTCCGACCGTTCTGCGGGCCGAACGGCCCGCCGAAAGGAGTCCGCGTGATGGCGGGCTTCGATCTCCATAAGAATAAAAAGACGCATATATCTTCGGGTGCGACCATACCAAGACACGCGGCACCCGATCCCATCGAACTCCGCAGCTAAGCGTGCTCGGGCGAGAGTAGTACTAGGATGGGTGACCTCCCGGGAAGTCCTCGTGTTGCACCCCTCCCTTTTGCGGGGCATCTATTATTTTTTTATCTTCCCGTCCGGACGTCGCCGTACCCGAGAGCGCATTTATCGTGGGCCCCACAGGGATTATCGGCCGGCGGATTGCGAGGCAAGCACGAGAATCGCCATAACCTCGCGCGCAGCGTCCGTTCCGCCATTGCGACCCCATTCCGGAAAGCTTATCGAAAGATGGACGACGCGCGGATGTGCCGAAGGCCCATCCGGCCGGACTCTCGCCGCTCAATCCGACCGCTCGCGGGCCGAACGGCCCGCCGAAAGGAGTCCGCGCGATGGCGGGCTTCGATCTCCATAAGAATAAAAAAGACGCATATATCTTCGGGTGCGACCATACCAAGACTGAGGCACCGGATCCCATCGAACTCCGCAGCTAAGCGTGCTCGGGCGAGAGTAGTACTAGGATGGGTGACCTCCCGGGAAGTCCTCGTGTCGCACCCCACCCTTTGCGGGGCATCTATTATTTTTTTTATCTTCCGTCCGACGGCCGCAGCGATAGTGCATTTGTCGTGGGCCCCACATGGATTTCCGTCCGACGGCAAGATCGAGAGCGCATTTGTCGTGGGCCCCACAGGATTGTCGGCCGGCGGATTGCGAGGCAAGACGAGAATCGCCATAACTTCGCGCGCGTGCGTCCGTTCCGCCATCGCGACCCCATTCCGAAAGCTTATCGAAAGACGGACGACGCGCGGATGTGCCGAAGGCCCATCCGGCCGGACTCCGCCGCTCACTCCGACCGTTCTGCGGGCCGAACGGCCCGCCGAAAGGAGTCCGCGTGATGGCGGGCTTCGATCTCCATAAGAATAAAAAAGACGCATATATCTTCGGGTGCGACCATACCAGCACCAGTGCACCGGATCCCATCGTAACTCCGCAGTTAAGCGTGCTTCGGGCGAGAGTAGTACTAGGATGGGTGACCTCCCGGGAAGTCCTCGTGTTGCACCCCTCCCTTTGCGGGCATCTATTATTTTTTTTATCTTCCGTCCGGACGGCCGCAGCGATAAGGCATTTGTCGTGGCCCCACATGGATTTCCGTCCGGACGGCAAGATCGAGAGCGCATTTGTCGTGGGCCCCACAGTGGATTGTCGGCCGGCGGATTGCGAGGCGAAGACGAGAATCGCCATAACTTCGCGCGCAGCGTCCGTTCCGCCATTGCGACCCCATTCCGAAAGCTTATCGAAAGACGGACGACGCGCGGATGTGCCGAAGGCCCATCCGGCCGGACTCTCGCCGCTCAATTCGACCGCCTCGGCGGGCCGAACGGCCCGCCGAAAGGAGTCCGCGCGATGGCGGGCTTCGATCTCCATAAGAATAAAAAGACGCATATATCTTCGGTGCGACCATACCGAAGACCACGTGCACCGCATCCCATCGAACTCCGCAGCTAAGCGTGCTCGGGCGAGAGTAGTACTAGGATGGGTGACCTCCCGGGAAGTCCTCGTGTCGCACCCCTACCCTTTTGCGGGGCATCTATTATTTTTTTTATCTTCCGTCCGACGGCCGCAGCGATAGATGCATTTGTCGTGGGCCCCACATGGATTTCCGTCCGGACGGCAAGATCGAGAGCGCATTTGTCGTGGGCCCCACAGGATTGTCGGCGGGCGGATTGCGAGGCAGCACGAGAATCGCCATAACTTCGCGCGCAGGCGTCCGTTCCGCCATTGCGACCCCATTCCGGAAAGCTTATCGAAAGACGGACGACGCGCGGATGTGCCGAAGGCCCATCCGGCTGGACTCTCGCCGCTCAATTCGACCGCTCGCGGGCCGAACGGCCCGCCGAAAGGAGTCCGCGCGATGGCGGGCTTCGATCTCCATAAGAATAAAAAGACGCATATATCTTCGGGTGCGACCATACCGAAGACCAACGGCACCGGATCCCATCGAACTCCGCAGCTAAGCGTGCTCGGGCGAGAGTAGTACTAGGATGGGTGACCTCCTGGGAAGTCCTCGTGTTGCACCCCTCCCTTTTGCGGGGCATCTATTATTTTTTTATCTTCCGTCCGGACGGCCAGACCGAGAGCGCATTTATCGTGGGCCCCACAGGGATTATCGTCTGGCGGATTGCGAGGCAGCACGAGAATCGCCATAACTTCGCGCGCAGGCGTCCGTTCCGCCATTGCGACCCCATTCCGGAAAGCTTATCGAAAGACGGACGACGCGCGGATGTGCCGAAGGCCCATCCGCCGGACTCTCGCCGCTCAACTCGGACCGTTCGCGGGCCGAACGGCCCGCCGAAAGGAGTCCGCGCGATGGCGGGCTTCGATCTCCATAAGAATTAAAAAGACGCATATATCTTCGGGTGCGACCATACCAAGACCAAGGCACCGGATCCCATCGAACTCCGCAGCTAAGCGTGCTCGGGCGAGAGTAGTACTAGGATGGGTGACCTCCCGGGAAGTCCTCGTGTCGCACCCCACCCTTTTGCGGGCATCTATTATTTTTTTTATCTTCCGTCCGGACGGCCGCAGCGATAGTGCATTTGTCGTGGGCCCCACATGGATTTCCGTCCGGACGGCAAGATCGAGAGCGCATTTGTCGTGGGCCCCACAGGGATTGTCGGCTGGCGGACTGCGAGGCAAGACGAGAATCGCCATAACTTCGCGCGCGAGCGTCCGTTCCGCCATTGCGACCCCATTCCGGAAAGCATATCGAAAGACGGACGACGCGCGGATGTGCCGATGGCGCATCCGGCTGGACTCTCGCCGCTCAATTCGACGGTTCTGCGGGCCGACCGGCCCGCCGAAAGGAGTCCGCGCGATGGCGGGCTTCGATCTCCATAAGAATAAAAAGACGCATATATCTTCGGGTGCGACCATACCGAAGACTCGGGCAGCACCGGATCCCATCGAACTCCGCAGCTTAAGCGTGCTTCGGCGAGAGTAGTACTAGGATGGGTGACCTCCCGGGAAGTCCTCGTGTTGCACCCCTCCCTTTTGCGGGGCATCTATTATTTTTTTATCTTCGTCCGAGTCCAGGATTCGCGGGCCCCAGTGCACTCGAGAGCGCATTTATCGTGGGCCCCACAGGGATTATCGGCCGGCGGATTGCGAGGCAAGCACGAGAATCGCCATAACTTCGCGCGCAGCGTCCGTTCCGCCATTGCGACCCCATTCCGGAAAGCTTATCGAAAGACGGACGACGCGCGGATGTGCCGAAGGCCCATCCGGCCGGACTCTCGCCGCTCAATCCGACCGTCTCGCGGGCCGAACGGCCCGCCGAAAGGAGTCCGCGCGATGGCGGGCTTCGATCTCCATAAGAATAAAAAGACGCATATATCTTCGGTGCGACCATACCAGCACCAGTGCACCGGATCCCATCAGAACTCCGCAGTTAAGCGTGCTTGGGCGAGAGTAGTACTAGGATGGGTGACCTCCTGGGAAGTCCTCGTGTTGCACCCCACCCTTTTGCGGGGCATCTATTATTTTTTTTATCTTCCGTCCGGACGGCCACAGCGATAGTGCATTTGTCGTGGGCCCCACATGGATTTCGGTCCGGACGGCAAGATCGAGAGCGCATTTGTCGTGGGCCCCACAGGATTGTCGGCCGGCGGATTGCGAGGCAAGCACGAGAATCGCCATAACTTCGCGCGCAGGCGTCCGTTCCGCCATTGCGACCCCATTCCGAAAGCTTATCGAAAGACGGACGACGCGCGGATGTGCCGAAGGCCCATCCGCCGGACTCTCGCCGCTCAATTCGACCGTCTCGCGGGCCGAACGGCCCGCCGAAAGGAGTCCGCGCGATGGCGGGCTTCGATCTCCATAAGAATAAAAAAGACGCATATATCTTCTGGTGCGACCATACCAGAGACCGCGGCACCGGATCCCATCAGAACTCCGCAGCTAAGCGTGCTTGGGCGAGAGTAGTACTAGGATGGGTGACCTCCTGGGAAGTCCTCGTGTTGCACCCCTCCCTTTTGCGGGGCATCTATTATTTTTTTATCTTCCGTCCGGACCCGGGAAGTCATTCCGTGGGCCCCAAGGATTCCCGGACGGCAACCGAGAGCGCATTTATCGTGGGCCCCACAGGGATTATCGGCGGGCGGACTGCGAGGCAGCACGAGAATCGCCATAACTTCGCGCGCAGGCGTCCGTTCCGCCATTGCGACCCCATTCCGGAAAGCTTATCGAAAGACGGACGACGCGCGGATGTGCCGAAGGCCCATCCGGCTGGACTCTCGCCGCTCACTTCGACCGTTCGGCGGCCGAACGGCCCGCCGAAAGGAGTCCGCGTGATGGCGGGCTTCGATCTCCATAAGAATAAAAAAGACGCATATATCTTCGGGTGCGACCATACCAGACACCGGGCACCGGATCCCATCGAACTCCGCAGCTAAGCGTGCTCGGGCGAGAGTAGTACTAGGATGGGTGACCTCCTGGGAAGTCCTCGTGTTGCACCCCACCCTTTTGCGGGGCATCTATTATTTTTTTTATCTTCCGTCCGGACGGCCGCAGCGATAGGGCATTTGTCGTGGGCCCCACATGGATTTCCGTCCGGACGGCAAGATCGAGAGCGCATTTGTCGTGGGCCCCACAGGGATTGTCGGCCGGCGATTGCGAGGCAAGACGAGAATCGCCATAACTTCGCGCGCGAGCGTCCGTTCCGCCATTGCGACCCCATTCCGGAAAGCTTATCGAAAGACGGACGACGCGCGGATGTGCCGAAGGCCCATCCGGCTGGACTCTCGCCGCTCAACTCGACCGTTCCGCGGGCCGAACGGCCCGCCGAAAGGAGTCCGCGTGATGGCGGGCTTCGATCTCCATAAGAATAAAAAAGACGCATATATCTTCGGGTGCGACCATACCAGCACTCCGAGGCACCGGATCCCATCAGAACTCCGCAGTTAAGCGTGCTTGGGCGAGAGTAGTACTAGGATGGGTGACCTCCTGGGAAGTCCTCGTGTTGCACCCCTCCCTTTTGCAGGGCATCTATTATTTTTTTATCTTCCGTCCGGACGACCGCAGCGATAGTGCATTTGTCGTGGGCCCCACATGGATTTCGTCCGGACGGCAAGATCGAGAGCGCATTTGTCGTGGGCCCCACAGGGATTATCGGCTGGCGGATTGCGAGGCGCACGAGAATCGCCATAACTTCGCGCGCAGAGCGTCCGTTCCGCCATTGCGACCCCATTCCGAAAGCTTATCGAAAGACGGACGACGCGCGGATGTGCCGAAGGCCCATCCGGCCGGACTCTCGCCGCTCAATTCGACCGTTCCGCGGGCCGAACGGCCCGCCGAAAGGAGTCCGCGCGATGGCGGGCTTCGATCTCCATAAGAATAAAAAGACGCATATATCTTCCGGTGCGACCATACCAGCACCAGTGCACCGGATCCCATCAGAACTCCGCAGCTAAGCGTGCTTGGGCGAGAGTAGTACTAGGATGGGTGACCTCCTGGGAAGTCCTCGTGTTGCACCCCACCCTTTTGCGGGGCATCTATTATTTTTTTATCTTCCGTCCGGACGGCCAGAGCGATAGTGCATTTGTCGTGGGCCCCACATGGATTTCCGTCCGGACGGCAAGATCGAGAGCGCATTTGTCGTGGGCCCCACAGGGATTGTCGGCTGGCGGATTGCGAGGCAGCACGAGAATCGCCATAACTTCGCGCGCAGGCGTCCGTTCCGCCATTGCGACCCCATTCCGGAAAGCTTATCGAAAGACGGACGACGCGCGGATGTGCCGAAGGCCCATCCGACCGGACTCTCGCCGCTCAATTCGACCGTCTCGCGGGCCGAACGGCCCGCCGAAAGGAGTCCGCGCGATGGCGGGCTTCGATCTCCATAAGAATAAAAAGACGCATATATCTTCGGGTGCGACCATACCGAGCACCGGCAGCACCGGATCCCATCGAACTCCGCAGCTTAAGCGTGCTTCGGGCGAGAGTAGTACTAGGATGGGTGACCTCCGGGAAGTCCTCGTGTTGCACCCCTCCCTTTTGCGGGGCATCTATTATTTTTTTATCTTCCGTCCGGACGGCCGTACCGAGAGCGCATTTATCGTGGGCCCCACAGGGGACTTATCGTGGCCCGGCGGATTGCGAGGCAAGCACGAGAATCGCCATAACTTCGCGCGCGAGCGTCCGTTCCGCCATTGCGACCCCATTCCGGAAAGCTTATCGAAAGACGGACGACGCGCGGATGTGCCGAAGGCCCATCCGGCTGGACTCTCGCCGCTCAATCCGACCGTTCCGCGGGCCGAACGGCCCGCCGAAAGGAGTCCGCGTGATGGCGGGCTTCGATCTCCATAAGAATAAAAAAGACGCATATATCTTCGGGTGCGACCATACCAGAGACCAAGTGCACCGGATCCCATCAGAACTCCGCAGTTAAGCGTGCTTGGGCGAGAGTAGTACTAGGATGGGTGACCTCCTGGGAAGTCCTCGTGTTGCACCCCACCCTTTTGCGGGGCATCTATTATTTTTTTTATCTTCCGTCCGGACGGCCAGAGCGATGAGGCATTTGTCGTGGGCCCCACATGGATTTCCGTCCGGACGGCAAGATCGAGAGCGCATTTGTCGTGGGCCCCACGGGGATTGTCGGCCGGGCGGATTGCGAGGCGGCACGAGAATCGCCATAACTTCGCGCACAGCGTCCGTTCCGCCATTGCGACCCCATTCCGGAAAGCTTATCGAAAGACGGACGACGCGCGGATGTGCCGAAGGCGCATCCGGCTGGACTCTCGCCGCTCAATTCGACCGTTCTGCGGGCCGAACGGCCCGCCGAAAGGAGTCCGCGCGATGGCGGGCTTCGATCTCCATAAGAATAAAAAAGACGCATATATCTTCGGGTGCGACCATACCGAAGACCAAGGCACCGGATCCCATCAGAACTCCGCAGCTAAGCGTGCTTGGGCGAGAGTAGTACTAGGATGGGTGACCTCCTGGGAAGTCCTCGTGTTGCACCCCACCCTTTTGCGGGGCATCTATTATTTTTTTATCTTCCGTCCGGACGGCCAGAGCGATAGTGCATTTGTCGTGGGCCCCACATGGATTTCCGTCCGGACGGCAAGATCGAGAGCGCATTTGTCGTGGGCCCCACAGGGATTGTCGGCTGGCGGATTGCGAGGCAGCACGAGAATCGCCATAACTTCGCGCGCAGGCGTCCGTTCCGCCATTGCGACCCCATTCCGGAAAGCTTATCGAAAGACGGACGACGCGCGGATGTGCCGAAGGCCCATCCGGCTGGACTCTCGCCGCTCAATTCGACCGCTCTGCGGGCCGAACGGCCCGCCGAAAGGAGTCCGCGTGATGGCGGGCTTCGATCTCCATAAGAATAAAAAAGACGCATATATCTTCGGGTGCGACCATACCAGCACCAGTGCACCGGATCCCATCAGAACTCCGCAGTTAAGCGTGCTTGGGCGAGAGTAGTACTAGGATGGGTGACCTCCTGGGAAGTCCTCGTGTTGCACCCCTCCCTTTTGCGGGGCATCTATTATTTTTTTATCTTCCGTCCGGACGGCCAGATCGAGAGCGCATTTATCGTGGGCCCCACAGGGATTATCGGCTGGCGGATTGCGAGGCAGCACGAGAATCGCCATAACTTCGCGCGCAGGCGTCCGTTCCGCCATTGCGACCCCATTCCGGAAAGCTTATCGAAAGACGGACGACGCGCGGATGTGCCGAAGGCCCATCCGGCTGGACTCTCGCCGCTCAATTCGACCGTTCTGCGGGCCGAACGGCCCGCCGAAAGGAGTCCGCGTGATGGCGGGCTTCGATCTCCATAAGAATAAAAAAGACGCATATATCTTCGGGTGCGACCATACCAGCACCAGTGCACCGGATCCCATCAGAACTCCGCAGTTAAGCGTGCTTGGGCGAGAGTAGTACTAGGATGGGTGACCTCCTGGGAAGTCCTCGTGTTGCACCCCACCCTTTTGCGGGGCATCTATTATTTTTTTTATCTTCCGTCCGGACGACCGGAGCGATAGTGCATTTGTCGTGGGCCCCACATGGATTTCCGTCCGGACGGCAAGATCGAGAGCGCATTTGTCGGGGGCCCCACGGGGATTGTCGGCCGGCGGATTGCGAGGCGACACGAGAATCGCCATAACTTCGCGCGCAGGCGTCCGTTCCGCCATTGCGACCCCATTCCGGAAAGCTTATCGAAAGACGGACGACGCGCGGATGTGCCGAAGGCCCATCCGGCTGGACTCTCGCCGCTCAATTCGACCGTTCTGCGGGCCGAACGGCCCGCCGAAAGGAGTCCGCGTGATGGCGGGCTTCGATCTCCATAAGAATAAAAAAGACGCATATATCTTCGGGTGCGACCATACCAGCACCAGTGCACCGGATCCCATCAGAACTCCGCAGTTAAGCGTGCTTGGGCGAGAGTAGTACTAGGATGGGTGACCTCCTGGGAAGTCCTCGTGTTGCACCCCTCCCTTTTGCGGGGCATCTATTATTTTTTTATCTTCCGTCCGGACGGCCAGACCGAGAGCGCATTTGTCGTGGGCCCCACAGGGATTGTCGGCTGGCGGATTGCGAGGCAGCACGAGAATCGCCATAACTTCGCGCGCAGGCGTCCGTTCCGCCATTGCGACCCCATTCCGGAAAGCTTATCGAAAGACGGACGACGCGCGGATGTGCCGAAGGCCCATCCGGCTGGACTCTCGCCGCTCAATTCGACCCGTTCCGCGGGCCGAACGGCCCGCCGAAAGGAGTCCGCGTGATGGCGGGCTTCGATCTCCATAAGAATAAAAAAGACGCATATATCTTCGGGTGCGACCATACCAGCGACCAGGTGCACCGGATCCCATCGGAGACTCCGCAGCTAAGCGTGCTCGGGCGAGAGTAGTACTAGGATGGGTGACCTCCCGGGAAGTCCTCGTGTTGCACCCCTCCCTTTTGCGGGGCATCTATTATTTTTTTTATCTTCCGTCCGGACGGCCAGAGCGATAGTGCATTTGTCGTGGGCCCCACATGGATTTCCGTCCGGACGGCAAGATCGAGAGCGCATTTGTCGTGGGCCCCACAGGGATTATCGGCTGGCGGACTGCGAGGCAGCACGAGAATCGCCATAACTTCGCGCGCAGGCGTCCGTTCCGCCATTGCGACCCCATTCCGGAAAGCTTATCGAAAGACGGACGACGCGCGGATGTGCCGACGGCCCATCCGCCGGACTCTCGCCGCTCAATTCGACCGTTCGCGGCCGAACGGCCCGCCGAAAGGAGTCCGCGTGATGGCGGGCTTCGATCGCCATAAGAATTAAAAAGACGCATATATCTTCGGGTGCGACTCATACCAGCACTGCTGCACCGGATCCCATCGAACTCCGCAGCTCAAGCGTGCTTCGGCGAGAGTAGTACTAGGATGGGTGACCTCCCGGGAAGTCCTCGTGCTGCACCCCACCCTTTGCGGGGCATCTATTATTTTTTTATCTTCCGTCCGGACGGCCAGAGCGATAGTGCATTTGTCGTGGGCCCCACATGGATTTCCGTCCGGACGGCAAGATCGAGAGCGCATTTGTCGTGGGCCCCACAGGGATTGTCGGCCGGCGGATTGCGAGGCAAGCACGAGAATCGCCATAACTTCGCGCGCAGTGCGTCCGTTCCGCCATTGCGACCCCATTCCGAAAGCTTATCGAAAGACGGACGACGCGCGGATGTGCCGAAGGCCCATCCGGCCGGACTCTCGCCGCTCAATTCGACCGCTCGCGGGCCGAACGGCCCGCCGAAAGGAGTCCGCGCGATGGCGGGCTTCGATCTCCATAAGAAAAAAAAGACGCATATATCTTCCGGTGCGACCATACCAGCACCAGTGCACCGGATCCCATCAGAACTCCGCAGTCAAGCGTGCTTGGGCGAGAGTAGTACTAGGATGGGTGACCTCCTGGGAAGTCCTCGTGTTGCACCCCACCCTTTTGCGGGGCATCTATTATTTTTTTTATCTTCCGTCCGGACGGCCGGCGATAGCATTTGTCGTGGGCCCCACATGGATTTCGTCCGGACGGCAGATCGAGAGCGCATTTATCGTGGGCCCCACAGGGATTATCGGCGGGCGGATTGCGAGGCAGCACGAGAATCGCCATAACTTCGCGCGCAGGCGTCCGTTCCGCCATTGCGACCCCATTCCGGAAAGCTTATCGAAAGACGGACGACGCGCGGATGTGCCGAAGGCCCATCCGGCTGGACTCTCGCCGCTCAATTCGAGCCGTTCGCGGGCCGAACGGCCCGCCGAAAGGAGTCCGCGCGATGGCGGGCTTCGATCTCCATAAGAATAAAAAAGACGCATATATCTTCGGGTGCGACCATACCAGCACCGGGCACCGGATCCCATCGAACTCCGCAGCGTAAGCGTGCTTCGGGCGAGAGTAGTACTAGGATGGGTGACCTCCCGGGAAGTCCTCGTGTCGCACCCCACCCTTTTGCGGGGCATCTATTATTTTTTTTATCTTCCGTCCGGACGGCCGCAGCGATAAGTGCATTTGTCGTGGGCCCCACATGGATTTCCGTCCGGACGGCAAGATCGAGAGCGCATTTGTCGTGGGCCCCACAGGGATTGTCGGCCGGCGGATTGCGAGGCGAAGACGAGAATCGCCATAACTTCGCGCGCAGGCGTCCGTTCCGCCATTGCCACCCCATTCCGGAAAGCTTATCGAAAGAAGGAAGACGCGCGGATGTGCCGAAGGCACATCCTCCTAGGATCTTGCCGCTCAATTCGACCGTTCGCGGGCCGAACGGCCCGCCGAAAGGAGTCCGCGCGATGGCGGGCTTCGATCTCCATAAGAATAAAAAAGACGCATATATCTTCGGTGCGACCATACCGAAGACTCGAAGGCACCGGATCCCATCGAACTCCGCAGCTAAGCGTGCTTCGGGCGAGAGTAGTACTAGGATGGGTGACCTCCTGGGAAGTCCTCGTGTTGCACCCCACCCTTTTGCGGGGCATCTATTATTTTTTTTATCTTCCGTCCGGACGGCCGCAGCGATAGATGCATTTGTCGTGGGCCCCACATGGATTTCCGTCCGGACGGCAAGATCGAGAGCGCATTTGTCGTGGGCCCCACAGGGATTGTCGGCCGGCGGACTGCGAGGCAAGCACGAGAATCGCCATAACTTCGCGCGCAGGCGTCCGTTCCGCCATTGCGACCCCATTCCGGAAAGCTTATCGAAAGACGGACGACGCGCGGATGTGCCGAAGGCCCATCCGGCTGGACTCTCGCCGCTCAATCCGACCGTCTCGCGGGCCGAACGGCCCGCCGAAAGGAGTCCGCGTGATGGCGGGCTTCGATCTCCATAAGAATAAAAAAGACGCATATATCTTCGGGTGCGACCATACCAGCACCGCGTGCACCGGATCCCATCGAACTCCGGCAGCTTAAGCGTGCTCGGGCGAGAGTAGTACTAGGATGGGTGACCTCCCGGGAAGTCCTCGTGTCGCACCCCACCCTTTTGCGGGGCATCTATTATTTTTTTTATCTTCCGTCCGGACGGCCGCAGCGATAGTGCATTTGTCGTGGGCCCCACATGGATTTCCGTCCGGACGGCAAGATCGAGAGCGCATTTGTCGTGGGCCCCACAGGGATTGTCGGCCGGCGGATTGCGAGGCGACACGAGAATCGCCATAACTTCGCGCGCAGGCGTCCGTTCCGCCATTGCGACCCCATTCCGGAAAGCTTATCGAAAGACGGACGACGCGCGGATGTGCCGAAGGCCCATCCGGCTGGACTCTCGCCGCTCAATTCGACCGTTCTGCGGGCCGAACGGCCCGCCGAAAGGAGTCCGCGCGATGGCGGGCTTCGATCTCCATAAGAATAAAAAGACGCATATATCTTCGGGTGCGACCATACCGAGCACCAGCTGCACCGGATCCCATCGAACTCCGCAGCTTAAGCGTGCTTGGGCGAGAGTAGTACTAGGATGGGTGACCTCCCGGGAAGTCCTCGTGTCGCACCCCACCCTTTTGCGGGGCATCTATTATTTTTTATCTTCCGTCCGGACGGCCGAGCGATAGTGCATTTGTCGTGGGCCCCACATGGATTTCCGTCCGGACGGCAAGATCGAGAGCGCATTTGTCGTGGGCCCCACAGGGATTGTCGGCCGGCGGATTGCGAGGCGGCACGAGAATCGCCATAACTTCGCGCGCAGCGTCCGTTCCGCCATTGCGACCCCATTCGAAAGCTTATCGAAAGACGGACGACGCGCGGATGTGCCGAAGGCCCATCCGGCTGGACTCTCGCCGCTCAATTCGACCGTTCTGCGGGCCGAACGGCCCGCCGAAAGGAGTCCGCGTGATGGCGGGCTTCGATCGCCATAAGAATTAAAAAGACGCATATATCTTCGGGTGCGACCATACCAGCACTGCGGCACCGGATCCCATCGAACTCCGCAGCTAAGCGTGCTCGGGCGAGAGTAGTACTAGGATGGGTGACCTCCTGGGAAGTCCTCGTGTTGCACCCCACCCTTTTGCGGGGCATCTATTATTTTTTTTATCTTCCGTCCGGACGGCCGGAGCGATAGTGCATTTGTCGTGGGCCCCACATGGATTTCCGTCCGGACGGCAAGATCGAGAGCGCATTTGTCGTGGGCCCCACAGGATTGTCGGCCGGCGATTGCGAGGCGACGACGAGAATCGCCATAACTTCGCGCGCAGGCGTCCGTTCCGCCATTGCGACCCCATTCCGGAAAGCTTATCGAAAGACGGACGACGCGCGGATGTGCCGAAGGCCCATCCGGCTGGACTCTCGCCGCTCAATTCGACCGTTCTGCGGGCCGAACGGCCCGCCGAAAGGAGTCCGCGTGATGGCGGGCTTCGATCTCCATAAGAATAAAAAGACGCATATATCTTCGGTTGCGACCATACCAAAGACCACTGCACCGGATCCCATCGAACTCCGCAGCTTAAGCGTGCTTGGGCGAGAGTAGTACTAGGATGGGTGACCTCCCGGGAAGTCCTCGTGTTGCACCCCTCCCTTTGCGGGGCATCTATTATTTTTTTATCTTCCGTCCGGACGGCGGCATGCGAGAGCGCATTTATCGTGGGCCCCACAGGGATTATCGGCCGGCGGATTGCGAGGCAAAGCACGAGAATCGCCATAACTTCGCGCGCGAGCGTCCGTTCCGCCATTGCGACCCCATTCCGGAAAGCTTATCGAAAGACGGACGACGCGCGGATGTGCCGAAGGCCCATCCGGCCGGACTCTCGCCGCTCAATTCGACCGTTCGCGGGCCGAACGGCCCGCCGAAAGGAGTCCGCGCGATGGCGGGCTTCGATCTCCATAAGAATAAAAAGACGCATATATCTTCGGGTGCGACCATACCAAGCACTCAAAGGCACCGGATCCCATCGAACTCCGCAGCGTAAGCGTGCTCGGGCGAGAGTAGTACTAGGATGGGTGACCTCCGGGAAGTCCTCGTGTTGCACCCCACCCTTTTGCGGGGCATCTATTATTTTTTTTATCTTCCGTCCGGACGGCCGCAGCGATAAGTGCATTTGTCGTGGGCCCCACATGGATTTCCGTCCGGACGGCAAGATCGAGAGCGCATTTGTCGTGGGCCCCACAGGGATTGTCGGCCGGCGGATTGCGAGGCGAGCACGAGAATCGCCATAACCTCGCGCGCGAGCGTCCGTTCCGCCATTGCGACCCCATTCCGGAAAGCTTATCGAAAGACGGACGACGCGCGGATGTGCCGAAGGCCCATCCGGCCGGACTCTCGCCGCTCAATTCGACCGTTCGCGGGCCGAACGGCCCGCCGAAAGGAGTCCGCGCGATGGCGGGCTTCGATCTCCATAAGAATAAAAAGACGCATATATCTTCGGGTGCGACCATACCAAGACCGAGTGCACGGATCCCATCGAACTCCGCAGCTCAAGCGTGCTCGGGCGAGAGTAGTACTAGGATGGGTGACCTCCTGGGAAGTCCTCGTGTTGCACCCCACCCTTTTGCGGGGCATCTATTATTTTTTTATCTTCCGTCCGGACGGCCGCAGCGATAGTGCATTTGTCGTGGGCCCCACATGGATTTCCGTCCGGACGGCAAGATCGAGAGCGCATTTGTCGTGGGCCCCACAGGGATTGTCGGCCGGCGGATTGCGAGGCGACACGAGAATCGCCATAACTTCGCGCGCAGGCGTCCGTTCCGCCATTGCGACCCCATTCCGAAAGCTTATCGAAAGACGGACGACGCGCGGATGTGCCGAAGGCCCATCCGCCGGACTCTCGCCGCTCAATTCGACCGTTCGCGGGCCGAACGGCCCGCCGAAAGGAGTCCGCGTGATGGCGGGCTTCGATCTCCATAAGAATAAAAAAGACGCATATATCTTCGGGTGCGACCATACCAACACTCGGTGCACCGGATCCCATCGGAACTCCGCAGCTTAAGCGTGCTTCGGGCGAGAGTAGTACTAGGATGGGTGACCTCCCGGGAAGTCCTCGTGTTGCACCCCTCCCTTTTGCGGGGCATCTATTATTTTTTTATCTTCCGTCCGGACGGCCAGAGCGAGAGTGCATTTGTCGTGGGCCCCACATGGATTTCCGTCCGGACGGCAAGATCGAGAGCGCATTTGTCGTGGGCCCCACAGGGATTGTCGGCTGGCGGATTGCGAGGCGACACGAGAATCGCCATAACTTCGCGCGCAGGCGTCCGTTCCGCCATTGCGACCCCATTCCGGAAAGCTTATCGAAAGACGGACGACGCGCGGATGTGCCGAAGGCCCATCCGCCGGACTCTCGCCGCTCAATTCGACCGGTCTCGCGGGCCGAACGGCCCGCCGAAAGGAGTCCGCGCGATGGCGGGCTTCGATCTCCATAAGAATAAAAAAGACGCATATATCTTCGGGTGCGACCATACCAAGCACTCGGTGCACCGGATCCCATCGAACTCCGCAGCTAAGCGTGCTTGGGCGAGAGTAGTACTAGGATGGGTGACCTCCCGGGAAGTCCTCGTGTTGCACCCCTCCCTTTGCGGGGCATCTATTATTTTTTTATCTTCCGTCCGACGGCCGGAGCGAGTCATTTGTCGTGGGCCCCACATGGATTTCCGTCCGGACGGCAAGATCGAGAGCGCATTTATCGTGGGCCCCACGGGGATTATCGGCCGGCGGATTGCGAGGCGAGCACGAGAATCGCCATAACTTCGCGCGCAGGCGTCCGTTCCGCCATTGCGACCCCATTCCGAAAGCTTATCGAAAGACGGACGACGCGCGGATGTGCCGAAGGCCCATCCGGCCGGACTCTCGCCGCTCGACTCGACCGTGCTCGCGGGCCGAACGGCCCGCCGAAAGGAGTCCGCGTGATGGCGGGCTTCGATCTCCATAAGAATAAAAAAGACGCATATATCTTCGGTTGCGACCATACCAGGACCAGTGCACCGGATCCCATCAGAACTCCGCAGTCAAGCGTGCTTGGGCGAGAGTAGTACTAGGATGGGTGACCTCCTGGGAAGTCCTCGTGTTGCACCCCACCCTTTTGCGGGGCATCTATTATTTTTTTTATCTTCCGTCCGGACGGCCAGAGCGATAGTGCATTTGTCGTGGGCCCCACATGGATTTCCGTCCGGACGGCAAGATCGAGAGCGCATTTGTCGTGGGCCCCACAGGGATTGTCGGCCGGCGGATTGCGAGGCAGCACGAGAATCGCCATAACTTCGCGCGCAGGCGTCCGTTCCGCCATTGCGACCCCATTCCGGAAAGCTTATCGAAAGACGGACGACGCGCGGATGTGCCGAAGGCCCATCCGGCTGGACTCTCGCCGCTCAATTCGACCGTTCTGCGGGCCGAACGGCCCGCCGAAAGGAGTCCGCGTGATGGCGGGCTTCGATCTCCATAAGAATAAAAAAGACGCATATATCTTCGGGTGCGACCATACCGAGCACCGATGCACCGGATCCCATCAGAACTCCGCAGTTAAGCGTGCTTGGGCGAGAGTAGTACTAGGATGGGTGACCTCCTCGGGAAGTCCTCGTGTTGCACCCCTCCCTTTTGCGGGGCATCTATTATTTTTTTTATCTTCCGTCCGGACGGCCGAGCGATAGTGCATTTGTCGTGGGCCCCACATGGATTTCCGTCCGGACGGCCAGATCGAGAGCGCATTTGTCGTGGGCCCCACAGGGATTATCGGCTGGCGGATTGCGAGGCAGCACGAGAATCGCCATAACTTCGCGCGCGGCGTCCGTTCCGCCATTGCGACCCCATTCCGGAAAGCTTATCGAAAGACGGACGACGCGCGGATGTGCCGAAGGCCCATCCGGCTGGACTCTCGCCGCTCAATTCGACCGTTCGGCGGGCCGAACGGCCCGCCGAAAGGAGTCCGCGTGATGGCGGGCTTCGATCTCCATAAGAATAAAAAAGACGCATATATCTTCGGGTGCGACCATACCAGCACCAGTGCACCGGATCCCATCAGAACTCCGCAGTTAAGCGTGCTTGGGCGAGAGTAGTACTAGGATGGGTGACCTCCTGGGAAGTCCTCGTGTTGCACCCCTCCCTTTTGCGGGGCATCTATTATTTTTTTTATCTTCCGTCCGGACGGCCAGAGCGATAGTGCATTTGTCGTGGGCCCCACATGGATTTCCGTCCGGACGGCAAGATCGAGAGCGCATTTGTCGTGGGCCCCACAGGGATTGTCGGCTGGCGGATCGCGAGGCGGCACGAGAATCGCCATAACTTCGCGCGCGAGCGTCCGTTCCGCCATTGCGACCCCATTCCGGAAAGCTTATCGAAAGACGGACGACGCGCGGATGTGCCGAAGGCCCATCCGGCTGGACTCTCGCCGCTCAATTCGACCGCTCTGCGGGCCGAACGGCCCGCCGAAAGGAGTCCGCGTGATGGCGGGCTTCGATCTCCATAAGAATAAAAAAGACGCATATATCTTCGGGTGCGACCATACCAGACACCAGTGCACCGGATCCCATCGAACTCCGCAGTTAAGCGTGCTTGGGCGAGAGTAGTACTAGGATGGGTGACCTCCTGGGAAGTCCTCGTGTTGCACCCCTCCCTTTTGCGGGGCATCTATTATTTTTTTATCTTCCGTCCGGACGGCCAGAGCGAGAGTGCATTTGTCGTGGGCCCCACATGGATTATCGGCGGGACGGCCAGATAGAGAGCGCATTTGTCGTGGGCCCCACAGGGATTATCGGCTGGCGGATTGCGAGGCAGCACGAGAATCGCCATAACTTCGCGCGCAGACGTCCGTTCCGCCATTGCGACCCCATTCCGGAAAGCTTATCGAAAGACGGACGACGCGCGGATGTGCCGAAGGCCCATCCGGCTGGACTCTCGCCGCTCAATTCGACCGTTCGCGGGCCGAACGGCCCGCCGAAAGGAGTCCGCGTGATGGCGGGCTTCGATCTCCATAAGAATAAAAAAGACGCATATATCTTCGGGTGCGACCATACCAACGACCCGGTGCACCGGATCCCATCGGAACTCCGCAGCTTAAGCGTGCTTGGGCGAGAGTAGTACTAGGATGGGTGACCTCCCGGGAAGTCCTCGTGTTGCACCCCACCCTTTCGCGGGGCATCTATTATTTTTTTATCTTCCGTCCGGACGGCCGCAGCGATAGTGCATTTGTCGTGGGCCCCACATGGATTTCCGTCCGGACGGCAAGATCGAGAGCGCATTTGTCGTGGGCCCCACAGGGATTGTCGGCCGGCGGATCGCGAGGCAAGCACGAGAATCGCCATAACTTCGCGCGCAGGCGTCCGTTCCGCCATTGCGACCCCATTCCGGAAAGCTTATCGAAAGACGGACGACGCGCGGATGTGCCGAAGGCCCATCCGCCGGACTCTCGCCGCTCAATTCGACCGTTCGCGGGCCGAACGGCCCGCCGAAAGGAGTCCGCGCGATGGCGGGCTTCGATCTCCATAAGAATAAAAAGACGCATATATCTTCGGTTGCGACCATACCAGCACCAGTGCACCGGATCCCATCAGAACTCCGCAGTCAAGCGTGCTTGGGCGAGAGTAGTACTAGGATGGGTGACCTCCTGGGAAGTCCTCGTGTTGCACCCCTCCCTTTTGCGGGGCATCTATTATTTTTTTTATCTTCCGTCCGGACGGCCAGAGCGATAGTGCATTTGTCGTGGGCCCCACATGGATTTCCGTCCGGACGGCAAGATCGAGAGCGCATTTGTCGTGGGCCCCACAGGGATTGTCGGCGGGCGGACTGCGAGGCAGCACGAGAATCGCCATAACTTCGCGCGCAGGCGTCCGTTCCGCCATTGCGACCCCATTCCGGAAAGCTTATCGAAAGACGGACGACGCGCGGATGCGCCGAAGGCCCATCCGGCTGGACTCTCGCCGCTCAATTCGACCGTTCTGCGGGCCGAACGGCCCGCCGAAAGGAGTCCGCGTGATGGCGGGCTTCGATCTCCATAAGAATAAAAAAGACGCATATATCTTCGGGTGCGACCATACCAGCACCAGTGCACCGGATCCCATCAGAACTCCGCAGTTAAGCGTGCTTCGGGCGAGAGTAGTACTAGGATGGGTGACCTCCTGGGAAGTCCTCGTGTTGCACCCCACCCTTTTGCGGGGCATCTATTATTTTTTTTATCTTCCGTCCGGACGGCCAGAGCGATAGTGCATTTGTCGTGGGCCCCACATGGATTTCCGTCCGGACGGCAAGATCGAGAGCGCATTTGTCGTGGGCCCCACAGGGATTGTCGGCTGGCGGATTGCGAGGCAGCACGAGAATCGCCATAACTTCGCGCGCGAGCGTCCGTTCCGCCATTGCGACCCCATTCCGGAAAGCTTATCGAAAGACGGACGACGCGCGGATGTGCCGAAGGCCCATCCGGCCGGACTCTCGCCGCTCACCCGACCGTTCGCGGGCCGAACGGCCCGCCGAAAGGAGTCCGCGTGATGGCGGGCTTCGATCTCCATAAGAATAAAAAAGACGCATATATCTTCGGGTGCGACCATACCAGGACCAGTGCACCGGATCCCATCAGAACTCCGCAGCTAAGCGTGCTCGGGCGAGAGTAGTACTAGGATGGGTGACCTCCTGGGAAGTCCTCGTGTTGCACCCCTCCCTTTTGCGGGGCATCTATTATTTTTTATCTTCCGTCCGGACGGCCAGAGCGATAGTGCATTTGTCGTGGGCCCCACATGGATTTCCGTCCGGACGGCAAGATCGAGAGCGCATTTGTCGTGGGCCCCACAGGGATTGTCGGCCGGCGGATTGCGAGGCGGCACGAGAATCGCCATAACTTCGCGCGCAGTGCGTCCGTTCCGCCATTGCGACCCCATTCCGGAAAGCTTATCGAAAGACGGACGACGCGCGGATGTGCCGAAGGCCCATCCGCCGGACTCTCGCCGCTCAATTCGACCGTCTCGCGGGCCGAACGGCCCGCCGAAAGGAGTCCGCGCGATGGCGGGCTTCGATCTCCATAAGAATAAAAAGACGCATATATCTTCGGGTGCGACCATACCAGCACTCGAGTGCACCGGATCCCATCGAACTCCGCGAGCTAAGCGTGCTCGGCGAGAGTAGTACTAGGATGGGTGACCTCCCGGGAAGTCCTCGTGTTGCACCCCTCCCTTTTGCGGGCATCTATTATTTTTTTTATCTTCCGTCCGGACGGCCGAGCGATAGTGCATTTGTCGTGGGCCCCACATGGATTTCCGTCCGGACGGCAAGATCGAGAGCGCATTTGTCGTGGGCCCCACAGGGATTGTCGGCCGGCGGACTGCGAGGCAAGCACGAGAATCGCCATAACTTCGCGCGCAGGCGTCCGTTCCGCCATTGCGACCCCATTCCGGAAAGCTTATCGAAAGACGGACGACGCGCGGATGTGCCGAAGGCCCATCCGGCTGGACTCTCGCCGCTCAATCCGACCGTCTCGCGGGCCGAACGGCCCGCCGAAAGGAGTCCGCGTGATGGCGGGCTTCGATCTCCATAAGAATAAAAAAGACGCATATATCTTCGGTGCGACCATACCAACGACCTGGCACCGGATCCCATCGAACTCCGCAGCTAAGCGTGCTCTGGGCGAGAGTAGTACTAGGATGGGTGACCTCCCGGGAAGTCCTCGTGTTGCACCCCACCCTTTGCGGGGCATCTATTATTTTTTTTATCTTCCGTCCGGACGGCCCGAGCGATAGTGCATTTGTCGTGGGCCCCACATGGATTTCCGTCCGGACGGCAAGATCGAGAGCGCATTTGTCGTGGGCCCCACAGGGATTGTCGGCTGGCGGACTGCGTTGCAGCACGAGAATCGCCATAACTTCGCGCGCAGGCGTCCGTTCCGCCATTGCGACCCCATTCCGGAAAGCTTATCGAAAGACGGACGACGCGCGGATGTGCCGAAGGCCCATCCGCCGGACTCTCGCCGCTCAATCCGACCGTTCGCGGGCCGAACGGCCCGCCGAAAGGAGTCCGCGCGATGGCGGGCTTCGATCTCCATAAGAATAAAAAAGACGCATATATCTTCGGGTGCGACCATACCAGAGCACCGAGGCACCGGATCCCATCGAACTCCGCAGCTAAGCGTGCTTCGGGCGAGAGTAGTACTAGGATGGGTGACCTCCTGGGAAGTCCTCGTGTTGCACCCCTCCCTTTTGCGGGGCATCTATTATTTTTTTTATCTTCCGTCCGGACGGCCAGAGCGATAGTGCATTTGTCGTGGGCCCCACATGGATTTCCGTCCGGACGGCAAGATCGAGAGCGCATTTGTCGTGGGCCCCACAGGGATTGTCGGCTGGCGGATTGCGAGGCAAGACGAGAATCGCCATAACTTCGCGCGCAGGGCGTCCGTTCCGCCATTGCGACCCCATTCCGAAAGCTTATCGAAAGACGGACGACGCGCGGATGTGCCGAAGGCCCATCCGGCCGGACTCTCGCCGCTCACCCGACCGTTCCGCGGGCCGAACGGCCCGCCGAAAGGAGTCCGCGCGATGGCGGGCTTCGATCTCCATAAGAATAAAAAAGACGCATATATCTTCGGTGCGACCATACCAGCGACTCGAGGCACCGGATCCCATCGTAACTCCGCGCTAAGCGTGCTTGGGCGAGAGTAGTACTAGGATGGGTGACCTCCTGGGAAGTCCTCGTGTTGCACCCCTCCCTTTTGCGGGGCATCTATTATTTTTTTTATCTTCCGTCCGGACGGCCAGAGCGAGAGTGCATTTGTCGTGGGCCCCACATGGATTTCCGTCCGGACGGCAAGATCGAGAGCGCATTTGTCGTGGGCCCCACAGGGATTGTCGGCGGCGGATTGCGAGGCAGCACGAGAATCGCCATAACTTCGCGCGCGAGCGTCCGTTCCGCCAGCGCGACCCCATTCCGGAAAGCTTATCGAAAGACGGACGACGCGCGGATGTGCCGAAGGCCCATCCGGCCGGACTCTCGCCGCTCAATTCGACCGTCTCGCGGGCCGAACGGCCCGCCGAAAGGAGTCCGCGCGATGGCGGGCTTCGATCTCCATAAGAATAAAAAGACGCATATATCTTCGGTGCGACCATACCGACGACTGAAGTGCACCGGATCCCATCGAACTCCGGCAGCTAAGCGTGCTCGGCGAGAGTAGTACTAGGATGGGTGACCTCCCGGGAAGTCCTCGTGTCGCACCCCACCCTTTGCGGGGCATCTATTATTTTTTTTATCTTCCGTCCGGACGGCCGCAGCGATAGTGCATTTGTCGTGGGCCCCACATGGATTTCCGTCCGGACGGCAAGATCGAGAGCGCATTTGTCGTGGGCCCCACAGGATTGTCGGCCGGCGGATTGCGAGGCGAGACGAGAATCGCCATAACTTCGCGCGCAGTGCGTCCGTTCCGCCATCGCGACCCCATTCCGGAAAGCTTATCGAAAGACGGACGACGCGCGGATGTGCCGAGCGGCCCATCCGCCGGACTCTCGCCGCTCACCCGACCGTTCTGCGGGCCGAACGGCCCGCCGAAAGGAGTCCGCGCGATGGCGGGCTTCGATCTCCATAAGAATAAAAAGACGCATATATCTTCGGTGCGACCATACCAAAGCACTCGAGGCACCGGATCCCATCGAACTCCGCAGCTAAGCGTGCTCGGGCGAGAGTAGTACTAGGATGGGTGACCTCCCGGGAAGTCCTCGTGTCGCACCCCTCCCTTTTGCGGGCATCTATTATTTTTTTTATCTTCCGTCCGGACGGCCGCAGCGATGAGTGCATTTGTCGTGGGCCCCACATGGATTTCCGTCCGGACGGCCAGATCGAGAGCGCATTTGTCGTGGGCCCCACAGGGATTGTCGGCTGGCGGATTGGGAGGCAGCACGAGAATCGCCATAACTTCGCGCGCAGCGTCCGTTCCGCCATTGCGACCCCATTCCGGAAAGCTTATCGAAAGACGGACGACGCGCGGATGTGCCGAAGGCCCATCCGGCCGGACTCTCGCCGCTCAACTCGACCGTTCGCGGGCCGAACGGCCCGCCGAAAGGAGTCCGCGCGATGGCGGGCTTCGATCTCCATAAGAATAAAAAGACGCATATATCTTCGGGTGCGACCATACCAGCAAGATCCAAGGCACCGATCCCATCGAACTCCGCAGCTAAGCGTGCTCGGGCGAGAGTAGTACTAGGATGGGTGACCTCCGGGAAGTCCTCGTGTTGCACCCCACCCTTTTGCGGGCATCTATTATTTTTTTTATCTTCCGTCCGGACGGCCGCGAGCGATAATGCATTTGTCGTGGGCCCCACATGGATTTCCGTCCGGACGGCAAGATCGAGAGCGCATTTGTCGTGGGCCCCACAGGGATTGTCGGCTGGCGGACTGCGTAGGCGGCGACGAGAATCGCCATAACTTCGCGCGCAGCGTCCGTTCCGCCATTGCGACCCCATTCCGAAAGCTTATCGAAAGACGGACGACGCGCGGATGTGCCGAAGGCCCATCCGCCGGACTCTCGCCGCTCACTCGACCGTCTCGCGGGCCGAACGGCCCGCCGAAAGGAGTCCGCGCGATGGCGGGCTTCGATCTCCATAAGAATAAAAAAGACGCATATATCTTCGGGTGCGACCATACCAGAGACCAGCGGCACCGGATCCCATCGAACTCCGCAGCTTAAGCGTGCTTCGGCGAGAGTAGTACTAGGATGGGTGACCTCCCGGGAAGTCCTCGTGTTGCACCCCTCCCTTTGCGGGGCATCTATTATTTTTTTTATCTTCCGTCCGGACGGCCGCAGCGATAGTGCATTTGTCGTGGGCCCCACATGGATTTCCGTCCGGACGGCAAGATCGAGAGCGCATTTGTCGTGGGCCCCACAGTGGATTGTCGGCCGGCGGATTGCGAGGCGGCACGAGAATCGCCATAACTTCGCGCGCGAGCGTCCGTTCCGCCATTGCGACCCCATTCCGGAAAGCTTATCGAAAGACGGACGACGCGCGGATGTGCCGAAGGCCCATCCGCCGGACTCTCGCCGCTCAATTCGAGCCGTTCGCGGGCCGAACGGCCCGCCGAAAGGAGTCCGCGTGATGGCGGGCTTCGATCTCCATAAGAATAAAAAAGACGCATATATCTTCGGGTGCGACCATACCAGACACCCGAGGCACCGGATCCCATCAGAACTCCGCAGTTAAGCGTGCTTGGGCGAGAGTAGTACTAGGATGGGTGACCTCCTGGGAAGTCCTCGTGTTGCACCCCACCCTTTTGCGGGGCATCTATTATTTTTTTTATCTTCCGTCCGGACGGCCAGAGCGATAGTGCATTTGTCGTGGGCCCCACATGGATTTCCGTCCGGACGGCAAGATCGAGAGCGCATTTGTCGTGGGCCCCACAGGGATTGTCGGCTGGCGGATTGCGAGGCAGCACGAGAATCGCCATAACTTCGCGCGCATGCGTCCGTTCCGCCATTGCGACCCCATTCCGGAAAGCTTATCGAAAGACGGACGACGCGCGGATGTGCCGAAGGCCCATCCGGCCGGACTCTCGCCGCTCACCCGAGCCGTCTCGCGGGCCGAACGGCCCGCCGAAAGGAGTCCGCGCGATGGCGGGCTTCGATCTCCATAAGAATAAAAAAGACGCATATATCTTCGGTGCGACCATACCAAAGACCAAGGCACCGGATCCCATCGAACTCCGCAGCTAAGCGTGCTTGGGCGAGAGTAGTACTAGGATGGGTGACCTCCTGGGAAGTCCTCGTGTTGCACCCCACCCTTTTGCGGGCATCTATTATTTTTTTTATCTTCCGTCCGACGGCCGCAGCGATAGTGCATTTGTCGTGGGCCCCACATGGATTTCCGTCCGGACGGCAAGATCGAGAGCGCATTTGTCGTGGGCCCCACAGGATTGTCGGCCGGCGGATTGCGAGGCAAGACGAGAATCGCCATAACTTCGCGCGCAGCGTCCGTTCCGCCATTGCGACCCCATTCCGGAAAGCTTATCGAAAGACGGACGACGCGCGGATGTGCCGAAGGCCCATCCGGCCGGACTCTCGCCGCTCACCCGGACCGTCTCGCGGGCCGAACGGCCCGCCGAAAGGAGTCCGCGCGATGGCGGGCTTCGATCTCCATAAGAATAAAAAAGACGCATATATCTTCGGGTGCGACCATACCGACACTCGAGGCACCGGATCCCATCGAACTCCGCAGCTAAGCGTGCTTCGGCGAGAGTAGTACTAGGATGGGTGACCTCCCGGGAAGTCCTCGTGTCGCACCCCCTCCCTTTTGCGGGGCATCTATTATTTTTTTATCTTCCGTCCGGACGGCCAGAGCGAGAGCGCATTTGTCGTGGGCCCCACATGGATTTCCGTCCGGACGGCCAGATAGAGAGCGCATTTGTCGTGGGCCCCACAGGGATTATCGGCGGGCGGACTGCGAGGCAGCACGAGAATCGCCATAACTTCGCGCGCAGGCGTCCGTTCCGCCATTGCGACCCCATTCCGAAAGCTTATCGAAAGACGGACGACGCGCGGATGTGCCGAAGGCCCATCCGCCGGACTCTCGCCGCTCACTCGACCGTCTCGGCGGGCCGAACGGCCCGCCGAAAGGAGTCCGCGCGATGGCGGGCTTCGATCTCCATAAGAATAAAAGACGCATATATCTTCGGGTGCGACCATACCAAGACCACGGCACCGGATCCCATCGAACTCCGCAGCTTAAGCGTGCTCGGGCGAGAGTAGTACTAGGATGGGTGACCTCCCGGGAAGTCCTCGTGTCGCACCCCACCCTTTGCGGGGCATCTATTATTTTTTTTATCTTCCGTCCGGACGGCCGCAGCGATAAGTGCATTTGTCGTGGGCCCCACATGGATTTCCGTCCGGACGGCAAGATCGAGAGCGCATTTGTCGTGGGCCCCACAGGGATTGTCGGCTGGCGGATTGCGAGGCAGCACGAGAATCGCCATAACTTCGCGCGCAGGCGTCCGTTCCGCCATTGCGACCCCATTCCGAAAGCTTATCGAAAGACGGACGACGCGCTGGATGTGCCGAAGGCCCATCCGCCGGACTCTCGCCGCTCAATTCGACCGTCTCGCGGGCCGAACGGCCCGCCGAAAGGAGTCCGCGCGATGGCGGGCTTCGATCTCCATAAGAATAAAAAGACGCATATATCTTCGGTGCGACCATACCAACACTAAGGCACCGGATCCCATCGTAACTCCGCAGCTAAGCGTGCTCGGCGAGAGTAGTACTAGGATGGGTGACCTCCCGGGAAGTCCTCGTGTTGCACCCCTCCCTTTTGCGGGGCATCTATTATTTTTTTATCTTCCGTCCGGACGGCCGCAGCGATAAGGCATTTGTCGTGGGCCCCACATGGATTTCCGTCCGGACGGCAAGATCGAGAGCGCATTTGTCGTGGGCCCCGCAGTGGATTGTCGGCCGGCGGATTGCGAGGCAGCACGAGAATCGCCATAACCTCGCGCGCAGTGCGTCCGTTCCGCCATTGCGACCCCATTCCGGAAAGCTTATCGAAAGACGGACGACGCGCGGATGTGCCGAAGGCCCATCCGGCCGGACTCTCGCCGCTCAATCCGACTGCTCTGCGGGCCGAACGGCCCGCCGAAAGGAGTCCGCGCGATGGCGGGCTTCGATCTCCATAAGAATGAAAAAGACGCATATATCTTCGGGTGCGACTCATACCAAAGACCGCGGCACCGGATCCCATCGAACTCCGCAGCTTAAGCGTGCTCGGCGAGAGTAGTACTAGGATGGGTGACCTCCGGGAAGTCCTCGTGTCGCACCCCACCCTTGCGTGGCATCTATTATTTTTTTTATCTTCCGTCCGGACGGCCGCAGCGATAGTGCATTTGTCGTGGGCCCCACATGGATTTCCGTCCGGACGGCAAGATCGAGAGCGCATTTGTCGTGGGCCCCACAGGGATTGTCTGGCCGGCGGATTGCGAGGCAAGCACGAGAATCGCCATAACTTCGCGCGCAGGCGTCCGTTCCGCCATCGCGACCCCATTCCGAAAGCTTATCGAAAGACGGACGACGCGCGGATGTGCCGAAGGCCCATCCGCCGGACTCTCGCCGCTCAATTCGACCGTTCGCGGGCCGAACGGCCCGCCGAAAGGAGTCCGCGCGATGGCGGGCTTCGATCTCCATAAGAATAAAAAGACGCATATATCTTCGGTGCGACCATACCAGCACCACGGCACCGGATCCCATCGAACTCCGCAGCTAAGCGTGCTTCGGCGAGAGTAGTACTAGGATGGGTGACCTCCCGGGAAGTCCTCGTGTTGCACCCCTCCCTTTTGCGGGCATCTATTATTTTTTTATCTTCCGTCCGGACGGCCGCAGCGATAGAGCATTTGTCGTGGGCCCCACATGGATGTCCGTCCGACGGCAAGATCGAGAGCGCATTTGTCGTGGGCCCCACAGGGATTATCGGCTGGCGGACTGCGAGGCGACACGAGAATCGCCATAACTTCGCGCGCAGTGCGTCCGTTCCGCCATTGCGACCCCATTCCGAAAGCTTATCGAAAGACGGACGACGCGCGGATGTGCCGAAGCGCCCATCCGGCCGGACTCTCGCCGCTCAACTCGACCGTTCGCGGGCCGAACGGCCCGCCGAAAGGAGTCCGCGCGATGGCGGGCTTCGATCTCCATAAGAATAAAAAGACGCATATATCTTCGGTGCGACCATACCAAACACCAGCTGCACCGGATCCCATCGAACTCCGCAGCTAAGCGTGCTCGGGCGAGAGTAGTACTAGGATGGGTGACCTCCCGGGAAGTCCTCGTGTTGCACCCCACCCTTTTGCGGGCATCTATTATTTTTTTATCTTCCGTCCGGACGGCCGCAGCGATAATGCATTTGTCGTGGGCCCCACATGGATTTCCGTCCGGACGGCAAGATCGAGAGCGCATTTGTCGTGGGCCCCACAGGATTGTCGGCCGGCGGATTGCGAGGCGAAGACGAGAATCGCCATAACTTCGCGCGCAGCGTCCGTTCCGCCATTGCGACCCCATTCCGAAAGCTTATCGAAAGACGGACGACGCGCGGATGTGCCGAAGGCCCATCCGGCCGGACTCTCGCCGCTCAACCCGACCGTTCGCGGGCCGAACGGCCCGCCGAAAGGAGTCCGCGCGATGGCGGGCTTCGATCTCCATAAGAATAAAAAAGACGCATATATCTTCGGTGCGACCATACCAAGCACCAAAGGCACCGGATCCCATCGTAACTCCGCAGCTAAGCGTGCTCGGGCGAGAGTAGTACTAGGATGGGTGACCTCCTCGGGAAGTCCTCGTGTCGCACCCCTCCCTTTGCGGGGCATCTATTATTTTTTTTATCTTCCGTCCGGACGGCCGAGCGATAGTGCATTTGTCGTGGGCCCCACATGGATTTCCGTCCGGACGGCAAGATCGAGAGCGCATTTGTCGTGGGCCCCACAGAGGATTGTCGGCCGGCGGATTGCGAGGCAAGCACGAGAATCGCCATAACTTCGCGCGCAGGCGTCCGTTCCGCCATTGCGACCCCATTCCGGAAAGCTTATCGAAAGACGGACGACGCGCGGATGTGCCGAAGGCCCATCCGACTGGACTCTCGCCGCTCAATTCGACCGTCTCGCGGGCCGAACGGCCCGCCGAAAGGAGTCCGCGCGATGGCGGGCTTCGATCTCCATAAGAATAAAAAGACGCATATATCTTCGGGTGCGACCATACCAGACGACCAAGGCACCGGATCCCATCGAACTCCGCAGCTAAGCGTGCTCGGGCGAGAGTAGTACTAGGATGGGTGACCTCCCGGGAAGTCCTCGTGTCGCACCCCACCCTTTTGCGGGGCATCTATTATTTTTTTTATCTTCCGTCCGGACGGCCAGAGCGATAGTGCATTTGTCGTGGGCCCCACATGGATTTCCGTCCGGACGGCAAGATCGAGAGCGCATTTGTCGTGGGCCCCACAGGGATTGTCGGCTGGCGGACTGCGTTGCAGCACGAGAATCGCCATAACTTCGCGCGCAGGCGTCCGTTCCGCCATTGCGACCCCATTCCGAAAGCTTATCGAAAGACGGACGACGCGCGGATGTGCCGAAGGCCCATCCGGCTGGACTCTCGCCGCTCACCTCGACCGTTCCGCGGGCCGAACGGCCCGCCGAAAGGAGTCCGCGCGATGGCGGGCTTCGATCTCCATAAGAATAAAAAGACGCATATATCTTCGGTGCGACCATACCAGCACTCGAGCAGCACCGGATCCCATCGAACTCCGCAGCTAAGCGTGCTTCGGGCGAGAGTAGTACTAGGATGGGTGACCTCCCGGGAAGTCCTCGTGTTGCACCCCTCCCTTTTGCGGGGCATCTATTATTTTTTTATCTTCCGTCCGGACGCCGCAGCGATAGGCATTTGTCGTGGGCCCCACATGGATTTCCGTCCGACGGCAAGATCGAGAGCGCATTTGTCGTGGGCCCCACAGGGATTGTCGGCCGGCGGATTGCGAGGCAAGACGAGAATCGCCATAACTTCGCGCGCGAGCGTCCGTTCCGCCATTGCGACCCCATTCCGAAAGCTTATCGAAAGACGGACGACGCGCGGATGTGCCGAAGGCCCATCCGCCGGACTCTCGCCGCTCGACTCGAGCCGCTCGCGGGCCGAACGGCCCGCCGAAAGGAGTCCGCGCGATGGCGGGCTTCGATCTCCATAAGAATAAAAAAGACGCATATATCTTCGGTGCGACCATACCAAGACCAAGGTGCACCGGATCCCATCGAACTCCGCAGCTAAGCGTGCTCCGGGCGAGAGTAGTACTAGGATGGGTGACCTCCCGGGAAGTCCTCGTGTCGCACCCCACCCTTTGCGGGCATCTATTATTTTTTTTATCTTCCGTCCGGACGGCCGCAGCGATAAGGCATTTGTCGTGGGCCCCACATGGATTTCCGTCCGGACGGCAAGATCGAGAGCGCATTTGTCGTGGGCCCCACAGGGATTGTCGGCCGGCGGATTGCGAGGCAGGCACGAGAATCGCCATAACCTCGCGCGCAGAGGCGTCCGTTCCGCCATTGCGACCCCATTCCGAAAGCTTATCGAAAGACGGACGACGCGCGGATGTGCCGAAGGCCCATCCCACCGGACTCTCGCCGCTCACCCGACCGTTCCGCGGCCGAACGGCCCGCCGAAAGGAGTCCGCGCGATGGCGGGCTTCGATCTCCATAAGAATAAAAAGACGCATATATCTTCGGGTGCGACCATACCAACGACTCAAGGCACCGGATCCCATCGAACTCCGCAGCTAAGCGTGCTTGGGCGAGAGTAGTACTAGGATGGGTGACCTCCCGGGAAGTCCTCGTGTCGCACCCCTCCCTTTTGCGGCATCTATTATTTTTTTTATCTTCCGTCCGGACGGCCGCAGCGATAGTGCATTTGTCGTGGCCCCACATGGATTTCCGTCCGACGGCAAGATCGAGAGCGCATTTGTCGTGGGCCCCACAGGGATTGTCGGCCGGCGGATTGCGAGGCAAGACGAGAATCGCCATAACCTCGCGCGCAGGCGTCCGTTCCGCCATTGCGACCCCATTCCGGAAAGCTTATCGAAAGACGGACGACGCGCGGATGTGCCGAAGGCCCATCCGCCGGACTCTCGCCGCTCAACTCGACCGCTCTGCGGGCCGAACGGCCCGCCGAAAGGAGTCCGCGCGATGGCGGGCTTCGATCTCCATAAGAATAAAAAAGACGCATATATCTTCGGGTGCGACCATACCAAGCACTCGACAGCACCGGATCCCATCGAACTCCGGCAGCTAAGCGTGCTCGGGCGAGAGTAGTACTAGGATGGGTGACCTCCCGGGAAGTCCTCGTGTCGCACCCCACCCTTTTGCGGGCATCTATTATTTTTTTTATCTTCCGTCCGGACGGCCGCAGCGATAGTGCATTTGTCGTGGGCCCCACATGGATTTCCGTCCGGACGGCAAGATCGAGAGCGCATTTGTCGTGGCCCCACAGGGATTGTCGGCCGGCGGATTGCGAGGCAAGCACGAGAATCGCCATAACTTCGCGCGCAGCGTCCGTTCCGCCATTGCGACCCCATTCCGAAAGCTTATCGAAAGACGGACGACGCGCGGATGTGCCGAAGGCCCATCCGGCCGGACTCTCGCCGCTCACTCGACCGTTCGCGGGCCGAACGGCCCGCCGAAAGGAGTCCGCGCGATGGCGGGCTTCGATCTCCATAAGAATAAAAAGACGCATATATCTTCGGGTGCGACCATACCAAACACTCGAGGCACCGGATCCCATCGAACTCCGCAGCTAAGCGTGCTCGGGCGAGAGTAGTACTAGGATGGGTGACCTCCCGGGAAGTCCTCGTGTTGCACCCCTCCCTTTGCGGGGCATCTATTATTTTTTTATCTTCGTCCGACGGCCGAGCGATAGGCATTTGTCGTGGCCCCACATGGATTTCCGTCCGACGGCAGATCGAGAGCGCATTTATCGTGGGCCCCACAGGGATTATCGGCCGGCGGATTGCGAGGCGACGACGAGAATCGCCATAACTTCGCGCGCAGCGTCCGTTCCGCCATTGCGACCCCATTCCGGAAAGCTTATCGAAAGACGGACGACGCGCGGATGTGCCGAAGGCCCATCCGGCCGGACTCTCGCCGCTCAATCCGACCGTTCGCGGGCCGAACGGCCCGCCGAAAGGAGTCCGCGCGATGGCGGGCTTCGATCTCCATAAGAATAAAAAAGACGCATATATCTTCGGGTGCGACCATACCGAAGCACCAAGGCACCGGATCCCATCGAACTCCGCAGCTAAGCGTGCTTGGGCGAGAGTAGTACTAGGATGGGTGACCTCCCGGGAAGTCCTCGTGTCGCACCCCACCCTTTGCGGGGCATCTATTATTTTTTTTATCTTCCGTCCGACGGCCGCAGCGATAGTGCATTTGTCGTGGGCCCCACATGGATTTCCGTCCGGACGGCAAGATCGAGAGCGCATTTGTCGTGGGCCCCACAGGATTGTCGGCCGGCGGATTGCGAGGCAAGACGAGAATCGCCATAACTTCGCGCGCAGGCGTCCGTTCCGCCATTGCGACCCCATTCCGGAAAGCTTATCGAAAGACGGACGACGCGCGGATGTGCCGAAGGCCCATCCGGCTGGACTCTCGCCGCTCAATTCGACCGTTCTGCGGGCCGAACGGCCCGCCGAAAGGAGTCCGCGCGATGGCGGGCTTCGATCTCCATAAGAATAAAAAAGACGCATATATCTTCGGGTGCGACCATACCAGAGACCGAGGCACCGGATCCCATCGAACTCCGCAGCTAAGCGTGCTTCGGCGAGAGTAGTACTAGGATGGGTGACCTCCCGGGAAGTCCTCGTGTCGCACCCCTCCCTTTTGCGGGGCATCTATTATTTTTTATCTTCCGTCCGGACGGCCGCAGCGATAGGCATTTGTCGTGGGCCCCACATGGATTTCCGTCCGGACGGCAAGATCGAGAGCGCATTTGTCGTGGGCCCCACAGGGATTATCGGCCTGGCGGATTGCGAGGCAAGCACGAGAATCGCCATAACTTCGCGCGCTGTGCGTCCGTTCCGCCATTGCGACCCCATTCCGAAAGCTTATCGAAAGACGGACGACGCGCGGATGTGCCGAAGGCCCATCCGGCCGGACTCTCGCCGCTCACTCGAGCCGTTCTGCGGGCCGAACGGCCCGCCGAAAGGAGTCCGCGCGATGGCGGGCTTCGATCTCCATAAGAATAAAAAAGACGCATATATCTTCGGGTGCGACCATACCAACGACCGAGGCACCGGATCCCATCGAACTCCGCAGCTGAAGCGTGCTCGGGCGAGAGTAGTACTAGGATGGGTGACCTCCTGGGAAGTCCTCGTGTTGCACCCCACCCTTTTGCGGGGCATCTATTATTTTTTTTATCTTCCGTCCGGACGGCCTTAGCGATAGTGCATTTGTCGTGGGCCCCACATGGATTTCCGTCCGGACGGCAAGATCGAGAGCGCATTTGTCGTGGGCCCCACAGGGATTGTCGGCCGGCGGATTGCGAGGCGACACGAGAATCGCCATAACTTCGCGCGCAGTGCGTCCGTTCCGCCATTGCGACCCCATTCCGGAAAGCTTATCGAAAGACGGACGACGCGCGGATGTGCCGAAGGCCCATCCGGCCGGACTCTCGCCGCTCAATCCGACCGTTCGCGGGCCGAACGGCCCGCCGAAAGGAGTCCGCGCGATGGCGGGCTTCGATCTCCATAAGAATAAAAAGACGCATATATCTTCGGTGCGACCATACCAGAGACTCAAGGCACCGGATCCCATCGTAACTCCGCAGCTTAAGCGTGCTCGGGCGAGAGTAGTACTAGGATGGGTGACCTCCCGGGAAGTCCTCGTGTCGCACCCCTCCCTTTTGCGGGGCATCTATTATTTTTTTATCTTCCGTCCGACGCCGCAGCGATAGGCATTTGTCGTGGGCCCCACATGGATTTCGGCCGGACGCAAGATCGAGAGCGCATTTGTCGTGGGCCCCACAGGGATTATCGGCCGGCGGATTGCGAGGCAAGCACGAGAATCGCCATAACTTCGCGCGCTGCGTCCGTTCCGCCATTGCGACCCCATTCCGGAAAGCTTATCGAAAGACGGACGACGCGCGGATGTGCCGAAGGCCCATCCGGCTGGACTCTCGCCGCTCAATTCGACCGTTCGGCGGGCCGAACGGCCCGCCGAAAGGAGTCCGCGCGATGGCGGGCTTCGATCTCCATAAGAATAAAAAGACGCATATATCTTCGGGTGCGACCATACCAAGCACTCAAGGCACCGGATCCCATCGAACTCCGCAGCTTAAGCGTGCTTCGGGCGAGAGTAGTACTAGGATGGGTGACCTCCCGGGAAGTCCTCGTGTTGCACCCCACCCTTTGCGGGCATCTATTATTTTTTTATCTTCCGTCCGGACGGCCGCAGCGATAAGGCATTTGTCGTGGGCCCCACATGGATTTCCGTCCGGACGGCAAGATCGAGAGCGCATTTGTCGTGGGCCCCACAGGGATTGTCGGCCGGCGGATTGCGAGGCAAGCACGAGAATCGCCATAACTTCGCGCGCAGCGTCCGTTCCGCCATTGCGACCCCATTCCGAAAGCTTATCGAAAGACGGACGACGCGCGGATGTGCCGAAGGCCCATCCGCCGGACTCTCGCCGCTCACCCGAGCCGTTCGCGGGCCGAACGGCCCGCCGAAAGGAGTCCGCGCGATGGCGGGCTTCGATCTCCATAAGAATAAAAAAGACGCATATATCTTCGGGTGCGACCATACCAAGCACTCGAGGCACCGGATCCCATCGAACTCCGGCAGCTAAGCGTGCTCGGCGAGAGTAGTACTAGGATGGGTGACCTCCTGGGAAGTCCTCGTGTTGCACCCCTCCCTTTTGCGGGGCATCTATTATTTTTTTTATCTTCCGTCCGGACGGCCGCAGCGATAAGTGCATTTGTCGTGGGCCCCACATGGATTTCCGTCCGGACGGCAAGATCGAGAGCGCATTTGTCGTGGGCCCCACAGTGGATTGTCGGCCGGCGGATCGCGAGGCAAGACGAGAATCGCCATAACTTCGCGCGCAGAGCGTCCGTTCCGCCATTGCGACCCCATTCCGAAAGCTTATCGAAAGACGGACGACGCGCTGGATGTGCCGAAGGCCCATCCGGCCGGACTCTCGCCGCTCAATTCGACCGTCTCGCGCGGCCGAACGGCCCGCCGAAAGGAGTCCGCGCGATGGCGGGCTTCGATCTCCATAAGAATGAAAAAGACGCATATATCTTCGGGTGCGACCATACCAAAGACTCGCGGCACCGGATCCCATCGTAACTCCGCAGCTAAGCGTGCTTCGGCGAGAGTAGTACTAGGATGGGTGACCTCCCGGGAAGTCCTCGTGTCGCACCCCACCCTTTGCGGGGCATCTATTATTTTTTTTATCTTCCGTCCGGACGGCCGCAGCGATAAGGCATTTGTCGTGGGCCCCACATGGATTTCCGTCCGGACGGCAAGATCGAGAGCGCATTTTTCGTGGGCCCCACAGGGATTGTCGGCTGGCGGATTGGGAGGCAGCACGAGAATCGCCATAACTTCGCGCGCTGGCGTCCGTTCCGCCATTGCGACCCCATTCCGGAAAGCTTATCGAAAGACGGACGACGCGCGGATGTGCCGAAGGCCCATCCGACCGGACTCTCGCCGCTCAACTCGACCGTTCTGGGGGCCGAACGGCCCGCCGAAAGGAGTCCGCGTGATGGCGGGCTTCGATCTCCATAAGAATAAAAAAGACGCATATATCTTCGGGTGCGACCATACCGAAGCACTAAGGCACCGGATCCCATCGTAACTCCGGCAGCTAAGCGTGCTCGGGCGAGAGTAGTACTAGGATGGGTGACCTCCGGGAAGTCCTCGTGTTGCACCCCTCCCTTTTGCGGGGCATCTATTATTTTTTTTATCTTCCGTCCGGACGGCCGCAGCGAGAGTGCATTTGTCGTGGGCCCCACATGGATTTCGCCGGACGGCAAGACGAGAGCGCATTTGTCGTGGCCCCACAGGATTATCGGCCGGCGGATTGCGAGGCAAAGACGAGAATCGCCATAACTTCGCGCGCAGCGCGTCCGTTCCGCCATTGCGACCCCATTCCGGAAAGCTTATCGAAAGACGGACGACGCGCGGATGTGCCGAAGGCCCATCCCGCCGGACTCTCGCCGCTCAACTCGACCGTTCGCGGGCCGAACGGCCCGCCGAAAGGAGTCCGCGTGATGGCGGGCTTCGATCTCCATAAGAATAAAAAGACGCATATATCTTCGGGTGCGACCATACCAGACACCAAGGCACCGGATCCCATCGAACTCCGCAGCTAAGCGTGCTTCGGGCGAGAGTAGTACTAGGATGGGTGACCTCCCGGGAAGTCCTCGTGTCGCACCCCACCCTTTTGCGGGGCATTTATTATTTTTTTTATCTTCCGTCCGGACGGCCAGAGCGATAGTGCATTTGTCGTGGGCCCCACATGGATTTCCGTTCCGACGGCAAGATCGAGAGCGCATTTGTCGTGGGCCCCACAGGGATTATCGGCTGGCGGACTGCGAGGCAGCACGAGAATCGCCATAACTTCGCGCGCAGGCGTCCGTTCCGCCATTGCGACCCCATTCCGGAAAGCTTATCGAAAGACGGACGACGCGCGGATGTGCCGAAGGCCCATCCGACTGGACTCTCGCCGCTCACTCGACCGCTCGCGGGGCCGAACGGCCCGCCGAAAGGAGTCCGCGCGATGGCGGGCTTCGATCTCCATAAGAATAAAAAAGACGCATATATCTTCGGGTGCGACCATACCAGCACTCGAAGGCACCGGATCCCATCGAACTCCGCAGCTAAGCGTGCTTCGGCGAGAGTAGTACTAGGATGGGTGACCTCCGGGAAGTCCTCGTGTCGCACCCCTCCCTTTTGCGGGGCATCTATTATTTTTTTTATCTTCCGTCCGGACGGCCGCAGCGATAGTGCATTTGTCGTGGGCCCCACATGGATTATCGGTCCGGACGGCAAGCATCGAGAGCGCATTTGTCGTGGGCCCCACAGGGATTATCGGCCGGCGGACTGCGAGGCAAGCACGAGAATCGCCATAACTTCGCGCGCAGCGTCCGTTCCGCCATTGCGACCCCATTCCGGAAAGCTTATCGAAAGACGGACGACGCGCGGATGTGCCGAAGGCCCATCCGGCCGGACTCTCGCCGCTCAATTCGACCGTTCGCGGGCCGAACGGCCCGCCGAAAGGAGTCCGCGCGATGGCGGGCTTCGATCTCCATAAGAATAAAAAGACGCATATATCTTCTGGGTGCGACCATACCAGACGACTAGCGGCACCGGATCCCATCAAAACTCCGCAGTTAAGCGTGCTTGGGCGAGAGTAGTACTAGGATGGGTGACCTCCCGGGAAGTCCTCGTGTTGCACCCCTCCCTTTGCAGGGCATCTATTATTTTTTTTATCTTCCGTCCGGACGGCCAGAGCGATAGCGCATTTGTCGTGGGCCCCACATGGATTTCCGTCCGGACGGCAAGATCGAGAGCGCATTTGTCGTGGCCCCACAGGGATTATCGGCCGGCGGATCGCGAGGCAGCACGAGAATCGCCATAACTTCGCGCGCAGCGTCCGTTCCGCCATTGCGACCCCATTCCGAAAGCTTATCGAAAGACGGACGACGCGCGGATGTGCCGAAGGCCCATCCGGCCGGACTCTCGCCGCTCAATTCGACCGTTCGCGGGCCGAACGGCCCGCCGAAAGGAGTCCGCGCGATGGCGGGCTTCGATCTCCATAAGAATAAAAAAGACGCATATATCTTCGGGTGCGACCATACCAAGCACTCGAGGCACCGGATCCCATCGAACTCCGCAGCTAAGCGTGCTCGGGCGAGAGTAAGTACTCAGGATGGGTGACCTCCCGGGAAGTCCTCGTGTCGCACCCCTCCCTTTTGCGGGGCATCTATTATTTTTTTTATCTTCCGTCCGGACGGCCAGAGCGATAGTGCATTTGTCGTGGGCCCCACATGGATTTCCGTCCGGACGGCAAGATCGAGAGCGCATTTGTCGTGGGCCCCACAGGGATTATCGGCTGGCGGACTGGGAGGCAAGCACGAGAATCGCCATAACTTCGCGCGCAGAGCGTCCGTTCCGCCATTGCGACCCCATTCCGAAAGCTTATCGAAAGACGGACGACGCGCGGATGTGCCGAAGGCCCATCCGACCGGACTCTCGCCGCTCAATTCGACCGCTCTCGCGGGCCGAACGGCCCGCCGAAAGGAGTCCGCGCGATGGCGGGCTTCGATCTCCATAAGAATAAAAAGACGCATATATCTTCGGGTGCGACCATACCATCATTGCTGCACCGGATCCCATCAGAACTCCGCAGTTAAGCGTGCTTGGGCGAGAGTAGTACTAGGATGGGTGACCTCCTGGGAAGTCCTCGTGTTGCACCCCTCCCTTTTGCAGGGCATCTATTATTTTTTTTATCTTCCGTCCGGACGGCCAGAGCGAGAGCGCATTTGTCGTGGGCCCCACAGGGATTATCGTCCGGACGGCAAGCATCGAGAGCGCATTTGTCGTGGGCCCCACAGGATTATCGGCCGGCGGATTGCGAGGCAAGCACGAGAATCGCCATAACTTCGCGCGCAGCGTCCGTTCCGCCATTGCGACCCCATTCCGAAAGCTTATCGAAAGACGGACGACGCGCGGATGTGCCGAAGGCCCATCCGCCGGACTCTCGCCGCTCAATTCGACCGCCTCGCGGGCCGAACGGCCCGCCGAAAGGAGTCCGCGTGATGGCGGGCTTCGATCTCCATAAGAATAAAAAGACGCATATATCTTCGGGTGCGACCATACCAAGCACCACGGCACCGGATCCCATCGTAACTCCGCAGCTAAGCGTGCTCGGGCGAGAGTAGTACTAGGATGGGTGACCTCCCGGGAAGTCCTCGTGTTGCACCCCTCCCTTATGCGGCATCTATTATTTTTTTTATCTTCCGTCCGGACGACCGCAGCGATGAGCGCATTTGTCGTGGGCCCCACATGGATTATCGCGTCCGGACGGCGCAAGATCGAGAGCGCATTTGTCGTGGGCCCCACAGGGATTGTCGGCTGGCGGACTGCGAGGCAGCACGAGAATCGCCATAACTTCGCGCGCAGCGTCCGTTCCGCCATTGCGACCCCATTCCGGAAAGCTTATCGAAAGACGGACGACGCGCGGATGTGCCGAAGGCCCATCCGCCGGACTCTCGCCGCTCAATTCGACCGTCTCGCGGGCCGAACGGCCCGCCGAAAGGAGTCCGCGCGATGGCGGGCTTCGATCTCCATAAGAATAAAAAAGACGCATATATCTTCGGGTGCGACCATACCAAAGCACTCAGAGGCACCGGATCCCATCGAACTCCGCAGCTTAAGCGTGCTCGGGCGAGAGTAGTACTAGGATGGGTGACCTCCCGGGAAGTCCTCGTGTTGCACCCCTCCCTTTGCAGGCATCTTTATTTTTTTTATCTTCCGTCCGACGGCCGCAGCGAGAGCGCATTTGTCGTGGCCCCACAGGATTTCCGTCCGACGGGAAGATCGAGAGCGCATTTATCGGGCCCCACAGGATTATCGACCGCGATGGCGAGGCGACGAGAATCGCCATAACTTCGCGCGCAGGCGTCCGTTCCGCCATTGCGACCCCATTCCGAAAGCTTATCGAAAGATCGGACGACGCGCGGATGTGCCGAAGGCCCATCCGGCCGGACTCTCGCCGCTCATCCGACCGTTCGCGGGCCGAACCGGCCCGCCGAAAGGAGTCCGCGCGATGGCGGGCTTCGATCTCCATAAGAATAAAAAGACGCATATATCTTCGGTGCGACCATACCAACGACCAGGCGCACCGGATCCCATCAGAACTCCGCAGTTAAGCGTGCTTGGGCGAGAGTAGTACTAGGATGGGTGACCTCCTGGGAAGTCCTCGTGTTGCACCCCTCCCTTTTGCAGGGCATCTATTATTTTTTTATCTTCCGTCCGGACGGCCAGAGCGAGAGCGCATTTGTCGTGGGCCCCACATGGATTATCGGCGGGCGGACTGCGAGGCAGCACGAGAATCGCCATAACTTCGCGCGCGAGCGTCCGTTCCGCCATTGCGACCCCATTCCGAAAGCTTATCGAAAGACGGACGACGCGCGGATGTGCCGAAGGCCCATCCGGCCGGACTCTCGCCGCTCAATTCGACCGTTCCGCGGCCGAACGGCCCGCCGAAAGGAGTCCGCGCGATGGCGGGCTTCGATCTCCATAAGAATAAAAAAGACGCATATATCTTCGGGTGCGACCATACCAACGACCAAGGCACCGGATCCCATCGAACTCCGCAGCTTAAGCGTGCTCGGCGAGAGTAGTACTAGGATGGGTGACCTCCCGGGAAGTCCTCGTGTTGCACCCCTCCCTTTGCAGGGCATCTATTATTTTTTATCTTCCGTCCGACGCCGTAGCGATGGCATTTGTCGTGGGCCCCACATGGATTTCCGTCCGACGGCAAGATCGAGAGCGCATTTGTCGTGGGCCCCACAGGATTATCGGCCGGCGGATTGGGAGGCAGCACGAGAATCGCCATAACTTCGCGCGCAGGCGTCCGTTCCGCCATTGCGACCCCATTCCGGAAAGCTTATCGAAAGACGGACGACGCGCGGATGTGCCGAAGGCCCATCCGGCTGGACTCTCGCCGCTCAATTCGACGCCGAAAGGAGTCCGCGTGATGGCGGGCTTCGATCGCCATAAGAATAAAAAAGACGCATATATCTTCGGGTGCGACCATACCAGCACCACGGCACCGGATCCCATCGAACTCCGCAGCTAAGCGTGCTGGGCGAGAGTAGTACTAGGATGGGTGACCTCCTGGGAAGTCCTCGTGTTGCACCCCTCCCTTTTGCGGGGCATCTATTATTTTTTTATCTTCCGTCCGGACGGCCAGAGCGAGAGCGCATTTGTCGTGGGCCCCACATGGATTTCCGTCCGGACGGCCAGATCGAGAGCGCATTTGTCGTGGGCCCCACAGGGATTATCGGCTGGCGGATTGCGAGGCAGCACGAGAATCGCCATAACTTCGCGCGCAGGCGTCCGTTCCGCCATTGCGACCCCATTCCGGAAAGCTTATCGAAAGACGGACGACGCGCGGATGTGCCGAAGGCCCATCCGGCTGGACTCTCGCCGCTCAACTCGACCGTTCGGCGGGCCGACCGGCCCGCCGAAAGGAGTCCGCGCGATGGCGGGCTTCGATCTCCATGAGAATAAAAAAGACGCATATATCTTCGGGTGCGACCATACCAGAGCACTCGAGGCACCGGATCCCATCGAACTCCGCAGCTAAGCGTGCTTGGGCGAGAGTAGTACTAGGATGGGTGACCTCCTGGGAAGTCCTCGTGTTGCACCCCTCCCTTTTGCAGGGCATCTATTATTTTTTTATCTTCCGTCCGGACGGCCAGAGCGAGAGCGCATTTGTCGTGGGCCCCACATGGATTATCGGCGGGACGGCCAGATAGAGAGCGCATTTGTCGTGGGCCCCACAGGGATTATCGGCGGGCGGACTGCGAGGCAGCACGAGAATCGCCATAACTTCGCGCGCAGGCGTCCGTTCCGCCATTGCGACCCCATTCCGGAAAGCTTATCGAAAGACGGACGACGCGCGGATGTGCCGAAGGCCCATCCGGCTGGACTCTCGCCGCTCAATTCGACCGTTCTGCGGGCCGAACGGCCCGCCGAAAGGAGTCCGCGTGATGGCGGGCTTCGATCGCCATAAGAATTAAAAAGACGCATATATCTTCGGGTGCGACCATACCAGCACCAGTGCACCGGATCCCATCAGAACTCCGCAGTTAAGCGTGCTTGGGCGAGAGTAGTACTAGGATGGGTGACCTCCTGGGAAGTCCTCGTGTTGCACCCCTCCCTTTTGCGGGGCATCTATTATTTTTTTTATCTTCCGTCCGGACGGCCAGAGCGAGAGTGCATTTGTCGTGGGCCCACATGGATTTCCGTCCGGACGGCAAGATCGAGAGCGCATTTGTCGTGGGCCCCACAGGGATTATCGGCCGGCGGATTGCGAGGCAGCGACGAGAATCGCCATAACTTCGCGCGCGAGCGTCCGTTCCGCCATTGCGACCCCATTCCGGAAAGCTTATCGAAAGACGGACGACGCGCGGATGTGCCGAAGGCCCATCCGACTGGACTCTCGCCGCTCACCCGACCGTTCGCGGGCCGAACGGCCCGCCGAAAGGAGTCCGCGTGATGGCGGGCTTCGATCTCCATGAGAATAAAAAGACGCATATATCTTCGGGTGCGACCATACCGGCAGACCAGCGGCACCGGATCCCATCGAACTCCGCAGCTTAAGCGTGCTTGGGCGAGAGTAGTACTAGGATGGGTGACCTCCTGGGAAGTCCTCGTGTTGCACCCCTCTCTTTTGCGGGGCATCTATTATTTTTTTATCTTCCGTCCGGACGGCCAGAGCGAGAGCGCATTTGTCGTGGGCCCCACATGGATTATCGGCGGGACGACAAGCATCGAGAGCGCATTTGTCGTGGGCCCCACAGGGATTATCGGCCGGCGGACCGCGCAGGCAAGACGAGAATCGCCATAACTTCGCGCGCAGCGTCCGTTCCGCCATTGCGACCCCATTCCGGAAAGCTTATCGAAAGACGGACGACGCGCGGATGCGCCGAAGGCCCATCCGGCCGGACTCTCGCCGCTCAATTCGACCGTTCGCGGGCCGAACGGCCCGCCGAAAGGAGTCCGCGTGATGGCGGGCTTCGATCTCCATAAGAATAAAAAGACGCATATGTCCTTCGGGTGCGACGCATACCAAAGACCACAGGCAATCGGATCCCATCGAACTCCGCAGCTAAGCGTGCTCGGGCGAGAGTAGTACTAGGATGGGTGACCTCCTGGGAAGTCCTCGTGTTGCACACCTCCCTTTTGCAGGGCATCTATTATTTTTTTTATCCTCCGTCCGGACGACCAGAGCGAGAGCGCATTTGTCGTGGGCCCCACAGGGATTATCGGCGGGACGGCCAGATCGAGAGCGCATTTGTCGTGGGCCCCACAGGGATTATCGGCTGGCGGACTGCGAGGCAGCACGAGAATCGCCATAACTTCGCGCGCAGGCGTCCGTTCCGCCATTGCGACCCCATTCCGGAAAGCTTATCGAAAGACGGACGACGCGCGGATGTGCCGAAGGCCCATCCCGCTGGACTCTCGCCGCTCAATTCGACCGTTCGCGGGCCGAACGGCCCGCCGAAAGGAGTCCGCGTGATGGCGGGCTTCGATCTCCATAAGAATAAAAAAGACGCATATATCTTCGGGTGCGACCATACCAAGACCAAGTGCACCGGATCCCATCGTAACTCCGCAGCTTAAGCGTGCTCTGGGCGAGAGTAGTACTAGGATGGGTGACCTCCCGGGAAGTCCTCGTGTTGCACCCCTCCCTTTTGCGGGGCATCTATTATTTTTTTTATCCTCCGTCCGGGACGGGCGGCAGCGAGAGCGCATTTGTCGTGGGACCCACAGGGATTATCGGGCCGGCGGATTGCGAGGCAAGCACGAGAATCTCCATAACTTCGCGCGCAGGCGTCCGTTCCGCCATTGCGACCCCATTCCGAAAGCTTATCGTAAGACGGACGACGCGCGGATGTGCCGAAGGCCCATCCGCTGGACTCTCGCCGCTCAATTCGACCGTCTCGCGGGCCGAACGGCCCGCCGAAAGGAGTCCGCGCGATGGCGGGCTTCGATCTCCATAAGAATAAAAAAGACGCATATATCTTCGGGTGCGACCATACCGAAGATCCGCGGCACCGGATCCCATCGAACTCCGCAGCTAAGCGTGCTCGGACGAGAGTAGTACTAGGATGGGTGACCTCCCGGGAAGTCCTCGTGTTGCACCCCTCCCTTTTGCGTGGCATCTATTATTTTTTATCTTCGTCCTGAGCCGAGGATCATTCCGTGGCCCACATGGATCGTCCGGACGGCAAGCGAGAGCGCATTTGTCGTGGGCCCCACGGAGGATTATCGGCCGGCGGATTGCGAGGCAAGCACGAGAATCGCCATAACTTCGCGCGCAGGCGTCCGTTCCGCCATTGCGACCCCATCTCGGAAAGCTTATCGTAAGACGGACGACGCGCGGATGTGCCGAAGGCCCATCCGACTAGACTCTCGCCGCTCACTCGACCGTCTCGCGGGCCGAACGGCCCGCCGAAAGGAGTCCGCGTGATGGCGGGCTTCGATCTCCATAAGAATAAAAAAGACGCATATATCTTCGGTGCGACCATACCAAAGCACCAGAGGCACCGATCCCATCGAACTCCGCAGCTAAGCGTGCTTGGGCGAGAGTAGTACTAGGATGGGTGACCTCACCGGAAGTCCTCGCGTTGCACCCCTCCCTTTGCAGGCATCTATTATTTTTTTATCTTCCGTCCGGAGGAGCATTCACGTGGCCCCACAGGATTCGGCCGACGGCAGCGAGAGCGCATTTGTCGTGGGCCCCACAGGGATTATCGGCCGGCGGATTGCGAGGCGAAGCACGAGAATCGCCATAACTTCAAGCGCAGCGTCGGTTTTGGCATTGCGGCCCCATTCCAGAAAACTTATCGTAAGACGGACGACTCGCGGATGTGCTGAAGGCCCATCCGGCCGGACTCTCGCCGCTCACCCGACCGTTCGCGGACCGAACGGCCCGCCGAAAGGAGTCCGCGCGATGGCGGGCTTCGATCTCCATAAGAATAAAAAAGACGCATATATCTTCGGGTGCGACCATACCGAAGCACCGAAGGCACCGGATCCCATCGTAACTCCGCAGCTTAAGCGTGCTTGGACGAGAGTAGTACTAGGATGGGTGACCTCCCGGGAAGTCCTCGTGTTGCACCCCTCCCTTTTGCGTGGCATCTATTATTTTTTTTATCTTCTCCGTCCGGGACAACGCGGCCCGCAGATCGGCGAGCGAGCGCATTTGTCGTGGGCCCCACAGGGATTATCGGGCCGGCGGATCGCGAGGCGAGCACGAGAATCGCCATAACTTCGCGCGTTGTGCGTCCGTTCCGCCATTGCGACCCCATTCCGGAAAGCTTATCGAAAGACGGACGACGCGCGGATGTGCCGAAGGCCCATCCGACCGGACTCTCGCCGCTCAATTCGACCGTCTCGCGGGCCGAACGGCCCGCCGAAAGGAGTCCGCGTGATGGCGGGCTTCGATCTCCATAAGAATAAAAAAGACGCATATGTCTTCGGGTGCGACCATACCAAAGACCACAGTGCACCGGATCCCATCAGAACTCCGCAGTTAAGCGTGCTTGGGCGAGAGTAGTACTAGGATGGGTGACCTCCTCAGAAGTCCTCGTGTTGCACCCCTCCCTTTTGCAGGGCATCTATTATTTTTTTTATCCTCCGTCCGGACGGCCAGAGCGATAGTGCATTTGTCGTGGGCCCCACAGGGATTATCGGCTGGCGAGACCGGCGAGGGCAGCGACGAGAATCGCCATAACTTCGCGCGCAGGCGTCCGTTCCGCCATTGCGACCCCATTCCGAAAGCTTATCGTAAGACGGACGACGCGCGGATGTGCCGAAGGCCCATCCGACCGGACTCTCGCCGCTCAATTCGACCGTTCGCGGGCCGAACGGCCCGCCGAAAGGAGTCCGCGTGATGGCGGGCTTCGATCTCCATAAGAATAAAAAGACGCATATATTTTCGGGTGCGACCATACCAACACCGCGGCACCGGATCCCATCAGAACTCCGCAGTTAAGCGTGCTTGGGCGAGAGTAGTACTAGGATGGGTGACCTCCTCGGAAGTCCTCGTGTTGCACCCCTCCCTTTTGCAGGGAATCTATTATTTTTTTTATCCTCCGTCCGGACGGCCAGAGCGAAAGCGCATTTGTCGCGGGCCCCACAGGTATTATCGGCCGGACGGCCAGATCGAGAGCGCATTTGTCGTGGGCCCCACAGGATTATCGGCCGGCGGACTGCGAGGCAAGCACGAGAATCGCCATAACTTCGCGCGCAAGGCGTCCGTTCCGCCATCGCGACCCCATTCCGAAAGCTTATCGAAAGACGGACGACGCGCGGATGCGCCGAAGGCCCATCCGGCTGGACTCTCGCCGCTCAATTCGACCGTTCTGCGGGCCGAACGGCCCGCCGAAAGGAGTCCGCGTGATGGCGGGCTTCGATCTCCATGAGAATAAAAAAGACGCATATGTCCTCGGGTGCGACGATACCAGCACCAGTGCACCGGATCCCATCAGAACTCCGCAGTTAAGCGTGCTTGGGCGAGAGTAGTACTAGGATGGGTGACCTCCTGGGAAGTCCTCGTGTTGCACCCCTCCCTTTTGCAGGGCATCTATTATTTTTTTTATCCTCCGTCCGGACGACCAGAGCGAGAGCGCATTTGTCGTGGGCCCCACAGGGATTATCGGTCGGACGGCCAGATCGAGAGCGCATTTGTCGTGGGCCACACAGGGATTATCGGGCCGCGGACTCCTGAGGCAGCACGAGAATCGCCATAACTCGCGCGTGCAGCGTCCGTTCCGCCATTGCGACCCCATTCCGAAAGCTTATCGAAAGACGGACGACGCGCGGATGCTGCCGAAGGCCCATCCGGCCGGACTCTCGCCGCTCAATTCGACCGTTCGCGGGCCTAACGGCCCGCCGAAAGGAGTCCGCGTGATGGCGGGCTTCGATCTCCATAAGAATAAAAAAGACGCATATATCTTCGGGTGCGACCATACCGAGCACTCGGTGCACCGGATCCCATCGTAACTCCGCAGCTAAGCGTGCTTGGGCGAGAGTAGTACTAGGATGGTTAACCTCCTGGGAAGTCCTCGTGTTGCACCCCTCCCTTTTGCAGGGCATCTATTATTTTTTTTATCCTCCGTCCGGACGGCCAGAGCGAGAGCGCATTTGTCGTGGGACCCACAGGGATTATCGGCTGGCGGATCGCGAGGCAAGACGAGAATCTCCATAACTTCGCGCGCAGCGTCCGTTCCGCCATTGCGACCCCATACCGGAAAGCTTATCGTAAGACGGACGACGCGCGGATGTGCCGAAGGCCCATCCGGCGGACTCTCGCCGCTCACTCGACCGTTCCGCGGACCGAACGGCCCGTCCGAAAGGAGTCCGCGTGATGGCGGGCTTCGATCTCCATAAGAATAAAAAGACGCATATATCTTCGGGTGCGACCATACCAAAGCACTGGCAGCACCGGACCCCAATCGAACTCCGCGTTAAGCGTGCTTGGACGAGAGTAGCATTAGGATGGGTGACTTCCTGGGAAGTCCTCGTGTTGCACCTCCCTTTTGCGGGCATCTATTATTTTTTATCCTCCGTCCGGACGGCCGAGCGAGAGCGCATTTGTCGTGGGCCCCACAGGGATTATCGGGCCGGCGGATCGCGAGGCGGCACGAGAATCGCCATAACTTCGCGCGCAGCGTCCGTTCCGCCATTGCGACCCCATTCCGAAAGCTTATCGAAAGACGGACGACGCGCGGATGTGCCGAAGGCCCATCCGACTAGACTCTCGCCGCTCAATTCGACCGTTCTGCGGGCCGAACGGCCCGCCGAAAGGAGTCCGCGTGATGGCGGGCTTCGATCTCCATAAGAATAAAAAAGACGCATATGTTTTCGGGTGCGACCATACCAGCACCAGTGCACCGGATCCCATCAGAACTCCGCAGTTAAGCGTGCTTGGGCGAGAGTAGTACTAGGATGGGTGACCTCATCGGAAGTCCTCGTGTTGCACCCCTCCCTTTTGCAGGGCATCTATTATTTTTTTTATCCTCCGTCCGGACGGCCAGAGCGAGAGCGCATTTGTCGTGGGACCCACAGGGATTATCGGCTGGCGGACTGCGAGGCAGCACGAGAATCGCCATAACTTCGCGCGCAGGCGTCCGTTCCGCCATTGCGACCCCATACCGGAAAGCTTATCGTAAGACGGACGACGCGCAGATGTGCCGAAGGCCCATCCGGCTGGACTCTCGCCGCTCAATTCGACCGTTCTGCGGACCGAACGGCCCTCCGAAAGGAGTCCGCGTGATGGCGGGCTTCGATCTCCATAAGAATAAAAAAGACGCATATATCTTCTGGTGCGACCATACCAGCACCAGTGCACCGGATCCCATCGAACTCCGCAGCTAAGCGTGCTCGGGACGAGAGTAGTACTAGGATGGGTGACCTCCGGGAAGTCCTCGTGTTGCACCCCTCCCTTTTGCGTGGCATCTATTATTTTTTTTTATCCTGACGCCGAGCATCACGTGGCCCACAGGTCGCCGACGGAGCGAGAGCGCATTTGTCGTGGGCCCCACAGGGATTATCGGCGGGCGGACTGCGAGGCAAGCACGAGAATCGCCATAACTTCGCGCGTGTGCGTCCGTTCCGCCATTGCGACCCCATTCCGAAAGCTTATCGTAAGACGGACGACGCGCGGATGTGCCGAAGGCCCATCCGACTCGGACTCTCGCCGCTCAATTCGACCGTCTCGCGGGCCGAACGGCCCGCCGAAAGGAGTCCGCGTGATGGCGGGCTTCGATCTCCATAAGAATAAAAAAGACGCATATGTTTTCGGGTGCGACCATGCCAGCACCAGGGCACCGGATCCCATCGAACTCCGCAGCTAGCGTGCTCGGCGAGAGTAAGTACTAGGATGGGTGACCTCCCGTAAGTCCTCGTGTTGCACCCCTCCCTTTGCGGGGCATCTATTATTTTTTTTATCCTCCGTCCGGACGGCCAGAGCGAGAGCGCATTTGTCGTGGGCCCCACAGGGATTATCGGCTGGCGAACTGCGAGGCAGCACGAGAATCGCCATAACTTCGCGCGCAGGCGTCCGTTCTGCCATTGCGACCCCATTCCGGAAAGCTTATCGTAAGACGGACGACGCGCGGATGTGCCGAAGGCCCATCCGACTAGACTCTCGCCGCTCAATTCGACCGTTCTGCGGGCCGAACGGCCCGCCGAAAGGAGTCCGCGTGATGGCGGGCTTCGATCTCCATAAGAATAAAAAAGACGCATATATTTTCGGGTGCGACCATACCAGCACCAGTGCACCGGATCCCATCAGAACTCCGCAGTTAAGCGTGCTTGGGCGAGAGTAGTACTAGGATGGGTGACCTCCTCGGAAGTCCTCGTGTTGCACCCCTCCCTTTTGCAGGGAATCTATTATTTTTTTATCCTCCGTCCGGACGGTCAGAGCGAAAGCGCATTTGTCGCGGGCCCCACAGGTATTATCGGCTGGACGGCCAGATCGAGAGCGCATTTGTCGTGGGCCCCACAGGGATTATCGGCTGGCGGACTGCGAGGCAGCACGAGAATCGCAATAACTTCGCGCGCAGGCGTCCGTTCCGCCATTGCGACCCCATTCCGGAAAGTTTATCGAAAGACGGACGACGCGCGGATGCGCCGAAGGCCCATCCGGCTGGACTCTCGCCGCTCAATTCGACCGTTCTGCGGGCCGAACGGTCCGCCGAAAGGAGTCCGCGTGATGGCGGGCTTCGATCTCCATGAGAATAAAAAAGACGCATATGTCCTCGGGTGCGACGATACCAGCACCAGTGCACCGGATCCCATCAGAACTCCGCAGTTAAGCGTGCTTGGGCGAGAGTAGTACTAGGATGGGTGACCTCCCGGGAAGTCCTCGTGTTGCACCCCTCCCTTTTGCGTGGCATCTATTATTTTTTTTATCTTCCGTCCGAACGACTGCGAGCGAGAGCGCATTTGTCGTGGGCCCCACAGGGATTATCGGTCGGACGGCCAGATCGAGAGCGCATTTGTCGTGGGCCACACAGGGATTATCGGCTGGCGGACTCCCAGGCAGCTTGAGAATCGCCATAACTTCGCGTGCAGGCGTCCGTTCCGCCATTGCGACCCCATTCCGGAAAGCTTATCGAAAGACGGACGACGCGCGGATGCTCCGAAGGCCCTTCCGGCTGGACTCTCGCCGCTCAATTCGACCGTTCTGCGGGCCGAACGGCCCGCCGAAAGGAGTCCGCGTGATGGCGGGCTTCGATCTCCATAAGAATAAAAAAGATGCATATATCTTCGGTGCGACCATACCGAAGACTGCGGCACCGGATCCCATCGGAACTCCGCAAGCTAAGCGTGCTCGGGCGAGAGTAGTACTAGGATGGGTGACCTCCCGGGAAGTCCTCGTGTTGCACCCCTCCCTTTTGCGTGGCATCTATTATTTTTTTTATCCTCCGTCCGGACGGCCAGAGCGAGAGCGCATTTGTCGTGGGACCCACAGGGATTATCGGCTGGCGGACTGCGAGGCAGCACGAGAATCGCCATAACTTCGCGCGCAGGCGTCCGTTCCGCCATTGCGACCCCATTCCGGAAAGCTTATCGTAAGACGGACGACGCGCGGATGTGCCGAAGGCCCATCCGGCGGACACTCGCCGCTCAATTCGACCGTTCGCGGACCGAACGGCCCTCCGAAAGGAGTCCGCGTGATGGCGGGCTTCGATCTCCATAAGAATAAAAAGACGCATATATCTTCGGGTGCGACCATACCAAAGACCATTGCACCGGATCCCATCAGAACTCCGTAGTTAAGCGTGCTTGGGCGAGAGAAGTACTAGGATGGGTGACCTCCTGGGAAGTCCTCGTGTTGCACCCCTCCCTTTTGCGGGGCATCTATTATTTTTTTTTCGTCCGAGTCCGCATCCGGGCCCCACAGGCCGCGACGGCAGACGAGAGCGCATTTGTCGTGGGCCCCACAGGGATTATCGGCCGGCGGATCGCGAGGCAGCACGAGAATCGCAATAACTTCGCGCGCAGACGTCCGTTCCGCCATTGCGACCCCATTCGGAAAGTTTATCGAAAGACGGACGACGCGCGGATGCGCCGAAGGCCCATCCGGCTGGACTCTCGCCGCTCAATTCGACCGTTCTGCGGGCCGAACGGCCCGCCGAAAGGAGTCCGCGTGATGGCGGGCTTCGATCTCCATGAGAATAAAAAAGACGCATATGTCCTCGGGTGCGACGATACCGAAGCACCGGCGGCACCGGATCCCATCGAACTCCGCAGCTAAGCGTGCTCGGGCGAGAGTAGTACTAGGATGGGTGACCTCCTGGGAAGTCCTCGTGTTGCACCCCTCCCTTTTGCAGGGCATCTATTATTTTTTTTATCCTCCGTCCTGACGACCAGAGCGAGAGCGCATTTGTCGTGGGCCCCATAGGGATTATCGGCCGGACGGCCAGATCGAAAGCGCATTTGTCGTGGGCCCCACAGGGATTATCGGCTGGCGGACTCCCAGGCAGCTTGAGAATCGCCATAACTTCGCGTGCAGGCGTCCGTTCCGCCATTGCGACCCCATTCCGGAAAGCTTATCGAAAGACGGACGACGCGCGGATGCTGCCGAAGGCCCTTCCGCCGGACTCTCGCCGCTCAATTCGACCGTCTCGCGGGCCGAACGGCCCGCCGAAAGGAGTCCGCGTGATGGCGGGCTTCGATCTCCATAAGAATAGAAAAGACGCACATATCTTCGGGTGCGACCATACCAACACCAGTGCACCGGATCCCATCAGAACTCCGCAGTTAAGCGTGCTTGGGCGAGAGTGGTACTAGGATGGGTGACCTCCTGGGAAGTCCTCGTGTTGCACCCCTCCCTTTGCGGTGGCATCTATTATTTTTTTATCCTCCGTCCGACGGCCAGAGCGAGACCGCATTTGTCGTGGGCCCCACAGGGATTATCGGCCGGACGGCCAGATCGAGAGCTCATTTGTCGTGGGACCCACAGGGATTATCGGCTGGCGGACTGCGAGGCAGCACGAGAATCGCCATAACTTCGCGCGCAGGAGTCCGTTCCGCCATTGCGACCCCATTCCGGAAAGCTTATCGTAAGACGGACGATGCACGAATGTGCCGAAGGCCCATCCGGCTGGACTCTCGCCGCTCAATTAGACCGTTCTACGGGCCAAACGGCCCGCCGAAAGGAGTTCGCGTGATGGCGGACTTCGATCTCCATAAGAATAAAAAAGACGCATATATCTTCGGGTGCGACCATACCAGCACCAGTGCACCGGATCCCATCAGAACTCCGCAGTTAAGCGTGCTTGGACGAGAGTAGTACTAGGATGGGTGACCTCCTGGGAAGTCCTCGTGTTGCACCCCTCCCATTTGCAGGGCATCTATTATTTTTTTTTATCCTCCGTCCGGACGGCCAGAGCGAGAGCGCATTTGTCGTGGGCCCCACAGGGATTATCGGCCGGACGGCCAGATCGAGAGCTCATTTGTCGTGGGACCCACAGGGATTATCGGCTGGCGGACTGCGAGTCGGCACGAGAATCGCCATAACTTCGCGCGCAGGCGTCCGTTCCGCCATTGCGACCCCATTCCGGAAAGCTTATCGTAAGACGGACGACGCGCGGATGTGCCGAAGGCCCATCCGCCGGACTCTCGCCGCTCACTCGACCGTTCGCGGGCCGAACGGCCCGCCGAAAGGAGTCCGCGTGATGGCGGGCTTCGATCTCCATAAGAATAAAAAAGACGCATACATCTTCCGGGTGCGACCATACCAAAGACCGAGCGGCACCGGATCCCATCGAACTCCGCAGCTAAGCGTGCTTCGGGCGAGAGTAGTACTAGGATGGGTGACCTCCCGGGAAGTCCTCGTGTTGCACCCCTCCTTTTGCGAGGCATCTATTATTTTTTTTATCCTCCGTCCGGACGGCCGCAGCGAGAGCGCATTTGTCGTGGGTCCCACTATGGATTATCGGCCGGACGCGCCGCATCGAGAGCGCATTTGTCGTGGGACCCACAGGGATTATCGGCCGGCGGATTGCGAGGCAGCACGAGAATCGCCATAACTTCGCGCGCGAGCGTCCGTTCCGCCATTGCGACCCCATTCCGGAAAGCTTATCGTAAGACGGACGACGCGCGGATGTGCCGAAGGCCCATCCGACCGGACTCTCGCCGCTCGATTCGACCGTTCGCGGACCGAACGGCCCTCCGAAAGGAGTCCGCGTGATGGCGGGCTTCGATCTCCATAAGAATAAAAAGACGCATACATCTTCTGGTGCGACCATACCCAAACACCAGTGCACCGGATCCCATCAGAACTCCGCAGTTAAGCGTGCTTGGGCGAGAGTAGTACTAGGATGGGTGACCTCCTGGGAAGTCCTCGTGTTGCACCCCTCCCTTTTGCAGGGCATCTATTATTTTTTTATCTTCCGTCCGGACGGCCAGAGCGAGAGCGCATTTGTCGTGGGCCCCACATGGATTATCGGCGGGACGGCCAGATAGAGAGCGCATTTGTCGTGGGCCCCACACGATTATCGGCCGGCGACCGCGAGGCAGACGAGAATCGCCATAACTTCGCGCGCAGGCGTCCGTTCCGCCATTGCGACCCCATTCCGAAAGCTTATCGTAAGACGGACGACGCGCGGATGTGCCGAAGGCCCATCCGGCCGGACTCTCGCCGCTCAATCCGACCGTTCGCGGACCGAACGTCCCTCCGAAAGGAGTCCGCGTGATGGCGGGCTTCGATCTCCATAAGAATAAAAAGACGCATATATCTTCGGGTGCGACTCATACCAGACACTGGTGCACCGGATCCCATCAAAACTCCGCAGTTAAGCGTGCTTGGACGAGAGTAGTACTAGGATGGGTGACCTCCTGGGAAGTCCTCGTGTTGCACCCCTCCCATTTGCAGGGCATCTATTATTTTTTTTTATCCTCCGTCCGGACGGCCGGAGCAGCGAGAGCGCATTTGTCGTGGGCCCCACGAGGATTATCGGGCCGGCGGATCGGCGAGGCAAGCACGAGAATCGCCATAACTTCAAGCGCAGCGTCGGTTTTGGCATTGCGGCCCCATTCCAGAAAACTTATCGTAAGACGGACGACTCGCGGATGTGCTGAAGGCCCATCCGACTGGACTCTCGCCGCTCAATTCGACCGTTCTGCGGGCCGAACGGCCCGCCGAAAGGAGTCCGCGTGATGGCGGGCTTCGATCTCCATAAGAATAAAAAAGACGCATATATTTTCGGTGCGACCATACCAGCACTCGGGCACCGGATCCCATCGAACTCCGCAGCTAAGCGTGCTCGGGCGAGAGTAGTACTAGGATGGGTGACCTCCTCGGAAGTCCTCGTGTCGCACCCCTCCCTTTTGCAGGGAATCTATTATTTTTTTTATCCTCCGTCCGACGGCGCCGCAGCGAAAGCGCATTTGTCGCGGGCCCCACGGTATTATCGGCCGGACGGCCGCATCGAGAGCGCATTTGTCGTGGGCCCCACAGGGATTATCGGCCGGCGGACCGCGAGGCAAAGCACGAGAATCGCAATAACTTCGCGCGCGAGCGTCCGTTCCGCCATTGCGACCCCATTCCGAAAGTTTATCGAAAGACGGACGACGCGCGGATGCGCCGAAGGCCCATCCGGCTGGACTCTCGCCGCTCAATCCGACCGTTCCGCGGGCCGAACGGCCCGCCGAAAGGAGTCCGCGTGATGGCGGGCTTCGATCTCCATAAGAATAAAAAAGACGCATATATCTTCGGGTGCGACCATACCGAAGACCAGCGGCACCGGATCCCATCCGAACTCCGCAGCTCAAGCGTGCTCGGCGAGAGTAGTACTAGGATGGGTGACCTCCTGGGAAGTCCTCGTGTTGCACCCCTCCCTTTTGCAGGGCATCTATTATTTTTTTTTATCCTCCGTCCGGACGACCAGAGCGAGAGCGCATTTGTCGTGGGCCCCACAGGGATTATCGGCCGGACGGCCAGATCGAGAGCGCATTTGTCGTGGGCCCCACAGGGATTATCGGCTGGCGGACTCCCAGGCAGCTTGAGAATCGCCATAACTTCGCGTGCAGGCGTCCGTTCCGCCATTGCGACCCCATTCCGGAAAGCTTATCGAAAGACGGACGACGCGCGGATGCTCCGAAGGCCCTTCCGGCTGGACTCTCGCCGCTCAATTCGACCGTTCTGCGGGCCGAACGGCCCGCCGAAAGGAGTCCGCGTGATGGCGGGCTTCGATCTCCATAAGAATAAAAAGACGCATATATCTTCGGGTGTGACCATACCAGCACCGAGGCACCGGATCCCATCGAACTCCGCAGCTAAGCGTGCTCGGGCGAGAGTAGTACTAGGATGGTTAACCTCCCGGGAAGTCCTCGTGCCGCACCCCTCCCTTTTGCAGTGGCATCTATTATTTTTTTATCCTCCGTCCGACGGCCGAGCGAGAGCGCATTTGTCGTGGGACCCACAGGGATTATCGGCCGGCGGACCGCGAGGCAAGCACGAGAATCGCCATAACTTCGCGCGCGTGCGTCCGTTCCGCCATTGCGACCCCATTCCGGAAAGCTTATCGTAAGACGGACGACGCGCGGATGTGCCGAAGTCCCATCCGACTAGACTCTCGCCGCTCACCTCGACCGTTCGCGGGCCGAACGGCCGGCCGAAAGGAGTCCGCGCGATGGCGGGCTTCGATCTCCATGAGAATAAAAAAGACGCATATGTCCTCTGGGTGCGACGATACCGAAGACCGTGGCACCGGATCCCATCGAACTCCGCAGTTAAGCGTGCTTGGGCGAGAGTAGTACTAGGATGGGTGACCTCCTGGGAAGTCCTCGTGTTGCACCCCTCCCTTTTGCAGGGCATCTATTATTTTTTTTATCCTCTGTCCGGACGACCAGAGCGAGAGCGCATTTGTCGTGGGCCCCACAAGGATTATCGGCTGGCGGACTGCGAGGCAGCACGAGAATCGCCATAACTTCGCGCGCAGGCGTCCGTTCCGCCATTGCGACCCCATTCCGGAAAGCTTATCGTAAGACGGACGACGCGCGGATGTGCCGAAGTCCCATCCGACTAGACTCTCGCCGCTCAATTCGACCGTTCTGCGGGCCGAACGGCCGGCCGAAAGGAGTCCGCGTGATGGCGGGCTTCGATCTCCATAAGAATAAAAAAGACGCATATATTTTCGGGTGCGACCATACCAGACACCAGCGGCACCGGATCCCATCGAACTCCGCAGTTAAGCGTGCTTGGGCGAGAGTAGTACTAGGATGGGTGACCTCCTCGGAAGTCCCGTGTTGCACCCCTCCCTTTTGCAGGGAATCTATTATTTTTTTTATCCTCCGTCCGGACGGCCAGAGCGAAAGCGCATTTGTCGCGGGCCCCACAGGTATTATCGGCCGGACGACCAGATCGAGAGCGCATTTGTCGTGGGCCCCACAGGGATTATCGGGCCGGCGGATCGCGAGGCAAGACGAGAATCGCAATAACTTCGCGCGCAGGCGTCCGTTCCGCCATCGCGACCCCATTCCGGAAAGCTTATCGAAAGACGGACGACGCGCGGATGCGCCGAAGGCCCATCCGCCGGACTCTCGCCGCTCAATTCGACCGTTCCGCGGGCCGAACGGCCCGCCGAAAGGAGTCCGCGCGATGGCGGGCTTCGATCTCCATGAGAATAAAAAGACGCATATGTCCTCGGTGCGACGATACCAAAGACCAGCGGCACCGGATCCCATCGAACTCCGCAGCTAAGCGTGCTTCGGCGAGAGTAGTACTAGGATGGGTGACCTCCCGGGAAGTCCTCGTGTCGCACCCCTCCCTTTGCAGGGCATCTATTATTTTTTTATCTTCCGTCCGGACGGCCAGAGCGAGAGCGCATTTGTCGTGGGCCCCACATGGATTATCGGCGGGACGGCCAGATAGAGAGCGCATTTGTCGTGGGCCCCACAGGGATTATCGGCGGGCGGACTGCCGGTGCGCCTCGAGAATCGCCATAACTTCGCGCGCAGGCGTCCGTTCCGCCATTGCGACCCCATTCCGAAAGCTTATCGAAAGACTGACGACGCGCGGATGCTCCGAAGGCCCTTCCGGCCGGACTCGCCGCTCACCCGACCGTCTCGCGGGCCGAACGAACCGCCGAAAGGAGTCCGCGCGATGGCGGGCTTCGATCTCCATAAGAATAAAAAGACGCATATATCTTCGGGTGCGACCATACCAACGACCGCGCTGCACCGGATCCCATCGAACTCCGCAGCTAAGCGTGCTTGGGCGAGAGTAGTACTAGGATGGTTAACCTCCTGGGAAGTCCTCGTGTTGCACCCCTCCCTTTTGCAGGGCATCTATTATTTTTTTTATCCTCCGTCCGGACGGCCAGAGCGAGAGCGCATTTGTCGTGGGCCCCACAGGGATTATCGGCCGGACGGCCAGATCGAGAGCGCATTTGTTGTGGGCCCCACAGGGATTATCGGCTGGCGGACTGCGAGGCAGCAAGAGAATCGCCATAACTTCGCGCGCAGGCGTCCGTTCCGCCATTGCGACCCCATTCCGGAAAGCTTATCGAAAGACGGACGACGCGCGGATGCGCCGAAGGCCCATCCGGCTGGACTCTCGCCGCTCAATTCGACCGTTCTGCGGGCCGAACGGCCCGCCGAACGGAGTCCGCGTGATGGCGGGCTTCGATCTCCATAAGAATAAAAAAGACGCATATATCTTCGGGTGTGACCATACCAAGACTCAAGGCACCGGATCCCATCAGAACTCCGCAGTTAAGCGTGCTTGGGCGAGAGTAGTACTAGGATGGGTGACCTCCTGGGAAGTCCTCGTGTTGCATCCCTCCCTTTTGCAGGGCATCTATTATTTTTTTTATCCTCCGTCCGGACGGCCAGAGCGAGAGCGCATTTGTCGTGGGCCCCACAGGGATCATCGGCCGGACGGCCAGATCGAGAGCGCATTTGTCGTGTGCCCCACAGGGATTATCGGCTGGCGGATCGCGAGGCAACGACGAGAATCGCAATAACTTCGCGCGCAGGCGTCCGTTCCGCCATTGCGACCCCATTCCCGAAAGCTTATCGAAAGACGGACGACGCGCGGATGCGCCGAAGCGCCCATCCGCCGGACCTCGCCGCTCAATCCGACCGTCTCGCGGGCCGAACGGCCCGCCGAAAGGAGTCCGCGCGATGGCGGCTTCGATCTCCATGAGAATAAAAAGACGCATATGTCCTCGGGTGCGACTATACCAAAGACCACGGGCACCGGATCCCATCAGAACTACGCAGTGAAGCGTGCTTGGGCGAGAGTAGTACTTGGATGGGTGACCTCCTGGGAAGTCCTCGTGTTGCACCCCTCCCTTTTGCAGGGCATCTATTATTTTTTTTTATCCTCCGTCAGGACGACCAGAGCGAGAGCGCATTTGTCGTGGGCCCCACAGGGATTATCGGCCGGACGGCCAGATCGAGAGCGCATTTGTCGTGGGCCCCACAGGGATTATCGGCTAGCGGACTCCCAGGTAGCTTGAGAATCGCCATAACTTCGCGCGCGAGCGTCCGTTCCGCCATCGCGACCCCATTCCGAAAGCTTATCGAAAGACGGACGACGCGTGGATGCTCCGAAGGCCCTTCCGGCTGGACTCTCGACGCTCAATTCGACCGTTCTGCGGGCCGAACGGCCCGCCGAAAGGAGTCCGCGTGATGGCGGGCTTCGATCTCCATAAGAATAAAAAAGACGCATATATCTTCGGTTCGACCATACTCAAGCACTCGCAGAACCGGATCCCATCGAACTCCGCAGCTAAGCGTGCTCGGGCGAGAGTAGTACTAGGATGGTTAACCTCCCGGGAAGTCCTCGTGTTGCACCCCTCCCTTTGCGGGGCATCTATTATTTTTTTATCCTCCGTCCGGACGGCCGCAGCGAGAGCGCATTTGTCGTGGGCCCCACAGGGATTATCGGCCGGACGGCCGCATCAAGAGCGCATTTGTTGTGAGCCCCACGTGGATTATCGGCCGGCGGACCGCTGTGCAGCATCGAGAATCGCCATAACTTCGCGTGCAGGCGTCCGTTCCGCCATTGCGACCCCATTCCGGAAAGCTTATCGAAAGACGGATGACGCGCGGATGGTCCGAAGGCCCTTCCGGCTGGACTCTCGCCGCTCAATTCGACCGTTCTGCGGGCCGAACGGCCCGCCGAAAGGAGTCCGCGTGATGGCGGGCTTCGATCTCCATAAGAATAAAAAAGACGCATATATCTTCGGGTGCGACCATACCAAACACTCGAGGCACCGGATCCCATCGAACTCCGCAGCTAAGCGTGCTTGGGCGAGGAGTAGTACTAGGATGGGTAACCTCCCGGGAAGTCCTCGTGTTGCAACCCCTCCCTTTGCGGCGGCATCTATTATTTTTTTTATCCTCCGTCCGGACGGCCGAGCGAGAGCGCATTTGTCGTGGGCCCCACAGGGATTATCGGCCGGACGGCCAGATCGAGAGGGCATTTGTTGTGGGCCCCACAGGGATTATCGGCTGGCGGACTGCGAGGCAGCAAGAGAATCGCCATAACTTCGCGCGCAGGCGTCCGTTACGCCATTGCGACCCCATTCCGGAAAGCTTATCGAAAGACGGACGACGCGCGGATGCGCCGAAGGCCCATCCGGCTGGACTCTCGCCGCTCAATTCGACCGTTCTGCGGGCCGAACGGCCCGCCGAATGGAGTCCGCGTGATGGCGGGCTTCGATCTCCATAAGAATAAAAAAGACGCATATATCTTCGGGTGGGACCATACCAACACTGAGGCACCGGATCCCATCGAACTCCGCAATTAAGCGTGCTTGGGCGAGAGTAGTACTAGGATGGGTGACCTCCTGGGAAGTCCTAGTGTTGCACCCCTCCCTTTTGCAGGGCATCTATTATTTTTTTTATCCTCCGTCCGGACGGCCAGAGCGAGAGCGCATTTGTCGTGGGCCCCACAGGGATCATCGGCCGGACGGCCAGATCGAGAGCGCATTTGTCGTGGGCCCCACAGGGATTATCGGCTAGCGGACTGCGAGGCAGCACGAGAATCGCCATAACTTCGCGCGCAGGCGTCCGTTCCGCCATTACGACCCCAATCTGGAAAGCTTATCGTAAGACGGACGACGCTCGGATGCGCCGAAGGCCCATCCGGCTGGACTCTCGCCGCTCACTCGACCGTTCGCGGCCGAACGGCCCGCCGAGACGGAGTCCGCGCGATGGCGGGCTTCGATCTCCATAAGAATAAAAAGACGCATATATCTTCGGTGCGACCATACCGAAGCACCAATGCACCGGATCCCATCGAACTCCGCAATTAAGCGTGCTTTGGCGAGAGTAGTACTAGGATGGGTGACCTCCTGGGAAGTCCTCGTGTTGCACCCCTCCCTTTTGCAGGGCATCTCTTATTTTTTTTATCCTCCGTCCGGACGGCCAGAGCGAGAGCGCATTTGTCGTGGGCCCCACAGGGATTATCGGCCGGACGGCCAGATCGAGAGCGCATTTGTCGTGGGACCCACAGTGGATTATCGGCCGGCGGACCGCGAGGCGGAACGAGAATCGCCATAACTTCGCGCGCAGGCGTCCGTTTTGCCTTTGCGACCCTATTCCGGAAGGCTTCTCGAAAGACGGACGACGCTCGGATGTGCCAAAGGCGCATCCAGCTGGACTATCGCCCCTCAATTCGACTGTTCTGCGGGCCGAACGGCCCGCCGAAATGAGTCCGCGTGATGGCGGGCTTCGATCTCCATAAGAATAAAAAGACGCATATATTTTCGGTGCGACCATACACGCACTCGAGTGCACCGGATCCCATCGAACTCCGCGCTAAGCGTGCTTGGGCGAGAGTAGTACTCAGGATGGGTGACCTCCCGGGAAGTCCTCGTGTTGCACCCCTCCCTTTGCGGGGAATCTATTATTTTTTTATCCTCCGTCCGGACGGTCAGAGCGAAAGCGCATTTGTCGCGGGCCCCACAGGTATTATCGGCTGGACGGCCAGATCGAGAGCGCATTTGTCGTGGGCCCCACAGAGATTATCGGCTGGCGGACTGCGAGGCAGACACGAGAATCGCAATAACTTCGCGCGCAGACGTCCGTTCCGCCATTGCGACCCCATTCCGAAAGCTTATCGAAAGACGGACGACGCGCGGATGCGCCGAAGGCCCATCCGGCCGGACTCTCGCCGCTCACCCGACCGTTCGCGGGCCGAACGGCCCTCCAAAAGGAGTCCGCGCGATGGCGGGCTTCGATCTCCATGAGAATAAAAAGACGCATATATCTTCGGGTGCGACCATACCAGCACCGAGGCACCGGATCCCATCGAACTCCGCAGCTAAGCGTGCTTGGGCGAGAGTAGTACTAGGATGGGTGACCTCCTGGGAAGTCCTCGTGTTGCACCCCTCCCTTTTGCAGGGAATCTATTATTTTTTTTATCCTCCGTCCGGACGGCCAGAGCGAAAGCGCATTTGTCGCGGGCCCCACAGGTATTATCGGCCGGACGGCCAGATCGAGAGCGCATTTGTCGTGGGCCCCACAGGGATTATCGGCTGGCGGACTGCGAGGCAGCACGAGAATCGCAATAACTTCGCGCGCAGACGTCCGTTCCGCCATTGCGACCCCATTCCGAAAGTTTATCGAAAGACGGACGACGCGCGGATGCGCCGAAGGCCCATCCGACTGGACTCTCGCCGCTCAATCCGACCGTTCGCGGGCCGAACGGCCCTCCAAAAGGAGTCCGCGCGATGGCGGGCTTCGATCTCCATGAGAATAAAAGACGCATATATCTTCTGGGTGCGACCATACCAGCACCAGTGCACCGGATCCCATCAGAACTCTGCAGTTAAGCGTGCTTGGGCGATAGTAGTACTAGGATGGGTGACCTCCTGGGAAGTCCTCGTGTTGCACCCCTCCCTTTTGCAAAGCATCTATTATTTTTTTTTATCCTCCGTCCGGACGACCAGAGCGAGAGCGCATTTGTCGTGGCCCCACAGGGATTATCTGGCCGGACGCCGCATCGAGAGCGCATTTGTCGTGGGCCCCACAGGGATTATCGGCCAGCGGACTGCCGAGGCGGCTCGAGAATCGCCATAACTTCGCGTGCGGGCGTCCGTTCCGCCATTGCGACCCCATTCCGAAAGCTTATCGAAAGACGGACGACGCGCGGATGCTCCGAAGGCCCTTCCGCCGGACTCTCGCCGCTCAATTCGACCGTCTCCGCGGGCCGAACGGCCCGCCGAAAGGAGTCCGCGTGATGGCGGGCTTCGATCTCCATAAGAATAAAAAAGACGCATATATCTTCGGGTGCGACCATACCACAGACTACGTGCACCGGATCCCATCGAAACTCCGCAGCTTAAGCGTGCTTGGCGAGAGTAGTACTAGGATGGTTAACCTCCCGGGAAGTCCTCGTGTTGCACCCCTCCCTTTGCGGGGCATCTATTATTTTTTTTATCCTCCGTCCGGACGGCCGCAGCGAGAGCGCATTTGTCGTGGGCCCCACAGGGATTATCGACCGGACGGCCGGATCGAGAGCGCATTTGTTGTGGGCCCCACAGGGATTATCGAGCCGGCGGACCGCGAGGCAGGCATGAGAATCGCCATAACTTCGCGCGCAGGCGTCCGTTCCGCCATTGCGACCCCATTCCGGAAAGCTTATCGAAAGGCGGACGACGAGCGGATGCGCCGAAGGCCCATCCGGCTGGACTCTCGCCGCTCAATTCGACCGTTCTGCGGGCCGAACGGCCCGCCGAAAGGAGTCCGCGTGATGGCGGGCTTCGATCTCCATAAGGATAAAAAAGACGCATATATCTTCGGGTGCGACCATACCGGACACTCGGTGCACCGGATCCCATCGAACTCCGCAGCTAAGCGTGCTTCGGGCGAGAGTAGTACTAGGATGGGTGACCTCCCCGAAGTCCTCGTGCCGCACCCCTCCCTTTTGCGGGGCATCTATTATTTTTTTTTATCTTCCGTCCGGACGCCGCAGCGAGAGCGCATTTGTCGTGGGCCCCACAGGGAATATCATCCGGACGGCCAGATCGAGAGCGCATTTGTCGTGGGCCCCACAGGGATTATCGGCTGGCGGACTGCGAGGCAGCACGAGAATCGCCCTAACTTCGCGCGCAGGCGTCCGTTCCGCCATTGCGACCCCATTCCGGAAAGCTTATCGAAAGACGGACGACGTGCGGATGCGCCGAAGGCCCATCCGACTGGACTCTCGCCGCTCAATTCGACCGTTCTGCGGGCCGAACGGCCCGCCGAAAGGAGTCCGCGTGATGGCGGGCTTCGATCTCCATAAGAATAAAAAAGACGCATATATCTTCGGTTGCGACCATACCAGCACCAGTGCACCGGATCCCATCAGAACTCCGCAGTCAAGCGTGCTTGGGCGAGAGTAGTACTAGGATGGGTGACCTCCTGGGAAGTCCTCGTGTTGCACCCCACCCTTTTGCAGTGCATCTATTATTTTTTTTTATCTTACGTCCGGACGGCCAGAGCTAGAGCCCATTTGTCGTGGGCCCCACAAGGATTTCCGTCCGGACGGCCAGATCGAGAGCGCATTTGTCGTGGGCCGCACATGGATTATCGGTTGGGGGACTGCCAGGCAGCAAGAGAATCGCCATAACTTCGCGCGCAGGCGTCCGTTCCGCCATTGCGACCCCATTCCGGAATGCTTATCGAAAGACGGACGACGCGCGGATGCGCCGAATGCCCATCCGGCTGGACTCTCGCCGCTCAATTCGACCGTTCTGCGGGCCGAACGGCCCGCCGAAAGGAGTCCGCGTGATGGCGGGCTTCGATCTCCATAAGAATAAAAAAGACGCATATATCCTCGGGTGCGACCATACCGAACACCGCGTGCACCGGATCCCATCGAACTCCACAGCGTAAGCGTGCTTGGGCGAGAGTAGTACTAGGATGGGTGACCTCCTGGGAAGTCCTCGTGTTGCACCCCTCCCTTTTGCGGGGCATCTATTATTTTTTTATCTTCCGTCCGGACGGCCAGAGCGAGAGCGCATTTGTCGTGGGCCCCACAGGGATTTCCATCCGGACGACCAGATCGAGAGCGCATTTGTCGTGGGCCCCACAGGGACTATCGGCTGGCGGACTGCGAGGCAGCACGAGAATCGCCATAACTTCGCGCGCAGGCGTCCGTTCCGCCATTGCGACCCCATTCCGGAAAGCTTATCGAAAGACGGACGACGCGCGGATGCGCCGAAGGCCCATCCGGCTGGACTCTCGCCGCTCAATTCGACGCCGAAAGGAGTCCGCGTGATGGCGGGCTTCGATCTCCATAAGAATAAAAAAGACGCATATATCTTCGGGTGCGACCATACCAGCACCAGTGCACCGGATCCCATCAGAACTCCGCAGTTAAGCGTGCTTGGGCGAGAGTAGTACTAGGATGGGTGACCTCCTGGGAAGTCCTCGTGTTGCACCCCTCCCTTTTGCAGGGCATCTATTATTTTTTTTTATCTTCCGTCCGGACGGCCAGAGCGAGAGCGCATTTGTCGTGGGCCCCACAGGGATTTCCGTCCGGACGACCAGATCGAGAGCGCATTTGTCGTGGGCCCCACAGGGACTATCGGCTGGTGGACTGCGAGGCAGCACGAGAATCGCCATAACTTCACGCGCAGGCATCCGTTCCGCCATTGCGACCCCATTCCGGAAAGCTTATCGAATGACGGACGACACGCGGATGCGCCGAAGGCCCATCCGCCGGACTCTCGCCGCTCACCTCGACCGTTCGCGGGCGAACGGCCCGCCGAAAGGAGTCCGCGTGATGGCGGGCTTCGATCTCCATAAGAATAAAAAGACGCATATATCCTCGGGTGCGACCATACCAGCACTCGAGCACCGGATCCCATCGAACTCCGGCAGCTTAAGCGTGCTTCGGGCGAGAGTAGTACTAGGATGGGTGACCTCCTGGGAAGTCCTCGTGTTGCACCTCTCCCTTTTGCAGGGCGTCTATTTTTTTTTTTTATCTTCCGTCCGGACGGCCAGAGCGAGAGCGCATTTGTCGTGGGCCCCAAAGGGATTTCCGGCCGGACGACAAGATCGAGTGCGCATTTGTCGTGAGCCCCACAGGATTATCGGCCGGCGGATTGCGAGGCAGCACGAGAATCGCCATAACTTCGCGCGCAGGCGTCCGTTCCGCCATTGCGACCCCATTCCGGAAAGCTTATCGAAAGACGGACGACGCGCGGATGCGCCGAAGGCCCATCCGGCTGGACTCTCGCCGCTCAATTCGACCGTTCTGCGGGCCGAACGGCCCGCCGAAAGGAGTCCGCGTGATGGCGGGCTTCGATCTCCATAAGAATAAAAAGACGCATATATCTTCGTGTGCGACCATACCAGCACTCGGCACCGGATCCCATCGAACTCCGCAGCTTAAGCGTGCTCGGGCGAGAGTAAGTACTAGGATGGGTGACCTCCTCGGAAGTCCTCGTGTTGCACCCCTCCCTTTTGCAGGGCATATATTATTTTTTTTATCTTCCGTCCGGACGGCCAGAGCGAGAGCGCATTTGTCGTGGGCCCCACAGGGAATATCATCCGGACGGCCAGATCGAGAGCGCATTTGTCGTGGGCCCCACAGGGATTATCGGCTGGCGGACTGCGAGGCAGCACGAGAATTGCCCTAACTTTGCGCGCAGGCGTCCGTTCCGCCATTGCGACCCCATTCCGGAAAGCTTATCGAAAGACGGACGACGAGCGGATGCGCCGAAGGCCCATCCGACTGGACTCTCGCCGCTCAATTCGACCGTTCTGCGGGCCGAACGGCCCGCCGAAAGGAGTCCGAGTGATGGCGGGCTTCGATCTCCATAGGAATAAAAAAGACGCATATATCTTCGGTTGCGACCATACCAGCACCAGTGCACCGGATCCCATCAGAACTCCGTAGTTAAGCGTGCTTGGTCGAGAGTAGTACTAGGATGGGTGACCTCCTGGGAAGTCCTCGTGTTGCACCCCTCCCTTTTGCAGTGCATCTATTATTTTTTTTATCTTACGTCCGGACGGCCGCAGCTAGAGCGCATTTGTCGTGGGCCCCACAAGGATTTCCGTCCGGACGGCCGCATCGAGAGCGCATTTGTCGTGGGCCGCACATGGATTATCGGTCGGGGACCGCCAGGCAAGAAGAGAATCGCCATAACTTCGCGCGCGGGGCGTCCGTTCCGCCATTGCGACCCCATTCCGAAAGCTTATCGAAAGACGGACGACGCGCGGATGCGCCGAATGCCCATCCGGCCGGACTCTCGCCGCTCAATTCGACCGTTCCGCGCGGCCGAACGGCCCGCCGAAAGGAGTCCGCGCGATGGCGGGCTTCGATCTCCATAAGAATAAAAAAGACGCATATATCCTCGGGTGCGACCATACCAGCGACTCGTGCACCGAATCCCATCAGAACTCCCCAACTAAGCGTGCTTGGGCGAGAGTAGTACTAGGATGGGTGACCTCCTGGGAAGTCCTTGTGTTACACCCCTCCCTTTTGCAGGGCATCTATTATTTTTTTTTATCTTCCGTCCGACGGCCGCAGCGAGAGCGCATTTGTCGTGGGCCCCACGAGGATTTCCGTCCGGACGACCGCATCGAGAGCGCATTTGTCGCGGGGCCCCACAGGGACTATCGGCCGGCGGATCGCGAGGCAAAGACGAGAATCGCCATAACTTCACGCGCAGGCATCCGTTCCGCCATTGCGACCCCATTCCGGAAAGCTTATCGAAAGACGGACGACGCGCGGATGCGCCGAAGGCCCATCCGGCTGGACTCTCGCCGCTCAATTCGACCGTTCTGCGGGGCGAACGGCCCACCGAAAAGAGTCCGCGTGATGGCGGGCTTCGATCTCCATAAGAATAAAAAAGACGCATATATCCTCGGGTGCGACCATACCAGCACCAGTGCACCGGATCCCATCAGAACTCCGCAGTTAAGCGTGCTTGGGCGAGAGTAGTACTAGGATGGGTGACCTCCTGGGAAGTCCTCGTGTTGCACCTCTCCCTTTTGCAGGGCGTCTATTTTTTTTTTTTATCTTCCGTCCGGACGGCCAGAGCGAGAGCGCATTTGTCGTGGGCCCCAAAGGGATTTCCGGCCGGACGACAAGATCGAGAGCGCATTTGTCGTGAGCCCCACAGGGATTATCGGCTGGCGGACCGCGAGGCAAGCACGAGAATCGCCATAACTTCGCGCGCGAGCGTCCGTTCCGCCATTTCGACCCCATTCCGAAAGCTTATCGAAAGACGCGACGACGCGCGGATGCGCCGAAGGCCCATCCGGCCGGACTCTCGCCGCTCACTCCGACCGTCTCCGCGGCCGAACGACCCGCCGAAAGGAGTCCGCGTGATGGCGGGCTTCGATCTCCATAAGAATAAAAAAGACACATATATCTTCGTGTGCGACCATACCAGCACCAGTGCACCAGATCCCATCAGAACTCCGCAGTTAAGCGTGCTTGGGCGAGAGTAGTACTAGGATGGGTGACCTCCTCGGAAGTCCTCGTGTTGCACCCTCCCTTTTGCAGGGCATCTATTATTTTTTTATCTTCCGTTCGGACGGCCAGAGCGAGAGCGCATTTGTCGTGGGCCCCACAGGATTTCCGTCCGGACGGCCGATCGAGAGCGCATTTGTCGTGGGCCCCACAGGGATTATCGGCCGGCGTGACCGCCGAGGCAGCATGAGAATCGCCATAACTTCGCGTGCAGGCGTCCGTTCCGCCATTGCGTCCCCATTCCGGAAAGCTTATCGAAAGACGGACGACGCGCGGATGCTCCGAAGGCCCTTCCGGCTGGACTCTCGCCGCTCAATTCGACCGTTCTGCGGGCCGAACGGTCCGCCGAAAGGAGTCCGCGTGATGGCGGGCTTCGATCTCCATAAGAATAAAAAAGACGCATATATCCTCGGGTGCGACCAAACCAAGCACTCAAGGCACCGGATCCCATCGAACTCCGCAGCTTAAGCGTGCTCGGGCGAGAGTAGTACTAGGATGGGTGACCTCCCGGGAAGTCCTCGTGTTGCACCCCTCCCTTTGCGGGGAATCTATTATTTTTTATCCTCCGTCCGGACGGCCGAGCGAAAGCGCATTTGTCGCGGGCCCCACAGGTATTATCGGCCGGACGGCCGCATCGAGAGCGCATTTGTCGTGGGCCCCACAGGGATTATCGGCCGGCGGATCGCGAGGCAAAGACGAGAATCGCAATAACTTCGCGCGCAGACGTCCGTTCCGCCATTGCGACCCCATTCCGGAAAGCTTATCGAAAGACGGACGACGCGCGGATGCGCCGAAGGCCCATCCGGCTGGACTCTCGCCGCTCAATTCGACCGTTCTGCGGGCCGAACGGCCCTCCAAAAGAAGTCCGCGTGATGGCGGGCTTCGATCTCCATGAGAATAAAAAAGACGCATATATCTTCGGGTGCGACCATACCAGCACCAGTGCACCGGATCCCATCAGAACTCCGCAGTTAAGCGTGCTTGGGCGAGAGTAGTACTAGGATGGGTGACCTCCTGGGAAGTCCTCGTGTTGCACCCCTCCCTTTTGCAGGGAATCTATTATTTTTTTATCCTCCGTCCGGACGGTCAGTGCGAAAGCGCATTTGTCGCGGGCCCCACAGGTATTATCGGCTGGACGGCCAGATCGAGAGCGCATTTGTCGTGGGCCCCACAGGGATTATCGGCCGGCGGATCGCGAGGCAAGCACGAGAATCGCAATAACTTCGCGCGCAGACGTCCGTTCCGCCATTGCGACCCCATTCCGGAAAGTTTATCGAAAGACGGACGACGCGCGGATGCGCCGAAGGCCCATCCGGCTGGACTCTCGCCGCTCAATTCGACCGTTCTGCGGGCCGAACGGCCCTCCAAAAGGAGTCCGCGTGATGGCGGGCTTCGATCTCCATGAGAATAAAAAAGACGCATATATCTTCGGGTGCGACCATACCGAAGACTCGCGGCACCGGATCCCATCGAACTCCGCAGCTTAAGCGTGCTTCGGGCGAGAGTAAGTACTTAGGATGGGTGACCTCCTGGGAAGTCCTCGTGTTGCACCCCTCCCTTTTGCAAAGCATCTATTATTTTTTTTTATCCTCCGTCCGGACGACCAGAGCGAGAGCGCATTTGTCGTGGGCCCCACAGGGATTATCGGCCGGACGGCCAGATCGAGAGCGCATTTGTCGTGGGCCCCACAGGGATTATCGGCTAGCGGATCGCGAGCGACTCGAGAATCGCCATAACTTCGCGTGCGTGCGTCCGTTCCGCCATTGCGACCCCATTCCGGAAAGCTTATCGAAAGATCGGACGACGCGCGGATGCTCCGAAGGCCCTTCCGGCCGGACTCTCGCCGCTCACTCGAGCCGTTCCCGCGGGCCGAACGGCCCGCCGAAAGGAGTCCGCGTGATGGCGGGCTTCGATCTCCATAAGAATAAAAAAGACGCATATATCTTCGGGTGTGACCATACCGAAGACCGAAGGCACCGGATCCCATCAAAACTCCGCAGCTAAGCGTGCTTGGGCGAGAGTAGTACTAGGATGGGTGACCTCCTGGGAAGTCCTCGTGTTGCACCCCTCCCTTTTGCGGGGCATCTATTATTTTTTTATCTTCCGTCCGGACGGCCAGAGCGAGAGCGCATTTGTCGTGGGCCCCACATGGATTATCGGCGGGACGGCCAGATAGAGAGCGCATTTGTCGTGGGCCCCACAGGGATTATCGGCTGGCGGACTGCGAGGCAGCACGAGAATCGCCATAACTTCGCGCGCAAAGCGTCCGTTCCGCCATTGCGACCCCATTCGGAAAGCTTATCGAAAGGCGGACGACGAGCGGATGCGCCGAAGGCCCATCCGGCTGGACTCTCGCCGCTCAATTCGACCGTTCTGCGCGGCCGAACGGCCCGCCGAAAGGAGTCCGCGCGATGGCGGGCTTCGATCTCCATAAGGATAAAAAGACGCATATATCTTCGGGTGCGACCATACCAGACCCGGTGCACCGGATCCCATCGTAACTCCGCAGCTAAGCGTGCTTCGGGCGAGAGTAGTACTAGGATGGGTGACCTCCTCGAAGTCCTCGTGCCGCACCCCTCCCTTTGCAGTGGCATCTATTATTTTTTTTATCTTCCGTCCGGACGGCCAGAGCGAGAGCGCATTTGTCGTGGGCCCCACAGGGAATATCATCCGGACGGCCAGATCGAGAGCGCATTTGTCGTGGGCCCCACAGGGATTATCGGCTGGCGGATCGCGAGGCAGCACGAGAATCGCCCTAACTTCGCGCGCAGGCGTCCGTTCCGCCATTGCGACCCCATTCCGGAAAGCTTATCGAAAGACGGACGACGCGCGGATGCGCCGAAGGCCCATCCGACTGGACTCTCGCCGCTCAATTCGACCGTTCTCGGCGGCCGAACGGCCCGCCGAAAGGAGTCCGAGTGATGGCGGGCTTCGATCTCCATAAGAATAAAAAAGACGCATATATCTTAGGTTGCGACCATACCAGACACCACGGGCACCGGATCCCATCGAACTCCGCAGCTTAAGCGTGCTTGGTCGAGAGTAGTATCTAGGATGGGTGACCTCCCGGGAAGTCCTCGTGTTGCACCCCTCCCTTTTGCGGTGCATCTATTATTTTTTTATCTTACGTCCGGACGCGCCGCAGCTAGAGCCCATTTGTCGTGGGCCCCACAAGGATTTCCGTCCGGACGGCCGGATCGAGAGCGCATTTGTCGTGGGCCGCACATGGATTATCGGCTGGGGGACTGCCAGCAGACAAGAGAATCGCCATAACTTCGCGCGCGGAGCGTCCGTTCCGCCATTGCGACCCCATTCCGAATGCTTATCGAAAGACGGACGACGCGCGGATGCGCCGAATGCCCATCCGGCCGGACTCTCGCCGCTCAATTCGACCGCTCCGCGGGCCGAACGGCCCGCCGAAAGGAGTCCGCGCGATGGCGGGCTTCGATCTCCATAAGAATAAAAAAGACGCATATATCCTCGGGTGCGACCATACCCAGCACCAGCGGCACCGGATCCTATGAGAACTCCACAAGCCTAAGCGTGCTTGGGCGAGAGTAGTACTAGGATGGGTGACCTCCTGGGAAGTCCTCGTGTTGCACCCCACCCTTTTGCAGGGCATCTATTATTTTTTTTTATCTTCCGTCCGGACGGCCAGAGCGAGAGCGCATTTGTCGTGGGCCCCACAGGGACTATCGGCTGGCGGACTGCGAGGCAGCACGAGAATCGCCATAACTTCACGCACAGGCATCCGTTCCGCCATTGCGACCCCATTCCGGAAAGCTTATCGAAAGACGGACGACGCGCGGATGCGCCGAAGGCCCATCCGCCGGACTCTCGCCGCTCACCCGACCGTTCGCGGGGCGAACGGCCCGCCGAAAGGAGTCCGCGCGATGGCGGCTTCGATCTCCATAAGAATAAAAAGACGCATATATCCTCGGGTGCGACCATACCAGACACCAGCGGCACCGGATCCCATCGAACTCCGCAGCTAAGCGTGCTTGGGCAAGAGTAGTACTAGGATGGGTGACCTCCCGGGAAGTCCTCGTGTCGCACCCCTCCCTTTTGCGGCATCTATTATTTTTTTTATCTTCCGTCCGACGGCCGCAGCGAGAGCGCATTTGTCGTGGGCCCCACAGGATTTCCGTCCGGACGACCGCATCGAGAGCGCATTTGTCGTGGGCCCCACAGGGACTATCGGCCGGTGGATCGCGAGGCAAAGCACGAGAATCGCCATAACTTCACGCGCAAGCATCCGTTCCGCCATCGCGACCCCATTCCGGAAAGCTTATCGAAAGACGGACGACGCGCGGATGCGCCGAAGGCCCATCCGCCGGACTCTCGCCGCTCAATTCGACCGTTCGCGGGGCGAACGGCCCACCGAAAAGAGTCCGCGCGATGGCGGGCTTCGATCTCCATAAGAATAAAAAAGACGCATATATCCTCGGTGCGACCATACCAAAGACCGCTGCACCGGATCCCATCGAACTCCGCAGCTAAGCGTGCTCGGCGAGAGTAGTACTAGGATGGGTGACCTCCCGGGAAGTCCTCGTGTCGCACCCCTCCCTTTGCAGGCATCTATTATTTTTTTTATCTTCCGTCCGGACGGCCGCAGCGAGAGCGCATTTGTCGTGGGCCCCACAGGATTTCCGTCCGACGACCGCATCGAGAGCGCATTTGTCGTGGGCCCCACAGGGACTATCGTACGGTGGACCGCGAGGCAAGCACGAGAATCGCCATAACTTCACGCGCAGCATCCGTTCCGCCATCGCGACCCCATTCCGGAAAGTTTATCGAATGACGGACGACACGCGGATGCGCCGAAGGCCCATCCGCCGGACTCTCGCCGCTCACCCGACCGTCTCGCGGGGCGAACAGCCCGCCGAAAGGAGTCCGCGTGATGGCGGGCTTCGATCTCCATAAGAATAGAAAAGACGCATATATCCTCGGGTGCAACCATACCAGCACCAGTGCACCGGATCCCATTAGAACTCCGCAGTTAAGCGTGCTTGGGGCGAGAGTAGTACTAGGATGGGCGACCTCCCGGGAAGTCCTCGTGTCGCACCTCTCCCTTTTGCAGGGCGTCTATTTTTTTTTTTTATCTTCCGTCCGGACGGCCAGAGCGAGAGCGCATTTGTCGTGGGCCCCAAAGGGATTTCCGGCCGGACGACAAGATCGAGTGCGCATTTGTCGTGAGCCCCACAGGGATTATCGGCTGGCGGACTGCGAGGCAGCACGAGAATCGCCATAACTTCGCGCGCAGGCGTCCGTTCCGCCATTGCGACCCCATTCCGGAAAGCTTATCGAAAGACGGACGACGCGCGGATGCGCCGAAGGCCCATCCGGCTGGACTCCGCCGCTCACCCGACCGTTCCGCGGGCCGAACGGCCCGCCGAAAGGAGTCCGCGTGATGGCGGGCTTCGATCTCCATAAGAATAAAAAAGACGCATATATCTTCGTGTGCGACCATACCAAGACTCAGCGGCACCGGATCCCATCGAACTCCGCAGCTAAGCGTGCTCGGGCGAGAGTAGGACTAGGATGGGTGACCTCCCGGAAGTCCTCGTGTTGCACCCTCCCTTTTGCAGGGCATCTATTATTTTTTTATCTTCCGTCCGGACGGCCAGAGCGAGAGCGCATTTGTCGTGGGCCCCACAGGGATTATCGGCCGGACGGCCAGATCGAGAGCGCATTTGTCGTGGGCCCAACAGGGATTATCGGGTGGCGGACTGCCAGGCAGCTTGAGAATCGCCATAACTTCGCGTGCAGGCGTCCGTTCCGCCATTGCGACCCCATTCCGAAAGCTTATCGAAAGACGGACGACGCGCGGATGCTCCGAAGGCCCTTCCGCCGGACTCTCGCCGCTCAATTCGACCGTTCTGCAGGCCGAACGGCCCGCCGAAAGGAGTCTGCGTGATGGCGGGCTTCGATCTCCATAAGAATAAAAAAACGCATATTTCTTCTGGTGTGACCATACCAGCACCAGTGCACCGGATCCCATCAGAACTCCGCAGTTAAGCGTGCTTGGGCGAGAGTAGTACTAGGATGGTTAACCTCCTGGGAAGTCCTCGTGTTGCACACCTCCCTTTTGCAGGGCATCTATTATTTTTTTTATCCTCCATCCGGACGGCCAGAGCGAGAGCGCATTTGTCGTGGGCCCCAGAGGGATTATCGGCCGGACGGCCAGATCGAGAGCGCATTTGTTGTGGGCCCCACAGGGATTATCGGCTGGCGGACTGCGAGGCAGCATGAGAATCGCCATAACTTCGAGCGCAGGCGTCCGTTCCGCCATTGCGACCCCATTCCGGAAAGCTTATCGAAAGACGGACGACGCGCGGATGCGCCGAAGGCCCATCCGGCTGGACTCTCGCCGCTCAACCCGACCGCTCCGCGGGCCGAACGACCCGCCGAAAGGAGTCCGCGCGATGGCGGGCTTCGATCTCCATAAGAATAAAAAAGACGCATATATCTTCGGGTGCGACTCATACCAGCACCGAGTGCACCGGATCCCATCGTAACTCCGCAGCTAAGCGTGCTCGGGCGAGAGTAGTACTAGGATGGGTGACCTCCTCGGAAGTCCTCGTGTTGCACCCCTCCCTTTTGCAGGGCATCTATTATTTTTTTTATCTTCCGTCCGGACGGCCAGAGCGAGAGCGCATTTGTCGTGGGACCCACAGGGAATATCATCCGGACGGCCAGATCGAGAGCGCATTTGTCGTGGGCCCCACAGGGATTATCGGCTGGCGGACTGCGAGGCAGCACGAGAATCGCCCTAACTTCGCGCGCAGCGTCCGTTCCGCCATCGCGACCCCATTCCGGAAAGCTTATCGAAAGACGGACGACGAGCGGATGCGCCGAAGGCCCATCCGACTGGACTCTCGCCGCTCAATTCGACCGTTCTGCGGGCCGAACGGCCCGCCGAAAGGAGTCCGAGTGATGGCGGGCTTCGATCTCCATAGGAATAAAAAAGACGCATATATCTTCGGTTGCGACCATACCGAAGACCAAGGCACCGGATCCCATCAGAACTCCGTAGTTAAGCGTGCTTGGTCGAGAGTAGTACTAGGATGGGTGACCTCCTGGGAAGTCCTCGTGTTGCACCCCTCCCTTTTGCAGTGCATCTATTATTTTTTTTTATCTTACGTCCGGACGGCCAGAGCTAGAGCGCATTTGTCGTGGGCCCCACAAGGATTTCCGTCCGGACGGCCAGATCGAGAGCGCATTTGTCGTGGGCCGCACATGGATTATCGGCTGGGGGACTGCCAGGCAGCAAGAGAATCGCCATAACTTCGCGCGCGAAGCGTCCGTTCCGCCATCGCGACCCCATTCCGAAAGCTTATCGAAAGACGGACGACGCGCGGATGCGCCGAATGCCCATCCGGCTGGACTCTCGCCGCTCAATTCGACCGCTTCGCGCGGCCGAACGGCCCGTCGAAAGGAGTCCGCGTGATGGCGGGCTTCGATCTCCATAAGAATAAAAAAGACGCATATATCCTCGGGTGCGACCATACCAGCACCAGTGCACCGAATCCCATCAGAACTCCACAACTAAGCGTGCTTGGGCGAGAGTAGTACTAGGATGGGTGACCTCCTGGGAAGTCCTTGTGTTACACCCCTCCCTTTTGCAGGGCATCTATTATTTTTTTTTATCTTCCGTCCGGACGGCCGCAGCGAGAGCGCATTTGTCGTGGGCCCCACGCGGATTTCCGTCCGGACGACTCGCATCGAGAGCGCATTTGTCGCGGGCCCCACGTGGACTATCGGCCGGCGGACTCGTGAGGCAAGACGAGAATCGCCAAAACTTCACGCGCAGCATCCGTTTCGCCATTACGACCCCATTCCGGAAAGCTTATCGAAAGACGGACGACGCGCGGATGCGCCGAAGGCCCATCCGGCCGGACTCGCCGCTCACTCCGACCGTTCGCGGGGCGAACGGCCCACCGAAAAGAGTCCGCGTGATGGCGGGCTTCGATCTCCATAAGAATAAAAAGACGCATATATCCTCGGGTGCGACCATACCGACACTCGAGGCAGCCGGATCCCATCGAACTCCGCAGCTAAGCGTGCTTGGGCGAGAGTAGTACTAGGATGGGTGACCTCCTGGGAAGTCCTCGTGTTGCACCTCTCCCTTTTGCAGGGCGTCTATTATTTTTTTTTATCTTCCGTCCGGACGGCCAGAGCGAGAGCGCATTTGTCGTGGGCCCCAAAGGGATTTCCGGCCGGACGACAAGATCGAGAGCGCATTTGTCGTGAGCCCCACAGGATTATCGGCCGGCGGACCGCGAGGCAAAGACGAGAATCGCCATAACTTCGCGCGCAGGCGTCCGTTCCGCCATTGCGACCCCATTCCGGAAAGCTTATCGAAAGACGGACGACGCGCGGATGCGCCGAAGGCCCATCCGGCTGGACTCTCGCCGCTCAATTCGACCGTTCTGCGGCCGAACGACCCGCCGAAAGGAGTCCGCGTGATGGCGGGCTTCGATCTCCATAAGAATAAAAAAGACACATATATCTTCGTGTGCGACCATACCAGCACCAGTGCACCGGATCCCATCAGAACTCCGCAGCGAAGCGTGCTCGGGCGAGAGTAGTACTAGGATGGGTGACCTCCTCGGAAGTCCTCGTGTTGCACCCTCCCTTTTGCAGGGCATCTATTATTTTTTTATCTTCCGTTCGGACGGCCAGAGCGAGAGCGCATTTGTCGTGGGCCCCACAGGGATTTCCGTCCGGACGGCCAGATCGAGAGCGCATTTGTCGTGGGCCCCACAGGGATTATCGGCTGGCGGACTCGCCGTGCGCTCGAGAATCGCCATAACTTCGCGCGTGTGCGTCCGTTCCGCCATTGCGTCCCCATTCCGGAAAGCTTATCGAAAGACGGACGACGCGCGGATGCTCCGAAGGCCCTTCCGGCTGGACTCTCGCCGCTCAATTCGACCGTTCTGCGGGCCGAACGGTCCGCCGAAAGGAGTCCGCGTGATGGCGGGCTTCGATCTCCATAAGAATAAAAAAGACGCATATATCTTCGGGTGTGACCATACCAGCACCTAGTGCACCGGATCCCATCGAACTCCGCAGCTAAGCGTGCTTCGGGCGAGAGTAGTACTAGGATGGTTAACCTCCCGGGAAGTCCTCGTGTCGCACCCCTCCCTTTGCAGGCATCTATTATTTTTTTTTATCTTCCGTCCGGACGGCCGCAGCGAGAGCCCATTTGTCGTGGGCCCCACAGGATTTCCGTCCGACGACCGCATCGAGAGCGCATTTGTCGTGGGCCCCACAGGGACTATCGGGCCGGCGGACCGCGAGGCAAGCACGAGAATCGCCATAACTTCACGCACGAGCATCCGTTCCGCCATCGCGACCCCATTCCGAAAGCTTATCGAAAGACGGACGACGCGCGGATGCGCCGAAGCGCCCATCCGCCGGACTCGCCGCTCAATCCGACCGTTCGCGGGGCGAACGGCCCGCCGAAAGGAGTCCGCGCGATGGCGGGCTTCGATCTCCATAAGAATAAAAAAGACGCATATATCCTCTGGTGCGACCATACCAAAGCACCAAGGCACCGGATCCCATCGAACTCCGCAGCTAAGCGTGCTCGGGGCAAGAGTAGTACTAGGATGGGTGACCTCCCGGGAAGTCCTCGTGTCGCACCCCTCCCTTTGCAGTGGCATCTATTATTTTTTTTATCTTCCGTCCGGACGGCCGCAGCGAGAGCGCATTTGTCGTGGGCCCCACAGGGATTTCCGTCCGGACGACCAGATCGAGAGCGCATTTGTCGTGGGCCCCACAGGGACTATCGGCCGGCGGATCGCGAGGCAAGACGAGAATCGCCATAACTTCACGCGTAGGCATCCGTTCCGCCATTGCGACCCCATTCCGAAAGCTTATCGAAAGACGTGACGACGCGCGGATGCGCCGAAGGCCCATCCGGCCGGACTCTCGCCGCTCACTCCGACCGTCTCGCGGGGCGAACGGCCCGCCGAAAGGAGTCCGCGCGATGGCGGGCTTCGATCTCCATAAGAATAAAAAAGACGCATATATCCTCGGGTGCGACCATACCAAAGACTAGTGCACCTGGATCCCATCAGAACTCCGCAGTTAAGCATGCTTGGGCGAGAGTAGTGCTAGGATGGGTGACCTCCTGGGAAGTCCTCGTGTTGCACCCCTCCCTGTTGTAAGGTTTTTTTTTATCTTTCGTCCGTACGGCCAGAGCGAGAGCGCATTTGTCGTGGGCCCCAAAGGGATTTCCGGCCGGACGACAAGATCGAGAGCGCATTTGTCGTGGGCCCCAAAGGGATTTCCGGCCGGACGACAAGATCGAGAGCGCATTTGTCGTGAGCCCCACAGGGATTATCGGCTGGCGGACTGCAAGGCAAGACGAGAATCGCCATAACTTCGCGCGCAGCGTCCGTTCCGCCATTGCGACCCCATTCCGAAAGCTTATCGAAAGACGGACGACGCGCGGATGCGCCGAAGGCCCATCCGCCGGATCTCGCCGCTCAATTCGACCGTCTCGCGCGCCGAACGACCCGCCGAAAGGAGTCCGCGCGATGGCGGGCTTCGATCTCCATAAGAATAAAAAGACGCATATATCTTCGTGTGCGACCATACCAAGACCACGGCACCGGATCCCATCGAACTCCGCAGCTAAGCGTGCTCGGGCGAGAGTAGTACTAGGATGGGTGACCTCCTCGAAGTCCTCGTGTCGCACCCCTCCCTTTGCAGGCATCTATTATTTTTTTTTATCTTCCGTCCGGACGGCCGCAGCGAGAGCGCATTTGTCGTGGGCCCCTCGTGGAATATCATCCGGACGGCCGCATCGAGAGCGCATTTGTCGTGGGCCCCACAGGGATTATCGGCCGGCGGACCGCGAGGCAAGCACGAGAATCGCCCTAACTTCGCGCGCAGAGCGTCCGTTCCGCCATCGCGACCCCATTCCGAAAGCTTATCGAAAGACGGACGACGCGCGGATGCTCCGAAGGCCCTTCCGCCGGACTCTCGCCGCTCACTTCGACCGTCTCCGCGGGCCGAACGGCCCGCCGAAAGGAGTCCCGCGTGATGGCCGGCTTCGATCTCCATAAGAATAAAAAAGACGCATATATCTTCGGTTGCGACCATACCAGACACTCGGCACCGGATCCCATCGAACTCCGTAGTTAAGCGTGCTTGGTCGAGAGTAAGTACTTAGGATGGGTGACCTCCCCGGGAAGTCCTCGTGTTGCACCCCTCCCTTTTGCAGCTGCATCTATTATTTTTTTTTATCTTACGTCCGACGGCCGAGCTAGAGCGCATTTGTCGTGGGCCCCACAAGGATTTCCGTCCGGACGGCCAGTATCGAGAGCGCATTTGTCGTGGGCCGCACATGGATTATCGGCCGTGGGACCGGCCGGCGACGAAGAGAATCGCCATAACTTCGCGCGCAGGCGTCCGTTCCGCCATCGCGACCCCATTCCGAAAGCTTATCGAAAGACGGACGACGCGCGGATGCGCCGAATGCCCATCCGGCCGGACTCGCCGCTCAATTCGACCGTCTCGCGGCCGAACGGCCCGCCGAAAGGAGTCCGCGTGATGGCGGGCTTCGATCTCCATAAGAATAAAAAGACGCATATATCCCTGGGTGCGACTCATACCAAGCACTAGGGCACCGGATCCCATCGAACTCCACAGCCTAAGCGTGCTCGGGCGAGAGTAGTACTAGGATGGGTGACCTCCCGGGAAGTCCTCGTGTTGCACCCCTCCCTTTGCGGTGGCATCTATTATTTTTTTTTATCTTCCGTCCGGACGGCCAGAGCGAGAGCGCATTTGTCGTGGGCCCCACAGGGATTTCCGTCCGGACGACCAGATCGAGAGCGCATTTGTCGCGGGGCCCCACAGGGACTATCGGCTGGCGGACTGTGAGGCAGCACGAGAATCGCCATAACTTCACGCGCAGGCATCCGTTCCGCCATTGCGACCCCATTCCGGAAAGCTTATCGAAAGACGGACGACGCGCGGATGCGCCGAAGGCCCATCCGCCGGACTCTCGCCGCTCACCCGACCGTCTCGCGGGGCGAACGGCCCGCCGAAAGGAGTCCGCGCGATGGCGGGCTTCGATCTCCATAAGAATAAAAAAGACGCATATATCCTCGGTGCGACCATACCAAGACTCAGCGGCACCGGATCCCATCGAACTCCGCAGCTAAGCGTGCTCGGCGAGAGTAAGCACTAGGATGGGTGACCTCCCGGGAAGTCCTCGTGTCGCACCTCTCCTTTGCGGTGGCGTCTATTATTTTTTTTTTTATCTTCCGTCCGGACGGCCAGCAGCGAGAGCGCATTTGTCGTGGGCCCCAGAGGATTTCCTACGGCCGACGACAAGATCGAGAGCGCATTTGTTGTGAGCCCCACAGGGATTATCGGCCGGCGGATCGCGAGGCAAGCACGAGAATCGCCATAACTTCGCGCGCAGGCGTCCGTTCCGCCATTGCGACCCCATTCCGGAAAGCTTATCGAAAGATCGGACGACGCGCGGATGCGCCGAAGGCCCATCCGCCGGACTCTCGCCGCTCACTCCGACCGTTCGCGGCCGAACGACCCGCCGAAAGGAGTCCGCGCGATGGCGGGCTTCGATCTCCATAAGAATAAAAAAGACACATATATCTTCGTGTGCGACCATACCAGACACTCAAGCGCACCGGATCCCATCGAACTCCGCAGCTTAAGCGTGCTTCGGGCGAGAGTAGTACTAGGACGGGTGACCTCCCGGGAAGTCCTCGTGTTGCACCCTCCCTCGTGCAGGCATCTATTATTTTTTTATCTTCCGTCCGGACGGCCAGAGCGAGAGCGCATTTGTCGTGGGCCCCACAGGGATTTCCATCCGGACGGCCAGATCGAGAACGCATTTGTCGTGGGCCCCACAGGGTTTATCGGCTGGCGGACTGCCAGGCAGCTTGAGAATCGCCATAACTTCGCGTGCAGGCGTCCGTTCCGCCATTGCGTCCCCATTCCGGAAAGCTTATCGAAAGACGGACGACGTGCGGATGCTCCGAAGGCCCTTCCGGCTGGACTCTCGCCGCTCAATTCGACCGTTCGCGGCGGCCGAACGGTCCGCCGAAAGGAGTCTGCGTGATGGCGGGCTTCGATCTCCATAAGAATAAAAAAGACGCATATATCTTCGGGTGTGACCATACCAGCACCAGTGCACCGGATCCCATCAGAACTCCGCAGTTAAGCGTGCTTGGGCGAGAGTAGTACTAGGATGGTTAACCTCCTGGGAAGTCCTCGTGTTGCACCCCTCCCTTTTGCAGGGCATCTATTATTTTTTTTATCCTCCGTCCGGACGGCCAGAGCGAGAGCGCATTTGTCGTGGGCCCCACAGGGATTATCGGCCGGACGGCCGCATCGAGAGCGCATTTGTTGTGGGCCCCACGTGGATTATCGGCCGGCTGACCGCGAGGCAAGCATGAGAATCGCCTTAACTTCGCGCGCAGCGTCCGTTCCGCCATTGCGACCCCATTCCGAAAGCTTATCGAAAGACGGACGACGCGCGGATGCGCCGAAGGCCCATCCGGCCGGACTTCGCCGCTCAATTCGACCGGTCTCGCGGCCGAACGACCCGCCGAAAGGAGTCCGCGTGATGGCGTGCTTCGATCTCCATAAGAATAAAAAAGACACATATATCTTCGTGTGCGACCATACCAAAGACTCAGCGGCACCGGATCCCATCGAACTCCGCAGCTAAGCGTGCTTCGGGCGAGAGTAGTACTAGGATGGGTGACCTCCTCGAAGTCCTCGTGTCGCACCCTCCCTTTCGCGAGGCATCTATTATTTTTTTATCTTCCGTCCGGACGGCCGTAGCGAGAGCGCATTTGTCGTGGGCCCCACGTGGATTTCCGTCCGGACGGCCGGATCGAGAGCGCATTTGTCGTGGGCCCCACAGGGATTATCGGCCGGCGGATCGCCGTGCGCTCGAGAATCGCCATAACTTCGCGTGCGAGCGTCCGTTCCGCCATTGTGTCCCCATTCCGAAAGCTTATCGAAAGACGGACGACGCGCTGGATGCTCCGAAGGCCCTTCCGCCGGACTCTCGCCGCTCATTTCGGACCGTTCGGCGGGCCGAACGGCCCGCCGAAAGGAGTCCGCGTGATGGCGGGCTTCGATCTCCATAAGAATAAAAAAGACGCATATATCTTCGGGTGCGACCATACCACAGACCGCTGCACCGGATCCCATCAGAACTCTGCAGTTAAGCGTGCTTGGGCGAGAGTAGTACTAGGATGGGTGACCTCCACGCCTCCCTTTTGCAGGGCATCTATTTTTTTTTTTATCTTCCGTCCGGACGGCCAGAGCGAGAGCACATTTGTCGTAGGCCCCACAGGGATTTCCGTCCGGACGGCCAGATCGAGAGCGCATTTGTCGGGGGCCCCACAGGGATTATCGGCTGGCGGACTGCGAGGCAGCACGAGAATCGCCATAACTTCGCGTGCAGGCGTCCGTTCCGCCATTGCGACCCCATTCTGGAAAGCTTATCGAAAGGCGGACGACGCGCGGATGCGCCGAAGGCCCATCCGGCTGGACTCTCGCCGCTCAATTCGACCGTTCTGCGGGCCGACCGGCCCGCCGAAAGGAGTCCGCGCGATGGCGGGCTTCGATCTCCATAAGAATAAAAAGACGCATATATCCTCGGGTGCGACCAAACCAAAGACCAAGCTGCACCGGATCCCATCGTAACTCCGCAGCTTAAGCGTGCTCGGCGCGAGAGTAGCACTAGGATGGGTGACCTCCCGGGAAGTCCTCGTGTTGCACCCCTCCCTTTGCGGGGCATCTATTATTTTTTTTTATCTTCCGTTTGGACGGCCAGAGCGAGAGCGCATTTGTCGTGGGCCCCACAGGGATTTCCGTCCGGACGGCCAGATCGAGAGTGCATTTTTCGTGGGCCCCACAGGGATTATCGGCTGGCGGACTGCGAGGCAACACGAGAATCGCCATAACTTCGCGCCCAGGAGTCCGTTCCGCCATTGCGACCCCATTCCGGAAAGCTTATCGAAAGACGGACGACACGCGGATGCGCCGAAGGCCCATCCGGCTGGACTCTCGCCGCTCAATTCGACTGTTCTGCGGGCCGAACGGCCCGCCGAAAGGAGTTCGCGTGATGGTGGGCTTCGATCTCCGTAAGAATAAAAAAGACGCATATATCTTCGGGTGCGACCATACCAGCACCAGTGCACCGGATCCCATCAGAACTCTGCAGTTAAGCGTGCTTGGGCGAGAGTAGTACTAGGATGGGTGACCTCCTGGGAAGTCCTCGTGTTGCACCCCTCCTTTTTGCAGGTTTTTTTTTAATCTTCCGTCCTGACGGCCAGATCGAGAGCGCATTTATCGTGGGCCCCACATGGATTATCGGCTGGCGGATTGCGAGGCAGCACGAGAATCGCCATAACTTCGAGCGCAGGCGTCCGTTCTGCCTTTGCGACCCCATTCCGGAAATCTTATCGAAAGACGGACGACGCGCGGATGTCTGAAGGCCCATCCGGCTGGACTCTCGCTGCTCAATTCGACCGTTCTGCGGGCCGAACGGCCCACCGAAAGGAGTCCGCGTGATGGCGGGCTTCGATCTCCATAAGAATAAAAAAGACGCATATATCTTTGGGTGCAACCATACCGACAGACCAAGTGCACCGGATCCCATCAGAACTCCGCAGTTAAGCTTGCTTGGGCGAGAGTAGTACTAGGATGGGTGACCTCCTGGGAAGTCCTCGTGTTGCACCCCTCCCATTTGCAGGGTTTTTATTTTATTTTTATCTTCCGACCGGACGGCTAGAGCGAGAGCGCATTTATCGTGGGCCCCACAGGGATTATCGGCTGGCGGATTGGGAGGCGGCACGAGAATCGCCATAACTTCGAGCGCAGGCGTCCGTTTCGCCATTGTGACCCCATTCCGGAAAGCTTATCGAAAGACGGACAACGCGCGGATGGGCCGAACCGGCTGGACTCGCCGCTTAATTCCACTGTTCTGTGGGCCGAACGACCCGCCGAAAGGAGACGTGGCGTTCGCTTATTGGTGTCCGAATGCAATTCTGCGTAGGCGATCCGGACAGAATAATTTGCTCCTATTATGATGCCGGACATAATCAGGTTATGCTATCATATATAACTAGCAGCACATATCCAACTGTTATGCTGGCAATTTATAGAATTTTCTATAGCTAAATTTATATGAAAGTTATATAATAAAAATCTCAACATCAATATTATAATCACAATTAACATCTCGGTTCTCAGTTCTCTCTGTATGATAATATATGATAGTTTCTTAAATTTATCTGTGTGAGCTCATTTGGCTTTTCAATCTCTACAATCTCGTGTTTTGCTTAGGATCCAAATAATTATTACGGGATCTAAATTAGGGTTTTCCTTTATATCAAGTTGTTTTGTTGGTTATAAATAGAGGTGTAAACAAGCCGAATAAAAGCGGGTCCGCGCTCAGCTCATGTTCGGCTCTTTAAGAAATATCATTGTTCGTGTTCGGCTCGTTTATATTTCGAACACAAAAAATGTATTTTTGTTCGGCTCTTTTGCTTAGCAAGCCGAATAGAAGTTATTCGCAAACAAAAAGTCATATTGACAACTCCAATCATGCAGCCCTAGGATATTAAGAATCGAGGCAAAAATTAAATCTTATTGTTTTATATTAAAACATCATTTAAATATAATTTAATATATTTTTATTCTATTTCTTATTTAATAATTTTAACTGATTATAAATCTTTGTAATCTTGTGATTAATTCATTTTTTTAAGGATACTATTTATCAATAAATATATATATATATATATATATATATATATATAATTGATGAGCAGTATTTCGATAAAAAAAAATTTGTGTTTGACTCGTTAACTTAATAAATGAATCGAACATGAATTTTTTAACCAGCCGAACAAGCTATTTACGAACAAATGTAATCTTTTTGACAGCCCTAATTATAAACTACACTTTCAGTTTGGTATAAAACGTGCTCTTATTTTTATTTATAATCAAATGCTGATATAATGTATATATGAAGAGAGAGAGAGAGAGAGAGAGAGAGAGAGAGAGATAAGGATAAGGGTGGGGGTGGGGGACCTCATGCAAATCTCAGGTCGCCGCATAATGAACAGTATGTCATCAAATCAAAAAATACTAAAAAGAATGAATGCAAATCTTATCTTCAATGTTAGAAAAGGTAAGATGGCACTGCTGAAACAGTGAAACTACAGTAGCACATTATTCTATTGACATCCTCTTGCTCAATAGCCAGTGTCCATTGAACTTTTTTGATCGAGAGATCTTTTTGACTTCCATTGCCCTCGTGGATTTCGTGCATGCCATCATTATCATTATATACATATTTGTACGTATCTATGTATGCATATATTTAAAAATTTTAGTAGTGAATAATAGATAATAAATTTCTTATGAACTCACGCCATCAAAATAAGTGTACCATGAGAGAAGTGAAAATGAGATAGCTGTAAAAATAGGAGTTATTTTATTGCCTCCTCAAGGAATCAATCTAGGAATTTAGGTAATTTTTTAAGGTCTATTCCAATTGATAATTTGTTTTGTATCGTCAGTTTTTAAAGTTTGTGATGAGCTTTCGACGGATATTATTTCATTGTTTTTGTATTTGTCGGAAAATAGTTTATGATGGTCTTCTAACGGGTTTATGGGTTCAACAGATTTCTGTCAACATTTGATCGTTATTTATTGATTGTCCGGCAGGCATGCCTGTCGATTTGTATTCAGTTTAAGAACCAACAACCCGATGCCCATCGATTTATATATGTCTTTTTGACGAAAGTCTGACAGTTAAAAAACTGTAGTTGAAAAAAAAAAGATCCTTCTTTGTTTATTAGAACTTATTTATCTGCATTCATATCACAAAAAACATACGAAATATACACTGCACAATCTTATTTATCTATCCACATAACTACACACTAGAATCATATACAGAAAACAATAAATTGAAAATAAATGCAATCATAATGTATTAAGCAAGAGTAACTAAAATAAGATATACATAACAAGTACATAAATCTCTCAGAATAGTAAATGAAATAAAAATCACAACTAATTATCGGTCTAACCTTCCTCATCTTCATCCTCCTCCTCCTCGTACAACTCCATTAGTTGCTTCCCTCCCAGACATGCCTCATGTCACACCTCCTCCAATTACAATATCTTCACTCTCACCTCCATCTCAGCTAGCCAAGCAGCAAATCAGGTCCCCATATCTTCAATGAAAATAATGTCCTGCATGTTAACTTCATCAGCATCCTAGGAAGATGTAGAACTTTGACCAAAGTTGGAACAATGTGCGTCGTATGCAAGTTACTGTGAACACATGACAAAAATTCTTCTTTTATTCTGGCCCCAACGACTTCTCTCCATATGCCATAGTCCAACTGATCAAAATCGCTACTAGGGATAGGAACTCCTCCTGAGCGCTGGCTCTGAGCCTCCTTCAGCCATTGGTAGTCATACTATAAAAAAAATTATAAATAATAGTTAGACAAAAACTTAAATTTCAGAAGAATTGCAATGATATAAAAATTATTGTCACTTAGTTATGCTCTCTACGACCAAGTGTCAACCCACTGGTGGTCTAACTGAAGTTGATGTGCACAAGTATGTAGCTCAAAGACGGTGGGTTCCGGTCCAAGCTACAATGTTTGTTATTATAAGAAAAAATTTATTAAACAATTATTATTCACTAAGATTTAATGCAGAACATAACTCTTACCATCCTCCTCCTGTATTTTGTATGTGGGAATGCCCCTCTAGTTTCTAGGAAGGAGCACATACACCCACATTTTGAAGCCAATTATGTTTCATCTGTTAACTCCTCTTAACATAGTTAGGAGAGACTCAGGCTCTGCGCAACTGGGTGTAAATGTCCTCTCCATGCCATAAAAGGCATTCACCTGCCTTGCCTATTTAGTGAACATATCAAGAAGATGAGAAAACCCCTGATCCACCTCAGCTATTATCACAATAATGTAAGTCCTGATTATAACACCAGAAAACTTGATCTGCTCCCAAGCAAATTAATTGATTATTTGATATCAGATTTTCCTACATACTGAGGTTTCTCACACAAGTGTATCTATCGTGTCAATAATATAGGGCTCTATTGAGTCTGGATTGTCGATCCCACAGAGAACGAGTAACGAATCCAATAAGAGAAGTTCTAATCTACTACGCTAAGGACTTAGTTGGGAATGTCTATTAAGATGATTTTTGTAACAACTACTCCTAAATTACAACACTAAGACTAAAGCTAAATCTAACTTGATCAATTGGTTTGGTGAATACCGAGATATGAAAGCTACCTTCTCTTTTGATTGCATAAGTGGACTATAGAATCAAATACTAAAAATTGTTATTATTGCTAGTGAAAAACAAGAGCATTTATCTTGTTTACCCACTTCAAAGTGTAGAATAAAGTTTGGTTTAACTTGGTAAGTGTTTCTGCCTGTCACACTAGAAACCCTTAAGTTATATCCATCAAAACCAATCTCCCTATCAATTTTCATTGCCCGGTTGACTACTTTTCCTTCACCCACGTAAGACCTCCACTTGGTTAACCAAGCTTTAGGTTCCAAACACTAAATTAAATTGGTTAAGGTTCTAGTCTGTTACCGTAGAATCACCAATTACACCCATCAAAACTTATTTCCATATTTAATTACACTGTTCTATGGGCTTCCTTTCTTTTAACCAACAGTGCAAAGTTATTCTTACTAGTTGAGGAATACACAACCCTCTAGGGTCATTATGGTTCACAACAAGTTTTAACTTAACAATTGGTCAAATTGTATAAGTAAATTAAGTAAAAAATAATCAATCGTCACAATTATTAATAAAAGAAATGCTAAAAAAGACTAATCCTACACATGATTCTTTCTCATCACAATGAGAAAGATAAAGAAGACTACTTAGATTTCATTGAGACAAAATAAAAACACATGATTATTATATATAAATAAGTTTTACACAACAAAACTTAATAAACACAAATAAAAATACAAAGCACTTATCTCAAACTCCTCCCCAAGCAAATCTTCTGAAGTTTCTTTTAAGTATTCTCCTTTCACTTTCACACACACACACTCTCTCTCTCTCCACAAAAATTCTCTTCAACGACCCCCTACACACACTCCTCTCTAAAAGTTTTCCCCATTTTAGGCACCAAGAGACTCTCCTAAAATAATACTCCAAAAATCCCCAAGAGTCATCTCAGATGCCCCCCAAAAATTTGTCCAAATTCAATGTAGAAATCATTCGACATGAGACGCTGGAGATGTTTCTTATTTGACTTTTTAACATATTCAAAGACAAATGTTTCTCATTAGGTTCTATTATGCCACACAGCCTAACTCATCTTGGCTTAGCAAACAAACCACATTTCAGGTAACAATGCTTTATTGAGTAACTTCTTAATCAAAGGAGAATGGTAAGGAAGGACGAATATCCTCCATATTATCATATTCATACCACTCCACATCAAGGAGTTTATCTTCATTGGAGATATTATCCAACCATTTGGAGAGTTTCACAGAAGAATTATCCCGGGATCTCTCTTGGACCCTACTTTCGAACTTACCTGAAGTGGCTTGGAGCTAGGATCAACTGGAAAGATGATTCCTTCTGAAATAAAATCAATGGCTTCCTTAGCAGGAGCTCAATTGTCAAGAAGCATAATGGTAGGAACCTCCCTAACCCATTGTTGCTTCATCAAGGTATCTGATGTAGTGGCTTTAGACGTCACACTAAGGGTCCCAAGTAACTCCTCAGTGGGTCCTACAACCCGCACAACAGATGGCACATTTTTTGGCACTATGGTGAACTGATGAGTATATCTCCATCTCCTATTACGAAGGTCACGAGGGTAAGTAAAGTAAAGGAGTTCTTGCAAACAATTACCAAAAAATAGAAATCATAAATGAAGTCGCCACAAATACTACCTCATTGATTGGTTGTTGTTTAAAAAAGTAGTATAAGGAAAAGTAATAGTTTTATGCAATAATATGTCTCACATATTGAGTCTTCTTTTTGGGCTTTCTTATTCAAAATTCTCTTAAATTTATTCAAAAAACTATAAAAAATTAGTTAAAAATATTCTTTTGAGGTTAAAATAGAAGCATGACCTCCCAAAAACTTTAATGACAGTAACTGCTCACAAGATATTTTTTGTTGAACCAAAATTAGATAATATTTTGTCTTAGTCTTAATATGTTTACCATCACCAATCTCTTGAATCTCTAACTCTCTTCTTCTATAAAGCTCTTTTAAGTCAAATCTAGCATTCACATTTTTCATAGTTTTTCCTTAACATTCATCACAATGTTAAAAAAATCATTAAAAAAATTTTAGGTGCATGATAAGTAGATTATGTCTATTAAAATTAGTTCTCTTGTAAAACAGATCTCAAAAAATGATATTTTGTCTAATTGATTAACACAAATTTGGTAAACGCTGTGAAGATACCTTTCAATAACCAATGATCTTTGGAATTTTACTAATAATATAACACAACTTATTAATCTTAGTAGTGGTTCTAATTTCTCAACTTTGTTTTGTTAAAATATATTTTAATTTCACCTAAAAGTGTGATCAACAGGCAAAAACCTATAATGATCAAATCATGAAATTTTTTGCCATGTTGAAGACTAAACACCTTTGAAAAATCCATGCAAGCAAGCTAACTTCCCTACAATGCTCTATCTTAATAACATTATATGTGCTAGAAAATTAGTTATTATTCACATCAAAGCTGTTTTCATTTGAAATTTTTGTTTCAAAGAAATGACATAAGTGATAATACTTATTTTTCAAAGAATTTGTAGCTTATCTATCATTAACTACAAATATATATTAATTCTTCCTTTTTTATTGTTGAGACCTGGAATAATTAATATTAGATATATGAAAGGGGTAGTTATACACATCTCATGTGGAAGATTTTACAGAGTAGCAATCACAGGCAAATATGAATAGGGCGATGCAGTATGATTGTACGGTGTGAATCCCTCCACACACAAACTAAGCCTAACATTACTTGACTCAGCAGCTAATTCAGAATAAATATAATTAAAATATTTATATGCTTCTCCATTTGCTTAATGACTCAATGAATAAATCTTATGTAATTATTCCGATGTCATCTCATATACAGAGCAATACAAATAGAAGCAAATAGTCTTTAAAGATGTTGAAGAAGTGGCAAATAAAAGGTGCGAGTTCAACTTTATTATATCCCTTAGTTTATAAGTTTTGAATCTTGGAGCATCAAGAAATCTATGCCAAGTCTCCATTCAGTTCATTTTATCAGCCTTATAAATAACATGCAACCATTGATATAGTAATTCATATTTTCAAATTTCAAACCTAACTTAGAGCCTATTTTTTTTGCTTTCGTATAAGTTTTGTGACACTAAATTTTCTTATGGATTCCTCTCTTCTAATAATCCTACAATCTGAATAAAGCATTCTTGGGATATGCTAAACTTTATTTTAATTGTCAGCATTCTAGAAGCCATAAATAACTCAAAATAATATATGCAACCTTCCCACAATGGTCTATGTGTCGCATTCAATAATTCATAAAACAATTGAGCTTTTTTGTTTAGTGATTTTTCCTCCATTTGACTCACATAATGAGTTCTTGTTCCATAGAAAACCTTTTCTACAAATCTATTTGTGCCATAGTTAGCTGGAGTATCGTAGCTCAATAAAGAAGCAGAGCTTACTGAAGGACCGACTTTAGTGTAAACGTCAGGTTGAACCACACAATGTGAAGCCTAAAATTAATTATTTGGTTGAAATTTCCTACAGTTTAAATAATATCAGGCATCGTTTGACATTAAGTATCTTGACTCTATGTTTCGCACATACATGTGCATCAATACTTACCTTCATATTGGTGTTAAATGTTGTAATGCTGCTTGCATAAATGATTCTCCATCGTTAAATAAACTCCTCAGTTGATCTTTTTCTACCTAGATATAGTCAATTGTAAATTCTAGACCTTATAGTGCAAAAATCAATAAATAATCTATATATTTAATTTTAAAATATTTAAGCAGGGTTAACATCTTACGTAATTACTATCTAGAAGTACTAAATCAAGTCATATATGATTTAAAATGAAGAACTATACCCCCATATAAATGCAACATTGTAGAACTTGATCGGTATGTATCATGTATGAAAGGACTTCAGCTTACATACCACTCAATTCTTATAAGTTTATATATAAAACACATAGACTTGCATTTTTTCATATAAACATGACAACAGTGCGAATTACATACATGCCACAAAATTCATATCTATTGACATATCTAACTGCAACACTTGCATATTCAACTCTAAATAGAGCCATGTACTATTCAATTTCAATATAAGCAGGGGTCGGCTTAACATTCGCTTGAATGGAAACTAGCCAGCTCAAATTGAGCAATTTAGATTTGTTCCAACTTGAAAATCAGAATGGCCAGACCCTTTTTAATTGATTGACCTTAAAATAAATGTGTACAACTAGATTACACAAATATCTTAGCACGAGTACAATTCTAAATTTTATGAATAATTTGCATACATACATACAACTCAATACTTATATATTTAAATATCTAACACCAAAATTTTATTTTTTGGATACACACTACCTTACATTTGTATGGAAGATGTATTTGACATTTCAAAAGTTAAAATGATGATGTTTTTTTATATGATATGAGATATTTGGGTAATATAAACGTAAAATATAAAATTTTGGTGCTAGATATGTAAATACCTGAGAATTTGGTGGCATGGATATAAAAATTACAGAAAATATATACACTCACAATAAGAATGAAATACATTACCAAAATACAGATATTCCTGTAATGAAAAATTATAAGAGCTTGAATGGTTCTGGTATTGTATTATGTATTCTAACATTGATGGTCTCTTATTCATACGCTTGGGTTGGTGTGTATCTTACACACACACACACACACACACACACATTAACAGAGGTGGAGCTGGCCTATTTTATTAGGGAATGCAAATTATTCCTCTAGACCCAATGTGGGAGGGGATAGAGCAATGAATGACAAAGTGATATTTTTGGAGGGGTAAAAATCTAAATTTCCCCCTTATATAAGAAAAGATCTGAATTTGAGAGGGGCAATTAACCCCTTGGACACTACTTGGGTCCGCTCTGTAACACATATACACACACATACATATATACACATACATATACGTACATATACATATATACATATACATACATATACATACATATACATATACATGCATGCATACATACATACATATATGTATATATATAGACACACGTGCACGCGCGCGCGCACACACGTACAGATGTATGTATGTATGTTCTTACCTACCTAAGTATATGTATGTATGTATGTGTGTATGTGTGTGCATTTTGTAATAAAAATGCAAAATTTCTAGTGAGTTATAACATGATAATGTGTCTAGTCGTTAGTTGACGAATGTTGCTCAAAAACAACGAAATTGAAGAGCATGTGTTTGTCAATTTAAGAGATAATGAGTAGATGTTTGTCACATAGCTGAGTAATTGTTTGTTACATATTGTTTGAAGGAATCATCTTGGGTGAATCCAGCATCTTTGTAGATAGATTTGGTGAAGTCTTTACTAGGCCAAGTTGACGTTTGAGCTATGCTAACCAGAACTTGATCCTTTATGATATAAGGAATCTCATGCTTAAATTAACGGGGCTCAGTCACTTTAGCATCAAATGTCTAATATCAAAAAAAGGAAAGAATCAAAATCTTATCTTGAAACGGCCGAAGCCTTAACACCTTTATCTCATGTGCTATCTCGCAAATATTCCAAACATTCCACAGTCTCATAAATCCTTGCCAGTTTCAACAAAAACTAAAGGTCAAGAAATCTCAGCTCCTCCTAGATATACAAGTCAGAGCTTTCTGACACATTCTTTATCCAGAAAATTAATTCCTTAATTAAATGCATCTTTTCCATGCAGGCTATATATGTATGCACAAACAGGTCCTGCCAGAACTAAATATCTCTACCACTTCCTTCTCTCTTGGTACTCTCTGAAAAACTGCATTGGCTTTCTTTCTGAAACTAAAGCAAGTGGCAATGGAGAAGGTGAACAGTTTGGTGTCTAAAAGGCCAGTGGTGATCTTCAGCTTGAGCTCATGCTGCATGAGTTACACGGTGAAGAGTCTGTTGTTTGATCTGGGCGTTAATGTCGACGTACATGAGCTGGATGAGGAGGCTCAAGGGAAGGAAATGGGAAGCGCACTCGCCGACCTCATTGGACGAAATCCTCCAGTTCCAGTGGTGTTTATCGGAGGAAGATTGATTGGATCTACTGATAAAGTAATGTCTCTTCATCTTGACGGCAAGCTCGTAAAGCTTCTCAAGGATGCCGGTGCTCTCTGGCTCTAGCGTAATGGAACTTACATTTTAGATGTATTAAAAGATTGAAAGGCCTTTTTATGTGCGCCATAAATAAGGGTACATTCCACATGTACTATGAGTGTTTACTTTTAGGGATCAAGTAATCTATGGAGGATGAACTCTTTGTTGATGTTCTTATTTTGAAATAAAATGAAAAAAAAAACTATATATATATATATCAAAGGATTGGTCCTAAGCTATTATGGGAGTCCCGACCATCCCTAACATTCCATCCCCCATCAGCTCTGGGCTCGATACATATAAATATTTTTATTTCTAAGTTCATATTATATTTTAATTATTTGCTATATTTGATGACGGTGGCGAGGAGTTATGTGGAGTCGAGATGATTTCAAACATGTCTTGGGTTCACTTATGGATTTGCTAGCGGGTAAGTGGTTATGGCCTAGACTTAATTGGTGTAAGAGTGCAAGAAGCCTAAGGGCCTACTCCTAGCATTCTCTTTAAGAGGACATTATTTATTATTTATAAAAGCCATTTACATACAAACCATCCAAATCTTATGTATTTACATACCTAATGTATAAATTTTACTTTTTATATTTAGGCAACTCAAATCTTTTGTTTCACATAAAAAGATAATATTTTTTTATTCTTTTAAAAGTGAATACACATTTTTCATGCACAGTTAAAACGACATATGAAAATCCGAAGTTTAGGTTTTGGATATGCTAATGCATAGAAATTGAGTGGTTTGTATGTAAATCTTCCTATTTATAAAAAACAAAATAAAGATAAAAAAAAATTTCTCTTCAAATGACTTCTCTTATAGAAAACAACAAATTTCATATACACTTAAGTGATGATCTTTAATATTTCATTTCACTTATTTAATAGAGTTATGCAGTGCACAACAATAAATCTAACTTTAAGCATGTGAGTGCATCAAGCAAGCCATTATGGAAACTTTGAGAAGTAAACTATTGATTGTCTTGAAATGAGGGGCTAACCATGCATAGAAGGAAATTGGCATCTTAATTTGAGATATGTTAAATTTGACGCATGGAGTCGCATTTTGATCAAAAAAGAAGGTATAGTGATTTTTTAGGTTTGATACAAAAGTTCTATAATTTATTGATATGTTTTATAGAATGTGGTGGTGGAGTAATGAATTATCATCTTAACATAGTACAAGAAGCTAACACCCACTCAATAAAAGGAAAAAACAGTAGGGATATCAAAAATTTTTACTTGGCAAATCCAAAAAATAAAAAATTACGAGGACTAACCTAGTCAAAATAATCCACTATGAATTAGTGTTACATGTATAGGTCTATATCCCACTGGAAAGAAATCACTACACGATTTTTTAAAGTACAATGTTCGTTGTACAAAGGTCAGGAGTAGCTGTAGTTGGGAACAATTGTTGGAGCTAAAACATTATGTTCGAGGGGTACCGTTGCGCGGTGTGTTGGGTGATGCAATACTTCATTGGGTGCTTCGTTGTTCAACAATCACACAGGGATTCTACAGTGCACGTCGTGAATCCGAAAGAGATTTGACTACAATGAGTAGATGGTGGTCAATGGTGGTTGATGATAGTCAGCAGCTATAAAAGCAGGAGGAGTTTGTCGGATCTTTGGTGCAAAAAAAAAATGTTAGGCTTTAGCTTCTTCTTCTCCAAGCTCTGATTTTCGTTTGGCTCAAGGTCTCTCTCCACTTTCAAATGGAAATATGGCTCTATTTATAAAGCCCAGGTTATTAATAAGGAATGAATTTTGACCACTCTGATTGGATGCCCTAGGAAGATTTCCTCGATTAGATAGTGTTATATGGACATTCAAGTGCATTAATGATGTCAGGATTGAGTGATCCTGGGCTCGTTGGATTCATCTCGTCAGCACACTCGATTTGATTTTAAGAAAATTTGTAATATATTAACCTTCTAATTATGCAAAAAAAAGTATCCCAAAATTGTTTAACGACTTGATCTGGGCATGATATGACTCGGATTGAACTGATTTTGGCATCATGTATGTGTGTGTGTTATTTTATTATATTTTGGGTTAATATTTATATAAGAGTAACATAAATATGTATAAAGTATAAAACATGCACGTAGTCTGATTGGTAAGGAGAATTTTATCCTCATGCACAATTGTGGGATTAAATCCTACCTTGCCCATATAAATTTCATTATGTCGACGGGCAGGCAGTAGGGCCACAGTCGGGATGGCGGGCTCGAGCGGCAAGCCAATCAAAGTCATCAAAGATCTGTAGAACAAGTCTACTGTTTGGTATGAGGGCTGAAATCGGGCCATTGAGCCCGTGTGGGTACGGTAGGCATGGCCTACATGCTGTCCTAGCATAGTGCTTCTGCAACTTCTATGGTCGCACACAAGCGCACATGCACCTTTTTTGACTACACTCTTGCAAGCTGCTTGTCTCGTTATATTATTGATTTATTGGTGGTGGATCTAATGCTAAAACGAAGGCAATTTGGATGAGGTGGTTAATCAAGGGATCAAAATAAGTTGTGGAATTCAATGGACCAGATAAGGCATCCAAGTTTTGAGGGACCATATTAAATCAAAAATAAGGAAAATTTTGGGTTCTAAATAGATAATATTTAGGCCTCATTGGCTCTATAAATAAAGGTCCAAGAGGAGTGGAATTTCAGGGAGGTGAAGAGTTAGACCCATGAAGATCAATAGGGTGGAGAAATAAAAGATTCAAGAAGAAGAAGAAGAAGAAGAAGAAGAAGAAGAAGCCGAAAGAGAAGTAGGAGGAAGGAAAAAATGTATAGCTTGGCCTGCTAACAGACGATCAATGGGTCCTCCTTTGGCATTACTTTTGCGCTTTTCATGGGAAGGAGGTGGAGTGTGGGATGGGAACTTTAGAGGAAGAAATGGTGTCACTGACCTACTAGCGGGTGATCAAATATATCTCCTTTCGTGTTATTATTGTGCTTTTGGGAAAAAAAGGTGATCCCGGCCTACTTGCAAGTGATCAACTGTCAGTCGCCGAATTGGAAATGTTTAAATTAATGTATATATATAATTTTGAGAAGTAATATTTTAATTTTGAATTATGAGACTAAACTGATCCCATATATTTAATTGTTTAAATAGACGTGCACTACACGACAAGTCATGCATCTACCCCCATCGAATAGACACATTGCTTGATGATGAAGCTTGATTAAATAAACTACAAAAATTTACGACATCACTTTTGGTCTTAAGAAATATTTATGTAGACTGACAAGTTTCCCTATCTAATATAGAAGATTAAATAGGGTTTATATTAAGCTAGGTTCTTAAAGTTTCCTATAAAGGCAATCCCCTATAGTTAATTACATCTTATATAACCAAAGACCTAAGAAAACTGTTGATTTAAATCAGAGGTATTGTCTTCATGAATTTCAAAGTTTAGGGTTTTCAAGGTCGGACATAAGAAATTTAAATGATAAATGATAAAATTGGAATAGTTATTATATAATCCAAAGGAAGAAAAGGTAGGGGATGTCACAAATCCTAAGGAAAATCTCGGCGGCTTCTCAGACTATTATATGATTTGGCTTCAATTTCAAAGAGATATTATTTAATGTTTCATTTTATCAATTTTATTACATTGGGCTTACATTTGCATGATACTGATCTTACAAATAGCCTGAAAGATAGGAGGATTTACATCGTACCAAATGATGATCTCAAAATCCTAAGACGAGTTAGGGATTATATTGCACAACTTAGTTATACAAAGGCTTATAGATAAGTTGAGGATTTATATCGCTCTACGCAGACTACTTCGAAGTCTTATAGCTTGTTGTTTAACTCTAAGGAAAGATTTGCTTTTGTAAACTTGTCTGCACTCTCGAAGCAGGTCCTTGTCATTCTGTCCACGACATATGCTCCAAGCTCCTACTTGAAGTAGCAGTCCTAAAGTCTAAGGTTCAAAAGGTTTTACCATGTATGTTTTAGCGTTTGGTTTTGTTGTTGTTGTTGTAGTGTTTTATAAAGGGGAATTTTAATTTAATTAGAGCAACACCAGTTAGGATCCCACGATTACCTCATTCTGGCACCACTATTTTCTTTTGATTTTACTTAGCCTAAATGAGTTGTTAGGCTCACTCAGACCGGAGAATTCCCGTTAGCAACCGTAGGTTACCTCATCCAGGGGATCCTCATAAATCCAATGGAAGCGTATTATGTTTGTTTATTGTTTTTGAAAATGTAGTTTTAATTTTTGAAGTGTGTTTTGGTTATGGTTTTGTTGTTTTGGTTTTGGTTTTTCATGTAAAGTAAACAAGTGCAAGTAAGAAAGTACTGTAAAGTAAAAGTAAAATGAAGGAAAATTGCAGTACGTAAAATAAAATGTGTACTTGGGCTTCTGCTACCACTGCATGCTTAGTGTCATATAGTATAATATAATTTGTAGGAAATTTAAATAAATTGCAGGAATGTAAGTAAGCGTAGCAAGAAAAAATCGAGGACAATAAAAGTGTAAAAGTGCATCGCAAGAAACACGAGCAAGTAAAAGAAAACTCATAGTCACATATGGAAGATTAAGACTAGGTATAAAACATTAAAATGTGGGGGCTCGGAGTTGAACTGTTGTAGACCTCTCTTTTGTTGAGGTCTAGTTTTCCTCCATATGAGCCTAGGATTTAGCCATAGGGTTTTTTGTTAACTATCTTAGAGGACTAGTGATGGCACCCTGTCCATTAGAAATTCTAAATGCTTCTTTTCTTCACTTGGAGTTTCACATGCTTAAGTCTAACCTCTAGTACTTAGGAGGATGAGGCTAAGCATAAGAGAACTCAAAAGGAATTTCCCATAGGATGATCAAGCCTTTGGGTTAGCCATGGATGGTCTAGTCTTGGGCAAGCTAGGTTCACACACACACCTACACACAACACTTTCACTCACCACCTTAAACCCTAAACTAAACTTTGCTTTCCTTGCTCCCTATGATTTTAGGAACTCATGTCGGTGGTCCTCTAAACCTTAAGCCTATGGCTTGGATGGCTAGGACCAGCAAATGGAGGACTTGAAATGTGTTTCCCTTGGTCTCATGGCTCAAATAGGTTGACATCCTCAATTGACACCAAATTCTACAAAAATTCTAACCTTGGCCCCTTAACCCTAAAAATTCACCAAAATCCCCAAAAATACCCCTAAGCCCAAATTTTCCCCAAAATTCCTAAGATTGTCTTAATTCCCCAAATTCTCACTAAAATTATCTCAAATCACTCCAAACCACTCAAATTGGTCAAAATCCACCAAAATACCCAATATTCCATGAATACCCCTAAATTAGCCAAAATTACCAAAATGCCCCTTTCACCCCAAAATTTCCAAAAAATTCAAAATTTCCCAAAATATCCAAAATCATCCCAAATCTCTCCAAAAGTAATTTGAACCACTCCACTGAGCCCAATTGGACCAAATTGACCAATTTTCACCAAAATCCCGAAATTGCCCCTAAAGGCCCAAGATGCCCAAATCACTCTAATTTCCATCAAATTGACTTCAATATCCCCCAATTTCAATTCCAAACTCAAATTCATCATGTCCAATATCAAAATAAACCAAATCCAAGTCCAATTGAACCAATTTCCAAACTCAATTTAAAGCCTAAATAAAAAAGCCTCAATTTTGACCACATGACCAAATTCCCCCAAATTAAACCCTATGATCAATCCAATTTCCCTAAATTTGAATTCTAAACTATTTATAACATCCCTCAAAACCAAAGTGAGTCACTAATTGGCCCACATTTGAGCCTAAATCCCACCTAAGCTAAAGTCCCCAATTTTGCCTCAAATTAGCCACATATCCAAATGTCACCAAATTGAATGCCATAACTCCAAAATTTCCACCCAATTTCTTTCCAAAACTCTTCATAACAATCACCCACATCAAATTGAACCATCAATTGAACCATAGCCAAACCCTAGTTTAACCCGAACCCATGTCTAACCCAAAATCTCCAAAATTGACCATATGTCCAAATCCCACCAAATTGAACTCCCAAATCAATTCGAAGTCACCCAAATCCTCCCCCAAACTCTTCATGACAATTATCCCCATCAGATTGATCAACTAATTGACCCTAAATCAAACCCAAACCCAACCTATCCCAAGCTTGACCTAAAATATCCAAATTTGAACCCAATTCCAAAATGTGACCAAACCAAGCCAAACTGACTAAGCCAAGCTCACCACAGCCAGCATTTAAGCCTTAGGGACTAATTTAGACCAACCTAACCCAAATTAGTTGAGCCATAGACCAAGGATCCCCCAAATTAAGGGATATCCTTCCTTAAATGGCTAAACTAAATAAGATCGTTGCCCCAAGCCATCACCAGTCATCTTGTTCTCCATTAAGGCCTGCTAACTAGCTCACCTGACCACCCTAACCTGAGCACTACCCTGAAGTGCCTCCTCCTTAATCCAAACCCAATTTGACCCATCCAATGTGGCTCATCTCCATTGGTTGGCTACGCCGCTCAATCCTCCACCTAAGAATCACCCAACAACTGAATGATGGCCCTGAGCTCCACCCACCAGCCATAGCTATAAATTGACCCCTTCACGAATAAAGTGGAGGATGCACCGAATCTTGGCGAAGCCCTGCCAAAATTCTCCCAGAGCTTCTCTAAACTCCCCTATGTGGAATCTCACTGTTCTGCAGCCTTAACTCTTACTGTCTAGAGCCAATTTCCCCACTGAATTTTTAGATGAACCAGGATAGATTTCACCACTCCACCACACTACACCAAATCCAAATTAACTCGACCCACACGATCACCAGAGTAAATGAATACAATCCTCACAAAAACCCTACAAAGCCCCTCTAGCCTAGACTTTTACCAAGGTCCCCAAATCGGTCTGATCGAATTCATATCTAGACAGTTCACCAGAGCCCAACAATAGTCCCAGGAGGTTCGTCGGAGTCCTCCGAAGCTTCTGAGAGCACCCAATCGAGGCCACACCTCTTGGGAAAAGGTATTGAACTCTCCCCCCAAATCGAGCTCAGTTTGGGTCTCTACGTTGATATAATTGATTTCATACTACCCAAACTATATAGATGTGTTAGTCTGGGATAGATGTGTCTATAGGAACAAACTCAAAGTGATTTAGTTGAGACTAGCTCAAGATCTTAAGGTTTTAGTGTGGATGGCTTACATGTTAGGTCAGTTTGGGACGATGACTAGGAGCCGTCGGATTGCACGTGTATAACTTGGATGACTAAGCTTGCGCTGGACAGAACCGTGGGTCATAAAGCATAGGATGACTCAGATGGCAGTGCCAAATGAGAGGGAGATGCATTGACTTTAGGAGCTGTCGATGATGACATGGTGCCGCGCTGGATAAATAGAAAATTAGGGATATTTTTTATTTATTTAATTCCCAAAACTTTAAAAATCTATATCTTGGTGTAGAAAAATTATAAAAATAAAAGAAAAATACTTTGTTGCTTAGTGAACAGAGGAGAACAATGTGGAAATAAAATTAGGATTATTTGATTTATATATTTTTTAAAATTAATTAAATACAATATATCTTAATTAATCCATAACTTGTCACAAATATTTCACCATGGCATGAGGTTTGGAGGGCTAATAGGCTATGTTGTTAGGAGTATTCTCTGATTTTTCCAAGATAAGAGGACATCTCTAGCAAGAGATTCCTAATTTTCAAGTTAACATCTCTTGATTAAAAAAATTATAATAATTAAAATATAAATAAAATAAATGCAAAAGTGAATTTGGTAAGTTCACTGTGGTCAGAGGACCCTAAGAAAAATATAAAATGGGTTTAAGTCATTAAAAATATCACTTTATGTAATTAACTCATTAAAACCCTTTAAAAACTAAATAATTAAATATAAATGAAAAAATCAAAAAAATCATTCCACACTGTAAATAATGAATAGGGGAGCTCCCCATAAAAATTTGAAGTCAATTGGAATTATAACCACCTTCTAAAAAAATGGCTTTTTGAATTAAAATAATTGTAACAATTAAAATACGAGTCAAAAAATTATGGAATTAGTTTTTGGGATCTCCTAGTGACTGGAGAAACTTAAGTAAAATGAAATTGGAATTGAATAAATATTTCACTTTTAAGCCTATTTTGAATATTTAAATAATTAAAAATTAATTAAAAAATCATAAAAATCACTAAAATGTTAAAATTGCACTAAAATGTCACATTTTTTTTCCTGATCAATTTGGAGCAATCAAAATAATTTTCATAATTTTCTAAGTTAAGATATTGATTTTTAAAGGCTTAAAATAAATTTTCTCTAATTTTCCACTAAAATAATTCTAATAATTAAAGATATAATTCATAAAAATATGAAGTTTGTTTCTTTAGGTTTGCTGACCTCAGAGAGATTTGGGAAAAATATAAAACTTAAATTTCAACTTAAATAATACTTTATACTTAATTAAAACTCAAAATTAACAAAAAATTATAATAATTAAAATAAAAAAATAATCATGAAAATTGTTCTACATGGTCCTCTGACCAAGTGAAATCTCCAATAAGTTTCTTAAGATTAGATAGTTTGTTTTGATTAATTAAATGAATTTATATTGAAAAATCTTATTTTTGCATTAAAATAATTATAAAATAAAATAAAAATTAGAAAAATCACATTTTCTCTTATGATATTTTAATTATATCATGAGTGGGGTAACATAAAAATTTCAAAGTCATTTGAATTTAACTTAGTGAATTATGAAGTGATAAGGCCTTCAAGGGCCAAATGGTAGTTATAGAATTTAAGTCTTAATTAATATTAGATCTAATCAAAGGGTAAATGGTTAATCATGATTGACTCTTCTAGATGATTGTAACATATTAAAGGTTAGAAACCAACTTCACCTTTTCCACCATAAGGGTAAAATAGTAATTCCCTTATGTTATTGAAAATTTGGAAGATAATTAAATTAAATGATACTAATGAAAGTAGTTTGTCTTTGGAAGATCATAACTCACTAATTTGAAACCTCCAATTCAATGGTTTGATGATAATTCAATGTTTGATAAAGATTGTTATACGTGATTTTTTTAATTACAAATTTACACGTGAAACCTTAAGGGCTTGGTAGTGAACTAGCTTGATTCAAAAATAGTTTGATGGAGTTTAGAAAGGAAAATATAAGTGATTAAAAATGTTTCAAAACACTACAAGCCCCACCTTAAAATTAAATTGGTTAAGTTTCTTAATAAATCAATTTGCCCTTAGGGGCCTACACTCATATAATTTACAAGTAAAATGTCAAATGATATTTACCCCACTCTTAGGGATAATCAAAACATTAAAGTTCGTTGAGCAACAGGGTAAGACATATCCATTAAACTTCAACTTTTTGGTGGATGAATCATTTAGCAACATAATAAGTTCAGAAGAACTTGGGACCTCCCAAAGGACTTTAAAAGTTGTTTAGGGTCATACCCTGAACACTTTTATGATCTTTTGGATATCCTGGAGGACAACTAAACATATTATTCTTTGCTCAAGAAAATCATCCTATGAATAGAAAATCACCAATTTATCCCAAGGTTCCGTAAGCACACCTTAAACTAGCCTTGCCTGCTTTTCTTCGATGCAACATGTCTTAATTCCCTGCAAAAATTATATATACATTGCAAATATTGACATTTTAGTTGGAGTGCGAGAAGAGAACTGGTATGCTTTTACATTATTACATAACAATTTTCTTTCTTTTATTTACCAATATTTTTTTTCTCGTACTTTACTTTTCAACACTTTTCATTTTTGTGATATATGACACCATGCATGTTAAACCAAAACCCAAAACCAAAAGTCAATTCACAACAACAAAAATATAAGACAACAAAAAATTTAATCACGAACAAAACAATGAAATAACAATTGCAACTAAATTAAAGCATCTCTTTGGATGATTGGAAATCTCTCGGATGTAGTGACCTACGGCTGCTAACAAAATTTCCCATAGTCTAGATGAACTTATTGGATTCCTTTAGTTAAGTTTAGTAAACTCATATGAACTAAGTGAATCCGAAGAAAATAGTGGTGTCAGAATGAGGGAACCATAACATCCTAACCGGTGTCGCTCTAATCAACTTAAATTCCCTCATAATAAGACATATAAATAATTGTGACAACTACACCAAAACTTGAACTCTAAACCCGCATACTACTTCCAAGCTATTCAATTTGACATTTATAAACTTAAACCTGTTGCAACGATGAGCTTAGAGCAAACACTGTGGGTAGCACGATGTGGCATGCAGATGAACATCTTGAAGAGATCAAATAGATCTACAACAGCAAACCTTCTAATTAATAAACAACAAACCATAAGACTTTGAGGTAGCTCATCTCTATTGATCTTTTAGGCATTTGTACAATCTTTTTGTACAATATAAGCCTTAAATCGTTCTAGGATTCTGAGGTTGTTGTTCGATACAACATAAATCCTCATATCTTACAGGCTATTTGCATGGTCGATATTATGTAGGTGTAAGCCCTAATTAAATAAAATTGGCAAGATGAAACACTATATAATATCTCTCCTAAATTAAAGCTAAACCATAGGATAGTTTGGGAAGTCACTGAGGTTCTCCTTAGGATCGGTGACATCCCTTAACATTCTCCCTTTGGATTCCATGATAGTTGTTCACATTTGCACTTTTCCCATTTGATATTTCCCATGGTCCAACCTTAAAAATCCTAAACCCTTTTGAATTCATGATAGCATTATTTCCTGATCTAAATCGAGAGTTTTCTTAGGTGACTTCGGTCATTTAAGATGTAATTAACTATAGGGGCCTGCCCTTATAGGAAACTTTAAGAACCCAGATAATATAAACCCTATCTAGTTGCTTCATATTAGATAGAGAAAATTATCGGTCAACATAAACGTCTTGCAAACCAAAATAGATGTCATGGATTTTTTAGTTCAATTGATCAAGCCTCACCACCAAGCATTGTATCTGTTCTTCGGGATAGATACATGATTTGTGGTGCAGTGCTCAATTATTTGAACTATTGCATGTATGAGATCACTTTGATTTCATATATTTAAATTAAAAAAGTTATTTTTCTTTAAAATTAATTATATATACATTATATTAAATGGATATCTAGATCTAAAAATTTTAACGGCCGACAATGATCTACCTAAAAAATACCAATTTTTATGCCTTATTTATGATTCAATTCTTAAGGATATTATGATTTAATGAAAGATATTTTCATGTTTTTGGATGTAGATGATTAAAAAAGAGTCCAAGGAAGAAAAAGAAGGAAAAATGAGCAAAAAGAAGCAAAAATGGAGCTTATGGAGCAAAATTTTAAAATTATTGGCCTGACGCCTAGGCGCCAGAATCCGACGCCTAAGCTCCAGTTTGATACAGACGCTGTCAAGATTTTTGACAACTTTGGGAAGTTATTTTGATGGTGTTAAGTAGTTATTGGAGCTTCTAGAAGACTAGAAGTTATTCCTAATATATAGGACATGTGATACAATGTATTTAGACACAAGGAAACGGTCTAGATCGCGAAGAGGTGCGATCCAAAGTGAAGAGGTGCGAAAGACCTGGTCACGGAGTCCGACGCCCATGGGCCAGATCCCGGCGCTGATCCCTAAATATTTATGCTTACATTTTATTTCCTTTTAAATATATCTCTTTCTTTACAACGATGCCAAAAACTTGATGCCGATGCAAATGAGAGTTTAATTGATATTATTATAAAATGGGATTTTACACAAGTATACGTATCGTTATCAAGTAATATAAAGCTTTCTGATTAAGCCCCGAATATCGATCCCACAAAGATCGCGGTTAATCACAGCTGCTTTCAAGAGAAGTTCTAGTCTACAATAACACGCCCTAGCTTGGAAAGTCGATAAAGGTTTGGTTTTAATAAAATCCTACAATTATCACTACTATATTACTTCTACTCCTAAACTAAAACACTTAGTAAATCAGAAAAGTGAAGTTTAATATAATAAAAGTACTCTTCCTCATGCAATGAAATTAGTGACATGCGCAAAATTAAAACAAATAGAGAGAGCGATTGTTACAAATAGAAGAAATTATATTCTTTACCCTTATAAAGAACATTGGTTAATTTAATGCTTTAAAATTATGAAGATGGGTTAGGCAGGGAAGATACTAGCTCTCACTCTAGAGTTCCCTCGATTCCCTCCACCTGGGGGCTAACATCTCATATCAAAACTTAAAACATCAAACGGAATTGGGGCTTTAGCCTGTCACTCTAAAGTCCTCTAATTCTACACCCAATAAAAATCATATCTCCTTATTTATTTGCACTCAATTATATGGACTATATTCTCACCCATATAATCTCATGTGATTCATACTAATTGTTGATTGAAACAATACCGCATTGGTTCTTACATGTTCTCATAACAGATTTTAACATGTAAGTTGATCAAGTTTACATGTAAATGAAGAACAAAGTAAAATCATCATAATTTATTCTCACTCTACTCAATTATAGATCCTACACATGCATACTAATTCATTGTAACAGGGGAGAGTAAAGAAAACTACTCACTACACATGGAGAAACAACAAGAACTTTTCATTGCATAAGTCTTTAAAACTACACAAACAAACTACTAAATCAAAATCAAAATCAAAATACAATGAAACTACTTATCTTTGATGAAAATCAAACTCTCCTTGTATAGCAAAAGCAATCTCCTTCAATCCTCTCCAAGAACAAAGTAAAAGAAAAGAAAGAAATCTCTCACTCTCTCTTTCTCTCTCTCTCCTTGTTGCCCCACTTGGGGCTCAAGCCCAAGTCTTCTTCTTCTTGGCCTTCTTCTCCTCTTCTAATAGTTCCTCTCCCTTCTCTAAATATTCTTCATCAAGAGTTTCCAAGTCTTAATTATAATTTCCCAATAGATACTTAAGTGTCTCTCCAAAAGAGTCCACATTCAATGAATCTTCTAAAGGGATGCCTTAAGTGCCTTTTCACTCCAAGAGACATATCTCTTCAATAATAACTACTCATAACCGCCCCCAAATCTTCTAGAAAGTCCATTTTATCATTTCCAATGAATGCCCATCGTAATAAGCTTCGCAATGCATCTCAAATCTTCAAAATCCAAGTTATATTGAAGAAATTACGCCCAAAACCGTCACTGGCGCCTAAGCGCCGTCGATTTGGCTCTTAAGCGCCAATGTCTGGCGGCTAAGCGCCAGACACAGGTACATAAGTGTCCAATTCGACCTGTTTTAGCCTGGTATGCTCCGGTTTGACCCGTTTTGCTCCAGTATGCTCCATTTTGGTCTCTTTTTGTTTCTTTTGCTCAAATTACTCTAAATTCTTCAATTTTATGCATCTGCAACCAAAAACACAAGAAAACATACCTTTAAAGTGCAATATCATTAGAAATAGGTATAAAAATGTGCATAAAAACATTATATATTTTAGGTGTATCAGGCGCATAGGCGCGACAGTTACCTTCTAGAAGATGCATTGAATTTGGATAAATTTTGAAGAGGTGCCTTAAGCAACCCCTGGTCAAAATTCAGAGCTCTATAAATAAGAGCCCATTCTACAAAAAAATTGTACCACCCCCCTCTTAGTACCTATACCTCTTTTAGCATCTTCTCTCCCCTTTTAGTATTACTTAGTCTCTTCCATACTTAGTGTGCCACTTTATTTTGTATCTAGTGAGTTTATTTTGAGTATTTATTGTGTGTTGTTGCTGTTGGAGTCTTTCATCATTGCTTTAGAGTCAGTAGAAGTTAGCGGATCACTTGAAGAATCACTTCAGATAAGTATTTGTACTTTGGTTCAAAGTTTTATAAATATGTTTTGTTATGTTATTTCAATGTGTTCTGAGTAGTTAGTTATTTTTCTCCTTTCAACTATGAAAAGATAATAAATTAATTAAATTTTGTAGGAGAACTAAATTTAAAATATTTTAAAACCTTGTGATGATATTAATATCTGATCTTAGTTTACCTTTTAAATTGGTCATTTAAATTGTTAAAACCTGTTGAAGAATTTTGAGACCTGTCCGGAGATAAATTCTTAACTAGTAGATATCACATGAATCCTTAGGTAATCGTAGGCTATACGTGGATTATTTAAGGTGAAATGCAAATAAATAGGAAGATATTATTTATTGGGCGTAAAATTAATTAGTTTTAGAGTGACAGACTAAATTCTAATAATTTGGTTTATAGAAAGGGAACGGGTCACTGGTAGGGCCGACCATAGCCACCCTTGGACATCTAGTAGTGTGAGCCTAGATTAATCCATTCTACTAATAAAACATCCTGAACCGATCTATAGATTAGTCAATGTTCTTTGCACTTGGACCAAATGGTAAAGAATATGAATGCTTCTATTTGGCACAATACCATAATCTAAATTCCCTACAAAAGATAATTATTATATAAATCTTGGATTAGTTGAAAAGGAGAAAGTCGTTTTTATACTTACATTGAATTTTAATTATTGCTTACTTAACTTTATTACTGCTTACTGCTTACTTGCTTATAGTTAAAATTGTTAGTAAATTAAATTTGAAATATATATATATATATAAGTATATATAAATTGCATTTTATTTGAAAATTCCAAAATATTTCTTACATTTCTTACTTTTTATAAATTTACTATCTCTATGGGATCGATAACCAGGACTCCACTAGAGCCCTGTATTACTTAAACGATACGTATATTTGCGTTTAAAATTGTGACTTTTACAATAATTATTATAAAATCTAAATATAAATTAATAAAAGTAAACCTCACACATCAAGTTTTTGAAGCCATATACCAGGAATTAAATATTCTAAAAAGTGGTATCAAATTCTTGTATTTTAAAGCATATATAAAGTCACATCGAATCAAGTTTTTGGCGCCGTTGCCAGGGACAGGATAAAATAAAAAGTAAAAAGAAATATTAAAAATAATAATAATAAAAAATAAAAATATATATATAAAAACATAAAAACAACAAAAAAAATAACAATATTTTTTTAAATTTTATGTGTAGTTCTGGATTTGAAGGATTACTACCTTTTGATTCTGAATTAGAAAAAACAATTAAAAGAATTAAAAAAGAAAAAAAAAATTTCAAAACATCAAGAAATTGTTAACTTACATAACAATAATCAAAATCCAATCGAAATTAATGAAAAAAATAATTATAAACCATTAAGGGAATATGCAAACCCTACAGCTGATGAACTTCATGTTAGTATTCAAATGTCAGCTGTAGATGCTAATTCTTTTGAGCTTAAACCTTCTATTATTCAAATGGTTCAAAACAATCAATTTGGAGGAACACCTAATGAGGATCTAAATTTACATCTTGCTAGTTTTTTAGAACATTGTGCTACCTTTAAATATAATAATGTTTCTGATGATGCTATTAGGCTTAGACTCTTTCCTTTTTCCTTAAAAGATAAAGCAAAGATGTGGCTTAATTCATTAGCAATTTTTTCTATTAAAATATGGGCAGATATGACACAAAAATTCCTTGCTAAATATTTTCCTCCTTCTAAAACTGCTAAATTGAGAAATGACATTACTTCATTTACGCAATTTGATGGAGAAACAATTTATGAAGCTTGGGAAAGATTTAAAGAATTATTAAGAAAATGTCCTCATCATGTTTTACCAGATTGGGTAATTATTCAAATATTTTATAATAAACTTATTAGATCACTTAGATCTATTATTGATGCTGCTGCTGGTGGTTTTTTAATGGTTAAGACATTTGAAAAAGCTTACACTTTAATTGAAGAAATGGATAATAATAATTTTCAATGACCTTATGAAAGGGTTAATCCTAAAAGAATGGCCAGTATTCAAGATAATGAAGCCTTTTCTATTTTAGCTTCACAAGGGGCTGCAATATCTAAGAAATTTGATAATTTTTCTATTAATATATAGCATGTAAGTAATGACAATTCTGCAAATTCTGATGATTCTCAAACAATGGAAACTTTGCAAGCTATTGCTAGTAAAACTAATAACCTTTATTCTAATTATTATAATCTTGGTTGGAAAAATCATCCTAATTTTAGTTGGAGTAATGGACAACAAGTTAATCCAAATTGGAACAATTAAGGAAATTCAAACTATAGACCATCCTCCTGGTTATAACAATCAGCAGAAAAAGTTTTCTGTAGAAGAATTGATCTTGCAACTAAGCAATCAGCTACAAAGTCAAAACACTGCTATTCATAATATTGAGAATCAGATGGGTCAAATCGCTAATTTCATTAATTACATACCACAAGGAACACTGCCTAGCAATGTCGAAATTAATCCTAAAGGATCTGGAAAAGAACATAAACAAGCAAAAGTTGTACCACTTAGAAATGGAAAGGAATTAACAGAGAAAACACAGAATGAGATTGAAAAAGTGAAAGATGTTGAAGAGATTAAAAAACCTAAAGATACCCTTTCTCCAAGTAAAGATCAGATTGTTGTACCTATTGAAGTGGCAGTTGAAAGACCACCACCACCTTTTTCTCAAAGACTAAAACAGCAGATGCTTGACCATCAATTTTCTAAGTTCTTTGAAATTTTTAAGAAACTTACCATCAATATTCCTTTTGCTAAAGCTTTGGAGCAAATGCCAAGCTATGCAAAATTTATGAAGGATATTTTAAGCAAGAAGAGAAAATTTGAAGCTTATGAAACTGTTGCATTAAGTGAAGAATGTAGTGCAATAATTTAGAAGAAATTATCTCAGAAACTTAAAGATCCTGGAAGTTTCACTATATCATGTGCTATTGGAGAAAAATTCTGTGGAAAAGCCTTATGTGATTTAGGAGCTAGTATTAATCTCATGCCATTTTCAATCTTTCGAAGGTTAGATTTAGAAGAGATTTCTCCTACCACTGTAACTCTTCAGTTAGTTGATCGATCGATCACTTATCCTAAAGGAGTTATAGAGGATGTTCTTGTTAAGGTAGATAAATTTATCTTCTCTGTTGATTTCATTGCTCTAGATATGGAAGAAAATAAATGAATACCTATCATTTTAGGGAGACCTTTTCTAGCTACCAGATGAGCTATGATTGATTTAAAAAAAGGAGAATTAACAATAAGAGTTAATGATCAAGAGATAACATTCAATGTTCTGAAATCAATGAGGTATCCTGATAAAGAAAAATGCCATCAGATGGATATTTTTGATTATATAATTGAAAAGCATTATCAAGAAAATGTAAGGTCATTTCTGATGATAAAGATAAAGAATCTATGTTATATAATGAGTCATTAAATGAAGAAAATTTATCTAAAGAAACTCATTATATTCATGAAAATTGGGAAATTTTAGACACAACTAAAAATGATATACTTTTACCCTCAATTGAAAAAGTCCCTGAACTAGAATTGAAAATGTTACCTGCACATTTAAAGTATGCATTTCTTGGAAATTCATTAACTTTACCTGTAATTATATCTTCAGAATTAAGGAAAGATCAAGAAGAGAAATTAATAGGAGTTCTGAAGAATTATAAGAAAACTTTTTGTTGAACTATTGCAGATATAAAAGGAATAAGCCCTTCAATCTGTATGTATAGGATTTTAATAGAAGAAAATTGTAAACCCACTGTTGAACCTGAAAGAAGATTAAACCCAATTTTGAAAGAGGTTATCAAGAATGAGATTTTGAAATGGTTAGATGCTGAAATTATTTATCCTATTTCAGATAGCCAATGGGTGAGTCATATTCATTGTGTTCCGAAGAAAGGAGGAATAACTATCATTGTTAATAAAAAAAATGAATTAATACCAACAAGGCAAGTTACTAGACTGCGAATTTTCATTGACTATCGAAAATTAAACAACGCCACTAGAAAGGATCATTTTCCTTTACCTTTCTTGGATCAAATGCTGGATAAACTAGCTGGACACTCATATTTTTGTTTTCTAGATGGATATTCTGGTTATCATCAATTACCCCTTGCTCCTGAGGATCAAGAAAAGACAATATCTACTTTAGAAGAATGTCTTTTGGTTTATGCAATGCACCTGTAACTTTTCAAAGATGTATGATGTCAATATTCTGTGATTTGATTGATAAAGGATTTAAAGTATTTATGGACGATTTTTCAGTTTTTGGAACTTCTTTTGAATCTTGCTTGGAAAATATAATGAAATTTTTGAAGAGATGTGAAGAAACAAATTTAGTTCTAAATTGGGAAAATGTCAATTTATGGTCACAGAAGGAATTGTACTTGGAAATAAAGTTTCATAAATAGGAATGGAAGTTGATCAAGCTAAAGTGAAAATTATTGCTAAACTGCAACCACCTACTACTGTTATTGATGTGAGAAGTTTTCGGTCATGCTAGATTTTATAGGAGATATATAAAGGATTTTTCTAAAATTGCTAAACCTCTTTGCCATTTATTGGAAAAAGAAGCTAAATTTGAATTTAATGAAGATTGTCTGAATGCGTTCAATATTCTAAAAGAAAAATTAATCACTGTACCTGTCATTGTTGCACCTGATTGGAATAAACCTTTTGAATTAATGTGTGATGCAAGTGATTATGCAATCGGAGCTGTATGAGGACAAAAATACGATAAAATTATCAAAGTTATATATTATGCTAGCAAAACTCTTACTGAAACTCAAATAAATTACACTACTACTGAAAAAGAACTTTTAGCAATAGTATATGCCTTTGATAAATTTAGACCATATCTTCTTGGAACAAATGTATCGTAGAGACTGATCATTCTGCTATTAAGTATTTAATGTCTAAAAAGGATGCTAAACCAAGATTGATCAGATGGGTTTTACTCTTGCAATAATTTGATTTTGAAATTGTGAACAGAAACGGAACTGACAACCAAATTGCTGATCATTTATCAGAAATAAAAAATAATAATGAGAAGATTTATGAAGAAAATATAAATGAGAAATTACTGGATGAACAATTATGTCATTCAAGGATAACAAATGTTTTGGTATGCAGATATAGTTAACTATTTGGTTAGCAATATTTTACCATATGGATTGAATATCAAATACATTAAGAAATTCAAGAATGATTGTAAATCATATATTTGGGAAGATCCTCTTTTATTTAAAATAGAAAGAGATTCTGTGATTCGAAGATGTGTACCTTATGAAGAAACTTTTGCAATTATTCAAAAATGTCATGATTATGAATTTGGATGACACTTTGGAGTGGATAAAATCGCATTTAAAATTTTAAATTCTAGATTTTATTGGCCTACTTTATTTAAAGATGTTGGACATTATGTGAAAACTTGTGATCGATGTCAAAGAATGGCAAATATATCCAGAAAAGATGAAATGCCTCTAAACTTTATATTAGAAATCGAAATTTTTGATGTATGGGGTTTAGATTTTATGGGACCTTTCGTACCATCATCTGGAAAGATTTATATTTTATTAGCAGTTGATTATGTTTCAAAGTAGATCGAAGCTATAGCTTTACCTAACTATGATTCCCAAAGTGTTTCGAAATTTTTAAAGAAAATGATTTTTACAAGATTTGGAATGCCTAGGATAATTATCACAGATGGGGGAAGTCATTTCAGAAGTATAAGAATTCAATCATTGCTAGAAAAATTTGGAATTAAACATAGAATTGCAACTACTTATCATCCTCAAACAAGTGGAATGGTTGAAGTGTCAAACAGAGAAATTAAAAGAATATTGGAAAAGACTGTTAATCCTAAAAGAACTGACTGGGTTGATAGACTTGATTCTGCATTATAGGCTCATAGAACAACTTATAAGACACCTATCAGAATTTCACCTTATCGGTTAATTTATGGTAAACATTGTCACTTACCTGTTGAACTTGAACATAAAGCTTATTGGGTGATAAAGGAGTTCAATTATAATTTGAATACTGCAGGAGAAAAATAATTATTACAACTGAATAAAATGGAAGATATAAGAAATGAGTCTTATGAAAATGCAAGAATTTATAAGGAAAGAATGAAGAAATTGCATGATAAAATAATTTCAAGGAAAATATTCAAGCCTGGACAAGAAGTATTATTATTCAATGCTCGTTTAAAACTTTTTCCTGGAAAATTAAAATCTAAATGGATGAGATCATTTATAATTGAGAAAGTATACCCTTATGGAGCTGTGGATATTAAAGATCCCAAAACTGGAAAAGTATTTAAAGTTAATGGATTAAGACTGAAGCCTTATATGGGAGAAATGAAATTAAATTACAAAGAAGCTTATAAGCTGAGTCTACCTGATTAATTCAATTAATTAGGTCGGGTTTATGATGTTAGACCAAGCGCTTTGTGGGAGGCAACCCATATTTATTAGTGTGAGTTAAATTATTATTGTAAGGTTATGCCTTGGTCTTGACTAAATTTGTGTATAACTTCTGGAAATAGAAGGCTAACAAGTCTGTATTAGCTTAAGCTAAACATTTTCTTGAAGTATATAAAATTTAGACTTGGACCACTCCATGTCAAATGTGAGTAAAAAGGATATCAAGTTAACCTTAGTTTGTGATTGTTTGTGATTTAAAATATTCATAATTGTGTTTGTGTGTTGATCATACCTGTTTGTTAGACCTATTTTTACGATTGAAACTTGCAAATTTGATGATAGGCGAATCGGAGTCGAATGAGGTTCCGGCGCCCAGGCGCCAAAAGTTGGCTCATAAGCGCCAGAATGGCCTGCGTATCGAAGATCCGGCGCCTAGGTGCTAAATTCCGACGCCTAAGCGCCACGGTTACAGATCGTGGAAAAACTAAAATTCTTCAGTTTTTCACACAAAATCTCTTTATATATTGCCCATTCTTCGTCCCCAATCCCATATAAACCTTAATTTCGACCAGAGCAATACATTTTGGAGGAGTTAAGAAGGATTTGGAGACAATGGATAGAGGAAACCATGGAAATGAGGTAAGAGACAAATCTCCTAAAGATCATCAGCCTTATTTTAATGGTTTTATTGTTGTTATTATGGAGAAGATGTTTAGTCGATAGGAGAAGATTAAAGCGGAACTTCAAAGTATTGGTAATCGTCTCCATGAGATTTACCACCAATACGAACACTTGGAATGACAAACCAGACTTCAATCTAATCAAATGACTGCATATCATGAAGCTCAAGTAGAAATGTACGCGAAGAACAAGTGGATTGATGAAAAGACGGCTTTGGAATTTCCAAGGGCATTGATGTTTTATCCCATTGGTCCTAGAGAACTTCATTGCGAAAGAGATGGTAATTGAAGATCGGTGTTAAATAGATCTTATATGTGTTTTAGTTATGATCAAGTCTTGTGTTAGTGTGTTGAATATTGAATTTGTGTGTTTGCTTAATTGTTCAATGTGTGTTGTTGGATTTGAATGTTTGCTTTGAATATGTTGTTGTTTGTATTATTTATAAAATTGTGAACCTTGATACAGTCTTGTGCTGAAATTTATTGAATTTGGAATGGAAATTAGGGATTGGAATTGAAGAGTTTGAATACATTTTTGTGGATCTATACTATCATTTTAAACTGATTGTGAAAATATTTGGAGGATATAAATTGGATTAATACTCTTATAAGAGTAATTAGGAGTCAAATTTGATAAAATTTGGTGGAAAATATAAAATTTAAATTGAATTTTTGGAAAGGCGAGTCTGGAGCCTAGGCGCCAAAATTCGGCGCCTAAGCGCCGGTTCGGCCTGAACCTAAAAACTCATCTTCTTAAACCCCCCACGCCAATTTTTTACGCTTAAGCGTCTTTCTTCATAGGTTTTTGCAAAAATACTACCTAGAGATCCCAATTTAAGCTGGATTTTCAAGTTTTTGAGCTTGAAATCACCCAATTTCTTCATCCCGATGTCAGATCTACATTCTAAATTCATTATTTTTTATTTTTACCATGGATTTTGCTCTCATTGAGAAAAACTGAAATTTTGAGAAAAAATTTGATTTTTAAGGTTAAATCCATGAAATTTTTAAGCTCTTTCAAGTTTGAGAAGCTTAAATTAATTTATTTTCCTAGATCCGTTGAATTTATTTCGAGTTCACATTTAGATGGCACCCAAATCTAAGCGAGGAAAGGAACGAGAAAATTTTGATCGTAGCAAGCTCTTCACTGCTGACGCACACTTCCGATACAATGATTTTGCTACGACTCGGAAATTTATCTCAAAGCAAAGTTTTTATAATCCTGGAGGAAGAATTGAGGAGACAATCGTTGCGCTTAATTGGCAACGATTCTGCTATTTCACTGTTGTTGTCGTTATGCCGGTTGTTAGAGAGTTTTATGCTAATTTCGTGGATGCTGAAGAATACAAGATTTTTGCTCGAGGAGTTGGAGTAGGATTCACTTCTGAACGCATCAATATTTTCTATGGCCTGCCACCAAATATTGAGTGTTATTACTCTGGATTATCTCCATCTGAGGGAGATTTGGATATGATCATTGCCTACCTGACTGATAGTAATGGATCCTGGAAGATTCGGAATGGAAAAAGGGTAAATTTTTCATCTTCTAAGCTTAATGGTGTTTCAAAGGCATGACACTACTTTATTTCTACTTGTCTCCTTCCATCCAATCATCTGAGTAAAGTTACCAAAGATAGAGCTATTCTCAACTACTGTATTCAAGAGAGGAAGCCTATTAATGCAGGGAGCATTATTTATGATTTTGTAGAGGCTACTGCTCGTTCTAGCACTTCTATTGGACTTGGTTTTCCATCTCTGATCTATTCTCTATGTCAAAGTGTTGGAGTAGTTGTTGAGCTTTCTGAGGAAAAGCTCAAGTCGACAAAGCCTTTAGGAAGAGAAAGTGTCAATATCTATGATCGACTTCGAGGTAAGAGTTCTACTGCACCTTCTGGTTCATTACCTACTTCAGGTAGAGCTTCTACTTCTAGACCATCTACTTTTGCTTAGCCACCATCTACTTTTTGGGAAACCATGCATGATCGGTTTATAAAGCAGCAAAATGAGTTATTCCTAACTCATTGTAGAGAAGATACGATAGATAAGAAGATCGATCATCTTTCTGAGTATACACAAAGAAAGAGTGATTATGATGCTGAGTATTTTAAATCTTTAGTGAGATTTCTGAAGGATGAGCACGATGTTCAGTTCCCTACTTGTCCCAGATTTTCACCATATGTTGATCCAAAGGATATGGAGTTTTCTTTTGGTGATGACGATGATGAAGCTACAGACAGTGAATAGTAGCTTGACTTACCTGTGGAGATTGTTGATTTTGTTTTTTTTGTGTTTCTTGTTTCTTGTGTTGTTTAGTGTGATGTTAGTTGTTAGTGTTTATGTGAACTTTTTATTTTGAAATTATTTTTAGATTATCTGATATGTGTTTAAGACTGAAATATGAATGAATTTTTATAAAAGTTTATTTCTGTTTCAATATACTATTTAGTGTTCATGAATAGTTAGTAATTTTGCATGTTCAAAAATAAAAATAAAAATAATAATAATAAAAAAAGGATTTTTTAGAAATTAACTCCTGCTCTGCAAAACTTTTCTATATATGCTTAATCATTTATGTTATATTCATATTAAAGCATGTGTAGAAGTAGAAGTTAGTTTTTCCTTACTACATTATTGTACTTAGATTAATTCCTGTTTATTTCTTTCTCTCATGCTTTAGAAAATTTCATGATTTACATTTATACTAAAGCTGAAGTTTGGGGGAAGGGAAAACATTTATCAAATTTAAATATTATTTATCCTTAAAGAACTAATATTTTCTTTAAAAATATATTAACATAACATAAGGAATGAAAAATCTGTTTAAGATTACCTAAATTTTTGAATTTATAAATAATTTAGTAAACTTAACTAAAATTTCAAAATTTTGATTGATTTTAAGAATAGACTTATTTAGCTTAAAGAATAATAAGATCAAAATTTTTCTATTATAGTAAAGAGAATTGTATTTTTTAAATACTAAGGAATCAAGATTATTACTTGAAAAAGAAAAGATTGAAAAAGTCATATTTATTAAGTAAGAATGTATAAGTTTTTGAAAATAAGTTAAGGATAGTGAAGTTCAAAATCATTAACAGACTATCCAAAAATAGTAATCCTCACTTAAAAAAAAAGCAGAAGAGGATTGAAAAACAATCCAAAAAAAAGAAGTGAGGAGAAGCTTGAGGAAATGCCTAATCAAAAATTGGCTTCACTTGAATTATCTTATAGGAAGAAAACTGATTACATTTTTAACTTAATTTCTATGTACAAATATTTTTACTAGAAAAATATTTCATGAAAATCTTTTTCTTGTAAATATTTTATGTGACCTTAATATGATGAACTACAAATATTCTTGAAATAAATGAATATTTGGAAGTCTTATGATTTTGTAGTTAAATGTTCTTTAATTCTTAAAATTAAACTTAATTAGTGAAATTTGGTTAATGATTTGCTAAAGCATTTATAAAACCTAAAATTATAAGGAATCATAAATATTTTAACTTCATTCCAAATTTTATCTATTTTATGTAATTAAAAGGGTTACTTGAGGACAAGTAAGGTTTAAATTTGGGGGAATTTGACCTACCTAAAAAATACCCATTTTTATGCCTTATTTATGATTCAATTCTTAAGGATATTATGCTTTAATGAAAGGTATTTTCATGTTTTTGGACGTAGATGATTTAAAAAGAGTCCAAGAAAGAAAAAGAAGGAAAAAGGAGCAAAAAGGAGCAAAAAATGGAGCTTATGGAGCAAAATTTTGGAATTATTGGTCTGGCGCCTAGGCGCCAGAATCCGGCACCTACTCGCCAGTTCGATACAGACGCTGTCATGATTTTTGATGACTTTGGGCAGTTATTTTGACGGTGTTAAGTGGTTATTGAAGCTTCTAGAAGATTGGAAGTTACTCCTAATATATAGGACATGTGATACAATGTATTTGGACACAAGGAAATGGTCTAGATCGCTAAGAGGTGCGAAAGACCTGGTCACGGAGTCCGACGCCTAGGCGCCAGATCCCGATGCCTAGGCGCGACAGTTACCTTCTAGAAGATGCATTGAATTTGGATGAATTTTGAAGAGGTGCCTTAAGCAACCCCTAGTCAAATTCAGAGCTCTATAAATAGGAGCCCATTCTACAGAAAAAATCGCACCACCCCCCCACCCTCTTAGTACCTATACCTCTTTTAGCATCTGCTCTCCCCTTTTACTTTTACTTAGTCTCTACCATACTTAGGGTGCCACTTTATTTTGTATTCAGTGAGTTTATTTTGAGTATTTATTGTGTGTTGTTGTTGTTGGAGTCTTTCATCATTGCTTTGGAGTCAGTAGAAGTCAGCGGATCACTTGAAGGAACACTTCAGATAAGTATTTTACTTTGGTTCAAAGTTTTATAAATATGTTTTATTGTTTTATTTCAATGTGTTCTGAGTAGTTAGTTATCTTTCTCCTTTCAACTATGAAAAGATAATAAATTAATTAAATTTTGTAGGAGAATTAAATTTAAAATATTTTAAAACATTGTGATGATATTAATACCTGATCTTAGTTTACATTTTAAATTGGTCATTTAAATTGTTAAAATCTTTTGAAGAATTTTGAGACCTATTCAGAGATAAATTCTTAACTAGTAGATATCATATGAATCCTTAGGTAATCACAGGCTATACGTGGATTATTTAAGGTGAAGTGCAAATAAATAGGAAGATATTATTTATTGAGCGTAAAATTAATTAGTTTTTAGAGTGAGAGACTAAATTCTAATAATTTAGTTTATATAAATGGGATGGGTCACTGGTAGGGCCGACCATAGCCACCCTTGGACATCTCGTAGTGTGAGCCTAGATTAACCCATTCTACTAATAAAACATCCTGAACCGATTTATAGATTAGTCAATGTTCTTTGCACCTGGACCAAAGGGTAAAGAATAGGAATGCTTCTATTTGACACAATATCATAATCAAAATTCCATACAAAAGATAATTATTCTATAAATCTTGGATTAGTTGAAAAGGAGAGAGTCGTTTTTATACTTGCATTGAATTTTAATTATTGCTTACTTTACTTTATTACTGCTTACTGCTTACTTGCTTATAATAAAAATTGTTAGTAAATTAAATTTGAATATATATATATATATATAAGTATATATAAATTGCATTTAATTTGAAAATTCCAAAATATGTCTTACATTTCTTACTTTTTTTAAATTTACTATCTCTGTGGGATCGATAACCAGGACTCCACTAGAGCCCTGTATTGTGTGATCGATAAACAGGACTCCACTAGAGCCCTATATTACTTGAACGATATGTATACTTACATTTAAAATTATGACTTTTACAATAATTATTATAAAATCTAAATATAAATTAATAAAATTAAACCTCGCACATCAAGTTTTTGAAGCCATTTACCAGGAATTAAATATTCTAAAAAGTGGTATGAAATTTTTGTATTTTAAAGCATATATAAAGTCGCATCACATCAGATAACTGTGTGCTTCCCAACCTTGGGTAAGAGCTACCAACCTGAAAATCTACAGAGGGTAGTCTTAACCTTGATCCAAATGACTAAACATGGACCTTTATAAATTTTCATCGAAATTATTTAATTTTCATGCAAAAGCATTTGTTTAAGTTTTCATGCAGGGTTTGTTTTGACAAGCAAATGGAACTTTGCTTTAATTTTGTAAAGTAATGTAATTCACAGGTTAGTCACTCTAATCAAGTTAAAACTACTAACAACCTAAGAGTGTCGGGGGCAACAAACTCACCAAGAGTGAGCAAATAGTATCATCGGTCTCTTTCTCTCCTTTATTGAAGGTCCTTGAGGTAGGAGATACTATTCTAAAATTCTCACATCATATTGTATCCCTTGTATTAACACACATTAGCATTATCATCATTGCCCTAACCATCTAGAACTCAGACTTACACAAGTCCAATGATCCATATATGGTAAATATAAACGCCCCTAATTGCTCACAATGGCTTAAATAGCTTAGGGAAGACTTGAGTTCTTGAGCATTGGGTTATAAATGTAGGATAAGTAATTTAGGGTATTTCTATTGATTTAGGTCAATTAACGGGTCCCGGGGCATAACTTGGTGGGTCCCTAAAGATTTTAAGAATGGTTTTTGTTCATCAAAGCATAATAAGTTCAATTGTCATTCAATACATTCAAAAAATCATAAAAGTGCTAGGGGAATAACCCTAAATAACTTTTAAAATCCTTTAAATTATTTTGAGTTCTTTTGAACTTATTATGTTGTTGAATCATTCATCCAGGATTAAATTAGGACTTAGTGATGATGTTTTAACCAGTGCTCAATAAACCTTAATGATTTAATTATCCTATGAGCGAAGTAACTAAGTATTCACTTGACATTTTATTTAAGAATTGGACATCCTTAAGGACAATTTGGATTATTAAGAACTTGGGCTTGTAGTGTTTTAAGGATATTTAAAATTAGTTATGTTTCATTTTCTAAACCTCTTTTTAAACAAGCTAGATTAAAACTAGCTCACTACTAAGCCCTTAAAATTTCATGTATAAATTTATAATTATTAGAGATGTTGAATTAAATGAGTTTAACTCATATCTAAAGATTACACTTTATTTAATCACAGATTAGAGGCTCCAGATTAGTGAATTATTATCTCTCTACCTTAGGCCCACTGTTTTAGAATTATCCAATCGATTAACCTCCAAGTCATAATAATTCAAGAAATTATAATTTTACCCTTGTCGTAAATTGTGATAGATTGATTTCTACCACTTAAACCCTTAATCCAAAATTTTAATTAGAGCTCACCATAATTATCATTTTGCCCTTAATGTCTTTCCATTTCATAATCTCTTAAATTCAACTCAAATGACTTTAAAATTTTCTTGTTACCATGCTCATTGGTCAATTAAAACATTAGAGGAGAAACTATATCATTTTGATTTTTATTTAAATTTCATAATTATTTCAACTTGAAAATGAGGATTTTTGAAGATAATTACAATAACTAAATAAAATAAACCTTTTGTGATTAAGAAAAATATTGGAGGTTCGATTATGTCGGAGGACCACTAGAAACAATTTTGATGGTTTTTTGAATTATATTTTGATTTTTTGTAATTATTAAATGAAATTTTTAAAGAAACGTTAGATAGAAAAAAAACATTTTTATTACCAAAATCTCTTTCTGTATTTTTCATAAATCCTTCTAACCTCAAGGAACTCAGAGATAATAATTTTATATCTTTCTCATTTTTATTTTATTTTTAATAAATTTTTAAGTGAAAAATAGGCCAAAATAAAGTAATTATTTTAACTCCAATTTTGTTTTTTTAGTTGCCCCTGGTCACAAGAAACACCCTAAATCACTTTTTATTTTTATTTTTTATTGTTCCATTAAATTATATAATTATTTTAAGCAAAAATTCATGTTTACTTAGAAAATTAATTTTTATATCAAAAATAATTTTAATGGCCTTATGATTTTTACAAGAGTCTCATGAAGTGGCAAGCTTCAGTTTAGCCCAATTTATAATTTATTTGAATTATTTTGTATTTTTCTAATTTTTAGAATTTTTCTAATTTTTAGAATTTTTCTAATTTTTAGTATTTTTCTTAATTTTAAAAAAGAAAAATAAGATTTTAAATTTTAAATTTTAATTAATTTTTTCTAGGATCCTCTGACCACAGTGAACCTACCAAATCTATTTTAATTATTTTTATTTATATTTTATTTATATAAATATTTTAAGCGAAATAATGATGATTTACTTGAAAATTAGGGTTTCATATGTTAAAGATGCTCTGTGACTTTGGAAATATCATTGAACATCCCTAAGCATGAAAGGAATGAAACCCCAAAATTTCATATTTTATTATTATTATTTAATTATTTAAAATTAAAACAAATTTCTGAGTATTTAATAAATTAAAAATAAAATACAACATAGAAAATTTTGACTTTTGTTCATAATTTTCTCCTCTATTAACAAAGTATTTGGATATTTTTATTTTATTTTTATGAATTTTCTACATCAATTTATGATTTTTTAAAAGTTCATAAATTTAATTAAATAAAAAATGCTCATTTTTCTACTTTTCCACGGGGCTGCCACGCAAACCTATGACAGCTTCAAGCTTCCATGCGGTGAGCTCACATTCAACACCGCCTTCCGCAACAACTACCACGTGGCTTCACATTCACACACCATCTGATCGTCCGACTCCATATGATCCGTCCAATCTATACACGCGTGATCCAACTATTGCGCGTCTTTGCCCCCAACTGACCTAACCCGTAAACCATCCACACTCAACCCTAACATCTTGCTAGATACTCAATCAAATCACATGGGATTTGTTCCTATAGCTTCATCTAGTCCAGATGAACATATCCATATGGCTAATCAATCATTACATTAAACTGTTCTTCACAAAGGCTCAAACTGAGCTCGGATTTGGAGAAAATGGTCCATAACTTAGCACAAAAGGTGAGCCTCGATTGGGCATGTTTTGAAGCTTCGTCGTGAGCTGGACCACCTCCTCCAAGCGTTGGTTGGAGCAGGGGTTGAAGCTGTGTAGGAGTTCCACCTGAGGGTGATGCGGCCTATATGGAAGTCTTATACAAAGAGCTCTGAAGATGGGGATTTTGGTGGGAAACTTCCTCATTTGATCAGGAGAAGCTCAGGAGTAGTTCAATTTGGGGATTGGTTGAGTTTGAGGAGATGAATGTAAAAATGCCCTATTTTCAAGCTCAGAAATTGAGCTCTGGCAGGGGGAATGGGAGCTGGAAAACAGTGGGATGAGCTTCTCTTAGCTGCTAGGAGGCATGTGAGTATTTTGGTAGAGTTTCGTTTAGATTTTTGGATGCTCTCTCTACTTGGTCGCGAGGGCGTGATATTTAAATGGCCATGTAATTAGGGCTTAATTGGCTAGGCCAGGGGGTGCAAATGGTTGCTTAGGTGGAGGGTTGAGCGGCAGGTGACCAATGGGGACTGGCCACATCGGATGGGTGCAATTCAAGCTTGTTTTATGGGGGAGGCTTCTTGGTTTTGGGATTTCCGGCCACTAAGCTGTCTGTCCAGGGTTGGAGGGGGGGTGGTTGCAGCGTGGTGGTGCAGGGAGGCCAGTGGGGCGTTTAATTGTGATTAAGATGGAGGTTTAATCATGTGATGACAAGTTAGGTCACCTAGCCAAATATGGGATGAGGCCCCCCAAATCAAGGGACCCTTATTCCATGGCACCAGTTTTAGGGTTTCTAATGATGTGATTAGCATCCTAGATGGTTAATCAAGGCAGGGAAGGATTAGACATGGATAATTCCAATGGATTGTGTTAATTTGCGGTTGGGCACAAAATTAGTGTTTGGGCAAAAATTTGATTTTGGGCTTAGCTTGGGCTTGGATCCAAACCAATTGAAAGTTAAATTTGGTTTAGAAAAAGGTCATGATGAAATTAGGAAGTGAATTAGGTGGAATTGAATTTCTCACATAGCTTGATTTAATTAAATTTGAAACTTGTCAATTTTGGTGCATTTGACTTGGCTTGGGTTTATGTTAGATTTGGGTTTAGATTTAGGTCATGTGAATAGTCAATTTGGCTTAGAGGATTGTCATGAGGAATTTATAATTTGAAATTGGATTGGTTATGTGGTTCAATTTAATGGAATTTAGGGATATGGTCAAATTGGGGCAATTTATTTGGCTTGTATTTGGGGTTTGGAATTGGATTCAATTTGGCTAGGATTTTATTCAAATTGGGTTTTGTCATGATGAAAATTAATTTGGATTTGATATTGGGAGAGTTTGAAATCAATTTGGTGGAAATTTGGGGTGATTTAGGGAAGTTAGGCACTTAAGGGCAATTTGGGAATTTTGGCTAATTTTGGTGGATTTGGGCATAATTAAAGATATTGGTCAGTTCAAACTGATTTTGGGGATATTTGAAGTGAATTTGGAGATTTTTGGGATTTTTTTGGGTTTGATGGAAATTTTAGTAGTTTTGGCAAGTTTGGAGGTATTTGGGGAATTTTGAGGTATTTTGGGCAATTTTAGTTGTTTGGAATGGTTTGAAATGATTTTTAAAAAGAATTTAAGAATTTGGGCAATTTTGAGAAAATTAGGATTTCAGGGGTATTTTAATAATTTTGGGAAAGTTGAGGCTAAACGAACAAAAATGAGGTTTTGGCAAAATTAGGATGAGTTGATGATGTTAATCATAAAATTACCCTTTTTGAGCCATGATACCAAGGGGGATCCCATTTTGGATCTTTCGTGTGTTGGTCCTAGCTAAGGGTTTGGGGGACTACCCAGATGAGTTTCCAAAAGAGTGGGGAACCAGGCTAAGGATGATTGGTTTAAGGTTTTAGGTTGTGAGTAAAAGTGAAGGGTTCAAGTGTGAGTGAAAGACTGACTAAGGCCACACCACTCAGGGCTAATCCTAAGGCCAGAAAGTCTTAAGGCAACCCTTCTTGAGCTCCCTAATGCTTGGCTTTATCCTACTAAGTGCTAGATGTCATAACCAAACATGTGAAACTCCAAGAAGAGTAAAGAAGTGTTTATAATTTCTAATGGAGTCGGGTTCCATCACTAGTTCCCTACAAAAGTCAATAGAAAAGTCCTCTGGCAAAATCCTAGGCTTCTAAGGAGGAAATACTAGACCTAAAAAAAAATGAGGTCAACAAATGAACCCCCAATAGATGTGGTGTGTCGGACAAGCACACCGCACGTATTGGTGTTGACCGAAGAGATCAACTAAAACAACACAATCACCTAAGCTAACAAACTTGGGACAGAGTGTAGGAACAAGTGAGAATCAAATCTGCTGACGAATAAGCAGGCGTGTTTTCAAATTGTAGTTGTGAATTCAAGTTTTCAAAATTTAGAAGTAACTTGCATATTTTATGTTGAAATTTCCTTTTTCATTTATTTTTGTGAAGGGGTGTTTTATAAATTTATGGAGGCAAACTTCAAAATTCCTTATTGAAAACCTGACAGCCACGGCGAGCTTAATTTTCTTGGATTTAATTTCTCTTAATTTTGATTCTGATTTAGAATTTGATTTAGATTTAGATTCTTTGTAATTATGAAGTTTCTTTTTTTTTGGATTTAGAAGGGAAATCTGGTTTAAGATGGAAAACACAGGGAATCACATCCCACCTAAAAACCAGTGAGGAAAAGGAGCGCTACGTTGGGGAGGAAAGCACAAGGAATCACATACAACTCAAGAGGTAACAAACATGCTGAAAAGAGAATTAGTTGCCTTACTCCATTTAAGGGGATCTTACACCGATCACGAAGTGCTGAGAATGCCATATTAGAATGGAAAGCACAGAGACTCACATCCAACCTAAGAGGTGATAAGTTACATTGGGAAGGAAAGCTCAGGGACTCACATCCGAACCAAGTGATAGCAAAAGTGTTGAGAAGAGAATCAGATGCCTTGTTCCATTTAAGAGGGACTTGCATTGATCTTGAAGTGCTAAGTATGTCACATTAGGAAGGAAAGCTCAGGTACTAATCTCCAACCTAAGAGGTGACGAGCTATATTTGGAAGGAAAGCTCAGGGACTTACATCCAACCCAAGAGGTAGCAAAAGTGTTGAGAACAGAATCAGATGTCTTGCTTCATTTAAGGGGGTTTCACACCGACCTCAAAGCCAATGAAGAAACACTTCTTTGACTTAGCCTCAAGTTTACTTCGAGTATCAGGATTAATAAGAGCGTAACAAAGACATCCAAAAGTCTTAAGGTGAGAAAATTTGACTTCTTTCCCACTTTGGACCTCTTCATGCAATTCACAAGTTAATGTAACATATGACCCTCTATTGATCAAATAAACTGCAGTGTTAACTGCTTCTATCCAAAAAGTAGGTGGTAGTCTGACATGCAATCTCATGCTTCTAACCCGCTCATTAATGGTCATGTTCATGCTCTCTGCAACACCATTTTGCTGTGGTGTCTCTGGAATGGTCTTCTCCATTCTGACGCCCTCAGTTGCACAATACTCCTTGAAGCCACAATCAATGTACTCACCACCATTATTAGCCCTCATACATTTCAACATTTAATTTGTCTTTGTCTCAATCATGGACTTCCAAGTCATGAACGCATTAAATACATTAGATTTATGCTTCAATAAATAAACCCATACCTTTCTGCTATGATCATCAGTGAATGTGATGTAGTAACGAGAGCCTCCAAGAGATGTCACTGGGGAAGGTCCTTGCACATATGTGTGTACAAGATTCAGTTTTCCTGCCTTGTTTCCCCATAATTCAACTCTCACACATGCTGGGATCAACTAACTTCAGTTATGGTAGCTTGCCCCTTGAATTAAGTTATTTCATACCTCTCTGACTCATGTGGCTAATTATGCAATGTCACAACTCTGTTGTGCTATCTGCAATAGTAGTATCAACATCGTTAATTAAACTAGTAGTCATATATGGTGTACCTATTTTCTTACCCCAAGCCAGTAACAATGCTCCGTTAGTAACCTTCTGATCGCACGGCAGTAATTGTTATAAATATAAGTATTCAACACGATTACTAAGAGATATAAATCCTTAGCAATAACACTAAAAACTTGACCGGCTCGGGGGGGAAAGCAGGGCAAAAATTTGAGGGTATATATGTTTGTTAAGCTTTATAAATGTTTTTCAAATAAAATATTAATTGTATTTCCTCCCCTATTTATCAACGCAAGTATACGTATCGCTCAAGTAATAAAGGGCTCTAATGGAGTTTTATATATCGATCCCACAAGGAAGTTAGAGACTCAAGGACTAAATTCAGCAATTGTAATTACTAATCTAGTATAAGGAAATTAAGAATGCTTATACTAAAAACTATTACTTAAAGATTAAATAGAAGATTGCAATTTAGAAAATATATTTCTCCTTGTTAAGAGAATTAAGTGAATGAAGAATTAAATGAGTTTAGAATTATATTGTGCCAAATAGGAGCATTCATATTCTTTACCCTTTGGTCCAGGTGCAAAGAACATTGACTATGTTTGGTTACTGAATCTGCAGCTAGGCTGGGAGGATACCGGCTGCCACTTCAGAGCTCCCACGTTCCCCTCGCCTGAGGGCTAACATCTACACTTCAGCTCCTAAACAATATGACCGAATTGAATATTTTAGTCTGTCGCACTAAAATGTCCAATTCTACGCTCGATAATTAATATTTCACTATTTATTTGCACCCTCCTTCCAAGGCTTTTGACTTCCCTGAATCTTGGATGTAATCTTTACTATAGTTGATAATTCAACATATTTTAACAATTAAATTGCCAGATTGAAAGTAAATTAAGATTTAAGTAAAAAATTATCACAATCTTATTGAATATTTTTAGGCACAACTAATTTAATTCTTCATTTCATGAAATCTCATCAACAAGGAGAAGGATAAAGAAAACTACTCAGAATGCATAGGAAGAATAACACAAAACTTGGATTTCATTTAAAGTTATAAAAGAATAAACAAATATACTTATCTCGAATCTTCTTCCCAATCAGACTCCTTGAAGTTCCTTTGACTCTTCCTTTTTTGTACAACACACTTGAAATACTCACCAAGACACTAACTTAAACACTCTTAAACACACTACTGACTTTCAGATTACACTTAAATGACACTTAACGACACACACCATGACACAACAATCGTTTCTATATATAGAAGGAGTCATATTTACAAAGGTTGCTTAAGAACCTTTTAAAAAACGTCCAGATTCAACGTATTTGGCTTGAATCAACTATCTCGTCGTCGGCGGGCTCGATCTCGCTGTCGGCAGGCTTCTAGAAGAATGGATAACTGCTCATGCTCGCTGTCGGCGGGCTCCTTTGTAATATATTCAAATGCTCTCGGGAAAATCTCACCGTCGGCGGCTTCTTCTTCGCCGTCGGCTGGATAGTTCAATTTTCATCTATTTTATTTCTTTTTGTTCCAGATTCGCTCCTTTTTGATCTTTTTGCTCCCATTACCTATAAATCTTCATTCCTACAATAAAACATAGAAAATACATTTCTTTAAAGTGCAATTTCATATAAAATTTGTACGAATTTCTTAATACATTTTCTTGTGGTCATCTTTCAGGTGCTATCTAAGAACACTACTAAATGTCCACACTCATCAAGCTGCCCAACAAAAATGAGGTTCTTCTTCAGTTCAAGAATGTGTTTGACCTTTTGCAGAGTCCACTTGTTATTGTTTGGAAGTGCAATGTCAATGTCTCCAATTTCTACCACATTAAAAGCTTCTCCATCTGTCAGATATACTTTCCCAAAGTCACCTGCAACATAATTCCACATCAATTCCTGAAGGAATGTTGTATGGAAAGAAGCCCCTGAATCCAGTATCCAGTCATCAACAGAAGCATGAATTATCAGTAGTAGTGCATCATGTGCTTCTTCAGTTACCACATTTGCACTATCATTATTTGTCTTCTTGGGATTTCTGCAGTTTCTCTTTATGTGACAAGTTTTGCCACAATTCCAACAAGTTACTTGGTTACCATGCCTTGACTTTCTCCTGCCCCTGTGCTCTGATTTTTATCTTCCTTTGTTTGAGTTCATGTCCTGTGATCTCCATCTAGAACCAACTTTTAGTACCGAAATCGAACTTAAGATATTGCCAGAATTTTTCCTGCAAATTGCCTCAGCCAAAATCAAATCACGAATATCAGCATATTTCAGTCTATATTTACCTGCAGAATTACTGACAACCATCCTTATAGCTTCCCAGCTATTTGGCAATGAAGCCAATAAGATCAGAGCGCATATCTCATCATCAAATTCAATTTTCATAGACGATAATTGATTTGTGATAATATTAAAATCATTCAGGTATTGTACAACATACGTACCTTCCTCCATCTTCAAATTAAATAACTTTTTCATCATATATACCTTATTGTTCGTCAACGACTTTTCTTACATACCTGACAGGGCTACAATAAGATCTGCAGTAGTCCTTTCCTTGACGACGTTGTGTGCAACGGACCTCGATGGGGTCAATCGAATAGCCCTCATAACTTGTCAATCCATAAAATTTCATTCTGTGTCATCCATCCTTTCAAGTCTTTTCCCCAATAACGAAAGATGAAGTTTCTTCCCATAGAGGTAGTCCTCTATTGGCAACATCTAATAACCAAAATCTGTGCCATCAAATTTTTCGATCCCCGAAACCTTCACTTCATCTGCAGCCATCATTTTTGCTCAGATTCTAACAAAGCTCTAATACTCATTGTTGTGGTATATATAATAGAGAAATAGAATGATCAATAATGAAATAAAAATAGGAACGAGAAAATTCACACCAGAAAAGGACACAGAGATTTACGTGGTTCGATAATTTTTGCCTGTGTCCATGGAGTTGCAAAAGATTTTATTACTTGAGGAATTTATAATCGATGCTTCGATTTACAATAAACACTTATCTCAACTTCAACAAATTACAAAGTTGTTGTCTTCCTTCACCACTGCTTCTTCCTCGATGGTGCCGGCTTCCTTTGTCACCGGCTTCTTCCTCGACGTTGTCGACTTCCTCCGCCACCAGCTTATTCGTAAAGCACCAGGAAAACATAGAAGAAATAAAGGAGTAGAAGCCTTGCTCCTTTTTTTCGTAAGCCACCAATGAAGAAGCAATTTTTATTCTGTGAACACTTTTTATATCACTAGAACCGCCAAGTCAAAAACAAAAGAAAAAGAAAACTATTCCCTCCAAAAATAGCTCCTCTGCATAAGGGAAACAATTCAAATAGCGGGACCCGTATTACCAAGAGATGCGTCTCTTCCAACAAAAAGGAGGCGGGAATAGTTACTAAAGAGGCGACAACTTTTTTTTTTTGTGAAACCGGGCTCCACACAACAACATTTTCCCACCAATCCTAGCTAGGTGCGGTGGCAACTTTTTAACTGTGGTCTGAATTTCTTAAAAAAATATATATAATTGCCACCGCAGCTTTTTAAACAATAGATTATTTTTCAGCAGCTTCATAATTGTTTTTTTAATAAGCTACAGTTTGCCCAAACAGATCCTATGTTTGGGTGTGAATGTATTAATTTAAAATTATGATCAAGAATATTGATAATAAATGTTTGATGTAATTTAAAACTCAAAATATTATATATATATATATATATATATATATATATATAAACGAACGTGGAAGAAGATTAAGGGTTTGTTTGGGCTAGCTGCAATTTCTTAAATAACTTATGCTAATAAGTTGATCAAAAATAATCTGTCGATAAGCTTAGATGTTTTTGGAAAAGTCAGATCGTAGTCAGAAAGCTGCCACCACACATAGCATTCAGGGACGCCCTAACATTTACATATAAAAAAATTTTGCGGTGTGAAAACGTTGTTTTTAACTTTTTGAAAAGGTAAATGCTGCCAAAACACAGTTTACCTAAACGGGCATGTTGTATTTTCTAAACGCCACCGCACCAAATAAGCTGCCCCAAATGGGCCCTAAAGAATCAGGAGACAGATGATGAAAAATTAAAAAAATGTGGAAGTGGTTGCGTCGACAAGGAAGCGGGTGAGGAGACATGGGGACTTGGGGATCAAGTTTATTGATTGCTTTGTTGTTGAAGAAGAAGATTCTCAAATCAAGGAGGGCACTTGAGGTGCACAAATTATATATCAAATATCTAATATATATATATATATATATATATATATATATATATATATATTAGATATTTGATATGTAATTTGTGTACCTCAAAGGTCTGTCCGGAGAAGTTCCAGTTTATTGAATAATCTACTGATAAGCTGATTAAAAATAATTTGCTGTAAGCTCGGTGCGGTAACTATTATAAATTTTTATTTTTTTTTGGAAAAATCAGACCGCAATTAGAAAATTTTCAGTGCACTTAAATATCTTTGATATGAAAATAATATTTTTAACATTTTAAAAATACATAAACGGTTAAAATATAATTTACCCGAATAAATTAGGTGAATTTTCAAAACTTCCCGCACCCACTAAAAGTACTAAAAACTTTCTACTTTACCGCACCAAATAGGTTGTCCTAAATGGTCCAAGTGCCCTCTCACATGAGAATCTTTTCCAAAGCAATCAATATCCCCGAGTTCCTCTCGTCTCCTTACCCGCTTCCCTGCAGACGCAACCACTTCCACGTTTCTCGTCCATCTCCACGACCGTTCCTAACTTCTGCTGCCTCTCTTACTACGATCGTCCTGAATCTGCATCAATCGATTGCGGCCTTCATTTTTTGTCTCTGACCTCTGGTTTCCGAAGCTTCTTCCAAGTTCGAGAAGCCTCCATCTTGATCGGCTGAAGTTTGAATCCTGCCACTCTGCAATAGTTCTAGTCGTTGCATTTTTGAAGCGCGTTGTTGAAAACGGGCTTCGGAACGCGCTTCAGGTCCCTAGCGGTTCGTTTGTCTCGCACATCGCCTCCATATCGAGCGGTCTTTCCCAACGAAGCGGATGCTTCGCGCGTGAAGCGCTGTTTGGGGCTGAAGCGAGGCGGGCCGGCTCAGCAATAGCGAGAGAAATAAAAAGGTTTGATAGAAAAGTTTGGTTTTGAAGGAGCGCCAGAGCAGACCAGGTGCTCGAGAGTTCGAGGTGCCATCGTCTTTTACAGTTCGAGTCGCCAGAGCACCTTCGTCGAAAGTTCGTCCTGCATCTAGGGTTCGAAGCGAAGCAGGAGTAGACGCTGGTGTTCGAGAGTTCGAGGCGCCCGATCATCGCCTTCGACGGTTTGATCATCGCCTTCGCCCGATCATTTATATGATTTGTTTGATGGTAGAAATTGAATCTACATTTGTTGTATGAATTATCTCATCTTCGATAGTAAAGAATGCGACTCTATCTCCAGTTGGGCAACTCGAGCAAAGTTACCACCACTGTTGCTTTCACCTATAATGCGGTGCTTTGAGGAAAGCATTAGGTTAAAGTGATTTTGAAGCCCTGACATGCGGTCATACTCTTCTAAAGTCTTAAACTTTGAACACCATTTCTTTGGCTCTATTTTTTCATCAGTTGGAGTTAAAACTTTTCTCATCCGAGAATTATACAGTCTTGCATCTAGATTACAAAATTATATAGTCTATTTTAAAATAAGTAATTTGATTCCTCACAGCAATTACGTTAGATAAATATTATTCATCTCTTTGTAACTTCCCCATATGACCATTATCCCATCTTTATGCATTATATTAACTCCGTGACCACAGTTTATCTTGAATAGCCAACAAAAATAAATAATATCGAAATATTAGTTTGTGATTATCATTTTTGAGTAATTTTTAATAGGAAGATGTTAGTGCATAAATTGTACTGCATGACTAGTTCATTGATAACTTCTCCTTTTTTAAGCCCATGCACATTTGAAGGCATTTTTAATTGAAATGAACTCTTTTTGAAAATGTAGGCTTTTCTGAGGTGTGCGGCATTTAATCTATTGAAGTGGATTACTGCTTTCGAAGATGAGGTAACTTACATTGTTATCAGTCTGCAGTTTTAGAGATTATTCTTGTGGTTCTACTTTTTTGTAGTACCTCTCCTTAAGCCTTGTAAACATTGTCGAAGTTTTCATTTAGAGTTTGGAAGTAATATTTTAAGTTTCTTTTGTTGTTATTATTATTATTATTATTATTTGTATTTTTGGCTGGTTTTGGATGGAGCCAACCTCTCACAATTGTCATTCTATTGCTTTTAGTCAACTATGTCTTAGAAAGGTGGAGATATGTCAACCCAATTCTAATCTTTTTGCCTTGATATAAATGTAAGTATACTCAAGGAAGGTAAAATATTACTCCATTTTACAACTTCATGCAAATGTGTTGCAGTGTGATCAAGTTAATTATAACAATGGAAGAAGTGCTACTAGTAGCTTGCTATTTTGGATCTACAACTGAAAAGAACATTTTTCAAAGTATTAGGGCATTAGGGACGCTGAAGTAGATTTTGGGCTTGAAGGGGAAGAAGGATGGAGAGGAATATAGGGTAAATGAATGGTTGTGGATATTCTCCGCAGTACACACTAAAAAAAAAGGCTTTCATAATGCTTTATTGAAGTTATAGTAACAGTAAAAATGCTTATAAAATATATTGCAACGGTTTCAAATCCTCTTTGATTGCTAGTTGCTGCAACAGCTTTTTGTAGCGGTTTAGTTGCTGTTTAGGAAGACTGTTTGCATCTAAACTTATGGTAGCAATTTTTAGTGCCTCAACTCTGTGTCGTTGGCAGCGGAACCGCTACCTTTTTGAAAGATTTGTGATTTTGCAGCAATTTAATGTGCTAATTCTTAGCTAATTGAGTGTAGCGGTTTATATTGCTACGTCATTAGAGTATAGTAGCGGTTAACTATCATTGTGAGCCGTAAATGCATAATCTGTTGCACTTTTATATGCTGCGATTTTTGTAGCGGTTTATTTACTGTTTAGGAAGACTTTTTGCAGCTAGACTTACAGTAGCGATTTTGAACCGCTGTCTTTCTGAAGGATCTGTGCTGTTGCAATATTGTAATCTGCTATAATTCTGAGATAACAGCTTGTTGTAGCAGTTTATTTTGCTACATCATGAGATTATAGTAGCGGTTAACTATTGCGATGAGCCATAAATGCAAAATTTGTTGCACTTCTATATGTCAATAACAATATATTTCACTGACATTACTAATTTTCTTTGATGGTTGAAAAGATATCTTTCGGATAAGAAATGCAAAACTAGTTAAGAGATACATTACTATAATTTACATATATAAGAATAAATAGAGGCTACAATAAGTAATTCTTTTTGGAACATGCAACTAATATTGGAAGAAGAAATCACCTATATAAGGCAAAGACAAGCATCAATATAAAAACAAAAAAATAACATAATGTGTCACAATTAGTCTTATATATTATCAAATACACAAAATAATCACCTTGACTATAAAATATAAAGTGACTGCACTATATGAAACTCTTTATCCCATATTGCCAATCATTAGAAGAATGATTGCTCTCCCTATTCGTAGTAAGTACAGTTATGAATATTATGATGATTAAAGTTGAATCAAATAATTGATAACTAAAACAATTACATATTTATATGATTTGTTTGATGGTAGAAATTTTATCTATATTTGTTGTATGAATTATCTCATCTTCAATGGTAAAAAATGCGTCTCTACCTCCAGTTGGGCAACTCGAGCAAAGTTAGCATCACTGTGGCTTTCACCTATAATGGTGGTGCTTTCAGGAAAGCATTAGGTTAAAGTGATTTTGAACCCCTGCGATGCGATCATACTCGTCTAAAGTCTTAACCTTTGAACACCATTTCTTTGGCTCTATTTTTCCATTAGTTGGAGTTAAAACTTTTCTCATCCAAGAATTACGCAAGCTTGCATCTAGATTACAAAAAGTATATAGTCAATTTTAAAATAAGTATTTTGATTTCTCACAACAATTATGTTAAATAAATATTTTTCATCTCTTTAACTTCCCCAAATGACCATTATCCCATCTTTATGCAGTCTATTAACTCTGTGACTACAATTTATCTTGAATAGCCAACAAAAATAAAAAATATCGAAATATTAGTTTGTGATTGTCATTTTTGAGTAATTTTTAATAGGAAGATGTTAGTGCATAAAATGTATCGCATGACTAGTTCATTGAATAACTTCTTTTTTTAGCCCATGCACATTTGAAGGCATTTTCAATTGAAATGAACTCTTTCTGAAAATGTTCTGAGGTGTGCGGTATTTAATCTATTGAAGTGGGTTACTGCTTGCTTTCAAAAATGAGATAACTTACATTATCATCAGTCTGCAGTTTTAGAGATTGTTTCTGTAGTGCTACTTATCTATAGTACCTCTCCTTAAGCCTTGTAAACATTGTCGAAGTTTTCATTTAGAGTTTGGAAGTAATATTTTAAGATTATTTTGTCAATAATAATAATAATAATAATAATAATAATAATATTATTATTATTATTATTATTTGTATTTTTGGCTGGTTTTGGATAGAGCCAACCTCTCACAATTATCATTCTGTTGCTTTTAATCAACTATATCTTAGAAAGGTGGAGATATATCAACCCAATTCTAATCTTTTTGCCTTAATATAAATGTAAGTATACAAAAGGAAGGTAAAGTATTACTTCATTTTACAATTTCATGCAAATGTGTTGCAGCGTGATCAAGTTAATTATAACAATGGAAGTAGTGCTACTAGTAGCTTGCTATTTTGGATCTTCAACTGGAAAGAACTCTTTTCAGAGAATTAGGGCATTAGAGACGTTGAAGTAGATTTTGGGCTTGAAGGGGGAGAAGGATGGAGAGGAATATAGGGTAAAGGAATGGTTGTGGATATTCTCCGCAGTACACACTATAAAAAGAATAGGCTTTCGTAATGCTTTATGCAAGCTATATCAACAGTAAAAATGCTTATAAACTATATTGCAACGGTTTCAAAACCTCTTTGATTGCTAGTTGCTGCAGCAGCATTTTGTAGCGGTTTAGTTACTGTTTAAGAAGACTCTTTGCAGCTAAACTTATGGTAGCAATTTTTACTGCCTCAACTCTGTCTTTGGCAGCGGAACCGCTGCCTTTTTGAAAGATTTGTGATTTTGCAGCAATTTAATATGCTAATTCTCAGCTAATTGATTGTTGTAGCGGTTTATATTGCTACATCATTAGAGTATAGTAGCGGTTAACTTTTGCTATGAGCCCTAAATGCATAATTTGTTGCACTTTTATATGCTGCTATTTTTGTAGCGGTTTAGTTACTGTTTAGGAAGACTACAACTAGACTTATGGTAGCGATTTTTAAACGCTGTCTTTCTGAAGGATCTGTGTTGCTGCAACATTTTAATCTGCTATAATTCTGAGATAATTGCTTGTTGTAGCGGTTTGTATTGCTACATCATAAGAGTATAGTAGTGGTTAACCATTGTTGAGCCATAAATGCAAAATTTGTTGCACTTTTATGTGTCAATAAGAATATATTTCATTGACATTACTAATTTTCTTTGATGGCTGAAAATATATCTTTCAGATAAGAAATGCAAAACTAGTCAAGAGATACATTGCTATATATTTACATATATAAGAATAAATAGAGGCTACAATAAGTGATTCTTTTTGGAACATGCAATTAATATTAGAAGAATAATTCACCTAGATATAGCCAAAGACAATCATCAATATAAAAAAACAAAAAATAACATAATGTGTCCCAAAAACTCTTGTATAATATCAAATATAAAAAGTAATCATATTGACTATAAAATATAAAGTGAAAAAAGTGGCTGCATTATGTGAAACTCTTTATCCCATATTGCCAATCATCAGAAGAATGATTGCTTTCCCTATTTGTAGTAAGTACATAATTAATTATGAATATTATGATGATTAAAGTTGAATCAAATAATTGGTAACTAAAACAATTACATATTTATATAATTTGTTTAATGGTAGAAATTGTATTTACATTTGTTGTATGAATTATCTCATCTTCGATAGTAAAGAATGCGTCTCTACCTCCAGTTGGGCAACTCGAGCAAAGTTATCACCACTGTTGCTTTCACCTATAATGGCGGTGCTTTGAGTAAAGCATTAGGTTAAAGTGATTTTGAACCCCTTTGATGCGACCATACTCTTCTAGAGTTTTCAGTACTCTTAACCTTTAAACACCATTTCTTTGGCTCTATTTTTCCATTAGTTGGAGTTGAAACTTTTCTCATCCAAGAATTATACAAGTTTGCATCTAGATTACAAAAAGTATATAGTCAATTTTAAAATAAGTAATTTGATTCCTCATAGCAATTACGTTAAATAAATAATATTCATCTCTCTATAACTCTTCCCCAAATGACCATTATCCCATCCTTATGCATTCTATTAACTTCGTGACTACAATTTATCTTGAATAGCCAACAAAATTAAATAATATTGAAAATAATTTGCTATTTTGTATTGACAATATATTATAGAGAAATAGTGCCAGTCATTTATGTATGCCTTTGAACATAGATGATTCGGCCCATTTTACGAGGACTTGTTTGATTTTTTATATTTTTAGTATCTTTGGCTAACCTCACATGTAATAAACATTTTCATTTTATTTGTTCTAATTAAAATTAGTTAAAACATAATTTGGCGTTGTCCTCTGGTTGTGACTATTATGCCATAAATTGGCACCACAATGCTGCATCTACTTCTTCAGAGATTGTCTCTTTTATTTTCTCTGTTAGTCGACTGTCCTAATGCTCTAACCTCAATCTTGTTTTATACTTTTTCCATTTAACACTAAGGGTTATAGAATCTAATGTATACATGACTAGAAAATTTTAAGTTTTGCAAATTAGATATTGATGGGAGTTATTAATTAATAAAAAAAATCATAAATTACTTAATATCTTGAATTTATATTTATTTCAATGAACATCATCTTGAATAGATTCATTGCCTTTTTGCATCAATCTAGAATTGATATAGGGGTTAGTATAAGATCTCTTGCATTAACAACCAAATAATATCCCTATAGAATGAACTCTAGGATACTATGCACTTGATGTTGGAGTTATCCCAAACAATAACCTGAACATAAATATTATTACTGAAAGCAAATATGTGATTACAACAACATACTTGAAATGAAAATATAACAAGAAGTACAAGCCTACTCAGCTAAATTTATTCAAATGTGGTGGTTAGTTTGGTGAGTGGACGACAGAGGGGTGGTGACGAGGCGGTGAATGGTTGTAGGAGACGGAATGGGAAGTTCCGATTGGCTGTGGCGGGGAAAGTGGTTGACTGGATGAAAAACAATCAGGGTCTGATTGGAGGGCTAGAACAACAAAAAACTGTGAACAATTGTTCGAAGTGGTGCCACAACAGAGGGGAATGCGTGTGGCCGTGGGATAAACAAAGGGAGGGTTGTCACGGAGCTGTGACAGCGAGGGGGGATGGATGGACATCAAAGACGGGCAGCTAGAATGAGTTGCAGCACGGTGGGAGGCTGTCGGAAGGGGTGTTAGCAAGTGAAGGCGGCGGCGGCGGCGGCTGGCGGCTTGAGTTGTAGGGAAGACAATAGGAGTGTTATCCTGTGGTTTCAACAGTGAAAAACGGTGGCCGCGGCGGCGAGGGGATGGTTACGGAGGATGCAAAGTCAAGGATAATTATTCTCTTAGGAATGAGCTACAGTTGGAACACCACTCGACCCTTGGAAGAAGATCACCATCTTAGACGAGCTACAGCCGGAGCATCAGCTGTCTTTGGATACAACCTTAGAAGGGAAAAATTGGAACACTGACGACTAAACTGAACCAACAAACTATAAAAACTAGAAAATGTAAAACATGAAAAGAAAATATATAAGCCTAGGGTAAATAGGAGTGGGCCCCCTCTCACAAGGAGGTTGTAATTTAATGTATGGAGGGTTGGCCATTCCTCGGATTCTCAGTATGAATCAGACCATGCCACCCAGGTTTTGCTGCACTCGGTCTAGGTGGTGTGAGTGTACCAGGGGTGATGCTAAGGTTAACTCAAACCACAATTAGGAAAAGTAAATATTATTAATGAAAGCCAATATATGTTTACAAATAACATATGTGAAGGTGAAATTCAATGACATTACACTTGAAAAATTGTCATAACAACCAGCACAACACAGACACTCAAACTAGGGTGGATCTTGGGGTAGTGGTGGCGATCGACGAGGATTTGGAGAGATAGTAGCAAGGGGATAGGTAGATTGGACAACGAAGGAACAATGTCTCAGGGCGGTACTGGGCGAAAGGAACAATAATGGCAGCGCAGGGGAAGTTTTGGAACAACAATCAGGCTTCCTGGATGTGGTCCAGGTGGCTAGAACAGTAATGCACAACAAGTAGGGAGGGAGAGGATGGTTAGATTAGGGCTAGCTTTACGTGTGTAGTTCATCCCTCATGCCTGATCATTATCAGGGTATATGGCTAAACACATTTTAACACAACTGATTTCATATAGTGTTATAGAGGTGAGACAAAAAAAATCTCATCTCTAACATGTTGAACCTTTCTAAATAGTGGCAACTCGTAGGCTATATATCTGAGAATTTTAAAATCCTCTTATCTGAGGTTGCCCTTTGTCTAGTTTCGACTCAAACTCATGGCCCTTTTGGGCAGGTAATGTCAGTCTTGTTGATGCTCTTTTCAACGCCCGACAAAAGGTAGATTGAGACACAACCTCATACTTTGCATGAAAGCCCATTATTTCGAAATACCATCTTCTAGAACAACTACTGTTAACTCAGTTGAAATCTCTCTCCTATATTCAACTGGAATTGATGTTGTCTCTTCCACGTTAACTAGAATTTGAGAATCCTCTCTAGTATCTTTATTTTATCCCAGATCACTGTTTGTTTTTTCAACTGCTGCCTGATTAGTGAAAAATTTCATTCTCCTGTTTTTGCAATTTGATTCACTATGCTTAAACCAGTGGCACTTCAAACATTACTTATCTGAGATAAATTTGAGAACGCTGATTGGTTCCATCTATTCTCCAATATGGATTAGTTCCGGCTCAGGCCGGGTCGGCTTGGACGTTCCCTTAAGTATACTTTGCCTGTAAGATCTTGGAGTTGAACTCTATCTGTAAGATGCATGCTTTTCACTTTTGAAACTAGGGTCTGAATATTTGGTCTGTGGTGAGCTAATAGGTACTGGTGTTGCATCTCTTATTTCATCTTAGACTAGATAGTGATTCTGTTTTTTTCCTCATTTTGGCGGTAAGTGCTTCAAATTTTCCAATCAAAATAATGTACTCTTTTCTATCTTCCTAGCAGCTAGCTTTACCATTTTTTCTAGGTGGGTTTCTGGTACTCAGAAAATTTTCACGGTCTGAAGCCACTCAATGAACTCGTCCGGATCTAAGTGGTTGTTAAAATGTGGCAAATCCATAGTTATTTCATAATTTAGGCTTCTTAGATATTTTATATCAAATCTTTGGGGTAGAGTTTCTTCATCCCTAGACTATGCATGGTGGAAGATTCATTCTATTTCTTCAATCTAGCAAGTCACCATGGTAGCTATGGATGATCATTTCGAATTGCCTTTGTTTTAAAGGCGGTAAATCTCTGTCGCAGTTGAAGGATTTTCAGTGGCACATCTTCTCTTGAAGTTTTCCAGACATCCCTTTACAGATTTCTCATAAAAGACATCCCCGTTTCGGTCTTCAACAATTATATCTTTGATTGCGTGATTAGGGTTTAGGGTGGAGGTAGGAGTGATGTAGGGTGTAAGGATGGTTTGAGTGGAAAAAGAGAGGAAAATTTTTTTAGGGAGGGGGGGGGGTGGTGGAAATTGGTTTGGGTATGATGGATTTTAGAAACCCTAGAATAGAATTAGGATTTGGCTAGCTCTAATACCAAATGATACCGGCGTTAAACCAAACAACGACAAGAAAATTAAATATTATTATTGAAAGTCAATAGACGGTTGCCACCAACACACTTAAAAGTGAAAATACAATAACACGACACCTAGTAATCTGAAATAAAAACAATCATGCACTCAATCTAGGATAGATCTCGGGGTGGTGGCTGTCATTAACGAGGATTTGAAGAGAAGGTAGCAAGGAGACAAGTGACTGGACAACTAAGGAACAACGACTCGGGTCAGTTATGGGCAGAGGGAACAATCATGGCAGCATAGGGGACTGACATAATAGCTAGGATGCATCAATAAAATTTAGATGCCTGAAACAATAGTGAACAATAGGTAGGGAGGGAGAGTATGGTTTGATGGAAGATGATAGCGATAAAAATAGTGTCTACAATATTTTCTAGGGACTGCAGCAAGGGGGCATCGAATTGGATGAAGGGGAAGCGTTTTCAGGAAGGTGCGGGGAAGAGTAGAAGAGGATAGATGCCACATCGGAAGTGAGATACAGCTGGAGCACCACTTAACTTTTGGAGAAGAATCACCACCTTAGAATGAGGTACAACCTGAGCACCACTCTCCCTTGGATACAACTTTAGAAAGGAGAAACTGGGACGCGACGACTGTCCTGAGCAAAAACATGATAAAACTCTTTTGCAAACCTTAACACATTATATATGAAATGTCTAGAAAGAAAAGAAGGATTAAATGAAACATGCAGAAAATTGGAAAGAAATCAAAAGGGGAGCCGCTTGATTCAATTTGGTGCGGTTAGTGGAACCCATCTCTCGCATTTGGGTTGCAGGAATATCACATGCGAGTCACGTTCCCGCTTCTTCTTTGGGCGTCGTGCGTTAGCACGGGAGGGACGCTCAGAAAGGGTCCCATGCCGGAAACTCCAGTGTTATTTTCCCAGGGCCGGGGAAGCTTCGACCTCATTTGTCGAAGCTTTTGTCTCATAATATTCAGATCGGTCTAGTTGAAGGTAGTGAAATTTTGCAAGCTTTTGATAAGTCAATCGTGTAGGTATTGTCACTCCGATTCCTATCCTAGTATAATAAAAATATTCATTCTTTTTGGCACAATCTTAGTTGGCACTATAGATAAATAAGTATTTTCATAGATAAGGTCTTGAGTCATTACATCTGTAAAATATTTCTCACTTTTTGTGCTCCGCTTGGCATATCTGATAAACAAGTATATAAGGAAGAATCAATGATAGAATGAAATATATGGCGAGCTGGGTAACTCTTAATTGTAACCAGTTGAGAGATGTCTCTTCTTCTTCTCTTGTATGACCTGGATCCAATTATAGAATTTTCTTCCCCCATCAAAATGATAAGACAATTTAAAATTGTGGTTCATCCCATGTCTGGCCATCTGTTGGTGGGTACACTTCTGACTTGAATTCAGTATTTGAATAACTGCATATAATCTCTAAACTAAAATTCACAAGCTTCTCATTTTTGACATGTTGGACTACTTTAAGGGGTAACCACCTAATATGTGAACTGTCGATGAGGATATCTGGCAATTTCGTCATCATAGGTTGTCCCATCTCAATTTTTTGCTCCTTAGTGTTGCTATCTTCTAGAATAATGTTGTCTAATCCAACTGGAGTCTCTCTCGTGGGCTCATCCTAGATCGCTAGTGGTTCTTCCTCGTCGACGTGAAGTTGAGGCTCATCTTTAACGATTTCATACTTTCATGTATTGTTATTTATTTCTTCAACTACTCCCTGGTCAATTAAAGAGATTTTTTCTAGTTGCACAATCTGATTCAATATGCCCAAATATGTGGCACTTGAAACACATTTTGGCTGAGATAGATTTGGGAATGCAATTTTGTTTCACCTGTTCTCTATTTTGAACTAGCCTCCTTAAATGGGGTCAGTTTGAATGTTTCGTTTGGTGTACTCTTATCGTTTGATCCTGGGGTTGAACTCTTCATGTAAGATGTGATGGTCATCCGTTGATGTTGTCTCTCCACTTTTGAAGCTACGGTTTGAATATCCTATCTTTAAAAGTTTTGAGAGGAACTGACATTGCACCTCTTATTTCATCTTAAACCAAGTAGTAATTTTACTTTCCTTCTTGCTATCGAAGATTCTTCAAGTTCTCCCACAAATAAGATGTACTCTTTTTTAACTTGTTGGCAGTTAATTTCACCATTCCCTCCAGCGGGACATCCTGGTATTCAAAGACACGTTATACTGTTTAGAGTCACTCGATGTACTCTTTCAGATCCGTGTCGGCGTCAAAATATGGCAAATTCAGTTTTACTTCAAAATTCTGGATTCTCTTATATTTCATGCCATGTCTTCGGATAGTTGTTCTTCATCTCTGAAATATGCTTAATGGAAGGAATTCACTTTATTCTTTCGATCTGGTAATTTACTGTTGTGGCTACAAGTTACCCTTTCAGATTGCCTCTTCTCGAAGGACGTAAGCATCTGCTGCAGTTGGAGGATTTCCCACCGCACCTACTCTATAAAAGGATTCCAGACATCTCTTTGCAGACTTCTTATAAACAACATTGTAGCATTTCCTCTCGAAACTATCTCCGACGATTATCCTTTGGGGCATGGTTGGGGTTTGGGTAGGTGAAAGAGGGTGTATAAGGATGATGTATGGCGGGAAAGAAATTTTTGAGTGGCCTGTTTGAAAAATCAACGAAGTGAAGGGTTTTGTGTGGTGGTAGGGTTAGGTATAGGTGCACGCTAGAAATCCTAGGATATGATTAGGGTTAGGCTAGCTCTGATACAAAATTATATACTAGAGTTAACCCAAATAATAAAAGAACACAAACATTATTACTGAAAGAAAATATGCGATTACAATCGTACACACTTGAAGAGGAAATGATACAAAGAACTCAAGCCATCACAGCTAAATGTTTCTAATGTTTGTGTTTGGATTGGTGAGTGGATGGCAGGAGTATGGCGATAAGGCGGTGGATGCTTGTAGGAGGCGCAAAGCGATGTTGCGGTGGGCTTCAGTGGGGAAATATGGAGGTTGGCCGTTGAAAAACATCAAGCAGAGGTTGGTTGGAGTGCTAGAACAACAACAAACACTTGGAATCTGCTATTCGGGTGTCGACAACGAGTGAGAATGACAGTAGCAACAGCGGGGACTGCAAGAAAATGAAGGGAGGGCCGCGACAACGAGGGAGGATGGTTGGACAACGAAGATGGGCTGCTTGAATGTGTGGCAGCTAGGTGGGAGGTGGTTGGAAGGAAGGTGGTTGTTGGCGATTGGAGTTGCACGAAGACAGCAGGAGTGTTGTCCGACAGTTCCGACAATGAGGAAAGGCGGCGACGACAGTTGGGGGATGGTTGCGGAGGATGAGAAGTCGAGGATAAATACTCCCTCAGGAATAAGTTACAGCTAAAGCACCACTTGCCTTTGGATAGAACTGTAGAAGCGAGAAATCAGAACAGTGATGGTTGTCTTGAACATGAACACTACAAAAATACAAAAAACAAATATATAAGCTAGGGTAAATAGGAGTGGCCCCCTCTCACAAGGAGGTGGTAAATCCATGTATGAAGGGTTGGCCGACCCTCAGAATCTCTGTATGATTCGGTCCATGCCGCCCACGTTTCACTGCACCTGTTCCAAATCGCGAGACTGTAGCAGGGGGTTGCAGGACTGTACCGGTCGGGGAAAGGGTCCCATGCTGGAAGCTCTCATATCAACACTTGTGCGTCTAGATATAAATTATGAATGCCTATACATGTGGTGCGTCCCCTACGCCTTACTAGAGTGTCTTGATCATCTAAAAGGAATGAAAAGAATACAGCGTTGTCTTAAACATGTCAAAATCTTAAAAAGAATAATGATTTCAAAAGTACGCATTGAGTTTAAAGATGTAATTCACATATTTATAAAGCCAAATTCCTATTTTTTATGCGAGAGTCTAATGCTCTTAATTATAAGCTGAAGGTCAATGTGGTTTCCGAGTGCCACCATACTTGTGATCTTACAAATCAGTATGCATTGGAGCAGAATATAAATAAGATAGTCCACTACTTTCTCCTCTTCATGACAAACCTGTGTATACCGCCACCTGTCATTTCTACAAATTTAAATAAAAATCCTTCTGTCAGCAACAATCATGCAAGTAAAAATAAATAATAACATAAGTGAGAATAAAGAAAAAAAAGGTCAAAAAATATATGTGACTTTCATGGCAATTTCTTTATAGCGAATTAAATTTTTCTTTAATCTCTACTGCTGTGATACTTGAATCAAAGGCATATCTAGGTTACCTTTTCTTATAAAATTTTAATTTGCATTTTTGGGATCTTGGATATGGAACAAGACTTCAACTTCTGAAGAGAAAACAAAAGGATAATCTTTCAATTTGTCTCTGTTATAAATTAAATATGAAAAATTCATTAGTATAGCCAAATATTTAAGTAAATGTGTTCTCAATAGTCCTTTCATATTATCTATATTAGGCTGTTCATCTTGAATTAGCGATTGTTCACTATGAGATGTAGAACCTACAAGTTGATCTATATCGAATTAAATTTTTTACTTTATCTCTGCTGCTGTGATACTTGAATCAAAAACATCTCGAGGTTAATTTTTATTCTAAAATTAGATCTGGAACAAAAGTGATACTTTTGAAGAGAGAACCAGATAATCTTTCATTTTTCTCTAGGATAAATTATATATAAAAGTTTCTTCAAAGTTTAGCCAAATATTTAAAGCAAATGTGCTGTCAATAGTCCTTTCATATCATCTATATTGGATTGTTCAACTTGAATTAGTGATTGTTGACTATCATATATAAAACCTACTACTTTATCAACTATATCATCACTGATAGCATTTTATTCCTCAGTATGTCAATTTCATAAGATATAAGCAATACTTTTTCTTTGAAGATTAATTACTGTTTTATATCTTTCACGGTATCAAAATATCCATTAATGTTGCTCTATATAGACATAATTTTTTTTTTGATGAATTTTAGCTCCGACTTGCGAACTCCAAAAAAACATTCTACTTCTCTTATGTAGTGCGACTCAATTTGGATTTTCATTCATTTATCCATTTCAACTGAAAACTAAAGTTTATAATTGAGGTCAAGAATTGAGATGTTTGAATAAATTAAAGAATTAAATAAAAGAGATAAAATTAATTAGTGCCGTGTCAAATAAGATGTTTAGAGGCTTGCATGACATTTTTTTCAAAGATTCTTCTAACATGAACTTTGATGCTTGTTATTATCTTGGAAAGATGTGCACGCTTTAAGTTAAGAAAATAATTTTGAATAACTGTCAACTGAGAAGTGTTTATTGTTTCATTAAATTTCATCAAATGAAAATTTATTTATTCACATAAAATCGAGATAATCGTAATGGATCAATATTACTTACTAAAATTTATTTATTTTTTAATTTACAAAATGCGGCTTGATTAAATTTTTTAGCAAAATAATCAATATTTCAACATCATTCACTCAAGAATTTTATCAAAGTGCACTGTGTGCTTGCGTAATTACACTTGTATAATATTCCAAGAGGCTATATAGGAACAATAGGATGCAGAGAGGAGGATTAAACCCTGGCTTCACTTGACTATATGACGTAAATACTTTTGGTTCGAATCCAAACATTAATAGATCAAATTTTTTGTTGGCGATAAAGAAGAATTATCATATTCAATGTAATCATCATCCATCATTGTAATAAATTGGATTTAACTTTATGAAGCCTCTTTCTTCAATCATTTATATTTAGTGCTAATTAAGGACTTGAATAAATCTATTTGCAAAAAACTGAACAGAAAGATAAAAGTTAAAATAAAACCTTTGCTAATTGCTGAAAAAAATAATGATTGGAATACATGCATCTTTTTTCAACGCAATATCAAAATATTTTGACATATGTAATATCAAAGTGATATGTTAAATAATCTTCAAACATTCATCTCCTCCCTTGAATATCATAGACTACAAAACTGAAGACCAAGTAAGTTTCATAACAGGACAATAATGCAACATAAATTTATAAAGGGAGGCTTGCGTGACATTACAGGTAGCAAAGAGCAATTTTGATTTATTAAATTAAGTTTCAAAAGTTATAAAAAAACATATTGTAGTAACAACCTGATAACAAGCTAGGAGTATCCTTAAAGGTGCATTTTACAATATAGACTCATGGAAACTAATTATATAATAGAATCAGGATAATCAATCCTATTATGATGGAATAAGATCAAATGCATCACCACCATCATAATTAGGCTTATCCAAAGTATGTGGGTTAGCTTTTTTATTCCTCATTGTTTCATTCACTGTATCTATGTGCTACTAGAGGTATTTAGCATTCCTTCATAGATTATTTAATAAGTCCCAAGGGTAGAGACATTCCTTATCATGTCTTCAATACAAGATGTTGGTTGAATAGCCATTCTATAAGGTTAACTACCAGATTTTCATTGAATATTTATGTTGTTTGATCTAATATAAAGCAATCTTTTGATATGTAATAATTTGTGATTAAGTATTTGTTCTCATTATTCAGAAAAAAACATTCTATATATATGTCAAAAATGATCGAAGCTAAACATATATAATTTCCGATGGTGGCTGAAGCTCAACTTTCCTGGAGCTAAAATCGATGATCGGGGGTGGCAGATGCTGCTTCACCAGCAGGAGTGTTATCCCTGAGTTGTGATTGCGATTATGACAGGAGAAAGAAAAAAATGGAGCGAGATTGAAGAGCTAGCTAGGGCATTGGTGAAGCAATATGCAGAGGTGTTCGTTGTTACTATTAGTAAATATAATTAACAATTTTATTGTTACTGAAGGAAAGTTTATGCAGTGGTAAAAAGTGCTATGATAGATTTTTTTTTTTGGTTGTCGCTACATTTGTACTTCTGCTAGGGTCTTTGATAGTAATTTTTAACCGCTGCTACATAGTGCTACAAAGTAGTCTAAATAGTGGTACGTAAATTTTAGCACAAAGTTATCATTTACACTATTAGTGCTACGAAATCTAACAATGTCACATATCCAAACTCAACATAAATCTAATTGTTACAAATGTCATTCGCAAAGGTGCTAAAACTTTATAAATATTAGCTTAAATCAAATCCACCCATTCATTTGGAGAAGGATTCAAACTCATTATATATCTTGAATAACTATCCAATGCTTCATTTACCATCACAGAGGTGATTCAAACTTAAGCACTTTAATGGTTCTACCTAAAAATCCTATCAGAAAATAAATAACATTTCTTAAGGTGAGTGCTAAAATATAACAATATAATTAACTTAGAAGGTTAATCAATATGCACAAGAGAAGATATCCAAAGTCATTGAATAATAGACATAATGTGATCAATAGAAAACACTTCAATTACAAGATCTATTAATGATGTGACTTAATGACAAAACGTGTATCTGAAGTGGAGTGTAAATATTTATCCATAACGATTAGGTGAATTTTGACAATGTTTCTATTAGTAAAAAGAATATCTTATTAGTTATCTTTTATACATGCATAAGATTCAATTCTACTTAAATACCCATGCCCACGAGTAAAATATAAGAATGTCATGCTATTTACACACATATAGCCATGCAAGTCTCACTAGATATCCCTCTATGCACTTTAAATATGATTTGAATCATATTAGTAGGATGCCTTTTACAAATACTATAAACTTGAATCCAAAAGTTTACAACATTCACAATGCTATATACTCTATTTCAGGGAAAGAGATAAACAATATGGATAATTTTATATAGATATAAAAATGAACTGTCAACATGATATTTAGGATCATGCTTGGTAAATAATGATAATATTACTTGAATTCGATATATTGAGAACATGCAAAGAAACTGGCCCATTTCATTATATTTGAAAATATGTATATCAAATAGTTCAACTGTTATTTTACTATTCAAACTCAACCTTAGCTCTTTCGTAATGGAAACCTTAAATTCTATAATATAGGCCAACTATGACATTTATTACAAGGTATGCAATAAATATCTTGAAAGCCATATTCTGCATAAGGATACTTTATTGAACTTTCTTATTTTATTGGTGTTCTAATCATTTTCTTGACTCAATAATTCTCATTAACCCCTTTCTAACACCCATGCCCATTATTTAATTTGATTTCATTGTCCACCATATATAAGGACAATTCTTACTAGTTTAAGTTAAAAATTTTTTATCTTACATTTGCTCTAATTATGAATTCATCCCTGATTAGGAGGTATTGCGTAGCAACAAGAAATTTTGCCATCCAATGAGTATAAAAATATAACTAAAGATCTGTTTGGGGCAGCTTGTGCGTTTCAGGATAAGCAGTTTATCCTGAAACGCGACCCGCGGGGGTTGACCCGCGGCCGTCGTTTAGTGTAAAAAATCCAAACGCGGCAGGAAACGTTTTCAAAAACGCACGAACCAAACGGTTATGCTACGTTTTCAAAAAAGTCACTACACTTATAAGCTGTCTCAAACGGGCCCTAAATAATAATAACAACAATAAGCATGTCAATTACGCAAAGGTATCTTTGCAATTCTATGCACTTATCCAAATAAGGGCTTTTAGTTTTAGGTGAGGTCAATTTAAGAAAAATATCCATTTACTATCGTAACACAAATCCAATCCTTGGTTTCATGCACCAGAACGTGATGGAAAATCTAATTGCGACCTTTCATTGACAGTGAACCTAAGTCTGATGTGTTCATTGCCCTGCCCTCACTCTCTTTCTTGCTTACCTTTTATTGTCTTTTGGTCAAGAATGATGGATAGAAAGCACATAAATATAGAGGGAAGGGGCAAGCAAAAGAGGGAAGGAGATGGGGGGAACTCTCATCAGCTATCTTATATGGGCTTTAATACACCAATCGCTGAACTTCGTGTCTTCAACTCTCTCTACTTATTCTCTCTATTTATCAGTCATCTTTGTCCCTTTCATTCTCTTTCTTATAGGCTCTAACTCTCACCCAGTCTTTCCTCTTGTCTCATTTCCTTTTTTTCATTCTTCTTGCGCTCGCTCCCTCCCTCCCTCCCTCCCTCCCTCCATCTCGCTCATTTGTACCCTAGTACATCTTTCATCCCCTCTCTGTTGACTATACCTAGGTTTTGATTTGAACTTCGAATAATATGGGGGCATTTGTGACATGAGGCCATAAATGCCACCTTGGATTAGATTTTTTTTCTTTAATTCAATTTAAAATTATATTTAACTCTAAGTTAATTCAAGAATGCATCGAGATTTCTCATTTATATGAGTGATTTAAGGCCTGACATATTTTGAATCTACCAATTTTCTAAATATCAGTTGCTTTAAATTTATTTCTTAAACTTGGCTTGCAAAGAATTAAAAAAAACTTGTATGTTGTCAATGCTCTTAAACATTTAGTGGGTAATAGTTAGATTTTATAAATTAATATTTTTATTTATTTTATAAACAAGGAGTAGGAGAGTGGAATGTAGATTTCAATAGGGGAAAGAGAGGTTTGCTATAGAGGGAAGGGTGGATGAACACGGAACCTAAGAAGGGACAAGGCAGGACTAATACTTGCGGGGGAGTGTGATAGGAAATGACATTAGAAATGCATTCATAATCAGTATCAAGTAAGCAATAATACTTGAAAGATCCTTTATATAGGACGGTGCTGTAATTACAAGAATCAAAATGTTCCTGATAAACAAAAGAAAAGCAAAGGAAAATGTTGGAAAGACTTCTGTGTCAGGGAAACATCAAATATTTAATGTGAAGTAAATGATAAGCATAGAGCATAATATGCTAGAAAGAAAGATCATAATAATCATGACAATAAAAGTATCTTAACACATGTATTTTGTTATTTCAATAAACAGTGGGCTTAGGAGTTCTTTAATATTAATAACTCTCCTTTTGGAAGCGATCTTTGTGTAGGTTTAAAGATGGGCATTTTCGCTCATCATAAGACACCCAAGTGTCTTTTAGAGGATGATGACCTAAATAAACAGACCGACAAAGTAGTGTTGCTTGTTTCAACAGCCTATTTTGAAATCTTCAGCAATAATTTACTAGATATAATATGATGCAAGAGTTGGTGTATGAAAAAGATTTTGGGTTGCCTGAGGCGATATAGAAACTGGATTTGAAAAACAAGTCTAGGAAACATTGGAGGTTTAGAAGCGCCTTTATGTGGAAATAACCTTTAAGGGTGCGTTTGGGACGACTTATCTACAGCTTATGGGTTTTGAAAACGCACTTAAAGTGTTTGGTTATTGCGTTTGGAGTGCGTCCCGTGAAACGTATTTTTGAGTTATAACTGTACGCGGACCGCGCCCTCAGGGCTGCGGTCCAGCGTTTCGCTTTTTTTTTGTACTTACCTATCCCCTGCTGTGGCCTTCACCATCTCGTGCTCTAGGTAAAAAATTTCGATCGCTCGTGCTTGCTCTCTATTATTAGGATACTAGTATTAGGATAGGATCCTGGAATATAGGTACTCTCAATGGTAAACTAATGGAATTGGTTGATATTATGATCCATAGAAAGATAAATATCCTATGTATTCGAGAAACTAAATGGGTTGGAGAAAAAGCTAAGGAGATTGATAACTTAGGTTTTAAACTATGGTATTCTGGTAAGAGTCGTACTTAGAAATGGTGTAGGTGTAATTATAGATAAGATTTTGAAAGATAATGTTGTCAAAATTAATAGAGTTGGAGATAGAATTATAACGACTTAAGATTATTATTGATACTTAAGATTTTTAATATTATAAGTGCTTTATGCTTTCTCAAGTTGGTTTAGATATGAGCTACTAAAGATAAATTCTGGAATGATCTGAAGACTTAATACACTGATACTGCTCGAAGAAAAAATTTTTATTGGAGGAGATTTAAATGGACGTGTCGGTAGAGTGGTAGAAGATTTCGAAATATTCATAGGTAGTTACTGAGTTATGGAGCGATTAATGAAGAGTAGAGCGCATTTAGATTTTGCTTTAGCGTATGATATGACTATTACTAATACTTTATTCAAGAAAAGAGATGTGCATCTTATTACTCATAAGAATGAATCTAATAAAACACAAATTGATTATTTTCTTATGAGAAGAAGAGATCGTCGAGATTGTAAGGATTGTAAGGTTATTCCAAGTGAGCAATTAAGTACCCAACATCAATTATTAGTTCTAGATTTTAAGATGTAAGAGTTGTAAAATAAAGAATACTTAGGATTCGACATCGTAGAATAAGATGGGAGCTGCTAAAAGACACGAAATAAAATTATTTTTATGAGTAAAATTCAAGATTTAAATATTTGGGATGTTCGTGAAGACGCGAATGTTATGTGTGAAAAATTAACTAATACTTATTAAACAAGTTAGCTAAAGATGATCTTGAGAATCGAAAGAAAAAGTTTTTATAAATAAAAATAGTTGGTGGTGGAATAATAATGTACGAAAAGATAAAATATAAGAAGTTGTCTTATAAAAATTGGTTTAAATGTAAAAGCGTAGAGAGCGGGAAAAATATAAAACTAGCCGCATGAAGTGTAAAAGAATAATCTGTGACGCTAAAAATTTGCTTTTAGTGATCTTTATAACATGTTAGATACTTAAGGAAGGTGAAAAATATATGTATAAACTAGCCAAAACAAAGAGAAAGAAATGTAAAGATTTAACTCAAGTAAAATGTATTAAAGATGAAAATCGAAAAGTCTTTCTTAGAAAAAGATATTCAACATAGGTGGGTGAGTTATTTTGATAAACTTTTTAATGATGATCTTGAAAGTACGATTGACCTTAGTGATCTTAATATCGTTAATAATAATAAAACTTTTCATTTTTACGCGTCGCATTAGTAAAAGAAGTTGATGAGGCTTTAAAGAAACTAGGGGGAAAGTCCTGCAGGACACGATGATATCCCGATTGAAGTGTGGAAATGTTTAGGTGATTTGGGGTTTTCGAGCTATTAAACTTTTTAATATTATTTTAAAAACAAAAGGATGCCCGAGGAGTGGAGAAAGAGCATTTTGGTCCCCATTTTAAGAATAAAGGAGATGCACGAGAGTGTGCAAATTATAGAGGAATTAAATTGATGTGTCATACTTTAAAATTATGGGAGAGGGTAATTGAACATAGGTTAAGACGTATTACGAAGATTTCTCATAATCAATTTGGATTTATGCGGGCGAGTCTACTATGGAAGCTATATATTTATTGAGAGGTTTGATGGAGAAGTACGAGAGATAATAAGGAGGATCTACATTTGATTTTTATTGATTTTGAAAAAGCTTACGATAAGGTTCCTAGAGATGTTCTTTGGAGAGTCCTCGAGAAGAAAGGCGTTAATATGACTTATATTCAAGTCATTAAAGATATGTATGCTAGAATATGTTACATGTGTTCGAACCGAAGGAGGATTGACCAAGTATTTTACTATTTCGTTGGTTTAGATCGAGGATCGTCTTTAAGCCCATATCTTTTTGCTTTATTTATGGATGGTCTTACTCGGGCATTTACAAGAGGATGTACCTTGGTGTATGCTTTTTGCCGATGATATCCTCCTTGTGGATAAGACAAGAGAAAAAGTCCGGGAAAAACTTGAATTATGGAGGTCTACATCGGAGTCTAAAGGTCTTCGTTTGAGTAGAACTAAAGCCGAATACATGGAATGTAATTTTAGTAATAGTAGGTCTAGTGACGACAGTGTAACTTTGGGTGATCAAATTATTAAAAGGTGTGAACGATTTAGATATCTCGGGTCCATTGTTCAAAGCGATGGTGATATAGATGGGGATGTTAATAGTAGAATTCGGGTTGGTTGGTTGAAGTGGAGGAATGCGTCGGCCTTATTGTGTGATAGAAAAGTACCGCTTAGGATCGAAAGGAAAATTTTATAAGATGGTGGTGAGACCTTCAATGCTTTATGGTGCTGAATGTTGGCCTTTAAAAGAGAAGCATAATGTTAAGTGTTGCCGAGATGAGAATGATTAGGTGGATGAGTGGCTTTACACTTAGAGACAAAATGCGAAATGAATATATCCGTAAAAGGGTTGGAGTTGCACCGAGTGATCGGATAAAATTAGAGAGAGTCGCCTTAGATGGTTTGGTCACATTAGACGTCGACCACCCGATGATCCGATTAGGAGAGTAGATGTTTTAAATACAACTTATGTTAAGAAAGGCAGAGGCGGACCTAGGAAAACTTGGGCTTATTGCATAAAAAATGATCTTAATTTATTAGAATTAAACGAAATTTTGACACTAAATAGGACGCAATGGAGAAAAAGGATTCATGTAGCCGACCCCACTTAGTGGGATTAAGGCTTTGTTGTTGTTGCTCGTGCTTGCTCTCTCTCATGCGTTGTCTTTTCTCTCCCTTTTCTTCGCTGCGATCTATCCTCGCTGCACTCTGTAAGTACTTCCTTGGTTTTCTTGTTTACCATAACAATGGAGGATTGCGTATGGATGGCTGTGAGGGATTGCGTATGAATGACTCTTCCGATTTTTAGAGTGAATCATTTTCCTTGCAATTTTTAGGGTGAAACATTGAATGACATTCTCTGGTATTTCTGCTTCATTGCAATGCCCATCTGTTATGTTTTGAGATGGTTTTCGTTTCCCTTATTAGAATGTCGATGTGTTCTGTGGCATGTCAATAGTATTTCTGTTTCATCATTCTCTACTTCTAATGCTTCTATAATGGGAAGCGTTAAATGACATTCTTTGGTATTTCTGTTTCATTAGAATGCCGATGTGTTTTGTGTTGAGATGTTTTTCGTTTGTTAGACTGCCGATGTGTTCTATTGCATTTCCGTTGTATTTTTGCTCCATCATTCTCTACTTATAATGCTTCTACAATGGGACAGAAGTATCATTTATACACAAACAGCTGCCAATCAGCTGTTCTCCAAATACTCGAACCAAACAACCAGTCAACTTATCAAGATAAGCTGTTGATCAGCAGCTTATCAGGATAAGTTGATTATCTGGATAAGCTGGATAAGCTGCAGCTGCCCCAAACAGACCCTAAGACTCTGAGTATTCTTCAATTAAGACTCAATAATAGTCATAGAAAACAAATGAATAGAGGTGCTATTGAACTTTAAAACATTAGTATTTTTTTGCTCATAATTGATGACATTCATTTCGTGAAATATGATCTGGGAGGATATGTACAACATCCACTGGAACAAAACTTGACGTATAACTACCATTTGGATATGCACCAAAAATGTTAATTTACAGGTAGGAATGCATGTTTCATCTGTGCTATGTGGAAAAGAGAGGAGGTGTTTCGCTTTGAAATCAATTCTAAGAAAAACTGCTTTCTTATAATATTCACGCACTCACATCATCGATGTCTTATTTGTGTTTTTTATCATTACAAGTTGCATACATTTGGAAGGTATTGATATATTGTCATTCAACAGAGTGGTTAGGGTGTGAATATGCATCTTACAATATGCAATTGAGCGGGAATGTTATCGAGACCTTAGGCTTCCATATCATTTAGTGGTTCATCATTTATCATGTCCCCAAACTTATTTTATTTTAGCTTATTACAATCAAAATTTTCTTGGTCCATAAAAAGATTAATGGAAGGGCATTGTTGGTATGCCCCTTATGTTGACACTTGAACCAAGTTCATTGAAGTGTTAACTAGTTTACTTGGCACAATCTCACTGGTTTGAGGGCTAGAAACAAAGTCTAGGCCATTCAATCATGTTGGAGTTGACCTAAGTTGAAATCAAGTGTTTCTGAATTAGTAAAATTGGTTAAACATGTACTATAACTATTCTGTGATGAAAATGTGTATGATGGAAAACTATTTTTTTTTTTTTTTTTTTTTTAAACAAAATACTTGGAGTAAGCATCCTCAATATTATAGAGGTACTGCTGATCTTTTGTTAGGATGAAGGTCCTTGATGAATTGGTTGGTCAATTGTTAGTCTTCCTAAGGTTTATCACATCTTGATACAAGCTCCCCAAATTGATTAATGAACCAATAACTCATTGAGAACCTTTCTCTATAATTTAAGAGAGCCTTATATGATGTCTTTTAGGGTCTGTTTGAGGCAGCTTGTGCGTTTCAGGATAAGCAGCTTATCCTGAAACGCGGCCCGTGAGTCTACCGTGGCGGTCGACCCGCGACTTGTGTTTAGTGTAAAATCCCATATGCGTCAGACAACGTTTTCAAAAACACGTGAACCAAACTGTTAGACGATGTTTTCAAAAACGCCACCGCACTTATAAGCTGCCCCAACGGGCCCTTATTGTGTGGTGGAATATCTCAGGATTATTTTCATCCCAATATTAAATTGTATACAACAACAACTACAAAACCTTTATCCCACTAAGTGAGATCGGCTACATGAATCCTTTTTTAGTGGGATTAAGGCTTTATTGTTGTTTTTGTTGTCTTACATAACGGTTATTCATGCTACCTAGATGCTATGCGGTACTCTCTCTTTTAGTAACTAGGATTTTGATTTATGTTCAGCTGAGAATCAAGGCATCAATAGGGTGTTTTTTTTTTTAATACAAAGGACATGCTTGCCATGGAACGATAGGCAGAGAGGATGCAAGATTTAAGAGTGGATTGGGCTATCCTCTTCAGTGCGAGTTGGAGTTTTGGCTTCAATTTCTGTAGGAAAGCAGGAAAGGATTCAGGATGCTTGTGGACTATTTTTTTTCTTTAGGAGGAGAAGAGTATAGAGTAGATTTGAAGAGGGATAAGATAGGTGGGTCAAGAGAGGCTAAATGAGTTAGTGCTCTAAAGGTAGGGGTAGAGAATCAACCGTTGAGAGCGGATCATAAGAGAACCCAAAATATTTAATGAAAGAAATACTGTATTGATAATATTCATTAACTGGGTAGTCGAACGCAAACTATCTATTATATTAGAATGATCTTTTGGTACAAGTTCTAAAGTGTCCTTATAAACAAGAAATAAAGGTTGACAAATGAAGGAAATACATATGCTCTAGATGTGCACACGTTAAACATAAAGTAAATAAAGGCTTTAAGAAAGAATGATCACTTTGATGAACACATCTAATTGCATATATTCTATTAATAGTAACGGTTGATTTCCTTGTATATTGCATTGAAGTCTTTATGTTTTTGTTTGGTGGATTATTTGTTATCAAATAAATGGAAATAAACAGTTATATGAGACTAAAGGAATTGTTTAGTAACCATATGTTTTATTGTTCTATTGGAAATAGAATCAACCCTGCTCTCATCTAGAAGGACGAGGAGGAAAGGACGTCTTGTGTTACAATTACCACCACTTCTTCCTTTTTCTTTGTATGACCATTACAACCTCATGATGCTGGATGATGCAGCCCAATTCTTCCTTGTAGTGCTTAAATGATCTGAGATAATATTGTCTTTAAACAAATGGGTTAAATTACAAAATAGTCCCCGAATTATTCGGATGCGGCCAAAATTTAATCGAGAGTTTTGTAGTGCTTCAATTGCTGCCCCAGCTATTAAAAATTGATGTCATTTGATCCTTTGGAGACTGAATTGACATCAATTTTGTATAGCTGATGGACTAAACTGAGACCATTTTTGCATCGTAAATTGTAACGAGAGACCAAGTGAGATCAATTTTTAATATTCAGGGGACTAAATTGAAGCACTGCAAAATTCTTGGACTAATTTTGTGACATACAAAATAGTCAGAGGACTATTTTGAGATTTATTCCTTAAACGAAATGACAAAGTAGACAAGTGGGGTTGCCTTAGTATGTATTGGTGGGCCACTATAGAAAAATATGTGAAGGAATATGTTTGCTAACTTAAAACTGGTTTGTTGAGCAGTATCACTCGAACCAAATCAGGTTATACTAGTTCGCTATCTATGAGCATATTAACTTATTGTTTAATTCTCTCCTTGGTTCAAAATGATTCAATGCTGGTTTTGCTCGCTTAAGATATTGATAAGTATTAGGATTTAAATGGAAAAAGTGATGGAAATTTAAAGGACCTAAATGAGCTTGAGGCAGAAAAAAATGCAAAGGTGGTTGAATTGAGATTTTGAGCTGGAAGGCATCCAATGGTGACGGCTGACAAGCTAGTTACAGAGAGGATAGCAAAGATTGTACAGAAACAACAAACGGTTTCTGTTAAGGTCCATCTAAATTATAAAATATTCCTTTATTTAAACTTACTGTTGAAACTGTCATTTTGTTTGTTGAATTAAAATCAATATGAACCTAGTTGTCAAATAAGTACCGGAGGAAGTCTAAACTACAACAAAAATAATAATACTATTGCTGAATTTCAAAGATGAGAGCAGGCCTCATCAAAATAGGAAATAAACGACAACAAAACAACACACATAAAGACACAATATAGACTCCAGTATGGGTTGTGCAATGATAAAATGTCTCTTCGGGGTCGTGTTACAGTCGGAGCACCACCCGAACTCTTAGATACGGTCACCACCTTGGACGAGTTACAGTTGGAGCAGCTTTTCTCCGTTGGATACAACCCTGATGGGGAAAAATGCCTCAAAAACAGCACTCAGAAATCTGCACTTATCCCCATCTCCTTTCCTTAAACAAAAACAGCTCCTATATATAATAAGAGGTATTAGGACTTATATTAGACAATGCTTTCTATTATGAAATAGAATAAAAAAGGAAGTAATATAATAGATAAGGATTTATAATGGGGGATTTCATGAAAAAGGAAAGAAATAGAAAAGGCAGGCATAAAATAGGCTGGAAATAAAATAGGAGAAACATGGAAAAGGAAAGGAAGAGAGAGGGAAATGACGAAGGAAAGGGGAGAAAAATTGGGCTTTGGTATTATAGTAGCTACAGTACGGCGGCCGCAACACAGTAACCGTCTCAGTACCGCGACCGGAAAAAGCTCCCGCATCACAAAATTTGATATATTTTACATATCATGATCAAAATATTAGGTTCTATCTGTAAGTTTTTTTTTCTTCTTCTCAGATTATAGTAAGCTGCTAAAAGCATTATGAAGATTTATTTTAGCAGCTTAATATAATCTTGGTATGGTTGAGATCTAGCCGTTCTGTTAAATTTTATTCAGTCTTACATGCTTAGCAATTTATATTTCTTTCTGTCAGTAATCGTGTGAGATGGAACGAGGCAAACTTGCATGAGATTGAATCAAATAAACCGGTGAGACAAAAAATCACTGAGCCCAAGACACCATATCACCCCATGATTGATGATGATGGTATGCCTGCCTAATTTGTTTCATTCCACTGATCTTTTTGTAACGAGTAAAGTGTCAAAATAGTCAATTGAATATTTATATGGGCTTAGAGTATAAAAGTATTAAATTAGTCCCCAGATCTTTTTAATATGGGCTGAAATTATTCTTTTTAGGCCCCTTTAAAACTATCTGGGGTTTATGAGACTTTTATAGACTCTAGGATTAAAATAATTCCTGACAAAGAGTTGAGGGACCATTTTGACAGTTTATTCTTTCATGAATTCTCTATCCGAATAAATCAATACTTTAGTGGAATTTCTGTTGTTTATATAGGTTCTTCATCACCAAGATGTGCTTTTGATGATTGTATTGATGGTTCTGTTGATGCTGAGGATGTTGCAAATGCTTTGAATAATGTGGCTTCATCGAGTAATACAATTTCGAGGAATGAAGGCTGGACTTCATCGGAAGAAGAATGTGATGCCATGGAAGAAGATGAAGGTCATTATTCTTTTACTACTTCTGTCTTTATGGTTTGGTAAATCAGGCTGTTTGATTTTTTGAAGATTTGCGTACATAGCAGTCAATTCCTATGAATTTGCATATTTAACACCTAAATTTCAATTTTTACCTACATGCTACTTTACCTATGCATAAAAAGGTGTATTTCAGTTTTTAAAATTTAAAATGGTGGTATTTTTTTATGTGAGATGAAGATCTTGGAGGTATAAATGTAAAAAAAGAAACATTTTGGTTAGATGTGTAAATAGATAGGAGTTTGGTGGTATTTATGCAAATGTCCCTTGACTGATGACTTCTTTTGCTTCCATAGCAACGCTATTATTTTTCTTTAGATCTTATGTGTCTTGCTTAAGTCTGAAAATCTCTTCTGATAAGATTATGAATGCAACTTTTCTATTAATTTTGTTTAAATGCTAACAAAAATTTATTGTCATATATTGAAAACTTCATTGATGGGATCATTTCTCAATTGCATGTACTTATTTTTTTAGTGAGATGTTAATTTCAAATTTTCAAGTGTTATGTAAAATGAATGGAATTCGAAGCTGATTGTTTTAAAACACTTGACTGTTTGGTTTGCCGAAAAAGATGCCGTGTTAAAAGAATGTATTGTATTTTAAATATTTTAGAATTGTTTTGTTCAGTGTAAAATAAATGCATGATTTTGTATTTTCTTGTTTGGTTTAAAGAAAAATAAATTCAATATAAAATAAATCCGTTAATGCTGACGGTGGCAGGTGGATATAGGGACCAGTAGTGATGGCTGCGATGGGCGGCCGCTGCTATATAGACGGGTAGCTACGCCATTTTACACAAAACAGTGTATTTAGATTTTCACCCAAATATTGTGAATTCTGAATACGGCGGGAAAAAAAAAAACTAGAGTGAATTTCAAATACGTTGGAATTTTATTGTGTATTTTTTTTTCTTCCTTCCAAACACTTGAATTTTTAAAAGCTCTGCAAAATAATGAATGCACTTCTTTTTTTGCCGATCAAACAGCCCCTATTCTATTCTTATAATTTCTAGTGTATTTTATTTTTGTCAGATCCTGAAGGTCAAAGAGGAAGCTTAAGCTTCAAGGAGCACCGCCGTGTTCACTACGATGAGTTCCGGAAAGTTAAGGAGCTTCTGAGATCAGGCTCTCTTGTCATCGAAGATGAAGAAGAAGGTGGAGGAAAGCTTTGTCAAGAAAAAACTTCCCCAGAGCCTGGGAAGTAAGTCTTCTGCCATGATTAATCTTGTGAGAACTTAGCACCACCAAGTTTCAGCTGGTAATAACTCTCTTGTTTCTATTATTATGCCTTCTCACAAACATCTACAGGCGTGAGAAGCTTAACTTGAGCTTCAATGAAGCTGTCTGTCTTCTTTTATTCCATTTCTGTCTTCTTTCTGATGCTTCTGCATAGTGGCTGTGTTCTAAGGGACCGTTTGGTTGTTTGAAATTAGAATATACAATAATTTGCAGAATAATGATTTTTTTGGACTTTCATTTGGTTGTATGTTTTTATTTTTATTTTTATTTTTATCCATATTTTTAGAATTATTTTTTGAAAATTAAATTTAAATTTTACATTCATTATTTTTCAAGTTATATATATATTTTTATTTGCCAGCTATTAAATGAAGGGCCAAGACAAATTGCAGCGTGATTAATGTGCGATCTCATAGTTTCTGCTATTTCTATTCTCAAATCATTGGAGAGCAAAAAAAGAATGTCACATGTAAATGCAGAGCTGATGTGGAGGCTGACTTCACACGTAAGCGTGTAAACGAGCCTCGTGTTCGGCTCGTTTATATTTCGAGCCCAGAAAGTGTGTTCGTGTTCGGCTCGTTTGCCTAACGAGCTGAACACGAGGTGTTCACGAACAAATAGTCGTTTTGACAACCCTAATCATGTAACAATAAGATGTTAAGGTTTGGGGCAACATTTATGAATTATTGTTTACATTAAAGAATCATTTGAATCTAATTTAATAAATGTTATTTTATTTACTTAATTAATAATTTTAATTGATCATAAATCTTTTAAATATTTTAAAATATTGCTCATCAATATATATATATATATATATATATATATATATATATATATATATATATATATATATATAAAATTGATGAATACTATTTCGAGCCGAATACGAACGAATAAATCTTTATTCGCGTTCGGTTAGTTAATGCTTATTAACTTAACAAATGAGCCGGACACGAGCTTTTTCACGAGCAAAACACGAGTTGTTCGCGAACGAACCGTTTTGACAGCTCTATTCACACGTGATTGTAAACAAATAAATTTCATTTGTTAAATAAAAGAATGATGGAAAATTTAAAAGAACTTTGGAAATTTAAAAAAAAATAAAAACCATAAAAATATAATGAAAAAGACCTTAGAGAGCCAAGCGTGAAGAATAAAATAAAAATAAAAATAATAAAATAAGCAATAATAATTTATTAATTAAGCATAAGCCATTAGATTATTAATAATTCATTAAAAACCCAAATTAAATCAAAATTAAATGGAATTTGACACACTTGTAGTCTCTGACTATAGTGTGCTTCCATAATTTTTCTAAAATAGAAACTTTATAATTAAATTGAAAAATAAATAAAATACACAAAATAAAATTCAGAAAAATACAAAGCCACTTTGAAATCAAAGAACGCAGTAAAAACAACTAACCTCTACAATAAAATACTGGTGTCAACTCCTAGAATTCAATAAACTACTTAATAAACTTAAGGGTATATTTGTAAATATCAATTTGTACCTTTTTATTTTCAAATCCTTTTAAATCAGAGAACTACAATTTGAAATTTGGATTACATGATTTATCAAACATGTGAAATAAAATGTTAAAATAAACTTCAAATTGAACTTCAAAATTGCATCAAAGGGTAAATGTGTAATTACTTTAAAAATGGAAAATTACATTTTCTGAAAACCTATATAATGCAAATCATGGTGCAAATGACTAACCCACTATTTAAAACATTTCAGGTAAATTTTGTAAAATCCACAAGCCAAATTAATTAAAAAAAAATTAATTGAGATTGAGTAAAATTAAAGAAATTACAGATTTGTCCTTGAAGTTAATTTAGATATTTTAAAAACTTAAAACTTATCAAATCTAATTAAAATCATTAATAAAATGTCAAAAAGCAATTGAATAATAAAATTCAAGTATTTAAAAATAAATTTTGGCATATCAGTGGCTATTCTAAAAAAATATAATATACTTTGTTTATTATTAAATTCGATAAATGAAATCATTAAAATTAGAAATTTCAAATCACTGATTCAAATCAGTTATCAATAGAGAATAAAATGTAAGAAATATTTTTTTCTTTTAAATGTCAAAAATGATAATTTTACAAATATACACTTATTAACATAAATCCTCCTAATTTTTTTTTAAAAAAAAACTATAAATTGAATGAAATCTTTACTATTAAATCAAGTAAACAGGAGAAATTAAGATGTTCAAAAAAAATTTCCATTAAATTTACTTTATTTTATTTTTCAAATAATTAACTAATTTGATAAAAATTATAATTCATAAAAGTTCTAAAAGAACTTAAAATGACTTGAAAATTTTAGAGGTTGTCTCGAATCTGATTCTAAGTATCTCTATAAAAGTCAAGTGTTTTGGAGGTCATTTAGATTTATTATGAATTTTAAAATAAAAATATCCTAAAAAATCAAATAATTGTAATAGATCAATAGAAAATTCAAAAGTTTATAAAATTTTTATAGAATACTTTTGAACCCAATAAAAACTGCTAGAAATATCTTTAAGTCCAATTGAACACATACAAAATTCTAAAAATCGTAAAAGTGAACCTAAATTAAATTAATAAAACTCATAAAATTTAGAAAAGCTTAAAACTTAAAAGGAACCATTCCTAATAGTTAAAATAAACAAACTAATAAAATTTGTAACTTGAAAAAATATCCACCCAGGGTCTACAAAGATCTCCTAAACGACGTAACTCATGTTTGCTGATAATAATCTTTCGGTCAGATTTGGTTAACTACCTCCAATGACAAAGTAGATCAGAGACCACAATGATTTGGAATGATGGAGTCATGGGATCATGACCAAATTCATCATCATTTCCTCTCACTTTACACTCACTATCTTTTGACATCATAAAGCACCAACCCTAACTTTAGGATTTGGTCGGGTGAGATCATTGTGTTGTGTTGTGCTTTGTGCTATTTTGCTTGTCAGACATTTATCTAAGATGTCTAAATGGCTTTATTTTTTTTTTGTATTGCATCCCCATCATATATTAGTCTAGGTTACTATAGTTTTCTTTATATGTTTCTAGGGTGGTATAGTAACCTTAGTATGTGCTAACTTTATTTTTGCAGGGCACTGTAGTTAAATCTAGGCTGCTATAGTAAGCAAAGGTTTTCTTTTTTATGGAGTCTTTCCTTTTCTAGAGTTATGATATCTGTCATAGTTGATCAACTATTGACATGTAAACTTTCAAAGAGAAGATGAATATAAAAGCAAAGAATGAACTTCAACTAAACCATGAACGATGTTCATATGATATTTTTGACCAACAAATATGTCGTAGTTCTAGGCTTAGTGCCCTTTTGTTGTCTTTGTAATTACTATGTTCTTTTGTTTGTGGTCGATAGGTCTACCTAAATTTCATGTAATTGCTTCGTGTGTTTTTTTTTCCTTAATTTTTGGTAGGTTTATTAAGAATTTTATTTTTTAATCCAAACCAAGTATTTTTAATAAATTTTTTTAAAATTAATAAAATTCATAAACAAAACTAGAAATAAAGAAATCCTTGCTTTCACACCTTATAAACATCATAAATTTAAATTTGAGTAGAAATCTCTTTGCGATTCAGGAATAACCATGAAAAGATCATTTTAGGCATTCATATAGCTTCTATTATTTGTCTTCAGATTTTCGCTCATTGCACGGAAAGGGTTGATTTGTTCTTTGAATGTCACCACCTTATAGAGTGAGCCTTCCTCTGCATAATGAACAAATTTTAAGAGCATTCATCATCAAAGATTTGCATGCCTATATATAGCTTGCGTGACTCACTCGTCACTAAGAATTAATAAAAAATAATAAAATACTTTATTTTAGTGAACTTTAAAATTTAAATTTTAAAATTATAAAAATATATTCCCATTTGTCATAGGACATTGCACATACCATTTATACTTAGGCATCTTGATTTTTATATTATAGAACATGTTTTTCCTAATAAAAAATAGTCCATCTTATCTTAGATTAATTGAGACTGACCTTGCATGATTATACTGTGATTAGGAGGTTGCCATATCCAAGTAGTGTTGTCTATCTAATTTATTATTATTATTTTTTTTTGTTTTGGGTTCTCTTCCTTTGGATCACGTTTACAAGGTTTTACTTCATTCAGAAAACCTCACTTTAGTCTTAGGATTTTAAGGTTCTTGGTCTAGTTACGACATAAATTCCCACTTCTTAGGCCATCTTACGTTCATATACTGTATGATATAAGTCTCAAATTTTTAATAAAATGTCAAATGAAATACTAAATTAATCACATTCAACATCACTAAAGCTGAAAAATAGGACTACTAAGGTTTCACTGAGTTTATTTCAATATTTTTGACATCTCCTTTTTTTTTCTTTAGGTTTCGTAAATAAATGTTCTACTTTTGAAATTCCCGATTTGATATTCCAATAATCAATAATGAAAGATAAACTTAAAAATTTCTTGAAGACAAACCACAAACTCAATCAATAGTTTTCCCAAGTGATTTTGGTTTCTTAAGACGTAATTAACTAAGAGGGATTCTCCTTATAAAAATTTTAAACCCTAGTTTAATCTAAACACTATCTAGTCTTTGGATTAAATAGGAAAAAGATGTGTGGTTTAATCATAGACCTTGCAACTATCTAAATTTGTTTAATTGAATAAATAAACCCATCATAGTGTATTTTTTTCTTTCGGGATAGTATGTTACTTTTGATATCGTGTTTGATTATTTCAATAATTAACTATTCAAATTTTATTTGTTTCCCATATAAGCATAAAATAAAACCAATAGGGAGCTTCTGGACATCTTCAGTATAATTGGAGATGCCAAGGGGTTAGGTCTTCCCTCGGGTCGACTCTAATGCCTTGTTATCTCATTTCTGATTGAATGCTTTAAACTTTGATCATTCAATTATACTTTTTCATCCTTATAGATCTATCAGCTTTGGCCTCTCTAGCTTTGGCTTGGATGGCTACACTTGATTGAATAAGTGGGCCTCACATTCTTTTATTGGTAGGCCCTCCCTTATTGTTCTTTTCTCCTATGGACTGTTATATCTCATCAGGATCAATGCTAACACATTTTTGATATATATATTTTATTTTCCTGATTCTCCTACACTTTGAACATGACACTATGATGAGAGCCAGAGAATTTAATACAAAAAAGTATATCACATTTATTTTTATTCAACAAATCAATAATTAAACTCTCATGATTTTTGCATGTTTAATCCCTATAAACAATGTGTGATGAGACTTTTTGCATTTCATTTTTGCTTTGCATCCCTTCTTGTTTGAATCAATCAATTTTTGAGTGATGCAATTTAGAACATTCCAAATCCTTTGATCATTGTCCCCAACAAAGATCTACATTGTGTTGCCTTCGGAAGACCAAAGGAGTGATACACCAGAGAATATGAAAGGAAGAAAAAAGCATTATTAAGAAAAGAAAAATGGTTGCGTTGAGAGATCAGGCAGGGTCTTTGAATGTCTGACTAGCCTTCGGCTTCATCTACAACTTTAAAAAAATTCATCATTTATTTGAATTCTTGTAAAGAAATATTAGAAACATTTACAAATTTTTTAATCATGATTGGAAATGAAGTTTCTAGTTGTTTTTAGCTTCATTTTTTTCATTTTACTTTTACTGCACATTCTACCTTCCTTGTGATAAAATGCTTGGCTATGATCATTGATGGTTCGTTAATCTTTAAAAACTTTTTTGGACAATTTGCTGAGTTACCACTCAGCTTAAATCATGCACTTCTCATGTCTTGGTCCCTTGGTTAGGTCGTCGTCCTGGATAAGCCATACCTTATGCAAGACATATTAAGTGGATCTTATCACGGTCTTTGTAGGGTTAACTGTCGATACTTGTTACCATTCCTGGATCTTGTTGCCGATGGGTAAGGAATTATAACCAGAGCTTGCCCTGATTCGAGTTTGATAACATTGGTTTATATGATGCATGGGTGTTGTAGGTTGGTTCTTGCATGTTTTGCCAATAAAAAAGTTATTTATCGTTGTTGGTAATTTTGAAAATTTTTATCGATCAGATGTTTCTCATCCCTGTTAGCTATTTAAAAATTTTTTAGCGATTGAAAATTACTTATCACCCTCGGTTTTGTCGATTGAACATAACTACTGACAAAGAATTGGTTCGAGTTCTCTGTTTGTTGGGTGAATTTTGAAAATCTCATTTGTGAACTTCCTATTTCCCTTGTGCATCCTTTGGCCTGAGATGGTACGTTTAGTTAAAAAAAATTTACTTAACCTTTTTTAAGAGCTTGACAATAAAATATAAAGGTTGTAATGACTCAACAAGATTTATATAAGAGCATATTATTAGACAGCGAACACTTGTCATACCGAGCCAACCACTAGTTAAGAAACTAGGCCTGACTCTCTTGGTGGTATGCTATGTTAGTTGCCCTATGATCCCTAGGTAATTGAGTGCCTTCGTTGCCAGGATTGGTGGGGATGTGAATCAAGGCTCAGTCTCTACCCTTCACCTTGGGGGACCATCTTCTATGGTGACTGGTGGAGGAATGTGCTATATAGGAAATGAGATTGAAGTTAAACTCCTCAACCAAGATATGGTTTTTAGCCAACTCTAACAACTCGGCCAATGCCATCAGCTTCTGCAGATCCAATGCTTTCTGGAAGTGTTCCTCCTGATATCCTTGAGCTGAGATGTCATGAACTGTTGCAGGCTCTAGGTTTTGTACTTCCAGCATCTCCTTTTAGAAGCGTGTGATGAGCTAGTAAAGGCTCTCATTATATCCTTTTAGGATCCGAAAGAGGGTCCGCAGGTTTGTCCGAGATTTTTAGGCACTTGTAAATTGCACTACAAAAATTCACTTTAAGTTAGTAAATGATATGATCACTCCCAGTGTGGTAAAGAAATAATATTTTGGTGTGCAGTAATGCTCAAAAAAATACATTTGACTTGAACAAGGCTATGTGACCGATCAAATCAGTTTTACCCTTGTAAGACTCTAGTGCCAAAAATTTGAACCACTCAGGGGACTCGTCCTCAAAGATAGCCAAGAAAATGTAGTCTCAAGCTGTTGAGGAGCATCAGTGTACCCAAATTTGTGTTATTCAGCTGGTGCCAACCCATCGTTATCAAAGTATTGTGAGTCGTCTTCTCTTTTAGGGCTTGCGAGACTCTTTAGTCGTTGGGCACCGGCCCTTCCTGTTAAGAGTGTTGCTATCTTCATCGACCTAGTGCAGTTTGGATGACATCCATCATTTGATCCTTTAACTCCTGGATATTCTGTTTTATAAACTCTCTGGTGGACTAAATCTTGTCGGTGTCTTTGTTGCTAGTTTCTTCCCCGTGGGTTGCTCCTCTTCTTGTCTTTGACATGAACAACGCTCACCGTATCTATTTGAATATTGAATCATGATTTTCCTTGAATCAAATCATATGCAGTGGAGCGTAAATCAAGAAAGTGGAAGAGACAAAAAGAGGAGTGAACAATAATAAACATTAATACATAGGGTCTATCATGTCCATCCCCATTTTTATTCATAATATGATCTTTCTATTTATAAGGGAATTGCTACAATATGATGATGTTATATTTTTTCCTCTGCTTTAAAAGGTGTTGTACATGGTATTCTTGATATTTTACATGTATGAGCTGCTCTCTAGCTTGATCGATTGTGTTTGTTTGGCATAAGTTTGACAAGGCTGGTTTGGTCAGCGTTGTTGGTCGACCAAGCTTGATTGGCTTTGGGTTGGCTGAACGAGTTCGCTCGATTGATTTTGCCTGGGCGCCGACCCTTGATAATTGATAGGAGAGCTTCTAGACATCCTTGATATTATTGGAGATGCTAAAGGGATAGGTCTCCCATCGGCTCAACTTCTTAGTGGTGATTGGGTTGGATTCCTCATTATTTTGTTTCAGATTGAATCTTATCGGTGTCTTTGTCATAGGTTTCTTCCCCGTGGGCTGCTCCTCTTCTTGTTTGTGGCATGATCTACGCTCACCGCATCTTTTTTAAATCTTGAATTGTGATTTCCCTTGAATCACATCCTATGGAATGGAGCGTAAATCAAGAAAGTGGAAGACACAAAAAGAGGAGTGAATAATAATAAACATTAATACATAGTGCCTATCGTATCCATCCTCATTTTCTTTCACAATATGATCTTCATATTTTTAAGGGAATTGATACAATATGATGATGTTATATTTTTGTCTTTGCTTTAAAAGGCATTTTACAGGGTGTTCTTGATATTCTACATGTATGAGCATATCGCCAGGCTACTCTCTAGCTAGATCATTTGTGCTTGTTTGGCATATGTTCGGCAAGGTTGGTTTGGTCAACGTTGTTCGTCGACCAAGCTTGATTGGCTTTGGGTTGGCTGAATGAGCTCACTCGGTTGATTTTGCCTGGGCGCCGACCCTTGATAATTGATAGGAGAGCTTCTAGACATCCTCGATATTATCGGAGATGTTAAAGGGATAGGTCTTCCATCAGGTCAACTTCTTAGTGGTGATTGGGTTAGATTCCTCGTTATGTTGTTTCAGATCGAATCTTATCGGTGTCTTTGTTGTGGGTTTCTTCCCCATGGCTGCTCCTCTTCTTGTTTGTGGCATGATCTACGCTCACCACATCTTTTTGAATCTTGAATCATGATTTCCCTTGAATCACATCCTATGGAATGGAGCGTAAATCAAGAAAGTGGGAGAGACAAAAAGAGGAGTGAATAATTATAAACATTAATACATAGTGTCCATCGTATCCATCAACATTTTCTTTCACAATATGATCTTCATATTTATAAGAGAATTGATACAATATGATGATGTTATATTTTTGTCTTTTCTTTAAAAGGTGTTTTACATTCTAGATATTCTACATGTATGAGCATATCACTAGGCTACTCTCTAGCTAGATCAATTGTGCTTGTTTGGCATATGTTCGACAAGGCTGATTTGGTCAGCGTTGTTCGTCGACGAAGCTTGATTGGCTGTGTTGGCTGAATGAGCTTGCTCGATTGATTTTTCCTGGCCTCAACGCTTCCAGACATCCTCGATATGATTGGAGATGCTAAATGGATAGGTCTTCCATCGGGTCAACTTCTTAGTGGTGGTTGGGTTTCCTCGTTATTTTTTTTATGTCGGAATTATTTCTAAAAATGGAGCATTTGGTAATCTTTTTTCCATCCTCGTGGCTTAGTCGGCTTTATCTTTGCTAGCTTTGGCTTGGAAGACTGCGCTCAGTCAGATATGCACGTATCACGTCTTCTATTGATGGTTTCTCCCTCCTTGTACTTTTTTTCTTTTGGACGGTTAAATCTCCTCGGGATTAATGTTGGCATATTTTTTATGTACAAAATTCTACATACATTATTATTCTATACAAATTTATTGCTTTCGGTTATTTTATAGGAACCGCTATCGAATCATGCAGCTTTAAGAAATCCAATTATTTGTCAGGAAAAGGTAATAAAATACACCGATTGTTCATATGTTAACCATTAAGAAGATTGGTATTTTCAAATTAATCACTCATGTGATTGCTTTCTAAACTACAGAACTAACACGATCTAATCATTGAGAATTTGATAAAAATAAAAATATGAGCTAGAAATTTTATCATAAATTTTAATATTTTAGTGAGAAATTAAAAAACAAATGAAAATTGATGATTGAGTCTTAAAAAACAAGCTGCAAGTGGTTTGTATTTAATTGCCCGTTTTTTTTTAACTTATTCAAAACTTTTGAACAAGTCTCCGCTGATCGAATGTGTGAATATATTTATTAGAAATAAAGTCAAATATTTGAACCTCACATGCCTATTTTTTTTCTCTCTCCTCTTCTCAAGTCATTCACAGGTTAAACCCGAGATGGCTGAAATGCGGACAGACAGATGATCGGGCGTTCCAAGTGTAAGCAGTCAGATCAGGGGAAAAACAAGATAACGCCCGACCATCCATACAAAAAAGTCAACTCAATGTGATAATTTATCCTGCCGTGAAAGTCAACTCAATGTGATAATTTATCTTAATGTGATAATTTATCCTGCGGTGAAAGTCAATTCAATGTGATAATTTATCCTGCGGTGAAGCTAACTTAACAAAGGAATCAGTTTTGCAGAGTTTCTCCGACCATCCTTCGAAGACCGATATGATCAATATTGCGTAAAGTGCTACAAATAGGGCTGTCGAAAAAGCTCGTTGTTCGTGAAAAGCTCGTGTACGGTTCGTTGAGTAGCGCATATTCGGCTCGTTCGTTAAGTAAATGAACCGAACACAAACAGCTCTTTGTTTTCTCGTGTTCGGCAAAATAAAAAGAAAATAGTATAATTATTTATATTATAATATATTATATATATTATTTATATAATAATATAATATATATATTTATATCTAAATTTAAATCATAACAGATCTTGTGGTAATAAAGTTCTAAGTCATCTATTCTATATATTTGGTTCAGGTTTGAATCCAACGCTCCACATCGATTTTTTCAAATTAATTTTAGCGAATCAATTTCGAGCCAACTGCGAGCCGAACACGAACAAGAACATTTAAACTGAGCCAAAAACGAACACACTGTTTACGAGCAAATTTAAAACACGAGCCGATTTTAAATAGTAATTTCGAACGGTACTGAAAATGAGCCCAGCCTGAGCTGCTTAAGCTTTGCTCGTTTACCGCCCAAGCTATAAAATAAAACAAACCATTTAATAAGTTCACAAAAAAATATGCAAAAGCCACACAAACAAATTTTATTCAGAGATAATTAAAATAGCGGCCGTATATTTTTATAAAATAGTGTCCATCGATTTCCTTCCTCTATTCTATCCTCTTTATATCTTTACAAAATAGTATAAAATAGTATAGCTTTACCAAAAAGCGTCCGTCTATTTCCTTCTTTTATTCTATTCTCTTTCTTTATTCTTTTTCATACTATCTATCTTTAATTATCAACCACGTATGACAAATCCTCAATGAGTCATATTTAAAATTAAAATTTGCAAATTTTTTATTTAGGTATCCCATTCAAGCTTTTAGAGGTTTTGTCCCGCATTTGTTGTTGCTACATATAGAGGTGTAAATGAACCGAGCATGAACGAGTCCAGGCTTAGTTTATGTTCGGCTTGTTTATATTTTGAGCTCAAAAAGGGTGTTCGTGTTTGACTCATTTGCATAGCGAGCCGAACACGAGCTGTTCACGAACAAAAGATCATTTTGACAAGTCTAACCACATAGCCATGAGATGTTAAGGGTCGGGATAAGATTAAAAATTTATTGTTTATATTAAAACATCATTTGAATCTAATTTTTAATTTTTATTTTATTTTCTTAAATAGGCTTTTTAATTGATTATAAATATTTGTAGCCTTGTAGTCAATTAAATTTTTTAAAAATAGTACTCATCAAATATATATATATATATATATATATATATATATATATATATATAATATTTCTTGCCATGGTGTAGCTAGGGCACCTTTGCTCTGGCATCTATGGCGATTCTGAGGCACCTGGTTTTTCTTTTCTCTTCACGCGGGTGAGAACTTTCTGCTTTTCCTCCTTTCTCTTTCCTCTTCCCTTCTCTCTACTCCCTCTTGTTTGTCATTATGGCTCGAAACTATGCGGAGGTAGTTAGGGGTGCTTCTACTCCTAGCAATAGTCGTTCCTGTTTTTTTCCGCTAGCTTTCCATAACGCCGTGGAACTTGGTGGAGAGTATACTTTCATCAAGAAGCTCGGTCGGAAAAATGGCAAGCCGACATTGTTTCTCTCATGAGGAGACTAACATACTGACATCTTCTTGTTGTTTCTATCTGGTAGGTAAGTTTTTATAAGGTCACTCGAAGCTAGACAATATTCGAAAGGAGTTTGATTTGCTGAAGCTTTATGGTAACTGGAAAATCAGACTAATGGATGGAAGGCATATCCTCATACAATTATCTAATGATATTGGTTACACTAGTTTTTTTGCTCGAAAGGTAATGAAAATCGAAAATCGTTTCATGAAAATTATTAAATGGACAGTGGATTTTGACCACAAATCCGAATCCCCTATAATACATGTCTGGATTAAATTTCCCGGGATTAAAACTCATTTGTTCAATTATGAAATTTTGTAGTCTCTTGCTTATGGTTTTGGTAAACTTCTTCGGGTTGACAATCCTACTTTGGAGCTCAACCGGCCTTCTGATGCTTGTATTCTGGTGGAGAGGGATGTTACCCGACCATATCTGGATGGAGTTTGGATTGGCTTTACTCATAAAGGTTATTCGCAAATGGTTTTCATGGGGGATCATCCATAATGCTGTCCTCATTGCTCTATATTCAGTCACAACTCCAAAGTTTGTTATCATTTACATCCTAATTTGCGGCTAGCTGCTGTTCAAAGGCCACAGGGGGGGTTTCCCAGGAATTTGCTCACAATGGTAATCCATCTACCACATGTAGTGCTAAACAAGATAATCCCACATTGGTCACTCATATTAATACGACACCTTCCTCTGTTTTAGTTGCTTCTACTTAGAATACTCCTTATAATATTCGTCCAACCCCACAGTCTCATATAGATAATCCATCTACCAAATCTGCTCCCTTTCTGGCTACTAAAAACACCACTACACATCCTTCGGATATAACTACTACTTCTGAGAACACTTCCTTTAAAATTCCTCCTACCCCACTGCCTTATGTTTTACCCCTTTCATTCCATGAGCAATTTTCTTTACTTAATGTTGCCATAGTTAATTGTGATGAGGATATGCACCACCCTCTTCCTCTGTTGATGGAAGCCCCTCTGTTGTTCAACATATCAACTACTCTGAAGATACACCTGAGAGTGTCACTATACTTCCACTCTTTTTTGATGATATTGATGAACCATTAATGTCCAGCCTCCCTTTCCCACTAATGATCTTACTGAAAGTGGCTATATTAGACCACTTGCCTCTTTGGAGAATACCTCATCTAATTTACTAGAATCTACTAAGGAAGCTTCTATTGCCCCTTGAAGCTGAATGGATCATCCAAAAATATAGTAGGATAAAGGTAAAAAAAATGATTTTGTGCATTTACTAGAAGAACCTATCATGAATGAACCTAGCTACTCTGATGGAGATCATTTACCCCCCTAGGCTTACTAGGATGGGTGGGTTAAGATATCATGTTTAATATTTTATTTAGAACATTAGGGGAGTTGATGACCCTCCCTCCCTTAAGCACTCAAATATCTATGTAGGGTCCACAAACTTGGTATCTTGCTATTTTTGAGCCAATGGTATCTGTTCACAAGGATAAGATTCTTGCTTCCTTTAAACAATATTCACCTTTTAGTAACAAAAACAACAAATTTTGAGTTTTTTAGAGAAGGCATATTCAGTAGAACATCATTGAAGATGACAACCAACTTGTTCTTACTAAATTCACTATGGAGGATTTCAATGGTTGGATCACTTTTGTTTATTCTAGTTCTGTACTCCAAGATAAACACATGCTCTGGAATAAGCTCACTGCTATGGGGGATACAATTACTGAAAAACTGGTTAGTAGGGGGCGACTTTAACATGATTATGTTTCCCACTGAGAAGAAAGGAGGAGCAAAAGTGGATAATGCGCTTATTAATCATTTCCGTGAAAATATCTCTCAAGATGGTCTCTTTGATTTGAGTTTTACTGGTTCTCCATATACTTGGCGAAGAGGCTTTCTTTTTTAAAGACTTGACAAGTTTTTTGAATTCACTTTTCCTTAGTTATTATCATATCACTCGAGTTCAACATTTAAGCTATGCTTCTTCTGATCATAATCCTATCTTGATAACCCTGGCTTTTTAAAGTAAACCAGATACTTATCACTTTAAATTCCTCAATATATGGACTACTCACCACTCTTTCCAAAGTTTAATTGAACAACTTTGGAAACCTATTAGGTGCGGTAATGCCTGGTATATTTTGTGGCAATTACATAAAAAAGTAACTGTTGGGTTTAGAATGTGGAACTATGAGGTGTTTGGCAATGTGCATTCTAAAGTACCCGAGTCTCAGAAACTGGTTGATGTTTCGAAAGCATGGGTCTGCATATATCCTTCTATTATTACCGATTTGTCCCAAGCTCATCTTAAAATTATTTGCTGATATCTCTCTCGAGGAAGACCTCTTGTGGAAAAAAGGATACACATTTTATAAATGGGGATAGGAACACAAAGTATTTTCATGCTTCTATTAAATATAGAAAAAATTGCAATACTATACTCAAAATTGTTACTGCTGAGGGGGTGGTCCATATTGAAGCTGAGGAAATCGGTTTAAATGCAGTCGATTATTTCACTGAACTCTATTCTAACACTGTGCATGTTTCTTCAATTGATGCAAATATCTTTGCTAAGGATATAAAGTTGTTAGCTTCCCTCTCCCTCTCTCTTATCCCCTATAGAGATGAAATTTTTACTGCCCTTAAAGATATTAACTCAAATAAGGCTCCTGGCCTTGATAGATTTTCTTTAGCCTTTTATGTAGAATGCTGGGATATCATTAAATCTGAGGTAATATCTTTTATCCAAATTTTTTTTCTGGGGAAGGATCCATGTAAGTACTTTGCTGCTGCTATGATTGTTCTTATCCATAAAAACAGTGATAAGTCTCACTAGCATAATTTCAAACCTATATCACTCACCACTGTTATATCAAAAATCATTAGCAAGATACTTGTTGCCAGATTACAACCAAAACTCCCACTTCTTATTTCTTCACAGTAGTAAGCCTTTATTAAGGGTAGGGAGATTAATAATAATATTCTCCTAGCCCAAGAATTAATTGACGATCTGAATAGGAAATATAGAGGAGGTAATCTAGTACTTAAGCTAGAAATTAAAAAAGCTTTTGATACTATTAGTTGGGACTTCATTTTAAATATCTTTATGGCTAGATGTTTTAATGCTAGTGACACGCCTAAAATATATATGCTTTTTGCTATATCATTTTACTTATTTTTTGATGATATTACTCTTTAAAGGAAGGTATTTTGTATGTTTTTTGGTTTTAGGTACAAGAAATGGCGATTGGAGCAAAAGGAAACAAAAATGGTGCGATTTGGAGCAAAAACGAGCAAGAAATGAAATTACGCCACGACACCTTTCGATAAGTCTTTCGATGCTTAATCTCTTTTATACTTTTTGCATATTTTTGAATGAGATTACACTTTAAAGAAAGGTTTTTTTTATGTTTATTTTGTAGGGCTATCTCTTACGAACGCAACACAACTGAAACGGGGCGAAACGGAGCTAAAACGGGGTCAAACGGAGCGAAACGGTGGAGCTGCTCAGAGCCATCTCGCCAACGGCGAGATCGATCTTGCCGACGGCGAGATTTTCCCGAGACCACCGAAAAGTGGCCAAAAAGCTCGCCGACAGCGGCCTGGACGACCACGAACCGACTTTTGGCGGTTTTGGGCCAATATTCGACGTATTTGGACGCTTTTTCGAAGGGGTGCGTAAGGAAACTCTTGGGAATTCGTCCAAACTCTTTCAAAATTGCGAATATAGGTTAGAAAAAGGGAGATTAAGAGAAGATTAGAGAGAAAAAATTGGAGAAAAACTTAGAGGAATGTTTAGGATTCTTAGATTAAGAGTAGAAATGTAGATTTCTACCCTTTTGGAGAGATTGGAGAGGAGATTTTTGAGAGAATTTGTAAGGGATTGTACGAGCATTGCATGGATCGACGGGAGACTTTGTGGGAGAGATCTTCCTCTTTCTTTCAAAGGAAAAAAGCTAAGTATTGTTCTTCATTATCTTATGATTTTGTAAACATTTATGTAGTGGATTTGCTTTGTTTAAATGAAGTTTCTTTTGTGTTTTCTTCGTGCTTTGTGACGTATCTCTCTTACTCTTTCTTCTTCTTTAGAAATAGTGACATGAGATGATTATGCCATTGTTTTCAATTTACTTTTCTTTTCTAATGAGTAGAATTCATGCTTAGGATTTTATGATGCATGTTAGAAGTTAATTTAGATATAAATGTGATGATTTTTACTTGCACTTCATTTACATTGCAATTAAGGCCTGTTGTAATGTTAAAATTTGTTGTGAAAATATACGATCCGAGAGGGCTATGCTTTCTACAACTAAGTAAGAACCACATTTAAATTCCATGAATGGTGAAGTTCATAGAAGTTGAATGTAAATTAATAGGGAAATAATATTAATCAGGCGCAAAATTGGAGATTTTAGAGTGACAGACTAAAATCCTTAATTCGGTCCTATCGTTTGGGTGCTGAAGTGTAGATGTTAGCCCTCGGGCGAGGGGAACGTGGGAGCTCCGAAGTGGCGACCGGTATCCTCCCGGCCTAGCCGCAGATTCGATAACCAAGCATAGGATTAGTCGATGTTTTTTATGCACGGACCAAAGGGTAAAGAATAAGATTGCTCTATTTGGCACATACAATATTAAATGCATCTCGATCCTATACATTATCTATTTCATTACATAAGAATAGTAGTTTTTAATATCTCAAAATTCTCCAAAGCAATTCATCCAAAAAGGGTTATCTTTAAAATTATTATTTGCACTTAATTATAATTACTATTACATTTAACACTTGCATTTAGGAGTAGTTTTTAGATAAAACACAATTTTAATCGACATTCCAAACTAAGGACTATTAGTAGTAGACTAGAATTTGACTAAAGACCTCTTACTTCACTTCTCGTGGGATTGATATCTGGGGTTTTTAAAGAAAACTCTATATTACTTGAAACGATACGTATACTTGCGTAGTACTTCTAGTGTGTAAAATATTTTCTAATTTTTATATCATTTAAGACTTTGCACACTAGCCATTATTTATAAATCGGATCAAGTTTTTGGCCATCTTTTGGAAGTTAATTTACTGCGTAATTGAGAGTCGGGTCAAGTTTTTGGCGCCGTTGTCGGGGAAGCTTCGGTAAGAACTTTAGGAAAATTTTAGTTGAAGCAATTATGCTTAGATTTGGAAAACTGTAGTGTAGTAAAAACTATTTTTTTGTGAAATTTTTTTTTGTATGAAACATTGTTGTGAAAAAAGTGTTTGTGTGAAAAATATGGTGTTCGTAAAAATATTTTGTTGTGTTGAATATATTTCTTTGTTTATTTGTTTAATTGTTAATATATTATTTGTTGTGTTTCGTATGCGAAACAAAGGATCTGTAGGACTTGTGCCTTATTATCCCGAGTTTGAAGAAAATAAAAAAATAAAAATACAGAAAGGACTCGAAAAACTAGAAATGGAAATGAAAAACTTTCATGATAATAACTTGGAAAATCATCATAAATCATTGAGGGATTACATAAATCCTACTGACGGATGAAATTCACTCTATTATACAAAACCTCGTCGTAGAAAGCTGACTCATTTGAAATAAATCCCGAGATTATCCAAGCTGGTGCAGAATAATCGGTTTGGGGGAACTCCTTCGGAAGATCCTATTTACACTTATCAAATTTTCTAGAACTACGTGCTACATTTCATTATAACGGTATGTCGGACGATCTTTGTTAGACTAAGGCTTTTTCCTTTCTCACTAAGGGATAAGGCTAAAATATGATTATATTCATTAGCACCTGACTCTATTAAAAATTGGGAGGAGTTAAGTCAGAAATTCCTAGCTAAGTATTTTCCACCTTCAAGGACTACTAAACTTAGAAACGATATTATCTCATTTTGTCAGTATGAAGGGGAATCAATATACGAAGCCTGGGAAAGATTTAAGGAAATCCTAAGAAAGTGTCCACACAATGATCTGCCCGATTGGTTAATCATTCAAACTTTTTATAATGGGTTAGTAAGATCCCTTAGGCCTATAATTGATGCTGCCGCTAGTGGATCATTAATTTCAAAATCATTTGATGAAGCGTATGCATTAATTGAAGAAATAGCTACAAATGAATTTCAATGGCCCTCTACAAAGGTAAATCATAAAAATGTAGCTAGTGTTCATGATACGGATATAATTACAATTCTTGCATCTCACATTCTTCGCAATATCGAGGAAGTTGGACCAATTTGGAATGAACCAACCTCAATTTACTCCTGTAAGTGAGGAAAGCTCATTAGGGCATATAATTGATTCTAAATTATCATATGAGACTTTAAATACCATAAATAACTCGTACTCTAACTTTTACAACCCAGGTTGGGAGAAGCATCCTAAATTTAACTGGAATCCTACTACCGACGATGGAAACCAACAATGGGAAAATAATCATGCAAATCATAATGGAAATTGGAATAATCAGGGGAACATAAACTATAGACCTTCACATCCACCGGACTCTAACGATGATCAACAATTTGAGGATAAGAGAATGTCTATGGAAAAAGTGGTATTACAAATGGGAAACCAGTTGCAAAGTCAAAATACTGCGGTTAGAAACATAGAGAATCAACTGGGACAAATTGCTAATTCTCTTAGCAATAGACACCAAGGAACACTTCCTAGCAACAATGAGATCAACCCTAAAGAGAACACTAATGAACAAATAGAAGCTGTCCAATTAAAAAGTGGAAGAGATATAGAGGATGTGGTTAGAAAAGAGAAAGATATTGTGAGAGAAACAACGAAAATTAAAAGACCTGAAGAACATGTTTCTAAGGATCTAGAAAAATTAATATCTCCAACTAAAATCAGTTTGGAAAAACCACCACCTCCATTTCCTCAAAAACTTAGACATCATGAGTTGGATAAAAAATTTTCAAAGTTCATGAAAGTACTTAATTTAACAATAATTATTCATTTCACTGAAACTTTGGAACAGATGCCAAGTTATGCAAAGTTTATAAAGGATATATTAAATAAGAAAAGGAAATTTGGGGATTACGAGACGGTTGCACTAAGTGAGGAGTGCGAGTGCCATACTTCAGAAAACTTTTCCTCGGAAACTTAAAGATCCTTGTAGCTTTACAATTCCTTGTGCAATTGGAGAAAAATTATGTGGAAAAGCTTTATGTGATTTAGGAGTAAGCATTAATGTGATGCCTCTATCTATATTTAGAATGTTAGGTTTAATCGATATTTCTCCCACTACTATAACCCTTCTGTTAGCTGATCGATCTATCATTTATCCAAAAGGAGTTATAGAAGATGTGCTTGTTAAAGTGGATAAATTTATCTTTCCTTTGGACTTTATTGTATTAGATATGGAGGAAGATAAAGAAATTCCAATTATTTTAGGGAGACCTTTCCTTGTTACTTGGACAAGCTATGATAGATGCTCGAAAAGGAGAGTTGACTTATGAATATTAGTGACCAAGAAGTTACTTTTGATGTATTAAAGACTATGAAATTTCCAGTGAGAGAAAAGATGATGATTTTTTTGGATGGATAAAATTGATTATCTAAGTAAAGAACATTTCCAAGAAAGTTTTGAGAGTAAGTTAACAAATGAGATTGAAATAGACTTTCATGATGAGTCAAAAATGTTATGTAAAGAAGACTGTATGTATGTTCAGGAGAGGTGTGAAATGATGGACGCTACCAAAAATAGTAAACTTTTAGTTCTATCTCTTGAAAAATCCCATGAACTTAAGATGGTTGTACCCCATACAATTTTAAAGCCTATCTATTTAGGGAATTCATCTACACAACCAGTCTTAATATCTTTAGATGCGACTCAATCACAAGAAAAACCTGAATTGAATGATGAACAAGATAAAATTATGGAACTAAGACTTGGAAGAGAATTTGAGGATATATTTCTAAAGAACTTTGAGTTGAGAAAAGAGGATCAGAATATTGAAAGACCACTGGAAGAAATTCCTAAGGAATTAAAAAAAACATATTTTCTCAACTAAGATAGATCCTCCATCATTTAATAATTATAAAGGGGAAGAATTGGAAGATAACTTGAATCATAAGAGTGACATAGAAGAATTTGATCTTGAATCTGAATTATTTAAAGAGAATTTGATCCAAAATTTGGAAGATATTGAAGTATCTTATAAAGATCCATTTCTTATCGATTTCGAGGATGATATTAATATGCGATTTCAGAAAATCAATAGAAGAATATTGGATCTAGAAGGAAATATGAGGAACAATGATATAAATCTAACTGAAATTGAAGAGCTAAATGAAAAATTAAAATTTGAGGATTTTATAGGAATCCCTGGATCTGGAAATGATTGGGCGATTGATCGAGGATTACTTAAATGGAATTTTGATCCAGGTGGAATCATATGTTGGGTTAATGACGTTAAACCAAGCGCTTTATGGGAGGCAACCCATAGTTATCAGTGTGTTTTGATTTAGTATGTTTTGAGAGTCGTGATTGTTAGTGTTGTATGATGTTTGCTTTATAATGTATTGATAAGTTTGATTGATGATTAGTAGATGTTTAGATTGTTAGTAGTTTGATCTTTGTGTGTCTTAAGGGAGGTGATTCCTTAACTTCTTATTATAGTTTCATCTTAGTTTGTTACTTCCTTTCTACAACTTTATTTTCATTAGGTAGGAGTCGCGAACCTATTCGATGAATACCATATGGATGATCTTACACTATCTTTATAAGCTGTTATAGGTGCTTAATTATAAGAATTAGATGATACTTGAGATTGGTGTCACGGAAACTAATTTATCAGGGATAATCTTATCTTTGAGATTATAATCTATAATTTGAAAGTACTTAATTTACTAGTATAGTGATTCCGTTAGAAATTGAAGGTAACATAGTGAGATTGGATGAGTTAAAGGATGAAATATCCTCATTTATCATTTGTGTTTGTATTTATTATATGTGTGTTTATATTTGTGTTACAACTTTATTTAGGTCTTGAAGAACATTTTATATTCCCTTGTCGATACCTCTGCTATGCTTAGTTAGACTTTGGTTTAGTTAATTTCATTCGGCATGATTAGTTTAGATTTACTTTCTCTGCATATTGTTACTGTCACTAATGAATACTTGTAAATGGTTTTGATAGACATTTGTGGTAGATAGAATTTCTAAATTATTTTCTTCCTACTTATATTTTACATACTTAAATGCTATATATGTTAAAAATTAAGTTTGGGGGTAGGAAGAAAAATAAAATTTTTATATGAAAATACTTCCTTTTAGTGTAATTTTATTACAAGTATATTTTAGAGCTAGATTTACTTTCTCCCGCAGATCATTTTATCACGATTATGCATGAATATGAATTTGATAGAATGTTGTAGTAGTAAGTATATTCAATCTTTATTTTTTCTTCCTGCTATATTTTATGAAATTAATTGCAAAATATTTTACAATTTAAGTTTGGGGGGAAGAAAAATATTAACTCTTATTTGTTCTCAATTTTTATATTTTCAAAAAAATTATTAACATAACTTCTGGCAATTGTACCTCGCTTGAGATAACTAAAACTTTTTATTTTAATTGAATATTATGGAAGGATTGGATGAAATTTTTTTAGTAATAAAAGTTAATTTTATAAGGGTAAGATATTTGGTAGGAAAGAATTTGATTATAGTTAACTATTTAAAGTAAAGAAAAACTGTATTTTTGAAATATTAAGATACTTAAAGTATTATGTGTTAAGAAGAGATTGTGACTTTATGATGAATAATAAAGCTCATACATAATTATAAAGTAAGGATATGATTTAAGTTTGAACTTTAGAAAGAGGAGAGTGAAGTTCAAAATCATTACAATCTCTCCAGATACAGTAATCCTCATATAAAAAAAATAAAGAAAAAAAGAGAGTGAAAAAAAGAGATTGAAGGTGATCCCGAAAGAAAAAAAAAAGAGAAAGAAAAATATTTATGAGGAGAAACTTGAGGAGATACCTAATAAAAAATTGGCTTCACTTGAGTCACTCTAAAGGGAGAACTTGATTTCATTTCTGAATTTATATTTAAAGTATTGGTCTACATTTTGAAAAAGTTTGCATGAACTCCTTTTTCACATAGTCTTTCAAGGCATTCTTAATGTGACAAATTATGGTTTATCTTGAAATAAATAGAAGACTAGAACCCTTAGACTTGATTGCTGAATATTTTTATACTTGTAGTGTTAACCCGAGTCACTAAATTTCTTTCTAAAAATCTAACCATTATATTCTTTTAAATGAAAAATTTTAGTGTCTTATAGGTGAAAATTACATTGCCTTGAGTTATATTTTTATGTAGTAAAAGTGTTACTTGAGGACAAGATAACGATTAAGTTTGGGGGTATTTGACACGCCTAAAATATATATGCTTTTTGCTATATCATTTTACTTATTTTTTGATGATATTACAATTTAAAGGAAGGTATTTTGTATGTTTTTTGGTTTTAGGTAAAAGAAATGGCGATTGGAGCAAAAGGAAACAAAAATGGTGCAATTTGGAGCAAAAACGAGCAAGAAATGAAATTACGCACGACACCTTTCGATAAGTCTTTCGATGCTTAATCTCTTTAATAGTTTTTGCATATTTTTGAATGAGATTACACTTTAAAGAAAGGTTGTTTTTATGTTTATTTTGTAGTGCTATCTCTTACGAATGCAACGCAACTGAAACGGGGCGAAACAGAGCTAAAACGGGGTCAAACGGAGCGAAACGGTGGAGCTGCTCAGAGCCATCTCGCCGACGGCGAGATTTTCCCGAGACCACCGAAAAGTGGCCGAAAAGCTCCCCGACAGCGAGCTCGAACTAGCCGACAGCGGCCCGGATGACCACGAACCGACTTTTGGCGGTTTTGGGCCAATATTCGACGTATTTGGATGCTTTTTCGAAGGGGTGCGTAAGGAAACTCTTGGGAATTCGTCCAAACTCTTTAAAAATGGCGAATATAGGTTAGAAAAAAGGGAGATTAAGAGAAGATTAGAGAGAAAAAATTGGAGAAAAACTTAGAGGAATGTTTAGGATTCTTAGATTAAGAGTAGAAATGTAGATTTCTACCCTTTTGGAGAGATTGGAGAGGAGATTTTTGAGAGAATTTGTAAGGGATTGTACGAGCATTGCATGGATCGACGGGAGACTTTGTGGGAGAGATCTTCCTCTTTCTTTCAAAGGGAAAAAGCTAAGTATTGTTCTTCATTATCTTATGATTTTGTAAACATTTATGTAGTGGATTTGCTTTGTTTAAATGAAGTTTCCTTTGCGTTTTCTTCGTGCTTTGTGACGTATCTCTCTTACTCTTTCTTCTTCTTTAGAAATAGTGACATGAGATGATTATGCAATTGTTTTCAATTTACTTTTCTTTTCTAATGAGTAGAATTCATGCTTAGGATTTTGTGATGCATGTTAGAAGTTAATTTAGATATAAATGTGATGGTTTTTACTTGCACTTCATTTACATTGCAATTAAGGCTCGTTGTATTGTTAAAATTTGTTGTGAAAACATACGATCCGAGAGGGCTATGCTTTCTACAACTAAGTACGAACCACATTTAAATTCCATGAATGGTGAAGTTCATAGAAGTTGAATGCAAATAAATAGGGAAATAATATTAATCGGGCGCAAAATTGGAAATTTTAGAGTGACAGACTAAAATCCTTAATTCGGTCCTATAGTTTGGGTGCTGAAGTGTAGATGTTAGCCCTCAGGCGAGGGGAACATGGGAGCTCCGAAGTGGCAGCCGGTATCCTCCCGACCTAGCCGCGATTCGGTAACCGAAGCATAGGATTAGTCGATGTTCTTTATGCTCGGACTAAAGGGTAAAGAATAGGATTGCTCCTATTTGGCACATACAATATTAAATGCATCTCAATCCTATATATTATCTATTTCATTACATAAGAATAGTAGTTTTTAATATCTCAAAATTCTCCAAAGCAATTCATCCAAAAAGGGTTATCTTTAAAATTATTATTTGCACTTAGTTATAATTACTATTACATTTAACACTTGCATTTATGAGTAGTTTTTAGATAAAACACAATTTTAATCGACATTCCAAACTAAGGACTATTAGTAGTAGACTAGAATTTGACTAAAGACCTCTTACTTCACTTCCTCGTGGGATCGATACTGGGGTTTTTAAAGAACACTCTATATTACTTGAAACGATACATATACTTGCGTAGTACCTCTAGTGTGTAAAATATTTTCTAATTTTTATATCATTTAAGACTTTACACACTAGCCGCTATTTATAAATCGGGTCAAGTTTTCGGCCATATTTTGGAAGTTAATTTACTGCGTAATTGCGGGTCGGGTCAGCTAGCTTTTGCAGACTAATTAAATGGTGGCTACAGAAAAACTATTATAGTGTGCTGGTCAATGGGAGTTCATATGACTTCTTTTCTGCCCACAGGGGGATAAAGCAGGGTGACTGATGCGGTTCGAACTTTTATATTGCAAGAATTTGTGAACTCAAATTTATATATATTTATAATGATTTTGTAAAGTCCAAGCATTCAACGCAAGTATACGTATTATATCAAGTAATACAGGGCTCTAATGAAGTCCTGATTATCGATCCCATAGGGAAATGACAAAGTAAAAAAAAGTAAGAGTTTCACAGTAGATAATGTAGTACTGAATTCCAATACTCAAATTGCAATTAAAGTTTAGTGTTTACTTCTACTACCAAGATGCACAAAACAATAACAATTAACAAACTACAATTACTTCTAATATCTTTTAAAACAGAATTAACTAACAAAAACACACTAAGCTATATATTTGAAAGGTTTTGATATATAAGAAAAATATCTTTCCTCTTGCAACAAGAATATGATGTGTGGATGATATGGAATTATTATTTATGGTATTTTCCAAATAGTAGCATAAATATTTCTTTACCCTTAAAAGAGTACCCCCTCTTCTAAGCATGAAAAGAACATTGACATATCCTAAGTTTAGTCACTAAATCTAAGGCTAGGCTGGGAGGATACTGACTCTCACTACGAAGCTCCCGCTCACCCTTCACCTGAAGGCTAACCTTCGAGTTTAGTTACTAATCTTAGGACCAAATTGAGGATCTCAGCCTGTCACCCTAAAACCTCCAATTTGAAATCCATCAAAACACATTTCCCTATTTATTTGCACTCGATTCCTATTAACTACGTAATTCATCCATGGAAATTGAATGAATTCTTCATTATTGTTGTAGGACACTAATTCCTTTCAGATTTAATGTTCAACATCATATTTTAACAATTCAATTGGCTAGATCGAAAAGAAAATTAAGTTCGAAATGAAAAACCATCACAATTTCTTCAATACATTAAAAGCACTTCAAATCCACATCAACACATCATCACATCTCTATGCAAGAAGAAAGAAAAAGGAGACTACTCAGAATTCATGAAGAAGATATAATAAAACATGGATTTTATATATAAAAGAAAAGTCATACAAACCACAAAAGAAAATATAACTTATCTCTTCCTCTTCCCTAATGCAATTCCCTTGAAGTTCCTTTGAATCATTTTCTCTCTTCTTTGCAACACTTAATTCCCTCCTTAGATGGAAAGGAAGAAGCAATCTCTCACTTTACTTCTTCTCCTTCACTCCTTAGAGAAGAATTCCTCTCAAATTCTCACTTCTACACTCTTCTCTCTTAAGCCCTAACACTCAAAAAACACTAGACTCTCTAAAACACACAAGACACACACCAAAACCTCCCTACTTTTCATCCAAAAATAGTTACTTATAAGTTAGAAATGAAATCCTAAGAGTTTCCATAGGAATCCCTTCAAAAAGTCGCAAAGACTCTTCAAATTTGAAGTCCACCGACATTGGGCGCCGGCGGCGCTCTATTGTCCAAATATTGCCGAGCTCTCGGGAAAATGGCGCCGGCGGGCGCCAGAAGCTGTTTTACTCCTTTTTGCTCTGAATTCGTTCCTTTTAACTTCTTTTCGCTCCAATCACCTAAAATCATCATACCTGCAACAAATCATGAAAAATACCTTTCTTTAAAGTGCAATATCACCAAAAATGGGTAAAATTATATAGCAAAAACAATACATATTTTTGGTGCATCAAAATCCCCCAAACTTAACTATTACTTGTCCTTAAGTAATCATTTTACTACATAAAATATAACTCTAGGCATGCACTTTTCACCTGTAAGATACTAAAATTTTCATTCAAAAGAATATATTGGTTAGATCTTTAGAAAGAAATTTAGTAACTCAGGTCAATACTACAGGTATAAGAATATTCAGCAATCAAGTCTAAGAGTTCTAGTCTTCTATTTATTTCAAGATAAACCATAATTTGTCACATTAAGAGTGCCTTAAAAAAATTATGTGAAAAAAGAGTTCATGCAAACTTTATTAAAATGTAGGCCTATACTTTAAATATAAATTCATAAATGAAATCAAGTTCTCTCTTTAAAGTGACTCAAGTGAAGCCAATTTTTTATTAGACATCTCCTCAAGCTTCTCCTCATACTTACTTTTTTTCTTTTTTTTTCTTTTTCTTTTTGGGATTGTTTTTCAATCCTTCTTTTCTTTTTTTCCCCCATTTTTTTTAAATAAGGATTACTATATCTGGATAGCCTTTAATGATTTTGAACTTCACTCTTCTATTTCTAAAGTTCAAACTTGAGATACCTCCTTACATTATAATTAGGTGCGAGCTTTATTATTCATCATAAAGTCACAATCTCTTCTTAACACACAATACTTGAAGTCTCTTAACATTTCAAAAATACAGTTTTCTTTACTTTAAATAGTTAACTATAATCAAATCCTTTCATACCAAATATCTTATTTCTATAAATTTAACCTTTATTACTAAAAACTTTCATCTAATCCTTCCATAATATTCAACTGAAATAAAAAGTTTTAGTTACATACAGTAAGGTTCAACTGCCAGAAGTTATGCTAATAATTTTTAAAAATATAATAATTGAGAACAAATAAGAGTTAATATTTTTCTACCCTCCCCCAAACTTAAAATTTTCAATAAATTTGAAATAATAGAGAGTAAAAGAAAACTAACATTTTTATGTTGGGGTCTTGAAATCTTCAACAGCTATCTGGTATTAGTCAAAATTTACAACTAATGGACATGAAACAGTTAGTACAGAAATATATAAATATTTTAAACTTTTGCAAGGTGAAGAGAAATTAACTTTAAACATCTAAACATCCAACAAAACATCACAATACTAAACAAACTATCACATCACTACACATTTCATTTAACAATTTTAATTAAATTTTTTTTCAATACAACATAATAGTACACCAACAGGGTTACACATCACATGAAAAGCAAATAACTACTACATCATAACAATACAACACAACACAACAAGAAAAATAGAAATGGAAACAAATAATCTACCAATCATCATCACCAGGATCATCAACAGGGTCAGCAGGATCAGGTCTATACGGTGTATAGCTGGGGCAAGTAGGAAATATCACATCAGTCTCCCCCCTCATGAATCTGACCTAAGCATCATAATAGGCAATATCAAACTCAAATCTCCTCCTCAGATAATCTTCATTCACATCACTTCTAGCCTCAAACACATCCATCCTACCATGGAGTCTATCTGCACTAGCACTCTGTAATCTCAGCTGCTCCATGATGTCAGATAATGTAGGGGGCTCAGATGTAGATGGAACGTCATAACTCATAGTAGGAATATTAGTACTCCTACTCTCATCTCGGGCTCCCACATGAGATTCATATGTACGGATAATAGTCTTTGTAATCGATCTCAACAATATAACTACTTCTTCAGAACTACTGAACTCCACTCCAGACTGAACACACAGGGCATGAACTAAGGCAGGATGTCCTAATCCACCAGTGGTCTCGCCTCTAGCAATAATCTGAATGTTCTTGAAGACAATAGCCTCAATATCAATCTTTTCATCTTCTGGATACAATAGTTCAGAATTGCTCTATCCCCTGTAACTTCACTGTGGTGATAAGAATGTAATAATCTTGCAGAGATGAAATAGTGCCAAACTTTTGATGCAACATTTAACTTGGAAGCGGGGTAGTTAATCATCTGTTTTTGACTTACTTTCCATTCCCCTCTTCCATCCGTCAGAAAAGCAATAACTTCTCTCATATTTGCCTCTCGAATATCAAAGTTTTTATATTCACAAATAAATGGTTTCCAAGTTTGATAGAATGCATTAATACGCTGAGGAGTAAACTCAACCATTTTTCCTCTAACTAACACATACTCAGTCTCAGTCCATGGCACATTTGAATATAACTCTCTAACAACTCCCATAATAGCATTTGCAGTAAAATAACAAAATCGTTCCCTGTTCCGCTCTGCAATTAACTGTTCTACAGACCCACCAGGGTTATCAAAAGCTCAATCCTGGATATACTTCTTATTGTAAAGGTAAGAGTTAAAGAGAAATTGCACTTTAAAATTAACAAATTTTTGTTCATCAAAATCCAATTTTCTCTTCCCTTTACTCATCCTTGGAGCCATGTGAATTTTTAAAATTAGCAAGAAAATTCCAATAAATTTCAAATTCACAATGTAACAAACTCCAAATACTATTCTAAACAAGTAAGAGCAAATTTCATCACAAGAAATCTTAAAATTTCTTTAAAAATCCAAAAATTCCAACCTAAACAATGTGAGAAATTTTCATGGTGAAAATAAAAATTTTTTAACTTAAAGTGAAGCTCTTACCAAGAGAAGTGTAGATCTGGTCTCGAAAAGCTTCGAAATCACTTCAAATCCGAGATCTAGCAAGCCCTAGGTCTTCAAAATCGCGAAAATGGAGGAGAAAGACGAAAGCAATGGAAAAAACTGCGGGTCCGAGGGTCAAAATAGCGAAGTTGGAATACACCCTACAAGACTCCATCACAATGTGACTAGGTTGATTAATTCTAGGTTAGCCAAGCTTGGTCTTGTGGATTAATCATTTAAGTCGATAATTATGAGTTTAAGTAAATCTCCTAGCATGCATTCCTTAAGTCCAACTTATCTCAAGCCAACGAGCTATTTTGTTTGTTTCTTCAGAGCCTATCAGTTTTGATTGGTCTACATCTGACCCCAACATAACTAACACCTTGACTGAATAAAACTAGGATAGGGTTATGTCTATATAACTCCTCCCTATAGTAAGTCATTAGTCGACTCTATGTCATAATGCAGTACTTGAAGTTATAGTGGCCTAATTCTTTGAAGTCGGCAGGGCTAACTTATGTTGATGGATTTTTGGGTTTGATCATTGCAACACTTCAGCCTTGTAAATCTTGGATTGGTTAATGGACACCTTTCCAATTTGCATAGTCTATTAAATGCCTATATCATAATCTTTTTTTTCTCTAGGTTTGTAGGATGTTAATCAACAAGCGGTTGATTTTATGTCTGTCTTGACTGGTTCGATATAAAGCACAATCATTATACTCTAATTCAGTTTTTGAACTCCCTAGGACAAGTTAGTTAGATCTATTTTGTCCGTAACCATTCCTTTCTAAGGGTCAAGTTGATGATTCATCAAAAGTTGGAGGACACCCCATACAACACCATCACGAAAAGATCAAGTTCATTAATCTAGTCATAGTTCTGGCTACTAATATAGGTTATTCTTTGAGTTAATCATCTGAGTTGAAATAAATCCCTTAGCTCGGTCTAACTCATTGAACGTAAAAGGTTTATCTTTCCTTTCGAAGGTTCGCTAGTCTTGTTGACACACTGACCTCAACATGGATTGACACTTTATCTCTTTAAATCTAGGATGGGTCTTAGTAGCAATTGCACACTACTAAATCGGGACCAATAAGCCTATGTAGTGTGGACTAGTGGAGTATACTGACACTAATTCTCTATTTATTGGACCCCAACCTGACCCCCGAACTGAGCAACTTGGTTTACTGTCTAGTGTATTTCTAGGTTAGGTAAAACAATTCCTTATCTAATTTAAACTAATTTTAGAACAAACAACCTTTCATATTATTTAGTCATTTGAAACCTAGAACAACCTAATCAAATCAAATCAAATCAACAAAAATAAACACAATACACAAATTTTCTTACTTCTAGGTTCATTGACCTTAATCCCTACACATGACTCGATAAGTCAATGTCTTGATTCTCTAAATCTAGTAGAGTATGTGCAGCTCTCTGGTATATTCATTACACATCATTGAATATCCCTTAGAAGCCCAAAGCCCAATGTTCAATTTCTAAGGCAATCGGGTCAGAGCTTATGGTATGTGTTAGTCCCTGAACTGACTGCCTTAAATTGATCAGCTAACTTGCCTTCAATTTAGATCTTTGTATCATCTATCCTGATCAAGTCACCCATGTGCACTAATGTGCCCAAGAACAACACAAATCCACATCACAAAACAAATCCAAACTCTCAGAAAATTAAAGTAAATCATCTAAAACTTATTTCCATACTATCTATCAAGATGAATGATATGTTCCAACGTTGTCCTTCCTGATCTAGTCAATTCATCTATCTTCTCATTTAGATGTTGTCCCTGCACTTTCATTTCTAGTATAGGCACTTCTTGCAGCTTCTCTGACTAGTTATAAAGATGAATGATGTGTTCTAATGTCGTTCTTCCTAATATAGTCATTTTTTCTATCTTCACATCGATTATTAGACCCAACACATTCCTTACTGGGGCAGACACCTTAAATCTTCCTCCAATTAGTTTTTGGATGAATGATATGCTCTAGTGTTTTCCTTCCTGATCTAATCGACATGTTCACTTCTTTGGGTAGATGTAGATCCAAATCGGTCTTCCACCCTAATGTGTCTAAAAAAACTTGAAATTTCCACCTGATCCTAAACACTACAATTCACAAAACTCCAACTCTAAAATTCTAACATATTCAAACCATACTAAACATCATTTAAAATTCATTGAACGTTTTTTCCAACACCAATATGTGCGGTGTAATTTCGATAACACACCAAAAATATTGTGGGTCCATTTGTTGACCTCGTATTTGGTCACATAGGACTTGCACAGACATCACCCCTTAGTCTGACGCAGAGCATAAGTAAAAAGTAGAATGCCCCTTTTTTTTGCATGGCGAAGTCATGCTAGGCCTAGGCATGACCACAAAAGAAATTTTCTTTTCTGTGGTCATGACGACCTAAGTGTGACCACACCCAAGCAAACTTTTTTGACATGCTAGCAATTTGTAGCCTTCTTCCATGGATTAGGCCACAAACATTCGCACTATTTTGCTGATGATGATTCATGGCCACTAACTATCGAATTGGCCTCCATCAACGATTTTCCATTCAATTAAACATCTTAGAAGGGCTTTTCCACCACCTTCTAAGCTTACAAATAGGCCACCTCTGACACTCCATAGACAGAGCATCCCACCTCTTTGGAACTTAGCCCGAGCAGAGGAAGCCACCTCCCTTCCAGTTAGTCTCCTCCTCCTCTTCGGTAAAATTCTTCCCTTTTCTCTTTAATTTAAAAAAATTTCTAAGTCTAGTTAAGCTAGATCAACTTAATTGCCCTAGATTAGGCTCGGATTTGGGTTCGACTTAGGCCTACTCTGAACCCTGTTTAACCCAAACTCACTTAGCCAAATCCAAACTCACATAGATAAACCCTTAACCTAAACCTAGACCTAACTCAACCTAGGCCAAACCCAAAACCTAAACCTAAAGACTTGACCAAACCCAGGTCTAACCCAAACCTTAAACTTAAAACCAATATCGGGCTAAACCCAGGTCTAACCCAAACCTTATACTTAGACCTAGATCTGAAACAACCCTGGTCTAACCCAAAATCTAATCCCAAACCTAAACTTGACCTAACCCAGGTCTAATGCAAACCCTAAAACCTAAACTAAGTCCTTACCCAATCGAGGTCTAACTCAAACTCTAACCTAACCCATATCTTGCTTGACCATAATCCTAATTCAGGTCTGACCCAAAATCCTAACTCGGTTCTAACCCAAACAAGACCTAACTCAAATTGTAACTTAATGTAGATTTGACCCAAGCCATACCTAACCTGCAACATCACCTAACCCAGCTCGAGTCAATCTAGCTTAATCATTGTCAAAACAAACCAAACCTAACCCAACCCGAGATAACTCAAACGTAATCCGGATCAAACCCAAATTAAATAATAAAACTTAACTCAGATCAAATCTAAACTAAATCTAATCCAATCCATGTCAACTCAGGTTAACTCGGGTCAAACCCAAAAAAAATGTAAGCCAACCTGGGTCAACCCTGTGTCGGCATATTTTTAGGTTTGTGTTGTATTTTTTAAAAAAAAAGGGGTCGCCTACAGAAGTTGTCGGCAAATTTTAGGTTTTAAATTTAATTTAAATATATATAATTTAGAAAGTAGCATTTTATTTTGAAAATAATTTTAAGTTTGAAAATTTTAAGATATGAAATCAAGCCGGTCTCACATCTCGAAATAGTTTATATAAACGAGCACCGCACCACAAACCGTGTATCTATCCCGAAGAATAGACACATCGCTCGATGATGGGGCTCGATTAAATAAACTAGAAGATTTGTGACATCCGTTTGGTCCGCGAACCAATTTTATAAGCCAACAAGTTCCCCCGCTTAATATAAATGAATTAAGCGAGGTTTATATTACTCGGGTTCTTAAAGTTCCCTATAAGGGCAAGCCCCTATAGTTAATTACATCTTAAATGACGGGAATCATTTAAGAAAACTCTCAATAATGATCAGTGATTTTGCTCTCAAGAATTTCAAAGTTTAAGGTTTTCAAAGGATTGGATTTTGGAAATTTCAATAGGGATCGACTCAAATTTGGAACAAGTTTATTTTAGGAGTCCAAAGGAAGAGAAGTAGGAGAAGTTGAGGATCCAAGAAGAATCTTGGCAACTTCCCAAACTATCCTATTGTTTGGTTTCAATTTAGGAGTTTATTTAATATTGCAATCTAGCCAATTTTAATTGAATAGGACTTATATTTGTATGACATGATCATACAAATAGCCTTGAAGATGTGAGGGTTTATGTCGTACCGAACGATTACCTCGAGTCCTAAGACTGGTTAGGGCTTAATTTACATAATATGATTATGAAAATGCCTAACAAAAAGGGTTGAGGATTTATGTTGCACTAGGAAAACTACCTCGAAATCTTACGGTTTGATTATTTAATTCTAAGAAAGTTTAGCTGATGTAGATCCGAGTTTTGCTGATGATGATGGTCGTGCTGCCCACTGTGCTCCAAGCTTCTTGTTGTTGCAGAGGTTTAGTTTTAGAAGTCATAAATGAGGAGATGAGAGAAGTGTTTTGGTTTAGAGAAAATCTTAAAATCCAAGTGTTTTTAATATTTAATTAAAACAAATCTTAAAGTTGTTTAAACATAACCAATTAAGATCCCACGGTTCCGTCATTCCGGCACCGATATTTTCATCGAATTCACTTAGTCCAGATGAATTTGCTAAACTCAACTGAATGAGTTACACACTTTCATTTAGACCGTGGGAAATCCCGTTAGCAACACGTGGGTTACATCATCAGAGGTATTCCCGATCATTCAATGAGACGTTTTAATTTAGTTACACTTGTAGTTTTTTTGTTATGTTTGTGATTAAATTTTGAGTTGTTTTATATTTTGAATGTTGTGGCGGTGAATTTTATCTTGCAATGACTTTTAATTTAGTTTTGGTTTCAGTTCAGGGACTATCCTAAAGGTTTTGATTTTCGTGTAACAGTCTTGTTTATCATGCAAGAAAAGTAAAGTACGGTGCATGTAAGTAAATTGCAATAAATTAAATTGTAATTAAATAAAATCGTACTTGGAGGGTCTTCCCGTCATCCCAAGCTGCACTTAAAACACATGTTAAGGCGTTTAAATATTTCAACAGATACGTAGGTAAAGCTAAGGGAAAAGTTTTGGTTGTCTATCAAATTCCTAATCCTATTGCTAGTCATCTCCTATGACGTCTAGGTTCTTGGTTTGGTTTAAGGATGATTTTCTTCATCAAAGAACAATTAAATTCAATTGTTCTTCTAAAACATCTCATCATATCGAGGAAGTGCTTAGGACGAGTCCTAAACATTTTTTCAATGCTTCTGGGATTATTTTGAGTCCAGGTAAATTTAGTTGCACATATGAATTAATCATCTAGGAGTTTAATTAGACTCTATCTCTTGCTCAGTGAACTTAGGTATTTGATTACCCTATGAATGAAGTGACATCTTACTTAATACTCTATTTAAGAGTTATAATAATTAAAGCCTTTAAGGGCAAGTTGGTTTATCAAATTAATTGAAAGTTTGAGTTAATGATTTAAAGTGTTTTAATTTAACAATTTTAAGTTTAGAATAGCGTTCAAATTATTTTAGATTTAATTCTTAATAATTTCATTTAGGTTTGTTATTAAATGATTTTGATTTAATTTAATTCAACTTAATTTTAATTTAATTTATTTTAATTTTAACTTAATTTTATTTGATTTTGATTTTAATTTAATTTGGATTAATTTAATTTAAATTTTAATTTAATTTAATATAATTTAATATAATTTTAATCTTAATTTTAATTTAATTTAATTTAATTTGATTTAAATTTAAATTTAGTTTAATGTTAACTTTAATTTAATTTTTAAATTAATTTTTAATTTAATTTATTTTATTTTATTTAATTTAATTTAGTTTTAATTTAATTTTGTTTTAATTTAATTTTAATTTAATTTGATTTAATTTTTTAATTTAGTTTAACTTTAATTTTAATTTAATTTTAGTTTAATTTTAGTTTTAATTATTAATTTGAATTATTATTTTAATTAACTTTTTTTTTAATTAAGAATTAAGTATTATTGAAGTGATTTATTTAGGGATTTTTAAATTAAAGAATAAATATTCTCTTAATAATATCCCTACTTTTAATAATTCAAATTTCCATTACTCTTCCAAAATTTTAATTAATTAATTAATTAAAGTTTATTTCAATTATTCTTGAAATGATTAGTAGGTTTCTACCCTTCAATTGTTTAAATTTCAATCATCCAAAATCAGTTTAAAATCAAATATTTTACCCTCCCCTTTTTTATTAATCCTAAAATTTTAATTAAGGGTTGAAATTTTTAATTACCCTTTTGCCCTTCAAGCTTAATAATTCTATAACTCACTAAACTAAGCTAAAATGAACTTGAAATTTTTATGTAACCTCACTCACATGTCAATTAAGACATTAGACGAGAAAATGTGATTTTTTTTGTATTTAATTTATTTATGTAATTATTTTTAATGGAAAATAGGGGTTTTCAAGGAAAATTCAATCACATGACTAAGGAAATGTTTCTATCCTTAAGAAAATTATGGGATGTTTTTAATGACCAGAAGACCATTTTGACTGATTTTGGTGATTTTTTGAATTATATTTTATTTATTAGAATTATTTTGAGTTTTGAAGCATTAATTAAAAATAAAATAAAAGCTGAAAAATGGATTTTATATTTTTATTAAATCTCTCTAACATCAAGGAGTTCAGAGAAATAATTTTATAATTTTCTAATTTTTCTTTGATTTATTAGAATTATTTTAGTGTAAATATTAAAGAAAATCATTTTTTAATTCAAAAATTGTTTTAGTCCTTTAAAATTCAATATAAGTAATTAGGAGTCAAAATGTGACATTTTGGTGATTTTTAATATTTTTATGATTTTTATTATTTTTTAATTATTAAAAATATTAAAATAATGATAAAAATTAACTTTTTTAGAAAATTACAATTTTAATTTTCCTAAGTTCCCCTGATATGACAGAAGCTCCAAAACCATTTTTGTGAATTTTTGAAAAGTATTTTGTGAGTTATGTATTTTTAAAATTTAATTTTATCCATTTTGCTTAAGAGGCTTAATCAACCCATTTGGTGATGCTAATCAAATCCAATTGACTTCAAATTTTTATGTGATGTTCCTCTCATCCTAACGATCAGTGGAGAATTGTTTTCAAGTCAATTTAATGTGTGGTTAACCCTAATTAATTAAAGTTCAATTTTGGGTATTTAGGCCAATTAGGGTTGTTCCATGTGAATTAACTCAAAACCTATTTTTTCTAAGTTCCTCTGGTCATAAGAAACATCACTAAATTTTCTTAGAATTTATTTCTCAATATGCTAATTATTAGAATTAAAATACTCAAAAAAGTAACATGCAATTGAAAAATCAATAACTTCTCATAGGGATGGCCTCTGACCTTGAAAAATTCAGAGAATATTTCCAAGTTTAGAGGGTTCAAAAGCCCTGTGGTCTCATGCCATGATGAATTGTCTACATGCATGGAGAATCAAAATAGTGCAGAGAGTAAATAATTAATTAAAAATAAAATACTCAATGAAATGACTTGATTTCTTTTTCACATTAGTCTCCTCTTTTCACTGAGTAAGAGGGTATTTTTATTTTATTTTTAGGATTTTTCTACTCAAAGTTACGCATTTTTGAAGTTCTGGGTATTTAATAAATAAGAAAAATCCCCAATTTTCTACTTATCCAGCGTGGCGCCCTGTCATCCTCAGCATATCCGAAAGCCCACGCGGCGCACTCCCATTCGATGCTGTCATTTGAGTCAGCTGCCGTCGGGCCCGCGGTTTACGTACCATCTCCTGGTCCGATGCCATCTGAGCCGTCCGCTCGATACACGCACTATCGAACGGCTCCTGGTCATCGTCTACGTCTGGTGTGCACCCGTGACCGTCCACACTAAAACCCTAGGATCTCACTCGATTCTCAAAGGATTTTCATGTTCTTATGCTCTATGGATTCGTCTTGAAGAGACGAACATATCCATACGGTTTATGTGGCATGAAATTAACCGAATCAAAATAAAGAATGTTTAGAAGCTCGGGAAGAAGAGAGAGCTCATACCTTTGCTCAGAGAAGTGAAGCTTCAATCTGAGAGTTGTGTCACCTTCGATTGAGTCCAATCAAGCTCCAAATGAAGTCTCCGACCCTGAGGAATTGCCTAGACCTGATTTCCACCAGACCAGATTTCAACCTTTGGAGGCTAGAACAAATGGGTGGCCTGGAGAAGGGGCTTTCAATGGGGAACTCCTTCTCTTGGTCTTGTACAGGTTTGAGTGAGTTTAATTTGATTTTGGTGGAGGATTTGGGAGTGTCCTGTTCTGGCCTGAGATTTAAGCTCCAAAATTAAGCTCAATTAGTGGGAGTTAGGGCAGAAGGACAGTGGGGATCAAATGCTCTTGGCTAGGGGAAGATTTGTGAGGAGTTTGGAGGGATTCTGTGAAGGTACGGTTCGACCCGACCTTTTGGCCGAGAGGGGTTGGCTGGCTTAAATAGCCACGGCCATGGCCTCTCGGGGGAGTTAGGGGTCGGGATCAGCTACTACGGTGAGGAGAAGAACGGCCACGATGGCCATTTGGAGTGGGGCGACTCGGCCATGGGGAATTGTAATTTTTTGTTTGATTTGGACCTCTCGGCCTGGTGTTTTCCGGCGACTGTGGTGGCCGGCCGGCCAGGGTCAGGTCACTGTTGTGATCGGGAGGATCAGTGCTTGAGGTTTGTGAGTTCAATTATCAAATGCCATGTGTAAAGAGGATGGATTGAAATGGAAAGGGGAAGAGGTGATTTTGGCTTGGTTTGGGTCAACCCATGTATTTGGGCTTGGTTCACCTTCCCATGGCCTGATTTTGGGCTGAGGAGGTCAGGTGGGTCAGGCTCACATGTGTGGTGAAGTCCACATTCAAACATATTTGGATTAATTTTGGGTTAAGGGTAATCATGGTTGATCACAGAAAAATACAGATCAGGAGGATCAGTGCTTGAGGTTTGTGAGTTCAATTATCAAATGCCATGTGTAAAGAGGATGGATTGAAATGGAAAGGGGAAGAGGTGATTTTGGCTTGGTTTGGGTCAACCCATGTATTTGGGCTTGGTTCACCTTCCCATGGCCTGATTTTGGGCTGAGGAGGTCAGGTGGGTCAGGCTCACATGTGTGGTGAAGTCCACATTCAAACATATTTGGATTAATTTTGGGTTAAGGGTAATCATGGTTGATCACAGAAAAATACATTAAGAAATTCATATCTATTTTTGATGAAATCGCACTTTAAAGAAAGGTATTTCCTTTATTTTATTGCAGGAATGAAGATTTATAAGTAATTAAAGCAAAAAGCATGAAATGGAGCAAATTTGGATCAAAAAGGAAGAATTTCATGCAAATTGAACTAAGTTGCCGACAGCGAGATCGAGGCCGCCGACAGCGAGATCGTGAAGAGAATTTCTGAAGGAATTATAACTATCTCACCGACAGCGAGGCCCGAAGCCCGCCGACAGCGAGATCGCGCGGTTTGAAGACCTTCTAGAAACCCCGCTGACGGCGAGGTCGTTTCCCGCCTACGGCGAGACAGTTCAAAATGCAAATACTTTGAACCTGGACACTTTTTGAAGAGGTCGTTTCCCGCCTACGGCCGAATTCTAGTGTCTGTGTGTGTCTCTTGAGTCTTCAGTGTGTCTATTTTAGAGAGTCTGGGTCTATTTTGAGTTTGTTGTTAGACATTAGTGAGTTTCTTTAGTTTATTTGAGTGTTATTTAGAAGTTTGCTGTACTAGAAAGAAAAGTCAAAGGAACTTCAAGGAGTCTGCTTGGGGAGGAAATTAAGATAAGTATCTTTGTTTATTGTTGTTAACTTTAAATGAAATCCATGCTTTGTTTTATTCGATGCATTACGAGTAGTTTTCTTGGTCTTTCTCCTTGTTTATGAAAATTATGCGAATTGATGAAATTAAATAGAAGTACCTAATATATTAAAATAAATTGTGATAATTTTTACTTAAAACATAATTTACTTTCAATACGAGTCGATTGAGTTGTTAAAATATGTTGAATTATCAACTATAGTAAAAATTACATCCAATATTCAGGGAAGTCAAAAGCCTTGGAAGGTGGGTGCAAATAAATAGGGAAATATTAATTATTGGACGTAGAATTAGACATTTTAGTGTGACAGACAAAAATATTCAATTCAGTCCTATTGTTTGAAGGCGAAGTATAGATGTTAGCCCTCGGAGTGAGGGGAACGTGGGAGCTACGAAGTGGCGGCCGGTATCCTCCCAGCCTAGCCGCAGATTCGGTAATCAAACATAGGATTAGTCGATGTTCTTTGCACACTGGACTAAAGGGTAAAGAATAGGAATGCTCCTATTTGTCACAATACAATTTAAGAATTCTATTTATATTCATCATTCACTTAATTTTCTAAAAACAAGGAGAAGGATATTTTTTCTGAATTATTTAAATCAACTTATTTCAAGTATTAGTTTACTTTAGTTTGCTATAGTTACTTTGAATTTTCGTTTACTATATTAGTAAGTAATTCCTTTAAATTTAGCTGATAACAAATCTGTTAAAAACTTCCCTGTGGGATCGATAACCAGGACTCCACTAGAGTCCTGTATTACTTGATACGATACGTATACTTGCGTAGAATCCACATTATACATTAAATCATATATCTATATTTAAAGCGGGATCAAGTTTTTGGTGTCGTTGCTATAAACATAAATTGCAAACATATTAAAAGTGGGTCAATGGTTAAGGAAAATGACTTTAAGGGAACCTAGAAAGAGCTTCCTCTATTTGCCCAATGTGGTATGGTCACATGTCAAACCTTTCATGGCTTCACATGGGGCTTAAGGATGGCTCCATGGCTTCTATATGGCTTGGGAAAAGTCAAGTCAACTTTCATGGAAAAGGGTTTTAGGAATTTTGGTACTTTGGTGTGAAATTTAGGTGGTTTGTCATATGGCTTGATTTAGAAAAATTTGATTGTTGATTTAGAATTTAGGGATGATTTTAATTAGTGAAATGATGAATGGAGTGTCATATGAGCTTTAGCATGAAGTTTGGGCTTTTAAAATTTGGTAAAGGTGGGCTTTTAAAATGGTTTAAGGGAATAGGCTTTTATGTTTCATAATGGGCTTTTAGATAAAAAATTTTGCAAAGGGCCATGCTAAATAAATGTTGGGCTTAGTTTAAGGATATGTCATGAGTGATTTAAGACAAATTTGAAGTGATTTGGGATTGAATTGGGTTGAATTTGGGTCTATTTGGTAAAGGGGCTAAGGTGGGCCAAATTGGGCTAACTTAGACTAAGGTTGGGCTAATGTTGGATTTGATGTAAAATTAATGTTTAGAAATGTTTATGGGTGTGTAACAAATAGTTTTCAACCTTGGTTGGGCTTTAATCTTGGGATTTGGGCCAATTTGGGTTCATGGTGGATTTAGGCCTATTTAGGGAAATTTGGGTTTGGGTTGAATTTGAATGGGGTTTGGGTTCAAGTTTTGGGCAAATTATGTTATTTCTTTGTTTATGAAGATGTTAGGGAAGGTTTAGAAAAGATTTGGGGTTAATTGGAGTTGAATTGGGTTGGTTTGGGTTAAGTTTGGGTTATGGGTCAAAATTGGGCTTTAAGCTTAAAAATGAAATTGAATTCCAATTTCAATCAAACTGAGCTTTGATTTGGTCTAGATTGATATTGGGGATATTGAATTGAAGTTTATAATTGAATTGGACCAAAATTGAGGTCAATTGGAGTGGTTTGGTTTGACATTGGGTTCACTTGGGTTTAAAATGGGTCAAATTGGGGGTTTTGGTAAAAGTGAGATAAATTGGCAAAATTAGCCCATGGTGTAGTTAAACAAAATGAAATTGGAAATATTTGGGATTTTTTGGAATTTTCTGGGAATTTTTGGAATTTTTGGATTTTTGAGTCAAGAGGGGCATTTTGGTAATTTGGAGAGTATTGGGGGTATTTTTGGAACTTTTGGTATATTTGGCTATGGATGATCAATTTGAGTGGTTGGGAAATTTTCAAGGTTGATTTTGGAAAAGTTTTGGGTGATTTGGAAATTTTGGTGGTTTTGGGTAGTTCCAAGGGCTTTTAGTAGGTTTGGTGGGTCCAGGGCCCCGGGGGTCAAAAATTGAAATTTTGAAAAAATGAAAATTGAGCAAGTGTGAGTGAAATGGAATCATTTTGGTTGAGCCATGAAGCCACATTAAGCCCATATGAGCAATGAGAGGACTCATTTGAGGCATTCACTATGTTGTTCCTAACCCTCTTAGTCAGGGGCTTAGGGGTTAAGGACCACCCATATGAACTATCTATATAAGTCAGAAAGTTAAGTTGGGTGAAAGTGTGGGTTCTAGGATTTGGAATGTGTGTGTGAGAGTGTAGTGTATGTGTAAGTCAGCCCTCACCAGGGTGATCTTAAGGCCAAAGAGTCCTATAGGAAACTCATCCTTTAAACCTCCATATATTTGTCTTAACCCTCCAAGTGGCCTGGGGGTTTACAATCAAACATATGGGGTTTGAAGGGAGTCAAGAAGTGTTTTGAATTTCTAAGTGGTGGGTTCCATTTCTAGTCCTCTAAGATAATCAAAGGGAAAGCCTAAGGCTAGATCCTAAGTACTAAAGAGGGAAAGAGAAGACCTCATAAAAAATGAGGTCGACACCCTGCTGACCCGAATCAAATCCAAATGAAACCTAAGACAAATCAGGCAATCCAACTCAAACCTAAGTTAAACCAAAATCAATCTGGGTCAATCTAGCTTAATCCCCGTCAACCTATACAAAACCTAACTTAACTTGAGTCGGCCCAGATCAAACCCAGATCATATTAGCTAACCCATATAATACTTCAAATTTGAGCAACTTAAGCTGAAAAATTAGCTTACCACAGCTCGATCCTGACCCAAGTATAATCCAACATAGAAATACATGTTATGTTATCTCTTGTTCCAGGGAACGAGACATAAAATTTTAAATAAAACTTATCTTACACCCATAGGGTAAGGGAAGAATCTTGGTTTCACAAATCCATAAATCCCAAGAACTTTCCTCATCCAGATAATTGAATCTATTTTGAGGTAAGGTTACTATCTCTTGAGATAGTATATTATTCTTTAAATGTCATATTTGAACATTTAGATAGAAGTCATTGGAGAGCTATGATGGCAAAGCAACTACTAAAAAAATCCCCCACAATTTCAAGTAATTACAAATTTACCTTTGTATGCAATTTTGATGTCCAAATTGAATATTATTTAACTATTTCATTCCACAAGTTCAATAGATCAAATCATCCAAATTTGGAAATTTAACTTTTAATGAGATTAGAAACAAAACGGTTAAAATGAAAAATAACCATTTAAAAATATACCCATATATTATTTATGTGGCTTATTAGATGAAATCACCATTTTATCACTTGAACTCATTGTTTGAATTATTTTCTTAATTTTCTAAATTGATTTTATATTTTTTTATTCTTATTTTATTTATCTTTCAAGTTATTATACAATTTCAAATAAAATTACAATTTCTTATTAAAACATTAGTTACTGTTATTAGAAGTATTGTGAAAGTACACTACAATCATAAATTACAAGTGTCCCAAATTTATTTTAATTTTTATTTAATTTAGTTTTTTAATGATTCATTAATGATTTAATGATTTTAATTAATTTTAAGGTTTATTAATAGTCATTTTTCTTTGGTTTTATTTTCTTAATTCTGTGTTTTTTTTAGTTGAGAGCATATTTTGTATTTTATGATTTTATTTATTTAGTTATTAATTTCTAAGGTTTTTAATGATTTTTTATATTTATTTAATTATTTAAACCTGATTTTCTTACATAACTCACTCATCTGACCCAGCTCTCACATGTCGCTCCACAGTTAACTAGTGTGTGATAGGTTCCATGCATCTGCATCTAATTGGCCAACCAATGATTGTGACAACATCTAACATTGATCTCGTGTGTGAAACGACCTCATGAATCTATCATCAAAAGCAGTCTCTGTTGTCTAAAGCAAATAGAAGAAAATAGATGACTTCTATTAATCATCCTCACGATAATATGTGTGATCTAGCACATTATTCGAAGATCCAACCCAACATAAAGGGTCTCTAGTCTTTAGAATGAGATTCTATGGCAAAGATTTTGTGCAATGGACGTTCACTTCATAAAGGACCACTACCTGAGCCCTATAGATAAGTTTTCAAAAATTACCTTTGTCTAAGAGGTTTATCCTCAATTGGATGTTTGCAAACATTCATCTTGAACTCACAAAGCTAACCCTAGCTTCAATTTGAGTTGCTTGAACTCGTTAAAGTGTTTGACTGAAAGATCCCCTGGGTTAGTCAAGAAGTTGTGTAGAGGGTTCAGAAAGAGGAAAATTGGATTTGGGAGGTGGTTTGGAGGTCTTGGGATGCTTTTTGTGGTGTTAGTTTAAGGAATTGATGGAGAGATATGGAGATCAGCCTTGGTCTTGGTTTGGGATGAGCTAATTATTGGCAGATTAGAGATGGCTTATGATGAAAATGGTGAGAAATTAGTCAGCGGGATTGGCTAAGTGGCTTGGGAACAATTCGTCATTGCCTTGCCAAGGGAATTTCGGTGCATTTCTTCTATGAGGAATTCTCAGGTTGGGGGCATTTTATAGACTTGGGAGATAATGGGAGCTCAGGTTGGCTTGGGCTCGGCTTGAGGGCTTTGAGTGGATGACTAGCTACGGTTTGGTCATTTGAATTTGGCTTGAATGACTTTGATTTCGCTTGAATGCCATGGATTTGGCTTAGATTGGGATGGCTTGGTTTGACTTTGATTTTCTCTTGTATCTAGCATGAACGGGATGGCTTATTTTGACTTAGATGTGGACATGGATTGAATGATTAAAATGGGTATGATTTCGGGTGAAAATGGGTTTAGGCTTTAGTCAATTAAGTCATATTGCATGGAAGGTTGGTTAGGCCAAATTTGATTTGAATCGATTGTGATCTTGGTTATCTTGGAATGCCTTTCCATTGGCTCATGATTGGCTGGAGTTTGGTTGGCTTAGAAGGAGCCAAATGTGGGCATGATGATGAGGAAAAGTAAGCTCATAGTGGTTTGAAGTTGGGCTTCTCCTCGAAGCTTGAAATGAGAATGGATGAGATTAAAATTTGGCCTGTCATGAAGTTTTAATTGGCTTTGAAGTAGTTTGAATATGGGGTTGGATTTGAGCATGAATTTGAAATTGATTTCAAGTGCGTGTGAATTTGGAATTTTGGTGTGGTGAGTTAGAAATTGGATGCAGCTTTGGGTGAAATGTGAGAGAGTGAAGTGTTCATTTTATCATTGGATTTTTAAATTTTTTTCCATTATTAAAATATGTGATTTATAAATTTAAAATTTTATTATTTTTGAATTAATTTTGATTTTCTAATGTTGAATTTTAATAATTCTTTTTGGATTTGTAATTTTTGATTTTAATGAATTTTTTTTACTTTAGTTTGATTTGAATTTTAATTTTGGGTTAATTAATTGGGTGAACTTATTTTTGTTTCGTCTTAATTTTCATTTTTTTAATATAGTTTTGCTTTGTGATTTTATAATTATTTTTATATTTTGGCATTTTAATTTTGTGATTTTACTTTGATTTCACTTTGACTTTCATGATTTGGTGAATTTAATTTGGCTTTGATTTAACTTTGGTTAACTTGTTTTAATTTTGATTTATTTTAAAGTTTTATTGACTTTTAATTTTATTTGATTTCATTTTTTAGTTGCTTTGATGATTTTATTTGGATTTGATTTTTCTATTTTGATTTTAAATTTTTTTTTCATTTTATGATTGCATTTAATTTATTTTTTTTATTTTGATTTACTATGTGATTTTTATTTTATAAATTCAGTAAATTTATTTTCTTTGATTTTGATTTTACTTCATGATTTTAATTTGTGATTTTCATTTTATAAATTCATTAAATTTGTCTTTGTTTTATTTTGACTTTTACTTTGTAATGTTGATTTATGATTTTAATTTTATAATTTCATTGTATTTTACTTTCTTTGTTTCAAATTTTTTTGAGTTTTGAACTCCAATTAGCAATTTTCTTTCTGTTTTCTCCTTTATTAAAAAATATTCAATGTGTTCTTTTTGAATCTAAGAAAAAAGTTATTCGAAGAACTACAAAAGAGAGGTGCAAAGTGCCCAAATAAAAACCTAATAGACGACTTAAGTCTTTAGGGTCAAATAGTAGCTTAAGGCATTTCATAAGTTATAGGAACTTAACTTGAGTTTCAATGCTTTAACCTCAATCAATTCGACCAAAAGTTAAAAATTCAAAGTTAAACACAAGAACCTATAAGAAGCGAAGAGATATTTGAAGTTCTATCTTGGTATTATTTCAATCACTAGTCCTCCAGGAAAAACCACCAAGGAATCCCTAAGACTAGACCCTAAGTTATAGAGAGAAAGAGCATGATAGACCTCATGCAAAAATGAGGTCAATAACAGAGAGCAATGACCGGGCAACAATTATCCGGTAATGTTTGTTGTGCCGACAACCGTGATCTGACATTATCTCAGCGACAATGGCCAAAGACCGGTGACGGTGCTCCGGCGGAGGCTATGACTAGTCGGCAATTGTCGACAATGGAGCTCGGGAATCTTCAGAAGCTTGGAGGTTCTTCAGCTTTCTTCTCCATATATAGATCCCAAGTCTACTTTTTATTAAGGGAGTGAATGTCTATTTATAAATTTTGTAAGTTACAGCTTCTGTAAATACCGTATGAATCTGAACCACTTCATCGGATGACCGTGAGCGATCCATTTTATCTGATGGTGTTTCGTGTGTATTTGGGTATCTTAATGACGTCAGAGTCGAGTGATCTTGGGCTCATTTGATTCAAGTCAATCAAACGCTTGATTTTAACTATAAACTTGTTAGATTTGAAATCCATTTAACTACTCAATTGCATATCCAAAACCTCCAATTGAGCTTAAACAGTTTGATTGGACTAATCAAATCAATTTTGGTTTTTTTAGGCTCACATTGTCGAGATGATCAGTCTGATTATAAGCTTACTAGAATGGGGCCCTAGACGATCTTCAATATAAATGTGAATCATTTATTATTTGAAATATTATGAGATTTGTGTATAATTAAAATAATTTCTTAAAGATTATATCAATTTTTTTTTTATTTTGTCCCACATCTCCTCATAAAAATTTGATTAGAATCACAATATTACCAAATTATGAATAGCATCACAATCTTTATAATTCAAAACATATTTTCAAAAAAATAGAAACATATTTTTTTAATAACAATAATAATATTAAAATTTTCATAATGATTAATAAGATCTTTATCAAATATTATCTTCATCTTATTTTCACCTGACATGTAGGGCTGTAAACGAGCTCGAGCTTGAACGAGCTCAGGCTTGGCTCGTGTTCGGCTCATTCGAAATTAGCTCGGCTCGTGTTCGAAATGGCTCATGAAAGGTATGTTCGTGTTCGACTCGAATTAAATATTCTTGTTCGTGTTCGGCTCGTATTCAGCTCGAAATTGGCTCATTAAAATTAATTAGAAAAAATATATGTCTAGAGCCGGATTCAAACCTGGACCAAATAAATGGAAACAAGAAGCATAACCATGCTACCACACAAATATATATATAATATATTAATATATAAATAATATATCTAATAAATTATTATATAAATAATTATATAATTATTTTTTTATTTCGAGCCAATTTGAGCCGAACACGAGGGAACAAACAGTTGTTCGAGTTCAGCTCGTTAGGCTTAACGAATGAGCCGAACATAAGCTACTTAACGAGCTGAACACAAGCGTAAATACGTGTATAAACCCATCAAAATTCGAGCCAAGGCTTAATTTTAAATGTCATTTAGTGAATCGTATGCTTATTTTTATAAGGATTTGAAGACGTCCTTGGTCACTGTCTATATATACTTTTCAACGACCTTTTAGAGTTTGGTCCATCGTCCTTGAAAGGAAGGCAATGGGACCATTAGTTGTCCTCCTCATCATCCTCCTCCTCGTTGCATCCCTTCCATTGATAAAAAAACTTTCAGATGGAAACAGAGCCGGGAAGAAGCTGCCTCCGGGTCCATGGAGACTCCCTATCATCGGCAACCTCCACCAGGTGGGTTCGATGCATCACCGCTCCTTCCTCCGCCTCTCCCAAAAGCACGGCCCCCTCATGTTTCTCTATCTCGGCTCCATCCCAACCCTAGTCGTCTCCTCCGCCAACGCGCTCAAATCCATCTTTAAATCCCATGACATCATCTTCTCCGGCCGGCCGGCTTTGAAGGCCGGAGCTATGTTCTCCTTCAACAACTCTAACATCTCTTTCGCCCAGTACGGCGAGAACTGGAGACAAGCGCGCAAGCTTTCCATGATCGAGCTTCTGAGCCCTAAACGTGTGCGATCATTTCAGTTCGTCAGAGAGCAGGAAGTAGGTAATCTCTCCGCCGCCATTACAGATCTATCTTCGAGATCCTCCTTGATCAACCTGAGCGAGATGATTTCTGCCCTTTCTTACAACGTCATGTGTCGATTGGTGTTTGGCGATAAGCTCGGAGGAGGCGCTGGAGTGTACCGAGGACAGAGGAGCTTGTCTCACGGCGTCATGGCGGAGACGCAGAATATCGTGGTTGGATTCTTTGCCGCAGATTTCTTTCCAGGAGCGGATTGGATTGATGGGATTACTGGCCAGCGGGCGAAGTTGGAGAAAAACTTCGGGGAGCTCAATAGATTTTGGGAGAGGGTGATTGAGGAGCATCTGAAGAGTGGGAAGTGGAAGGAGGTTGATGATGCTTCTGATAGGGAGGATTTGGTGGATGTTTTACTGAGGCTGCACAGGGAAGCAACTGATGGTGCTTTTCTTAGCACCATGAATCATGTCAAGGGGATCATGTCAGGTACCTCTCTATTCCTTCAAAAACTTATCACATACGAAATATTTACACAAACATAGAGCTTTCATGGGATTTATTTAGAGTGTACTCAGATGAGTATCTTAAAAGAAAAGGTGAAATATATATTTTCATGTATAAAATAAAGTGATATATACGTAAAAATTGAAATTTAAATATTAGATATATAAATACATAAGAATTAAGTGATATTTACATAGATCTTCTTATAAAATTTTAGGGGGTATGATAATTAAATACATAGAAATCATGTGGTATTTATGTAATCTTCCCAAAATTATAATATTTAAGATTTAAGATCTCACAATTACAGGCATATAACACTTAAATCATTAAATAACATCAAATAATCACTATTTCATTAATTTCCCAGTTATGACAACTTCTCTGAAGAGGGGAGGCAACTAGACCTATGCATTAGGTTGGTGGCTTGGCGAGCTCGTCATAAGCCCGCTTATAATAGGCAGACATAGTTGTGAAAAAATAGAAATTTGGTGTGAACGGCTCGACCCGAGTCTACTTTGACTTAGTCAAAACCTGAAACAATCAAACCCAGCTCGCGCACACAAGGCCTGACCCAAAAAAAAAGACATTTTTTTTGGGTTGATTTACATACTTACCACATGATGCATGTGTGTTTACATATCTCACATCGAGATTTTAATATTTACGTCTTTAACATCCCACAAAAAATATCAATAATATTGATGTTCGATAATCTGCTTACTAACATTAAAATAAATAAATAAATAAATCATCGCTTAGGCATTTCGATATTAAAAGTTCTCGACTATATTTTTTAATTAATTTCTATTGATAACAAAAAAAAAAAAAATCATGAAAATTTAGGGGCATTTACATACAGACCACTCAATTACTATTCATTTGCACATCTAAAACCTAATATTGGCTTTTTACATTTATGCAACCCATATATTTCATATCACATCAAAATATTAGATGTAACTTTTCATGCATATGCAAGATGGTATGTATGTAAAAAATAAAATTTAGGTGTTAGATATGTAAATACATAAGAATTGATTTGGATATATGTAAATCCTCCGAATAATTAGCAACTACTAACGTAGAAATAGAATCCATTAAAGAGATGTGCAACTGAAGAAAATATGTGGATTGATTGATTACGCTATACGGTTCATGTCTCAAAACAATAGTGTTCTTTTAGCTTTGGAAGTCTAGTGGCAGCCAATGATTGTACCTGAATTTTCAGTCATGTTATTAAATAAGGTCTTATATTGGCAATTTATAAATACTGAGAAAAAAAAATGTAAAAAATGTATGTATAAGAAAAAATTTGTTGAATTTTTTTAGTATGGAGTGTAAGACCCGTGGGTCGGCCCATACCACCCCCCCCCCCCCCACGCCCTATAAAAAATTGTTGAATTTTTATATTTTTAAATGATAAAGTTGATTTCGCTCGAAAATAGGGGGCAAATGATGCGACATTAACAAATTTCCATCATCGGACACGAATTTTGATGCATGACAAGAATCTAGAGGCAAAATTTGGAGTAGAAAACATTCAAATATTAATTAACAGTCATCTGGAACTTAAATTTTAACAAACAAACAGTTAAAATGACAGACTTGATGAGACAGATACGATGATGCCAAAATTGTTCCAATCTGAGTCAAATCAAGCTTATAACAAGCCATTAAACCAATTTCAAGAGCTTTTTAGGCCTAATTGGACGGTTATATGGATTTTGAATCTAGCAAGCTTATAGCCAAATCGAGCATATCGACAAGACGAATCTAATGACTGCAATGTCAATAAATTCTAACATTGTTAAGGCGTCAAAATGCTCATCAAATACCATTCGCTCATTGAGATCTCTTTGAGGCGTTCAATCAAGGTGGTTATGATTCTTTCCTTATTTGTAATCTGGACTTTATAAAAAGAGCCACTATACCCCTTTTGAGAGTAGGACAAGATCTTGAGCAAGAGGAAAACTAGAGCATGAAGGAGAGGAAGTTGAAGTCCAGGACACCCTACACCGATGATTTGATGACACCTGCTCCTGTAGTCGCCAACCACCATCAAGCACCATTAGTCAGTCACTGTTGATCATCGTCAACCTCTTGCTTATGCAGCCTCCAACCACTGTCAATCATCGCTCGTCGGTCGCTACCGTCTGCTCTTGACAAGAAAGCACTGTGCAAAGCAACACTCGATGCTGCGGAGTCCCAAAGCAACCTACAAAGATGTTGTACTGGGGCTCTAGTTGTTACTCTCTGCTATGAATGTTCTCTATCACAGGTTAATGACGCCTCCCGAAGACGGATTAACAACGCACCCCATGTTCAGTGCAAGGATGCCCCCTACCCGAAGACGTGTAATAATGCACCCCGCGTATGATGAAATGACACAACGATGATTGTGTAACAACATTGATTGCATGTTGTACAACGATGCCTTCTAAAGACAGTGTAACAACGTATCACACAAAATGTGCAATGACACCTCCTGAAGATGGTGAATTTCTTTGGCAGCAGCCTCTACGACATAGAGACGTCTTCAAAGATCTCTACTATAGCATACATAACCAACTATGACTTATGTGGCTCACAATTTTTGCAACTTCTGACTCAGGCCTTGTGGTCTATGTATGTTATCCTAGCTTACCAGTGTGGCATATGTGTCCAACTACAATCTATGTGGTCTACATCTTGTGCAACATCTAATTCCGGCCTCTGTGGCCTACGGATATCATCACAGCCCACAATTATGGCCTATGTAGACTACAACTCGTGTAACTTGTGACTTCAACCTCTTTGACCTAAGAATGTCATCACAGCTCCCAACTATGACCTATATGACTAACTACGACCTATATATCTCATAACTCGTGTAGTTCTCGACTCCGGCCCTTGCGGCCTATGGATGTCAACACATCTCACCACTAAGACCTAAGTAACCGGCCATGACCCACATCGCTAATAGCTTGTGCAGCTCCAGCTCTGACTCCTGTGACTTACAAATGTCATCCAAACTACTAATGCACTCTGTGTGACCTAATACGACCTACATGATCAACAGCTCTTGCAGTTCCCAACTCATGCTCATGCGACCTATGGACATCATCACAACTAACTACTATGACTTATGTTACCAACTAATACCTATGTGGTTGACAGCTCGTGCAGCTTCTGACTTCAGCCCTGCGGTCTATGGACATTATCCCAGCTTACCACTGCGCCTTAGGTGTCCAATTATGGCCTACATGGTCTACATCTCGTTAACCACCAACTCCGGCCTCTGCGGCTTACGAACATCATCACAACCCATCGTTGTGATCTATGTGGCCAACAACATATTACATGGTCTACAACTTGTGCAGCTTCCGACTCCAACCTCTACAACCTATGAAACTTATCATAGCTCATCACTATGGTCTGACTAACCACAACCTATGTGGCTCACAGCTCGTGTAGCTCTCAATTTCGGCCCTTGTGGGCTATAGAAGTCACACAGCTCACCACTGTGGCCTCCTTGACCAACTACGACCTACATGGATCACTAATCATGCAGCTCTCGACTCCGGCCTCTGTGGCTTATGAACATCATCCTAGCTATCATTGTGGCCTATGCGACCTATTACAACCTACATGTTTTGCCACTCGTAGAGCTCCCGACTCTGACCCCTACAACTTATGGATGTTTTCACATCTCATCATTACGACCTGCATAACCAATAACCTATGTGGCTTACAACTCGTGCAACTCCCAACTCCGGATCATATAGCCTATGGATGTCATCCAAGCTCACCACTGTTTCTTATGTGACCAACTACAACCTACATGGTCTACAGCTTGAGTAGCTCCCGACTTCAGCTCCTGCGACCTAAATATGCCAGCGCAGCTGACCACTACGGCTTATGTGACCAACTACACTCTATGTGGCTCACAGTTTTTGCAGCTTCCTACTACGGTTTTTGTGGCTAACTGATGCTTCTGAAGTAGTTATCCACAACCGATGCAACCAACTGCTACCATGGCTTCTACTACGATCTATACGACAAGCTGGAGTTACAGGCGTCTACAACTTTCACGACGGACTAATATCAATTGAGTACGACCCTTGCAACCTCCTATCACCAAGAACCAAATACATTAAAGCCAGGCTACAACTATTATCGATGGACTACTATTATGCATGTACAATGATCAACCTTATTAACTTCATCTTTCCTAGCTCATGAGTTGTGTGGACCTATACACCAAGTGAATTATTTCAATTGAGCTAGACCTCATGGTTTTTTCTCTTTCTAGGGTTTTTCATGTAAAAATTAACGTGTCTCATCATTTTTTTTTTCTTTTACAAGTGTGTGTTAGAGTTCGTACAAAACTAAGATGCTAAATAGTCACTATGTCGTTCACTATGTCGTTGTGGGCCTTTCAATACACATCAAATATATTAAATAAATGAATATACAAGAATTTAAGAATTACATATATAAATATATAAAAAATTTGTAATAAATCTATTTGTAAATTCGGAAATTCCTCTTTAATTACGCTAACTATATTTATAATCAGTTATTTGTGGTGGAACTACTCCCATTCCTGAACTAATTGCTAATGTTATTTCTAAAAACAACATGCCAAGTGAGAAGATTTTATTCATTTTTCTTTCAGGAAGAGACCACTAAGTCAATTCCTATGTATGTATATATCTAACACCTAAATTTCAATTTTTACATATCTGCCACCCTATCTATGAGTGAAAAAATATAATTTACTTTTTAAAAATTAAAATAGTGGAAAATTTCAATATAATATGAAACATGTGGCTGGTATAAATGTAGAAATTAAAGTTTACTAAGACATGCAAATATATAAAAATTGATGATATGTATGCAATTGCATGCCCCTTTGTGGAGCAAGATCGTCCGGGTCGCATTCACTGTTTTTCTAATATTTAATGGCATGCCATCACACATCAACCGCTCTATTATTGTAACCCTTATCATCATTTAATCACGCCAAAAAGATAAGTGAAAATAAATGGATGGGATTGGGTTAATTCTACCTACTGAATTGTAATTAAAAATGTATAGAATTATGTAAAATGTTATAAATATATTTAAAAGATATTATTTTAAACCGTAAAGATATTATAATATTTAAATTAGTTATGTGTGTGTGCCGTATTTTCGGGCTTTTTTAGATGGCATCTGCACCTTGCAATCAGATGTTCGAATCCGCCTTTGTGAGGATAAGTCAAACGAATAAGCATATGAGGTTGGTTGGGGGCTTGTATCATAGCCTCCGACCAATCTTTAATATATATATTCGTTGTAGGGCCTAAAAAATTTCATTATTCATTCCAATTTATCAGCAACAGTCCTAATCCGTTCTTTCTTACGTGAATAATCATCAAACGCACAATTATAATTAAATGCTTTTACTGATAAATGAGACCTCAGAGCAAAGAATAAATTAGACGTCATTGTCCCTTTAAAAGAGAAATACAAGTTTTCATAGATTTATGACACCTAAGCTTTAAAAGGGTAAATATGGGTGTTAGATATATAAATACATATGATTTGTGTGGTAAGTATGTAAATTGCCCTTTATTCTCATACTCTTCTTGGACGAGTTATAAACAGTTTGAGTTTCAAGAATATATCATCAATTGAATTTATCATTTGGCATGAATCATGAGACATTTGGAACGAATCTTGAGATATTATTTAGCAATAAATGTTCCACTTCAAGTTAAAATTATCAAAAGCTCTAAATCCAACCAACTTCTAGTTAGACTTATCGGCTCAACAAGCCGAATCTAATGATACCAAAATCAATCCAATCCGTGTCAAATCAAGTCCGAATCAAGCATTTAAATCAGTTCTAGAGGATTTGGCCGGTTATTTGGAGGTAAAATAAACTCTAAATTTAATGTGTCTATAGTAAAATCGAGTGCCTTGACGAGATGAATCCAACGAGCTCATTATCACTGGTTTTTGAGGTCAAGAAGACCATCAGGTCATAAAAATATCATTATGATCAAAATAAATCAAATCGTTTGATCAGGTGGTTATGGTAGTTACTTGGCAAAGAACTAAAACATCAATCTTGGAGAGCCTATAAAAAGTCATCTCTCATCACTTGAGAAAAGAGGAGGGAGCAGAAGAATGAGCTCATCTCGGTGTTGTTCTAGATTGAAGCCCTAACGATAACTCCTAACATCTATAGCCTCCGATTGACGTTCGTTGGCCCCCGTTGACCACAACTAGCTGCCTAATGCTCGACGCCATTGGTGAACTTTGAGGGGTAACAAAGTACCTTGCTCAGTCACGACGTATATTACATAAGGAAGGAAGTATCCTACAGAATATCGAAGTGCATTGTAGAGGGCATTGAGGAGCAACAAAGTAACCTGTGGTCAACTTGCAGTAATTATTCCCTCCACTACAGCCTTTGTGGTCAATCGACGCTCTTACAGCTTATACCCACTATGACATATGTGGCCAGTTACTACTATACATGCCCACTACAGCCTACGTGACCAATTGTTACTATTACACACTTCCACTACGACATTTGTGACCAACTGATGCTTTTTACAACCATCCACTACAACTTTTATGACCAATTACTACTAGGGCTATCAAAAATGCTTATTGTTCGCGAACAAGTCGTGTTCGGCACGCCAGAGAATTCATATTTGATTCGTTTGATAAGCAAATGAGACGAACACGAATAAATTTTTTTTCGTTCGGTTTATAAACAAACCAAATATGAACAGTCCTGTGTTTGATCGTGTTTGAATCATTATTGATTGAAATATAAAATAATTTAAAATAATATATTAAAAATATTTGGCATATTTTAAAATAATTATATACTTTAAAAATTTATCATATTTTAAAAAATTAAATGATATAAAATTTATCTAAAAATTTATTATCATTTGAACAATTCAAACAATACAAACAAATTTGAAAGAGTTCAAACAATTCAAATAACTCAAACAATTTGAACAATTTAAACATTTCAAACATTTCAAACTAATTTCAAATTAATTTCAAACAAATCAAATCAAATACGAACAATAGCTTCATGACAAATTTCAAACACGAGCCTATTTAAAACACACTTAATTTTTGTGAGATTTCAAGATAGAATTGAGAGATTTTTTTTTATTTTTCTCTAAATCAATAGGAACATATTACAACCTATGTTTATAACCTAAAACGTGGAACAAATTAAGGTAATTTCTAAACAGAAAATGAATAAAATCTGACCTAATACTGGTAAGTAATTATTACGTGAATAACTTCTAATAATTACATACTAATTTTCTCCTAGTAATTATGAAGATTCTGTAATTATTACAGAGTGATTGCTTCTTCATAATTACGAAGATTCTACACTCCCGCTCAAAATGATGCTGACTAATCAAGAAGCATCAATTTGCCACCATGAAACTGATAACATTATTAGGACAAAAAATCCTCAAGCAGTGAGTGCCGAAGTCTGAGAGTGCAGAAGCTAGAGTGCCGAAGTTGAGAGTGCTGAAGCAATGAGTGTCGAAGCCGTGAGTGCCGAAGGCGAGAGTGCCGAAGCAGAGAGTGCCGAGACCATGAGTGCCAACGCCGAGAGTGTCCATATTGAGATGGCTGAAGAGGCTGGCTTACCCTTGACGTGACTTTAGTCATTTTAAAGAGGAAGGCCGGAGAAATTGCTCGTACCGGCTTGCCCTATAGTTTGAGCAGATGAAGCCGAACGAGCAGGAGTGGCAATCCAGAGTACCAAAAACCGTGAAGTATTGACAGGGCAGAAAGGCCCGAGCGGTTCCAGAGGCGTCAGTTCTGGAGGTGCAACGGAACATAATTTCGCGCGACAGGAGTAGGGAGTTCGCGCGGCAAGACTACTCCGACAAGACTCTCAAAGGTTTGTCGTGGAAGAAGTGGAAGATGGATAACTGATTTCAGTCTTCGAAGATGACAAAGATTCAAACTTGAAATATTCAACCTAACTCTGGGCTCTAGCGGCAGAGGAGTTCGCTGATTGCGCGGAAGAGGAAACCGACGGACGAGGGTTTCGATTGTGAGCAATCAAAGGAGGGATCTGGGTTCCTGCTAGAAGTTCGTGTGAGAGAGGGCTAGGGCCGGCGAGATCTGAACGCCGACGTCGAGGAAGGCCGGCGACACGTCACCGGCGAGTACCGAATGGCCCGTGCGAAGAACCGGCTGAGGAGAGTAAAGGCCGAAGTCCTTACACAAAATTTTGGGTAGGGGCTCTGGCGGCAGAGGAGGACGTCGCGAGCAATGATTGAACGACCGACGAGGATCGAAGGGCCGACAAGATTCGGTTGCGAAGAAGAGCGGCGCGATGAAACGATGGGAGCTAGGGCTCTGATTGCAGTGAGGAGGGACTGGAGGAATTTCCACTGCCTGCATGGAATTGGCTTGCCGTGATAGGAGTTTTCCTACTACAAATTGAGGTGATTGAGGGCCTGCAATTTTAGGATTCACTTGCAGGAAATATCCAAATTACAGAAAAAAAATCTAGAGGGATGAAGAAGATTTGATGGCAGAGGCTTGCTGCAGAAAAAAGCTCTGGAGGAGGGCCTGATCCAAAAAAGGCTCCAGAAGGTCTGATACAGGAAAAGCTCCAGAGAAAAGCTTGCTGCCAGAAAAAGTTCCGGAGGAGGCCTGCTACAGGAAATGTTCTAGAGGAGGCTTGCTACAGAAAGAAAAGTTCCGGAAGGCCTATTGAAGAAAAAAGCTTCCGAAAGAGAAAGAGCAGCTTAGAACGAAGCAGCCGAAGCGAACGAAGCAGATCGGGACGAAGCATTCGAAGCGAGCAGAGGACGAAGCAGTCTAATGGCGCCGGAGTCGAAGGTCGACGATGTTGCTAACGAAGGAGACGAAGGCGGATGAAGATGCCGCAGAACTCAAATAAGAGGATAGAGAAACGCTCCCGACGAGCAGACAAACGCTCTCGACGAGCATAAGAAGGCGAAGGCGGGATTCCTCCCTTCCCGCATGAAAGCCGGCGAGAATGGAGTCTTGAGGTCCTCTCCAAAGATTATCTATCGTTAGGGCAAAAATTTGGCTCTGATACCATGTGAGATTTCAAGATAGAATTGAGAGAAGAAATTGAATTGAGAGAATTTTTCTTTATTTTTCTCTAAATCAATAGGAACAAATTACAACCTATATTTATAACCTAAAACATGAAACAAATTAAGGTAATTTCTAAACAGGGAAATGAATAAAATCTGACATAATACTAGTAAGTAATTATTAGGTGAACAACTCCTAATAATTACAGATTAATTTTCTCCTAATAATTATGAAGATTCTGTAATAATTAGAGAGTGATTGCCTTTTCATAATTACAAAAATTCTACAATTTCAAACGAACCGAACATGAACACGAGCTTCGTTCATTCGTGTTCGGTTTGTTTACACCCCTAATTACTACTATAACTATCCACTATAACCTATAGAGCCAACTGTTGTCATTTCTACCTCCCAATATAATCTTCACGACCAACTGACGTTCTTGAAGCTTCAAAATACGACTTATATGGCCAAATACTACTATGACTTTCAACTACCTCTTCTAGGTCAAGCTGATACTATTACAACTATATATACAACATTTATGACATACCATTGTCTTTGTAGCAATTAATGATGGCCTTTCCAGTCCATTATTGTAATTATCATCAGGACCTACATTTGTTGCATCCAATTGCCGCTATTTCATTGAACTATTGTTGTACATTTATGATTATCAACTTTGTAATTACATCTTCTTTAATTTAGGAGAAGAGTGAACTTATGCACTATCAGTCACAGTGAATTATTTTGACTGGGCTATACATAGTAATTTTATCCCTTTTTAGAAGTTCTTCATGTCAAAAATTGTGTTGTCTTCTCCTTCTGCTTTTCTATTTTTTGTGTGTGCGTTAAATTTTCGTACAACACTAAGTTGTTTAACACTTAAAAAATGTAAAAAAAAAAAACTTGAGATTGTTCACATCTGTAAAATGGATAAGAGCTTAAAGGATTTAAATGAAATATTCTTAAAAAATATAACTCATCATTAAGTGTAATTTTTAACTCAAGGATCCAAGTGCAAGTTAACCTTCAAAATGACGGTTATATATGCTTATACTTGTTTTTTAAAAGTGAAAGAAACTAACTTTCATAATATTCCTTATTTCTTCCAGACCTGTTCTTTGCTGGCACTGATACATCCTCAGCAACAATAATCTGGACGATGACAGAACTGATGAAGAATCCAAGGGTAATGACTAAGTTGCAGCAAGAGCTACAATCCAATATCATCAACAACAACAAGGTTGAAGAAAGCGAGCTCCAACAGCTAGAATACCTCAAGCTCGTCATCGAAGAATCACTGAGACTGCACCCTCCTGCCCCACTTCTAGTTCCTCGCGAAACCCTAGAATCATGTGTTATTGAAGGCTACGACATTCCAGCCAAGACTCGAGTGTTCATCAACGCTACAGCCATTTCCACAGATCCAAAAGCGTGGAAGAACCCTAACGAATTTTGGCCTGAGAGATTTGCTTCAAGTGGCACAGATTTGAGAGACCAAGACTTCAATTACGTACCTTTTGGCGTTGGTCGTAGGAGTTGTCCGGGGGTTGATTTTGCTGCAGTTCTTGTGGAGCTGGCTTTGGCCAATCTCTTGCGTTGTTTTGAATGGAGACTGCCTGATGGAATGAGACCTGAAGATATTGATATGGGGGAGGCAAGTGGTCTTACAATGCATAAAAAAGTGCCTCTTTGTATGTTTGCTAAACCAATGATGTGATATGTTGTTATATTTGGATGATGATGATGGTGATGTTTTGTGCTTTTAAGTGAGATTGAAATGCATGTGTGGGTACATATCAACTTGTCCTTTTAGTAAGGCTTTGAATTCCATCTCCGCCTTTGCAATAATAAACTTTCATCTTTTTAGTAAGATTGAAATGTATGTTAGAAGCTTTTTGATAAAACTGAAAATTTATTTTCATTAGTTATTTTTGTACAAGTTGGATGCTAAATTAAATAATTGTGGATTGAATAATGAGTACTTTATGTTATATGGTTGGTTTGAGTTTTTTGTATAAGTTGGATGCCAAATAGAATACACTAAACAAATATACTTTTAGAAACAAAAGGAAAAATAAAATAAAATAAAATAAAATAAAATTTATCCCAAGCAAGACATAATTGATTAAAAGTTCTATTATTAGTTGCATTTTTTTTATTTCAAAGGTGAGAGTGCAATATTTTTCTTTTTAAAAGGGTGATTATCGTTTGTGTGGTTAAAAGATTCATTTTTAATTGTAGGTGCATTTACATGTATAGTAACCATACTTTCAATAACCATGATATTTTTGCTCAAATTTATATTAATGATAATAATAGAAGTTGAAATGGAGTACTATTGCATTTGCTTAAGTGTTTGTTTTTATAATGTCAAATAATTTGGGGCTATTTGAGATCACTTTTATTTTTTATTTATATTTTTTTTATTTGTATTTCATCTATTTATATTTCAATTTGAAAAGAATGTATTTGACTTAATATATGATTGTTTTTAAAAACACTCAAGGCATGAAGGAGCTTATTCATCCTTATATATATATATATATATATATATATATATATATATATATATATATATATATATATATATATATATATATATAGTCTATTAATAATTTGCAAAAACACCGACATATTTTAGAGATTGCTTCTCAATCTTCTCATTGGCAATTCTTTCCTATTGATTGACGCAAGGTAATTGAGATTGATTTATGTTGGGTAATTTTTTTTAAAATTTAAATTTAATATATAATGTAATTTTGAATTTGAAAATTGCATTCTGTATTTTTGAAGATAATGAGCTTGATAGACCACATATATCTAATAGTTTAAATAGTTGAACACGATACCACAAACGATATATCATCTTGAAAGATGAGCATATCACTTGTCAGTAGACTTAACTATTTAAACTTAAAAGTTTCCAACTCTTTTTTTAGTCTGCGAAATTTATAGCTGAAAAATTCTCCTATCTAATACACAGATTAGATAAGGTTTAGATTAATCTGAACTCTTAATTCTTTATAGCAACAAGCCCTTATAGTTAATTACATCTTAGATAACTGAAGACACCAAAGAAAACTCTCGTTTAAGATCGGGGTTTCGTTTTCAAGAATGCAACATTTAGGTTTCATTGATTTCTTGTAGGAAAGTCAAAGGGAAAGGCTCATTGTGCTGAAGAAGCTTTAGTGATCTCAAACTAACCTACGGTACATCTTTCAAAGGAAATTTATTTAATGCAAATTATTTAAATATTTGAGACTTATGTCTACATGTCATATACTAATAGCCATAGAAAATAAAAGGATTTGTCGTACGTAGTGACAATCTTGGAATCCTAAAACGGGTTTAGGACTAATATCGTACAATATAGAATCGTATGAAGTCATAAAAGATAGTGTGAGGATTTACGTCATACCAGACGAACAACCCCAAAGTCCTATAGGTGTATATTATTTAAGTCTATGAAAGATTAATTAAAGTTCTCCCTCCGCTTTTTGTTGTCGTCTCGACCACTGCTCAGAGATAACTTGTCAATTGACCACGTCGTTGTCTCGTTCCGAGAAAAGAAGAGAGAGAAGAGAGAACATAATTTAAGCAACTTATTTCAGATGTCTAATGTATTCTTTTACAGTGCATTTTGAATTTGTGTTTTTCGTTGTTAAAGAAAAAAAAATTAATTGTGTTAAGCAACACCGATCAAATGGTTCCATCATTCCGGCATCATAGTTAAATTTGAATTTACTTAGTCTAAACGAGTTTTTAAACTCATTTAAAAGGGAGAATTCTTGTTAGCAACCGTAGGTTATCTCATCTGAAGGATCCTCGTATCCAAAAGGATGATTTATTATTATGTAGTTATTAGTGTATTGAAGTTTAAAAATATTGTTTGTAGTTTTGAAAAAGAATATTTTGGTTGTGTTATAGGGAATCCAATCTTAAACGTATGCCCTATGTTTGCTATCTTATGGTACTGTATAAACATACCAAAAAATGGTAAAGAGTGGCAAAGTAGTAAAGTGCAATAAAAGAGGAAAGGTCAGTGTGTACCTGTCGTTTCTGACGATGCTTCAAAACACATTACAATTATATAGTACAAGTGTGTATAAGAGAAAAGAGTTAGATAAACATTTACAATTTAAATATAGAAACTTGAGCATGTATATTTTTATAAAAGGGTTAAGTGATATGCATATAAAAAATCAAAAGGGGTATAAGAATTTAAATTGAGAATAGACTCGGTTATAGACATTTTATTTGTCACAATCTCACAGGAAACTAAGGCATTGAAAGCTATGTATCAATATTGAATAACAGCCACCAGTAAAACATTTCTTAAGGTCGCGCAACTTCAAATCCCTACCAACTATCTGACAAGTGAACAGGTAAGAATCTTCAGCCTCATGTGGCATATGTCTATATGTGATGTTTCTGTAAGTGATGTTTATGTAATTTTGTAATTTTCAACTTTCCAGTAAAAGAGTAGTCCACAAGTCATCCAGAGCTAGGTTTAGAGCTACCAACAACCTATATAAATGAAAAGGGCAATATTATCAAATATTGGTTATTAAAATATTGGTTATTAAGAATTTCAGCTATATAAGCATGAATGCAATTTTACATCATCGCCCTTACCCCATATTTTCCAACTTATAAGCCAAATCTGATATTACAAATGCATTTTTCAATGATTTAGGTAGTTCTAATCCTCAAAAATAAAAATAGTATCCCAAAATATCATTGTTCAAATCATCCTTCAAATTTACATGGAATAAAATAAATGAGCCTTGACATTTATATACATACCAAATAACTCTTTAACATATTATTTAGGTAAGCACTTAAGATATATCATCGCCCTTGACATTTATATACATATTTAACATCCAAGATTTCATTTTTTTTATTAAGTGTCATAGATATAGAATACATTAAAGTTTAAACAAAGAAAATGTTTAAACTTAGTTTATATATTATTTAGGTAAGCACTTAAGATATATATATATATATATATATTTATATATATATATATATATATATATATATATATATATATATATATATATATATATATATATATATATATATATATATTCATATTTTTTAATTTAAGAGTTAGGTATATAGTATTTCAAAGATTCAGGATGTTTTTTTTTTCTTTCATTTCAAGAGGTTACATATATATTGATTTATGTCATTATTCCATACGGAGAACGTACGCAGTACACACGTAATATATATATATAATGGACTTTTGAAATTTATATATATATATATATATATATATATATATATATATATATATATATATATATATATATGTATATATATATATATAAACTTTGGATCCATGGATTCAAGTTTAAAAATGTTTCTTCATAAACAGAACCTTCTTTTTATAAAGTAAATGTGAAAATTTAAGCAGCATGATGAACTGTGTTATTCAAAATAAACTTAGGATTTTAATATACAGTATTAAGAGAATCCTATGTCATTCTTATTTTAATCATAAAGTAAAGTGCAACTTTCCTTTTGCATAATAAATAAGTCAACCTCATATAGTTCTTGAACTAATTCACATTTACTACAAAAATAACATTAATTCACAGTTCTTGCATAAACAAACCAAGGAATATAAGAAAATAGATTCTGTAACAACCCAATCCAATAACTCTTACATGTTGTACACTTTTAATTGCTTGAAGAATTAAGGAAATATGACATGAGAAAATTTTATTGCCTAAAAGAAAAGCTTATACTATAATGCCACTAAAAAGAATAAACAAATTATTGGGTCTTTGCCAAGCAAAAAAGAGTATTAGAAGAAAGAAACTCTCAAAATTCAAAGGGGCAATTACTCATTCATGTGCGAACAATAAGATCTTATCATTCCTGTTTGGATTCAAGAAGAAGCCTTCATATGTTCACCATTCGTCGTTATTTCAGCATAAAAGAAGATACCTCATATTTACCAAGAAACAGATCTCCTTGATACAGAACGATGAAACACAATCCATAAATAAATACCAAGTAAACTCAACAGCCATAGAAATGAATTCACATTCTTCGAATAGAGAAATGCAAGATGAATCTTTAAATCCAACTCACATTGATATTTTCTTTTTCTTGAAAACAAAGTCATATTCAATGCTCAAGAACCACAGGTAATATAAAATGGAAGCATCAAATCCCTTAATGACGAAGAAAATCACTTTGTAATCCTTAAAGATCAAAGCAAATATAAAGGAGAAGAGGCTCAATGTGATTAAATTAGAATATATATATATATATGTAGAAGAAAATCTTTTCTGAAATTAAATATTCCATCAACTAGAGAAAGAAAGAGGATAGATCTTCCCGAGTCAACCAAAAAAAAGTGAGCAAGATAAACAACTGTGGAAGATTGCAAGAAGCTAGGGTTCCTCCTTGGGTTGGCAAGGAGAAGTGGTCGGTGAAGGAGAGGTTCGGCGGCGAGGAAGGCCGGCGAGGAGATGTTCATCAGCGAGGAGCAAGGCCACAAAGGCGTTTTCGTGAAGGAGGAGAAATTTGGGGACAGGGGCTGCGTGCGGTGAAAATTTTACATACAGAAGACGTACGCAGCGCTGCGTACGTCACCCAATAGGAGGACATGTAATGTTTCGTGATCCCACTGCTTGTAACGTATAAAAGAATTCATTCTTTTCCGCGCATGACCCGCTACCTGGCCCGCGATGGTAACTCGCTAATAACCCTACTATACCCCTGCAATACGCCAGCAGTCGGGCTTCAGTAACGCGCTAATAACCCTGCAGTAACCCACTCGTAACCTTCCCCGCGACAATAACTGTGATGTAACCTTTGTATAACCTCGTCGTGGAACCGCGTGAATAACCTTCATGTAACCCATCCCCCACATGCTGCGGTACCCCTTAATAACCTCCTTGCAACCCTTCCGCACTCGCTATGCGGTACCCTTATAATAACGTTCAGATAACCTCTCGATAACCTACTAAATCAATATCAAATTCTCTTATAACCACGTGCGCAGCTCGAATAACCCGTAGTAAAAATTGAAAGCCAACAGTAAGAAATCATTTTCGAAAAATAGGGATTCGTGCGCCGCTAGGGTTTTCTTCCTCTTCAACGTTACGACAATCTAGGGTCTCTCATTGCATTTGTGAAGCAAGATTAAAATGGAAGAGAATGGCATCGCGGAGACTACGAAAGACCTGGTTGGAAGAGGGCAAGATTGCTGAGTTGGAAGAGGCAGATAAACCACAGTGCGAATAAGCAAAGAAAATGGCAAAGGGAGGTTGTAGAAGGAGTCCAAGAACAAGGATAGTGAATCTATTAAGAAGCCCAAAACCGTTTCAAGGTATTTTTAGGTCTTGCTTTGCTTTCTTATCCATGAAGTTTGGTGTTGGTCGTTATCTTTTTTTATGGTGCTATTTAGGCATACAATAACATCATCAAAGGAAAAGGGTCACATTTTTAACAACATAATAACTTTGAAAGTGATCATAAATATATACTTGATATGACATTGTCTTTTTATAAGTTTTAGTTAATATTAAATTTGTTACAATTCATAAATTATTTAGTTGATTGAATGAATATTACTCTTAGCATAGAAATAACAAATTTTACTCGATCACTTTAAATTTTATCATGTTATTAATATTTTTTAAAATGTAATTCTTTTACTTATTTTTATGCCCCAAATCGATTTGCATAGGACTTGGAGGCATTGATAATAGTGCCTCATTTGATTGAGATAATTTTAAACGCGGCCATCATTGAGATGCTTTGCTTGAAGTAGTTATATTTGTTACTTAGAAATTTTGATTTTTTGAAAGTAGACCCATTATGATTTATGTTTTTGATAGCATAATCATTATTATGTTATGTTGTTTGAAGTATTTGTATTTGTAATTTGAGATTTTTTTTAGAATAATTTTTTTTTTTTTTGAGATTTTTCTGTCAACATGGTGATCATCAAGGTGTTTGAATGATTTTAATTTATTATTTTGAACTTTACCAACTTTGTTTGCTTCTCAATGAAAGATTGGGTCCAAGATTTGCATATAATTTTAATTTGTTTATGCATTCATTGTGTTACAGATTTTGTCAACTCTATTATTAATATGCAGAGAATTAGGCCTATAAATTGAATTTCATCGTTGTATTTTATCGGTATAACATCACAAAGAGTTTTTGTTTTGAAATCAATATTCTTTGTTGACGGACCTTGAAGGCCTGATGTAGACGTAGAACAAAACTGATTTGATGAAATCTACAAGTTTTCAATTTCCAATATATGATTCTTTTTTTTGTCTGATAAGAATGAAAATATGAATTCAAAATCATTCCTCATTTCCCTATTTGTCTTGTTAAATTAATTTTAAATGAATACTTACTGTTTATCAAAATAGAAATGTTACAATTAAATTTATTTTAATGAAAACTTATTGTTGAAATTTTTTTCATTGGACTCTATTTTTTTGTCATTCGGATTTTTATTTGATGTAAAAGTATTATGTTGTATTCTTAAAGGTTTTTTAGCGCAAAATCAATGAACTGCTGATGTCGTCCATCTGCAGTTAGAGAAGTTCTAGAAAAGGTTCGACCATCAATCGACAAGGACATGTGGAATAAATTGGAAGCCATGAGTTTGGTTCAGTTTTTTAAACTCCCTCCGTACCCCCAAGATCATATTCTGACAATGCACATAGTTAACTGCTGGGACATTGATCAAGTAGCATTCAACTTGGGAGGGAAAGAGCTCAAATTTGATTCAAACCAAGTTGCACTTCTTGTAGGCATGCTCAATAAAGGGTTACCTGCATGCTAGAGTGATGCTCCGCCCGGCCCCATGGATGCAAACAAATAAAGACTGCACTACTTAACTTTTCACCAGGGGAGTCTTTTCATCACTTTGTACAATTATTAATCAAGCTTCTAATGACAAATTTATTATTTCCTTCAGGCAACTTTAGAGTGTCCAAGGAGTTGTCTTTTATTTGTGAGGATGTAGAAGCTTTTACCTCATATAATTAGCATGCTACAGTATGTGCATTTCTAACTGAGCAACTGATTGTCTGTGGCATGAAAAAAAGGACGGATCAGCCACTAGGATACATTACTTGTTTTGTTTTCCTTCTAACGGTTTGCCCTGTGCATAACTTCTAAAAGCTCATTTCATACTTCTGAAAATAGCAATGAATTATTTTATTATGTTTCACACAATTCTGGTTTTACAAGCACACGTCCTTGGTCCTCCCAGCAGTTCCTAAGGCTAGACCCCGAATGCTGAGGTGGCCAGTAAATATTTGGTGAAATTCTATAAAGATTCAACTAACCTTTATGAGGCTCAGACGTGCCGATGAAAGTTAATTATTTCCTTAATCCCTAGAAAGTATTATTATGCTCACGTGATACTTTGATTGACTATGATTATTTGTAATGCTTTGTAGGTTTATGATTATTTCCTTAAATTGAAAGACAGTGAACATCATTTACTTGGCCCTCCACTTAAAGAATCATCAAGTCTTGCGATGCTTTTCTTACAACTGTAGACTCAACACAGTTAACTAAAACATGACTAAATTTATAACAAAAGATCAAATGTAAGAAAGAATCTTCCTCCTCTCCAATAATAATATGATGATTTAGTGACATAGATCAGTGATGCAATAGTATTGTACCAAATAGGAGCATTTCTATTCTTTACCCTCTTCCGAGCGATATAAAGAACATTGGTTAATCCTAAGTTTAGTCCCCAAATTCGTAGTTAGGCTGGGAGGATACTGGCACTCACTCCAGAGCTCCCACTTCCCTTCGCCTGAAGGCTAACTCTTGCTTTGGTTTCCAAACCCTAGGATCAAAATGGGGATTTCAGTCTGTCACTCTAAAATCTCCAATTCTATGCCCATCAAAATATATTTCCTTATTTATTTGCACTCAATCCCCATGAACTATGTCACTCATTCGTGGACATTGAATGTGACCTTCACTTTTATTGTGGAACTCATAATCCTTTAGACAAATATGTTTCCCAACAAGTTTTAACAATTCAATTGGCCAGATAAAAAAGTAAATGAAGCATGAAATGAAAAGGTCATCACAAATTCTTCATGATAAATTTGCACATCATTTCCATATCACAACATCAACACATCACATGCAAAGGAGTAAGACAAAGAAATCTACTCAAGACTCATGAGGAAAACATGACAAAAGATGGATTTTATATATAAAAGCAATGTCATACAAATAGAATAAAGAAAATACAACTTATCTCAAACTCTTCCCCATGCAAATCTCAAGGAATTCCTTGGACTCCTCTTCTTTCTTCACAACAACACACAATTCTCTCTTTAGATAAGTAAGGAAGAAGAAATCTCTCACTCTTCCTCTCCTCCTACACTCCTTAGAAGGGAACAAACACAAAACCTAGATTCTCTCTAATGGACTCTTCACACTAGAATAATGAAAAGACACTCTCCTTTTTAAATCTTTGACTCCAAAATAGTTTAAATTCATATGCAATTGATTTCCCAAGAGTTTCCTCCATCAGCCCTCCAAAATCTATCCAAATACATCAAATTTAGAGTTAAATCGGGATGGGGCGCAGTCCAGCACAGGATAGGGCGTCGTCCGCGCTATTTTCTGGAAAATAGCCCAAACTCTCTATAATTTAGCGCGGTCTGGTGCTGGTGACAGTGCCGTCAAGATCCAGCTCAAAAAAATGCACTTTGTCTCATTTTGATCCAAATTTGCTCCTTTTTGCTTTCTTTTGCTTCAAAGGCCTAAATCATTGTACCTGCATGAAATCATGAAAACTACTCTTCTTTAAAGTGCAATATCATATTTTTAGTTGATCAATATCCCCCAAACTTAACTATTACTTGTCCTCAAGTAATATAGTTAATACATAAAATAATGATCTACTGCAATGAACTTTCTTTTTTCTAGAATACCATGATTTTGACTTAGATAAATACAGTAGTAAAATTTTCAGAAAGATCATTGAAAAATTCAAGTAAATTTTGCAGGTGTAAGGCTATCTAGTCATCAAGTCTAATAGTTCTAGCCTTCAATTCATTTCAAAATTGACTGTAGATTGTCCTATTAAGGCACTTAAAGAATTACATGAAAAGAAGTTTATGAGAACACCACTAGTAAAGATGCTAATCCATACATATATGTTCAGGAAAGTAATTAAGTTCTCCCTTTAGGTAGATTCAAGTGAAGCCAATTTTTTATTATGCATCTCCTTAAGCTTCTCCTCACTATTTCTTTTCTTTTTCTTATTTTTTTCTTTTCTTCTTTCTTTTTTTTTCTTTTGCTTTTTGCTTTTCTTTTTCAAGTGAGGATTACTATATCTGGATAGCCTTTAATAATTTGAACTTCACCCTTCTTATCCTAAATTTGGAACTTACCACAATCATTTACCTTATAGGCATTTCTTTAGCTTATTATTGATTCATCATAGAGTCTCAATCTTTTCCTTTCACATAAAGTTTTAAGATTCTTAATATTTCAAAAATACAGTTTTTCTTACTTTGAATAGTTGACTATAGTTCTATTCTCTTATACCAAATATCTTAGCCTACAAAATTACTTTTCATTACCAAAAACTTTCATTCAAGTCCACTGAAGTATTCAAATAAAATCAAAATATGGTTATCTGAAATTGAGCTTTATCACAGGAAATCATGTTGATAATTTTGAAATTACTTTTAACTGAGAACAACTAACTGTTAATTCTTTCCCTCCCAAACTTAAATTTTTAATATCAATAATATTAGCATAGGTAGAAAGAAATGATCTAAACATATATGTAACTCATACCTCAATATGTTGGGCTTTTCATACCTCTGAGTTTAGGTAGGTCATCTTTATAAAATTAGAACAGTAGGCCTGAAATAATTAAGAGCATTTCTACACACAAATATATGTTAGAATTTTGCAAGGTGAAGAAGTTTGAGATCTTAAAACATAAAACATCAACTAAAAACATCACACATTAACATATAACTGTTACAATGACAGATTAAACTAATAAACTAAATACATGCAAACTCCAATATCACATCACATCATCACAGTCTCAAGTGCATCACAAATACATCAGAAAATACTAAATGCAATGAAAATAAAAATACTAAACTACCAATCATCATCTGCAGGAGCTCCACCATCATCAGGTTCATCAAGGTGGTATGGAGTGTACTCAGGGTATGTAGGAAATACAACACTAGTGTCTCCCCTGAAAATCTCATATGTGCATCATGATAAGTTATATCATACTCTCACCACCGCACTTGATAATCATCATTTATCTTGTTCCTTGATTCTAGTCCCTCTACTCTGGTATTCAACTTTTCTAACTGATCCATAACATCATACAGAGTAGGTTCCCTAGATGTAGATGGTCTCTCCTGACTAGAAGAAGATACATAGACTTTCTTACTCCATTTCCATCCTACATGGGCTTCATAAGTCTTCAGGTTTAATTTACTTATGGGCTTCAAGGGGTGGACTACCTCATCATTATCTTCAGTTGCTACACCTGACTGAATACACAAGGCATGAATCAGGCTAGGGTGTCCTAATCCACCTGTAGTCTCTCCTTCTGAATTAGTCAAAATACTTTTATGAATGATAGCCCAAATATTGATATTCTTCATGTTCTGAATACAGTAATTCAGAACAGCTCTTTCTACAGTTACTTCACTATGATGGCTGGTAGGCATAAGTCTTACAGAAATGAAATATTATCAAGCTTTGGATATAAGATTCAATGTAGAAAGGGGGAAGTTAAATTTTTGCCTCTGTTTAATCTTCCATTCCCATTTTCCATCAGTCAAATAATTCATAACCATATCAATTACTTCATTATTAAGAGAAAAATTCTCATATTCACACAAGAAAGGTGTTCTCAACTGGTAAAATGCATTGATACGTGCGGGGGTAAACTCTATCATTTATCTTTTAACAAGGATATATTCACTCTCAGAATAGTATAAATTAGCATAAAATTCTCTTACAATCACCAGCATTGTTTCAACAGTAAAATAACAGAAAATTTCTCATTGACGATTAACAATTAATTCTTCGATCACACCTCCAGGATTTTCAAAGGCTTCCTCTTGAATACACTTCTTATTACTAAGAAATGTACTAAAGCGAGAATAAGCCTTGAAGTTTACAAATTTCCTCTCATCATATTCAAATTTTTTCTTCCCTTTTGCCATTCTTAGAGGCATTTTTCTAAAAATATCAAATTAATCCAAATAAATTTCAAAATAGCAATGTAATAGGCTCAAAAGTAAATTTAGTAAATAAGAACTTCATCACCATGGAAAATCTCCAAATTTTCTCTAAAAATCTCAAAGCTTCAGATCTTCCTAATGTAGGAGATTTTCACAGTCAAAATCGAAAAAATTTAGTTTAAAGTAAAGCTCTTACCGAGAGATGAAATTTGAACTTTTCTGGCCATGAAATTGCTTCAAATCCAAGTGCAAGTGAGCCCTAGGTGCGAAAATCTGCCTTGGCTGGAGGTAGAAGATGATGGTTTGGGTAAAAATGATGGGTCCTAAGGTTAAATCACAAAATTTGAGGGTTTAAGCCTCTTTTGTCTGTCAGGCACGGTCCGGGCGCTATTTTCGTTTCAATAGGCCAAAGTCTCTAACGTTTGGCATTGTACGACGCTGGTAGCTGCACCGTTCAAAGCCTGTTCAAAATCTGGGCTTCCAACTTTATTTTGCAATTTTGATCATTTTAAGTCCGCACCGACATCTAATAAGTCAATTCAAGCATTGAATAACGTATTAAAGCCATGGTAAATAATATTTTTTTACACAAACAACACAAAACATCACATTGAAATATATAAAATATAAATTACAAACATACATAAGTGACAATAAACTCTACACATCGTCAAGCCACAAAACACAAAATTTCAGCATCGCTCACAATGACGACAAACTAACGCTGAAAACTGAACAAGAAAACAAGTTCAAGCATAACATTCAAACAAAGCAAATTAAGTAATAAGTTCAAACACATAAACACATAAACGCAATAATTAAGTCTCTATTCCTCCTTAAAACTATCATCAACTCTTATATATCCAATTGATTGCACATGAATGAACAGATTGTAGAATGGACGAAACAAGAATTCTTCAATTGAATCCTCCTTAATCCAACCCTTTCTTCTCATCAAACTTATCAGACTTCCTTCAAGGTACTCAGAATGATCAAAGTGTTCCTTCATTCTCCAATCCAGGTGATAAAAGAAGTCAGATATATTGTTGATTGCATTTATAAGGTGTTGCATTTCTTTCTCTAATTTCTTAATCTTCTTTAAAATAATCCGTGAAATTTCAGGAAAGTAAGCAGGAATAGGTGTTGAACTCTGAGATGGTTGATCTTCAATGATACTCATGTCATTCATATCTCCAACTTTCTGGTTACTGTGTTTATCCATTGGGTCTATAGGCTTCCAGGGTAGAAGTACTCTCTCCCAATTTTCATATGGCGCTTGTGATTGATTGCAGAGAATAAATATGATGGAAGGATGTCCAAGCCCATAATTTGATCTGTGTACGATCAATCCAAAAATAGATTTCACAATTATAGAACTAACATCAATAGGCATCCCCATTTGAATATAATAGTTCAAGATAACACATTCCTTGGTTACTTTACTGATTTTCATAGTTGGGAGTAATTTTGCACATATAAAATAATGCAAGTGCTTCGACTTAGGATTTAGCAATGTGGTCAAAAAACTCACATACATATTATCTCTTATCTCCCATCCATCACATTCATCCGTCAAATATCTGTAAATATCATGCATGTTGTCTTTCGTTGGGGAAAAATTTAAATAGTGGCAGATCGACACATTCTCAATCATATATAAGTCATTAGTCTTTGCAGGAGTAAATGTGACAAACCTACCTCGCACATAGACTGATCCTTGGTTGATTCCATGAAGGTTTGTATAAAATTCTTTCACAACAGGGATGACTACGGTGATAGTAGTGTAACATAACACTTCCTAGTGTCTTTGAACAATAATTTCTTCAGTCTGAGAAGTAGGAGAATTCAAACCTCGATTCACAAAGACTCACTCCTTAATCAGACTCTTCTTTGAGATATTCTTGTTGAATAGACATTGCTCTTCAACACTGACAAACTTTCTACAGTTTATAACTTGAAATCTTAAAGTTTCGATCGAGTCGAAATCCATTTGGATGAAATTTGGGAACTTCTTTTTCTTTTCTCTAGTGGTTTTGGCATTTAGGGGTGATTTTTTGGAGTTTAAATGGAAGAAATGCCGCTTAAAACCGCCAAAATTCAAATTTAAGAACAAAAAATTGTTTTTTGAATAGCAGGGTTGTCCGGCGCTGATGACAGCGCCGTCTGGCGCTAGTTCAATTTTTTCCAAACTTTCATTTTGTTCAAATTCTTTCCAAACTTCGATTCGATTATTTTTTTAATATTTTTTATGATATTTAAGGAAGGGTGTGACTTAATTAAGTACAATCAAAGAAAAATAACACATCAAACAAGCAAAACACTCAATAACTATGAGTTATCTCCCACAAAACGTTTAGATTAACGTCGTCAACCCGACATAACCTTAAGCTATTCGGGTTGATCCAACATTAAAACCACTTTAAAATTAGGTTTATTGCCTTCAAAAAAATGGTTTTAATCTTTGTTCATTAACTTTAAATATTCTTCCAGATTTACGGTCTTCAATAATTATAGCTCCAAATCGATAGATTTTTACGATAGTGAAGGGTCCTATCCATTTAGATTTCAATTTCCCAGGAAATAATTTCAATCTCGTATTTTATAATAAAACTTTTTGTCCTTGTTCAAATTCTTTTTTAACAATTTTCCGATCATGTCATATTTTTCTTCTCTCCTTATATATTCTATCATTAACTATGATTTGTTTCTGATTTCTTCCAACTCATTCAATTGCAACAGTCTTTTCTCACCAGCGCTTTCAAATTAAAATTCAATTTCTTTATCTCCCAATATGCTTTATATTCTAGTTCAACTAGCAAGTGACAAGTCTTTCCAAAAATAAATCTATAAGGGGACATTCCTGTAGGAGTTTTATAAGCAGTTCTGTATGCCCATAAAGCGGTGTCTAATCTAGCAGACCAATCTAATTTCTCGAGATTTATGACTTTTTCTAATATTTGTTTAATTTCACGATTAGATACCTCAGCTAAGTCATTAGTTTGGGGATGATAAGCTGTAGAGATTCTATGATTAATATTATATTTTTCTACCAATCTCTGAATCAAATTATTCTTAAAATGGGATCCTCCATCAGTGATGATTACTCTAGGCATTCCATATCTTGTGAAAGTATTTTTCATTAAAAACCTTGAAACACTTCTAGCATCACACTTAGATAAATTTATTACCTCAATACATTTTGATACATAATCAACAGTAATTAATATATACAAATTCTCAAATGAATGTATAAATAGTCCCATAAAATCTAATCCCCAAGCATAAAAAATTCAACTTCAAAAGTAAAATTAAGAGGCATTTCATTTCTTCTAGATATACTGTCTATTCTCTGACATTGATCACAGGTTTTGATAAAATCTATAAACATCTCTAAAAATAGTAGGCCAATAAAATCCAGATTGTAAAATCTTATGCGCTATTCTATCAATTCTGAAATGTACTCGAATAATTTGTTCAATTTCTTCATAAGGCACACATCTTCTAATAATAAGATCTTTACATTACTTATACAGATTAGGATCATCCCAAAAATAAAATTGAGCATCATGTTTGAATTTCTTTCGTTGTTGCATTGTTAATTCCAGTGGTAAAATGTTACTAACGATGTAGTTTATAATATCAACATACCACAGTATATTTCCTTCTGTAATAATATACAGCTGCTCATCAGGGAAAGTTTTGATTATTTTCTTTTGAAGATCAGCCAATTTAGGTTGTTCAAGTCTAGATAAATGATCAGTTATTGATTATCAACCCATTTTTTATTGACGGTCTCAAAATCAATTTCTTGCATTAAAAGCATCCATCGAATTAATCTTGGTTTAGCATCCTTCTTTTGCATTAAATATTTAATAGCAGAATGATCAATATGCACTATACATTTGGCTCCAATTAAGTAAGATCTAAATTTTTCAAAGGTATAAACGATAGCTAATAACTCTCTTTTTGTAGTACTGTAATTAATTTGAGCATCAGTAAGAGTTTTACTAGCGTAGTATATATCTTTAAACATTTTATCATCTCTTTGTCCTAAAACCACTCCAATAGCATAATCACTCACATCACACATTAATTCAAATGGTTTCTCCCAATCAAGTGAAACTATTATAGGAGCAACGATTAATTTTTCCTTTAATAAATTGAATGTTTTTAAACATTCATCATTAAACTCAAACTTCTTATCTTTTTCCAAAAGTTGGCATAGAGGCTTAGTTATTTTTTAAAAATCTTTAATATATCGCCTATAGAATCCAACATGTCCCAAAAAGCTTCTTACCCCTCTCACAGTGGTTGGAGGTGGTAATTTTTCTATAATTTGAATCTTCGTAGGATCTACTTCCAAGCCATATTCAGAAATTTTATGCTCAAGCACAATTCCTCCTGCAACCATAAATTGGCACTTTCTTGGTTTAGGAGTAAATTTATTCTTTCACATACCTCTAAAACTTTTTCTAAGTTGCATAGGCATGCATCAAATGAATTTCCAAATACCAAGAAATCATCCATAAACACTTTTATTCCAACATCTATTAATTTGCTAAATATGGATATCATACATCTTTGAAATGTTGCAGGTGCATTACATAATCCAAAGGGCATCCTTCTAAAAGCAAAAGTTCCATAAGGGCTAGTAAATGTAGTCTTCTCTTAATCCTTAAGAGCAATAGGTATTTGGTGATAACCGATATATCCATCCAAAAAGTAATAATACTTGTGTCCAGCAAGTCTGTCTAACATTTGGTCTAAAAAAGGTAAAAGGGAAATGATCTTTTCTGGTGGCAGAATTTAATTTTCTATAATCAATAGATATTCGCTAACCAGTGACTTGTCTTGTCGGTATGATTTTATTTCGTTCATTTACATCAACAGTCACTCCTCCTCTTAGGAATACAATGAATTGGACTTAACCAAACACTATCTGAAATGGGATATGTAATTCCAGCATCTAAACACTTTAAAATATTTTTTTAACTACTTCTTTCATCATTGGGATCAGTCTCCTTTGCGGATCAACTCTAGGTTTGTGTTGTTCATCCAACAGAACTCTGTGCATATAGATCGAAGGACTGGTTCCTTTAATATCTGCTAAGGACAAACCAAAAGCCTTTTTGTATCTTTTTAAGGTATACAGTAATTTTTGTTCTTGATATTCATTTAAATCTGAAGATATAATGACTAGTAAGGTATATGATTCTCCTAAAAACATATACTTCAAATGATTAGGGAGAATTTTCATCTCAATTTCAGGAGGTTTTATGATAGATGGAATTAAACTTTTATCTCCACTTTCCATAATATCCATTCTTTCAAATCTTTCCTAAACAAATTCTAACTCTTCATTCTTTATATCATCTAAATCATCTTCACTTTCACTTTCACTTTCATCCTCACATTCTATATTCTCTTAAAACACTTCTTTATAATGATATTCTCTCAAATAATCACAAATTTTCATTCGAAAGCACTTATCATCTTTTTCAGTTGAAGGGTATTTTATAGATTTCAGAATATTGAAATTCACCTCTTGATCATTAACTCTCATAGTTAATTCTCCTTTTTGAACATCGATCATAGCTCTCCCAGTAGCAAGGAATGGCCTTCCCAAAATAATTGGTATTTCTTTATCTTCCTCCATATCTAATATAATAAATTCCACTGGAATGATAAATTTATCCACGTTCACTACTACATCTTCCACAACTCCTTTAGGATAAGTAATAGAGTGATCAACCAATTGAAGAGTCATAGATGTAGGTGAAATTTCTCCTATTCCCAATCTTTTAAAAGTTGATAAATACATAAGATTAATACTAGCTTCCAGATCACATAAAGCTCTTCCGAAAAATTTCTCACCTATAGCACACGGGATAGTGAAACTACCATGGTCTTTAAGTTTTTCAGGAAGCTTCTTCTGAATAATTGCATTACACTAACTGCTACGTGCAACAGTCTCGTGGTCTTTGAACTTTCTTTTCTTTTTAAGAATGTCCTTCAGAAACTTTACATAATCAGGCATCTGCTCTAATACTTCAATAAAGGGAATATTAATCGTTAATTTCTTAAGGATTTCCAAAAATTTTGCAAATTTGTTATCCCTAATCTGTTTTTTTAATCTTTGGGGAAACAGAGGAGGTGGCTTTTCAACAATAATCTTCATTGGTTCAATCGGATATTCTATGTATGGATATATCTTATTAGAACCTTTTTTAATGTCCACTTCCTCTCTCTCAAGTTCAACTTCTTTTTATACTCTTGTGTCCAATTCTTTTCCACTTCTTAATTAAATAGCCTTAAATTGCTCCTTGTTTTGATCTTTTGGCTTGATCTCAACATTGCTAAGAAGATTTCTCGAATGTCTATTATTAAGCGCAGTGAAAATATGTTCAAATTGATTCTCAATGTTCTTCATCGTAACATTTGGAGCTTCTATTTTGTTACTTATATTCAAAATTATTTCTTCCGTAGACAACTTCTTTTCCTTAAATGTTAGGTTACTATTAAAACCAGGAGGATAAAAATGTCTATAATTGGTATTTCCTTGGTTGTTCAGATTTCCAACTGGATTCATAGAATTTTTCCCCATTGCGGGTTAACAACAACATTGTTATTATTCCAGTTGAAATTTTGGTGATTCTTCTAACCAGGATTACAATAATTTGAATAAGGATTGTTGAGTCTATTGTTACAACATTCAAGGTTTCATAAGGTGTTTGAGATTCTATCATCTGTCCTGATGAATTTTCCTCTAACATTGGGGGTGTTTGAGAATAATTCATTCTATATTGATCTATTTTCTTCGAAAGGGTAGAAATTTGAGAGACTATCATAGTTATCGCATCAGAATCATGAATACTAGCTATATCTTAGAATTTACCCGCTTAGAGGGTCATTAAAAATTATTAGTAGTCATCTCTTCTATTAACGAATATGCTTCTTCAAAAGGTTTTGACACTAATGATCCACCACCAGTAGCATCTATAATTGATCTCAAAGATCCAACTAATCCATTATAAAATGTCTGAATTGTTAATCAGTCTAGTAAAACATGATGTGGACACTTTCTCATAAGATCTTTAAATCTTTTCCAAGCTTTATATATAGATTTTTCATCAAACTGACTAAAAGATGTGATATCATTCCTCAGCTTAGCAATTTTTTAAGGAGGGAAATATTTTGACAGAAACGTTTATGAAATTTCTCCCCAAGTTCTGATAGATTTAGGTGCTAACGAATTTAACCACACCTTAGCCTTATCCTTAATGAAAAAAGAAAAAGTTTAAGCCTAACAACATCATTCGACACTCCATCGTATTTAAAGGTAGCACACAGTTCTAGAAAACTAGTAAGATGTAAGTTAGGATCTTCATTATGTGTTCCTCCAAATTGATTATTCTGTACCATTTGGATAATGACAGGTTTAAGCTCAAATGAATTAGCAGCAACATTAGGGTTTTGGATAGTTAAGTGAATTTCATCTACTGTTTGATTAGCATAATCTCTTAAAGGTCTTGGTATATTTTCATTTTGATTGTTTTAATTGTTAAAGTTGTTCACTATTTTGTGAGGATTTTCATATTGTTTTTGTTGTTTTCAAATTTTTCTAATAGTACGCTCTAATTCAGAATTGTAAGGCACTAGACCTAGAGATCCGATACTACGCATACAATCCTAATAAGCACACTAACAATAAATAAGCACACACAATTATGACTAGTAATTCAAATAAGTTTTTAAATACTACCGAATTAATTTTTATTGTTACCTCCCCAGAAATGGCTCCAAAAACTTGGTGCAAATTTTTTAAATTGCCAAAATTTATGAACTCAGATTTATATATATATATATATATGTATATATATATATATATATAGTTTTCTATTGAGTCACACAATTAAACGCAATTATACGTATTACCCAAGTAATACAGGGCTCTAATGGAGTTCTGGTTATCGAACCCATGAGGAGGTATTTAATTCTATAATGAAGCATAAAAATCACTTTACAAATCACAGCACAATAGCATAATTACTAATAAAAAAAGATAAATAAACAATTTTAGTTACTAATTCTACCAAAGTACGTTATGACTTCCTAACACAGTTAACTAAAATAAGACTAAATTTATAACAAAAGTTCAAATGTAAGAAAGAATCTTCCTCATCTCCAAAAATAATATGATGATTTAGTGACATAGATCAGTGATTTAATAGTATTGTTCCAAACAGGAGCATTCCTATTCTTTACCCTCTTCCGAGCGATATAAAGAACATTGGCTAATCTTAAGTTTAGTCCCCAAATCTGTGGTTAGGCTGGGAAGATACTGGCTCTCACTCCAGAGCTCCCACTTCCCTTCGCCTGAAACTAACTTTCGCTTTGGTTTCCAAACCCAAGGACCAATTGGGGATTTCAGTCTGTCACTCTAAAATCTCCAATTATACGCCCATCATAATATATTTCCCTATTTATTTGCACCCAATCCTCATGAACTACGTAACTCATTCATGGACATTTAATGTGACCATCACTTTTTTTGTAGAACTTATAATCCTTTCGGAACATATGTTTTTAAACAAGGTTTAATAATTCAATTGATCAGAACAAAAAGTAAATGAAGTACGAAGTGAAAAGGTCATCACAAATTTACCATGATAAATTGACACATCATTTTCATATCACAACAACAACACATCACATAAAAAGGAGGAAGACAAAGAAATCTACTTAAGACTCATGAGGAAAAGACTACAAAAGTTGGAATATATATATAAAAGCAATGTCATACAAACAGAGTAAAGAAAATACAACTTATCTCAAACTCTTCCCTAAGAGAATCTCAAGGGATTCCTTTGACTCCTCTTCTTTCTTCACAACAACACACAATTCTCTCTTTAGATAAGTAAGGAAGAAGAAATCTCTCTCTTTTCCTCTCCTCCTACACTCCTTAAAAGAGAACAAACACAAAAACCAGATTCTCTCTAATGGACTCTTTACACTAGACAATGAAAAGACACTTTCTTTTTAAATATTTAGCTCCAAAACAGTTTAAATTCGTATGTAACTGATTTCCCAAGAGTTTCCTTGAGCACTCCTCCAAAATTCATCCAAATACATCGAATCTGGAATTAAATCGGGATAAGGCATGGTCTGATGCAGGATAGGGCGTCGTCCGGCGATATTTTCTGGAAAATAGCTTAAACTCTCTATAATTTACCATGGTCCGGCGCTGGTGATAGCGTCGTCTAGAGCTAGTTCAAAGAAATGCATTTTGCCTCATTTTGCTCCAAATTTGCTCCTTTTTGCTTCATTTTACCACAAAGGCCTAAAATCATTGTATCTGCATAAAATCATGAAAAATACACTTCTTTAAGGTGCAATATCATCAAAAATAGGTATGGAATAAACATTAAAAAGCTATCAAATTTTCAGTGGATCATTAGGCTAGGAGGATATCGGCTCTCACTTCAGAGCTCCCACTTCCCTTCACCTGAAGGCTAACCCTAGCTTTAATTACCAAACTTTAGGACCAAATTGAGGATTTCAGCCTGCCACTCTAAAATCTACAATTTGACGCCCATCAAACCACATTTCTCTATTTATTTGAACTCAATTACCATGAACTATGCAACCCATTCATAGACATTGAATGAATTATCCACTATTGTTGTAGAACACTTAGTTCTTTCAAATTTAATGTTTCACAACAAATTTTAACAATTCAATTGACTAGTTTGAAAGTAAATAAAGTTCAAAGTGAAAAATCATCACAATTTCTTAACATTTTTATGCACATCAAATCTATATCAACACTTCACCAAATCTCATTGCAAGAAGAAAGACAAAAAAATTTACTCATAATTCATAAGGAAGATAAGAAAAGATATGAATTTATATATAAAAGCAAAGTCATACAAACCATAAAAGTAAATACAACTTATCTCAATTTCTTCCCCAAGCAAATCTCTTGAAGTTCCTTTGAATCCTTTTCTCTCTTCACTACGATACTCAATTCCTTTTTAGAATAGTAAGGAAGAAGCGATCTCTAACTTTCCTCCTTCTTCAATACTCTTTAGAGAAGACTCCCTCACAAAATAAGACTTCTACACACTTACCACATACTCTCCAGAAACCCTAACACACTCTCCACAAACCCTAACATACTCTCCTCACTCCAAACGACTTCTCTCCCTCTCCTCTCTCTCTTTCTTGGCACCCAAATCTATTTGAAATACTTTAGATATGAAATCCCCAAGAGTTTCCTCAATAAACATTTCAAAAAGCATCCAAAAATATTGAATTTGACTTCCACCCACATTGGGCGTCGGCGGCGCTAGACCGCAATTTAAATTCTAAAGTCACTCGAATTGGGCGTCGGTGGCGCCAGTAGGCTGAATTCTTCATTTTGTCTCTTTTTGCTCCATATTCGTTCCTTTTCGCTTCTTTTTGCTCCAATCACCTAAAATCATCATACATGCAGCAACACATGAAGAATACATTCCTTTAAAGTGCAATATTAAAAAAATAAGTACAAATTATATAGCAAAAATTTAACATATTTTTGATGCATCAACAGTTATGTGAAAAGACTCCCCCTGGGGATGCGCTCGTAAAGCTTAAGGAATTTTACACTCTTACCCATTAAATGGGATTGGGCTTGTAGTGTTTTCAAATGTTTCAAGTTCATTTATGTTTTATTTTAACTATTCCTTAAGTGATATTATATCATACCTAATTCATTACTAATCTCTTAAATGACTAGGGTTAAACATGTAAATTTGGAAAAGTTTTGTAAAAGTTTATTTTATCTTGATTAAAAAGAATTGAATTTTGTTTCTCCATTAGTTGAGGGTTTAAATTAATGACTTATGAATATCCTAATTCAGAGCCCTTACTTTGGATACTCTAAACTATCATTTCTTCATATTCAAAATAATTCAAATAATTGCAATTTTACCCTTTGGTAGAAGATGTTGTGAATGAATTGCTACCCAATTACCCTTAGGTTTCATTCATTTCAGAGAATTAATCATTATTAATTAATGTTTAAAATGCCCCTAGGTGTTTAACCCCATAACTCTCACATTTTAATTTAAATGATCATGAAAGTTCATTGATCGATTACTAATGGGTAAATTAAGACACCATAAGAGAAATTATATTTTTGTGACATTTATTTATTTTTTGTAATTAATTAAACCCTTAATTGTGAATTTCTAATTTTAATTGATTTGACTTTTCACAATATTTTTTCTATAATTAGAAAAATTTTATAGTGTTACCCAAAGTCAGAGGGCCAATTAGAGAAATTCTTTTGTGATTTCTTGAAACATATTTTAATTTTTATAATTTTTTAAATAATTTTTACAAAATAAAATAATTAGAAAAAAATATTTTTTAAATTTTAAAATATAATTTTACTTATCTTTGATCCCTCTAAATTTAGAGAACTCAACAAGCTTGATTTCAGATATTTTTATTTTTATTTTTATTTTTATTTTTTTGAATAATTTAAGTGGAAAGAAACAAATTCATTAGAAAATTATGGCTTTTGATGTTATTTGTGTTCTCTGACTCTGGAAAAATCAAGGAATATTCCTAGGCGTATGAAGAATAAGCCCTCAAAATTTAAGTCAAAATGAGCAATATTTAAATTTATATGATTTAAATATGTTTTGGGATTTTAAATTAATTTAAAATAAAATATTAAATAAATGTTTTTAAAATATGGTCAATAATGTTCTTTTCTATTCACTGAGTACATGAGTATTTTTATTTTATTTTTTTTATTTATGATTTTTGGAAGTTAAAATCAATTTTCTTTAATTAATTAAATCACGAAATCTTTATTTTTTAACTTAACCATGTGTAGCTGACCAAGCCTAGGAAAATACAAAAGCCGACGCCAATAACACCATGATATTACTCAAATAAAATTGGAATAAAATCGGAATAATTCTGGTGTACAGCGCAAATAATACCATACCAGCTCCACGTGTCCATGCGGCACTCTGCCATTTGCTTAGTTTTCCACGTCATTGCCTGATGATGCACCAAAAATATGTTAGATTTTTGTAATATAATTTGTACTCATTTTTGGTGATATTGCACTTTAAAGGAATGTATTATTTATATTTTTTTGTAGGTATGATGATTTAATGTGATTAGAGCAAAAATAAGTGAAAAGCAACGAATTTGGAGCAAAAAGAGGCAATTTGGCAAAAACAACAAACTAGCGCCGCCGGCACCCAATTCAAGAGAGCATTTGAATTAAATCGTCGGGACAGCACCTCCGGTGCCCTATTCAGTATCGACGGCACCCAAGACGGTTTGGACACGATTTTGGGCGGTTATTGGCCATAGACATTGAATTTGGACGTTTTTTGGAAGGGTGCTTGAGGAACCTCTTAGGAAATTTGTCCCTACAGTATTTTAAAGTGAATTTGAAGCCAAAAAAGGGGAAGAACGTTAGAAAAAATGTGGAGAATGATTAGAGATCTTAGAATAGGTGTAGAAATGTAGATTTCTATCTATTTGGAGAGATTGGTGAGGGGATTTTGAGAGAATTTGTAAAGGTTTGTACTAGCATTGCATGGATTAGCGGGAGATTTTGTGGGAGAGGTCTTCATATGTCTTTCAAAAGAAAAAAGCTAAATATCGTGTTCTTCATTATCTTATGATTTTGTAAACACTTATGTAGTGGATTTGTTTTGATGAAATGAAGCTTTTCGTTGTATTTTCTTCATGTTTTGTGATGTCTTTCTCTTACTCTTTCTTCTTATTTGCAAACAGTGACATGAGAAGATTATGTTGTTATTTTCCTTTTAATTTTCTTTTACATTGAGTAGGATTCATGTTTAGGATATTGGGATGCATGCTAGAAGAATTTTTAATTATAAATGTGATGGTTTTTACTTTCACTTCATTTACAATACAAAAGGAGCTCGTTGTAGTGTTAAAATTTGTTGTAATTGCATTAAGACCCGAGTGGGTAGTGTAATTCTCAACAAAGTGAAACCACATTCAAATTTCATGGATGGTGAAGTTCATGGGGGTTGACTGTAAATGAATAGGGAAATATACTTTGATGGGCGTAAAATTGGAGATTTTAGGGTGACAGACTAAAATTCCTAATTTGGTCCTAGTGCTTGAAAAATAAAGAGAGAGTTAGTCTTCAGGCAAAGGAAAATGGGAGCTTTGGAGTGAGAGCCAATATCCTCCCAGCCTAACCACGAATTTGGTGACTAAACCTAGGATTAGCCAATGCTTTTATGCATAGGAAAGAGGGTAAAGAATATGATTTCTCCTATTTGGCACATACAATATTTAATGCATCTCATTCCTAAACTTTATCTGATTCACTATGTAAGAATTGTAGATTTTATTATCTCAAAATTCACCAAAATAATCCATCCAGAAAGGCTTACCTATAGAATTAATATTTTCCTTTAGGAGTAGTTATTAGTTATTTTAAACATAAGACTTACCTTTAGGAGTATTTGTTAGAAAAACCACTTATATCTACCTTCCAAACTAAAGTTTGATAGTAGTAGACTAAAATTTGTCTAAGGACCTCCTACCTCACTTCCCTGTGTGATCGATAAACGGGACTCCACTAGAGTCTTGTATTACTTAAACTATACGTATACTTGAGTAGAACCTCTAATGTGTACACATACATACCAATATAAAAACACGCAGTAAAATAGCACACGCATGAGCCACATCACTGGATCAGTGCTCCGTTTCGTGCACCTTTTCTTCATATGGTTTGATCTCCACCGTTAATTTAACACATGAGAAAATGGACGTCATCTATTCATCATCCCAAACTAGTCCTAGCCCGAGAACCGCCCACCTTAAAATGCTAGGATCACCTTAGATACTTAACTAAGTCGAGTGGACTTTGATCTTATATCTTCATCTAAGTGATTAGAACATATATATAAGGCTAAGGATGAATTGTTGATTTCTTTTACAAAATTCTAAACTGTGGCAAAATAGGAGTTTTCAATATACCTTTGCCCAAGAGGATCGCCTTGATTGGGTGGTTGCGAAGTTTCCCTTAAGTCCCACGAACCTCCTCTAAATATTGATTTTCTCTGAGAACAGGTCCAAGTATTAACTCAACCAAAGATGGCTCAGGTTTGTTCTAGGGCTAGGTTAAAGGCTGTTGGGAAGGTGGATTTTGACGGGGAAAGTTGTTTTGCAGTGTGAGGAAGCTTTTAGAACAATTTATTTGAGGTTTTGTTGGAGTTGATTTTGGAAAATGAAAAATTCCTATTTTTAGCTTTGAAATTAGGGTGTTGTGGTGGATTAGAATGGCCAAGGATGCTTAGAATTTGATGAGTGAATAACACCAATAACACCACCTGGTGGTGTTATTCAACATTTTATTGAGGTATTGTTGACTTAAGAACCACAGGTGGTGTTATTGGTGTAAGAATCGCCACATTTCCTCGGTGTTATTGGAGAGGAAATGGAAGTGCAGAAGTTACTAAGGGCGAACTACCCGACCAGAGGGTGTTATTGTGAGAATTACTCGAAACCGCAGGGGTGGTGTTATTGATTGTAGTATTATGGTTTTATTACGGAATTGTAGTGCCTTATCGTGGGGTTATGCGGAGACGGTAGTATTATGGTGTTACTACAGGTGTATTGTGGTGTTATTGGCATTGTACTACGGTGGGTTGTGGGGTTATGCAGTGTTGATGGTATTGCTATGTTATTATGGTTGTATTATTGTGCTATTAGGAGTTTGCGATGTCGTCTTATTGGTGTTATTAAAGGTGTATCGAAGTGTTATTGGCGTCGTATCGTGGTATGTTCCGAGGATATGAGGCGGTGGTAGTATTGCTGTGTAATTATGGTTATATTATGGTGTTATTAAGAGATTGTGGCACGGTACCAGTGGGTTATGCGGCGACGGTGTTATTGGCGGTAGTATTTTGATAGTATTATGGTGTTATTGTGGAATTTCGAGGCGGTACCATGGGGTTATGCGGTAGTGGTAGTATTTTTGTAGTAGTGTGGTTGTATTGTGGTGTTGTTGGTGTTTTGCGAAGGTGTTATTAGGGACTTTTGTCACGGTTCGGTGTGTGGTGTCATTAATGGTTTACCATGGTGTTTTTGCGGGGTTGGAGGTGGTGTTATTTTAGTTAGTCAAGGTTTGAAGTGGTGTTATTGGGTGTTTGTCTTATGTTTAGCTCAAATCAAGCCCAAACCTAACCTAAACCCCTTCTCCACTTTAATTTAACTTAGAGACACATGGCACAAGGCAATTGATAGATTGGTGCATTTTTAGGGGTTGTCGTGTGGCAAATTTGAGTAGGAATCTGACAATTTTGGATTTGGTGGAATTTGATGTGAATTGGATCTGAACTTGAATGTTGGGTGGATTCAAAGTGAATTTGATGTGAATTTAACTAATTTAGCAATAACGCTTGAAATTTGGTGGGGTTGAATTTGATTTGGATTTTGGTAAACTGTAAAATGAATGTAATTATATTGTGGTGTGATGCAATGTATGTGAATTATGCATGGCCAAGCTATTCAGGGTTTCCCTAAGGCCTTTAAATCCTATGGGAGCTCTCTTTAGGCATCCAGATGTTTGTCTTAGCCACTTGATCAAATGGGGATGACATGAAACAACCAATGTAAGGCCTCTCAAAAGAGCTAAGAAGTGGTTTGAACTTCTAAATAGGGTGGGTTTCATCACTAGTCTTGTAGAATAGTCAATACAGAAATCCTAAGACTCCTAGTCTCTAGGAGAAAAAGTTAGACCTCATAAAAAATGAGGTCAACACATGTGAATATGGGTTATGTTTCTTAAGCAATAAAATCAAACACTTGATTATTTTAATATTCATATGTTATCTTTTCCCGTTAAGACTTAAGATCTCATTAATTTAGTTAAAATGAACTGAAAAAGAGTAACGATATTTTTTGTTTTCTACTCAATATCGAAATTACTCATTTTTAAACAATTTAAAAGGTTTTCTTAAGTGAAGTTCGAAGTGATTATGTTTCAGAAGCTTATGAGTTCTTATTAAAGTTAATATTTTCTAAACAACATTTATTTGTTCATACTAAACTATTATAAGCCGTTTAAATAAATCAGAAATTTCTAGCATGAGTTACAAAATGAAGTAAATAGTATTTTGCTGAGCTATGTGATCTACATATCATGTTTATAATAAGGTATAATTTTTCTCCCTTAAACTTGTTTTTTACACACATGCGTACAATAAAGTAACATTTAAGATATACAACATGTAACTATAGGGGAATAGTAAAGACGGGTTTAATCACATGAATCAAAAGTTAAAAAATTGAAACAATATCGCAAAAATCTCAATATAAGGATTGCCACCTCATAGATAAACAAGATTCAACCAATTTAAAATGAAAACTTTTTAAGCAAATTTCAAAACAATTTTAGAAAAAAAAATATGTTTAACACAACAGATAATGCTTAGGCTGCCTCCCAAGATAGCGCTTAGTTTAAGATCATCAACATGAAAAATTCTAAGACATCTCTCTATACTGGGACTTCGAGCTTAAAGTGTCAACTTAGTAATTCTTGATCATTCGTTTCAAATTCAGCTTGTCCTGTAGTTTCCAGTAAGGTTGTGTTCTAGGTTTCTTCCAAAAAATTATGATCCTGTTCTAAACACATGTTTTGCAGTAACCTTTTACTTTCAACTAGATAATTGTTAGTAGTTCCAATAGGTTTACTACGATGATCCCCTAACATATATGGGTTTAATGGATGAGTTTCTTCTACTGGAAGAGTAATATCTTCGTCAGTCAAGTTGCACAAAAACTCATTAATTATTTCATGCTCTTCCAAGTGAACATCCTTGGATTCCATAAATTGGATTTTTTTCACCCTAGCCACGGCTTCAATTCTTTGAGTTTGATTATTCCTAAAGGCTTGGAGAAGGTCTAATGATTTTAAGACATCAAATGTAATTGCTTGATCATTTTCTCTCAAAATTACATTCCCCTTCTTAACATCACTAATGGCTCTGCCAGTAGCTATGAAAGCTCTTTAAAAAATTACCCGCATTTTTTTATCATTTTTTAAATTCAAGATGAGGAAATCAACCAATAAAGTAAACCTATCCACAGTAACATGCAAGCTTTCAACTATGTTGAAGGGATAAGCGACAGATTGTTCTGGCAACTAGAGCATCAGATTGAAAAGTTTAATTTCTCCTCTTCCAAGTTGTTTGAAAATATTGAGAGACATAAGGTTTACATTGATGCCCAGATCACATAGTGCTTTCCACTAAACTTAAATTCTATTGTATATGGGATGTTAAAACTACCAGGTCCTTCGGTGGGCTTCTGCAGGCTTTTGAAGGAATGAAGGTGGAAGTTTAGTTGGGTTAATTGGAATGGTGGGGAGCACTTTACCTAACACGATTCTCACAGATTTATTGGATTTTGGTTGGTTGGCTTCCTTCTTTACACTCGTCCTGATTCCTACCACCTTGCACTGCTCCAAACTTTGATATTTTGGATTCACTTCATTATTACTGGGTAGTACTTCTGGAGACTAGTATTCATTGAATTTTCCACCAGTTCTAATTGGTTTTCTAAATTTAAGATGGCTATAACTTGACTTTGTAAGTGTTCCCCATGTGAATGACTAATTCCTCGATATGCGATTTTTTTTTGTGGAATTAGCCTGGAATCCTGGTGTGGATATTGGGGTTTCTAGGATTGGTTTCTTGGGTTCTGCCACCTACCAACATGGTTGTTTTGATTGTTCCTCTATTGCTGATTTTTGTTATTTCAAGAGAAATTTGGGTGATTCCTTTAACCTGGGTTGTAGGTGTTAGAATAAGGGGTTAACAAATTCTAAGATTGAGATGCTACGATCTATCACCAGTCCTATAATTAACCAATCATTCGGTAGCAACCATATCAGATTCATCGCTATATTGTCTAATTTTTTAAAAAAACTGCAGCAACTTGGGTGGCCAGGATAGCTAAGACATCAGATTCATGAACACTGACTACCTTCTGGGTTTCACTCATTCAGTGGGTCATTAAAAATTCTTGGTGGTCATTTCTTCTATGAATTGGCAGACCTCATCAAAAGATTTTGACATTAAGGATTCTCTTGCAATGGAATATATTATGGATCTCAGGGAACCTATCAGTCCATTGAAAAAGTTTGAATGATTAGTCAAACTGGTAGGGCATGATGTGAGTACCTCCTAAGTATTTTTTTGAACCTCTCGCAAGCCTCATAAATGCATTCTCTATCTATTTGAGTGGATGAGGTAATCATTCCTAGGTTTTGCAGTTTTGGAAAGAAGGAAATATTTGGCAAGGATTGTGATATTTCCTTCCATGTCATGATTAATCCTAGGACAAGAGATTCATGCCATACCTTAGCTTTATTTTGCAAGAAAAAGGGAAAAATCCTCATTCTAAACTGCATCGCTGGTGCCGCCGTTGTATCAGAAGGTGAAACATAATTTATAAAAATTGACCAAGTGAATATTGGTGTCTTCAGTGGTTAGTCCCCCAAACTGGTTGTTTTAAACCATTTGGGTTATGACAAGATGCAGTTTGAAAGTGATAGCCTCAGCAATGGGGTAGTTGATGCTCATGTGAATCTCTTCAACAAAAGGGTTGGTGCAATCCCTGTGTGATTTTAAGGTAGGGGAATTAGGGTCATTCATCTCAATAAGTGTTTCAGAAGTTAAGTGCGGTCTCCTAAGATGTCTAAATGTATGACCGATCTTAAGGTCAAAATGGGCAAGTCAGCCTCAGCTCCCTTAAACATAAAAAAGATAGATTAAAACTATACAACAAATAAGCACAATAACCCAGACAAGTCAGTCAACACACTAACAGGAAAGTGCAACACACAATATGCTAAAGAAATATAAAATAAATTATCAGCTAAAAATTTTGGCTTTTTGGTTTTTTTAATTTTTATCTTTTTAAACTTTTCAGCACATGCAAGGAACACAATAGAAATATAGATGCAATACTAAAAAATAAAGAACACAAGATAAAACAAATATATAAAAATACCAACTTAGATCCTATCATTTTCAACTAAAGTTCTTCTAATAGCAAATACAATTATTAACGCATTTCCCCTGCAACATCGCCAAAAACTTGATGGGCCAAAACTTACCTGGATGTAAGTCAACCTTACAATTTAAATGCATGTTTCAAATAGTAATGCGGTTCAAGAGTACCGTATATCGATCCCACAGGAAAAGTGTTATATTTGTTTCCGCAAAAAAATCTTTAGTTTATTAATTTTGTTAACCTAGCTTAGTTTTTATCAAACAGAGATTTTTAAGTCCTAATGTCCTAGCAAAATAAAGTATTTAACAATTGAAAGAAAAACAGACAATAAAAGGGTAGTTCGTGAGTTCTTACAAAATAGATGAGGCTCATGCCTTTGTGACTCAGTGATCAAGGAGATCATGATTTTTTTATAAATGTTTTCCTATGTGATTAATGCCAATCAGAAGCATAGTACTCCTTATGCCTATATCTTTGTCAAAAGAAGCCTATAATTCATGAAATTGAGGCTTCCGCAATTTCCATGGCATTCTGTATGACTTTTTTCAATCCCCCGGGATGATTGCATGATTTCACTGAAATATGTCTATCCTATCAAAATTTTGTGATTAACTATTCATGTCTACTACGCAACGGTTAGAAACTGTAGTTTCATGAAATATTATAACTTCTTAGTTGACCATACCAGAAGTAAATTAAGTTCAGATGTTAACTAACAACGTAGGCCACGAATGTACAAGAAAAAGATTAACGAAAAGACATTACAAAAAATCTATGATGAATCTACTACTTCATACATCACAGAGATATAAAGAAAAGCTTAGTTGCTCATTATGAAGAAGAGCACAGTGAAATACACTATATGATAATCTATTGCAAGCAACATGAATATAAAAAACTTACAGGAAACTATTGTCTCTGCAAAGCAACTCCTTTCCCTCTCATAAAAACTCTCTCACAACCCACAAAGTAAAGAAAAACTCACCTTTAAAGGTTTTCACCTAAGGAGAAAGACAACTTCAAGGGATCCCTCAAAATCTCTCGCAAACTCTCTTCTTTCAGCCTCCATGCCTTCTCTAATGCAGAACTTTCTAGAAGCTTCGAGATTTGATTTTATAACAAGAATCACGGTTTTGGCCATCAAAATTTCTTCCTAAAGTGTTTCCTACTCGTCAGTGTGGTCACACCCATTTCTGGCATGGTCATGTCACTATACTGCCTGTGTCGGTGTGGTCATGCCCGATTGTGGTGTGTTCACGCCGCCCTACTATGTCATATGGCATGGTCACGCCATTTCTGGCGTGGTCACACAAGACATGTTTGATAGGTGGCGTGGGAACGCCGCCTTTATTCGTGGTCACATCGCTTCAACACAATTTTTCGCTAGTCCAACTTCGTATTCAATTCCCGCATCCTGCACAACATGAACAAAATATCTTTTTTAAGTGTAAATCTATGATAAATAAATTAAATTAACATGTAAAGTACAAAAATAGTAGGTAAGATGATGTAAAATTGATACATGTCAAAGATAAAATAATAACTTATAATATCAGTAGTAGCAAAAATCCATCCTTTGATCTCAGAAAGAAGCTTTTGTATATGAATATCACAATTAAGCTTACAACCTGCTAACCACATAAAGCTTTTCAATTATAATATGACAATCAACCATGTTCATCTCAGAGCATTTAATGGTAATAACAAGGCATTTTCAATGTAAAGGTTTGATGGTAAAATCACTAATGTCACACACATCTATTACAAAGAAGAATTAAAAACCTTAAAATAGCAAATAACAGATTTAGAGAAGTCGATAACTAAATTATAAGCATAACTGAACCTATTCAAGTTCTTTGACATATATTGCATGGAGAATGGATTAGCTTCACCTAAAATCATCGAACATAGATGATAGAGCATCTATTATAATAACATAGAAATAAGAGGAAAGAGGACATCCTTGACACAAACCAGAAAAAGATTTCAAATAATCATTCATTTCACCATTTATAATAGCAAAAATACAATGACTAAAAGCACCACGGAAGCCCAATTTAGTCAAGTAACCATAAATAAATTCTCTATCCACCATATCAAAGACATTCTTTAAGCCAATTTTGGAACAAAATCTCTTACCTAAATCTAAAAAAGTATTTTTAATCTAAAAAAAGAAATTTATTTATTTATTTATTTATTTTTTATGAAGCGCAAGATAATTCGAACAATAAATTTCGTTAGGCTTATCCCGTTACTTTCCATATATATAATAAATTTAAAATTTATCATACAAATCCACCACGCCTCCAACTGCCGGGCAGTGGTTCTCGCCGGGCATCTCCATATTTCCGCGGCAACTAAACATGCCCGGCTTTTTCGGGCAGCTACCTGTCCACATCCGATCGTGCGATGATGACGATAGCTAAGCCGACTTTGCATGTATCCCGCTCCCAGATCGTGTGCATTTGGACGGACGGGATTATCTCGAACGGAAAATAAAAGCAATTAAATAAAGCTTTATTAAATAACTTATTATTAGTGTTATTTTATGTTCTAACGAAGCGTCTTCCCGGAATCCGTCGGCGGCATGTAGGCTGGTTTGATTGAACTGGCGGAAGAAGGAAGGAAACGAAGAAAAAGGGAAATTTCTGTTGGGGAGAGTTCGTTGGAAAGGATTCGAATTCGTCCCGCCGGGGAAGAGCCGGCGAACTTAACTGAATCGGCGGCGGCGGGAGATGGGAGGGGGTGAGGTTCGATGCCGCTGGGGAAGGGAGGGAATGATGGTATGAAGGGGCTAGGGTTTGGGTCTGGTGGAGTGGGAGGACGGGAGATGGAGGAGTGCGAGCGGGAAGAGGGCGAGGCGTATTTGCGAAAGGAGGAGGATGGCTACATCGATCCCGATGTCGACCTTTTCTATATTGTAAGGAGACTATCTCATTCCCTCTTGAAGCGTGTTTTGGTTTTGAGGAATGTATGCATTGGCATTGACGTTTATTTGTTCGTGTAAGTGTTGAAGAAGATTTGTTGTTTATTTCTGTTCTATTTTCTCCGAGATTGCTTTGGATGGTGGCGAGATGGATGGAAGTTGGGAAGGGTGGCGTCGGGCTTGTTCATTATTGTCTTCATTTACTGCTTTTGATTCAGGCGATAAATGAATTGACACCAGGCAGTGCATTGTTTTTTTCCAAAATTTTAGACTTAAGAAGAAAGTGTGTTTTCTGTTTGAACCTTTTTGGTTTCTTTTTGAGAAAAAGGAAATTAAATTGCTGTAATTTTATTTTTTATTTTTGTTCGATTTTCTTCTTGGATACGAGTGAATTTTTTATACGCAATGCGAGGCCTGGACCACCCCGTCGATTTCATATATCTTGGGCAAATTTCTTTGTCTTCATTTTTATTTTTCATTTTCTCAACTCTCAAAACTATAATGATCCTGTTCATCAAGAGATGATTACAATGTTAAGGTTTTGTATTTGGAATTATTGCAACATCTTGCAGAAAGTGTGTTATTGGTTTAATCAAAGGCTTCATGACTTCAAATAATATGTTTCATTTGGTAATTTTTTTGGCTACTTTGCCAATATCTGAAAAAGAGAATGGCTTAACAACGCAACATCAACAGAAGAAGCCTTATTATATATCCATGTATAAAGCCATAAATATGTCAATCAAAGATCATTTGAGAAATTCTTGCATGTGTTTTTTGATAATTTCATGAGTAATCTCTGTCTGTTCAGACTACTTTAAATTGTGGTTCCATGAATGCCTTTTGGTTTACTTGATATTCCTCCTTTAGCTGTATGAGTAGTGTTTCTTTGGACTTTATGGCAGGATGTGAAACTCCAGCATGTCTTGGGGCATCTTCAGAGAGAATTTGAAGGTGGAGTTTCTGTGGAGAACTTTGGTACGGTTTGCTTTGTTGAAATCATCTCTTAAGCTTTTTATGACATGATTATTAATGGTGATATCTTTTATAACTGATTTCAGGGGCAAAATTTGGTGATTATGGTTCATTCTTGCCTACCTACAAGCGTTCTCCTTCAATCTTCTCTCAATGTGGAAGCCCACCAAAGGATACTGGTCATACGGTTGTCAGATCCCCTAATGGTTTATCATGCGAGGTAGTTGCTTCTAAATAAGATGGAAATACCTTTTAATTATGAAGGAAATCATTTTTATTATCTTAAAAGGACAAGCTTTTGAATCAAAATCTAATAATTATAAATCCATACTTACAGGGTGCATCTAATAACGCATCAATTCAAATTGATGCACCTATTGCAAAGAATTGTCCTGTTTTAACCAAGGATTTGGATTTGGGAGGCTCAGCAAGAAAGGATGCTTCCACAACTGTATCTACAACTAGAAATCCTGTAGAAGATAATGATTTAATTAACAAAGGACCCAAAGGTTCTATCCGGAATACCTTGAAAGTTCGCATAAAAGTCGGACCAAATAACATCTCAGATCGAAATAATTCTGCTATCTACAGTGGCCTGGGTCTTGAACTCTCACCGTCCTCATCCTCAGAGGACAGTCCCGAAGGAATTAAGGATTTTTTTGAAGATTCTGTTACCAATGTGTCTCCACAGACCATCCTCCAGGTAAATTCCCAGCACAGATGTTCCATTGGAAATTTTGGGAAATGCTTTCTAATGCGGTATTGTTTTTCTGTGCAATGAAGCAGATGATGACAAACTTTCCCATTTCAGACGATTGCTTTCTTTCCCCTCTTCAAGAAAATTTGCTGAGGTTGGCAAATAAAGGGGAGAACATCAATGGAAATCACAGAGGGGATCTTCTTAGTAAGAGCATTTCTGAGGAAATCTCTATTTCAGGTCAGTTGAATTCACCACTACGCAGTTCCCAGGACGGCGAAGGTATTGTCTTGAAGTTTGTTCAAGAAAACACGCAAATTGGACTAAATAATGAGAAGGTTTTTGAGAAAAAAGTGGATGTTGAAACAGGGCAAGATCCCACCATTCAAACTTCTAGCATCCCTCTTTTGTTAGATTCTAGGACTGCTGAATCCAAAATATTGGTTAGAAAAGTTGATTCTAAAACTCAGGAAGACTCGGCCATAGGCACTAAGAAGAGCTTTGATCAGCAGACTGAATCACGTAGGATTTTGCTGAATGACAACAATTTCCAGTTGAGGCTAGCCAACAGGAACTCATTTGACTCAGAAAGAAGCATGGGAGGTGGCGGCATTGTTGGTTTAAAAGAGAGAGCGGTTTCTTGTAATGTGAAGCCTAGCCCTAGAGTAAATTTGACTAGGGGAGAGTCTTCCGAGAAGAACATGATTTGTGGGAAGACTGATCTTTCTTGCTTGCTGAATGATTGCACGGACATACCTGACAATGGCATGGAACTTGATGGGCCTAAAGTTTACGAAGATCACATTATTGGAACTAAGCTGAATAATGCAAAAAAGACAGATGTACTTTCTGAAGTCAAACGAAAGTTGAAAGTGAATGCTTCAAATGCTACTTCAGAAACCGATCTCCCCAAAAAAACTACGGTTTCTCTTTGTTTATTGCCAGGAAAAGATGAAATGAAGTTACATTCAAGAGAGGGTGTTGAAATCAAGTCCAAACAACTGAAATCAATGAAGGAATCACTTCATGAAGATCTCAAACATTCACAAAGGGAGGTTGCTTGGGAAGGAAAGGATGAGGTAGCGCCTGGTAAAAGGAAACTTTCAATTGCTAAGAACAGGATAAATGATATTAAGATAGCGAAGAAAAAGCCTAGGGTGGGATCCGTTGATAAGAAGTCTGCTTTTTCGTCGAGTAATGAAGCATCTATACAAACATGCACAGATGCTCTGATTTGTGATCGCTCGGTTACAGATGCAGCTGTTGCAGCTGGTCCTATTGTAATTAAGGATAATTGGGCCTGCTGTGATAGATGTGAAAAATGGCGCCTTTTACCAACTGGGACAAATCCTGATGATCTCCCAAACAAGTGGACGTGCAGTATGCAAGTTTGGCTGTGAGTTTTTTCTCCATGTTTCATTTGATTGAAGTCGGAATATTTTTGCGTAATCTTTATTTATATCTTCAAGGTACACTCCACTATGCTTCTTCTAGCATCAGTTTTTTTCTTTTGAGTGCTTTTACTACCTGATATAGTTGAAGAGGGGAGTTGAAAGAAGATGAGATAGAGAAGAAGAAGAATTGAAGAGCATGGAAGAAGGAGAAGAGAAAAGAATCTGAAGAAGAAAAGCAGCTGCACATTGGAGAGTAGGAAATTAAATATTTGAATTCATCAAACATAATCCCTGCTGCAAGCATAGTCCTATATTTACTCTCAAAGCTAATAATATCTGCCTAAATGTTTTAAGAATGTTTTTATATAATGCTTTTATTATTTGTGGATATCTATAGTGTGATCATGGGTAACGTACCAAATAAGTACTGGGATTTGGATCACAATTTGATGTGGAAGATGTGGCATTAATGATGCGATCATTCCAAAAAGGAACGGTGACTAAGACCCTATGGCATGCACATCACTGAAACATCAACATATGTTGATGCAGAAGAGCACAGATTTGGTTTTTGGCTCCAATGCTAATGATGTGGCTGAAGAGGGGAATTGGAGAAGAAGAATAGAAGAACATAAAAGAATGAAGAGAAAGAAGAGCCCGAAGTAGTGTAAGAGCTGTAGTTCAGCGAGTAGGAAATCGAACATCTTAAGTTATCAAAGACAATTCATATTACAAAATATAGTCCTTTTTTAGTTTTTATAGACTCAAAAGTAATAATGCAATAATGCTTTGCCTAAAATATGTCAAGACTAAAACAGAAAGAAATAATGTTTTTATTACAAATATGAACCATGTATTACATCTAGGAATTTTTTTTAAATATGGGCACTACTATCGTTATATTTGTTCAGCATACTAATCCGATGGTGAACTATTTTTTAGGCCTGTTGGAATGAACCATTGTATGATCAGTGAAGATGAAACAACAAACTTCATGAATTCACAATGCCATGCATCCCTCCTTGAGCTCGACCACTCTGCTCCATCAGCATCTTCAGCTTCTTTTCATGGTATTAATTTCATTAAAGTAATTTTTATGCTTGATATTTTGAAGATAATGCATTTAATGAAATATCAGTCACTAGCACCTGATCATTCAAATCATGTGTCGCTCGCTTGTTCTGCTAATAATTATCGAATGTCTTCTAATAAATCTTAATGCAGTAAATCAAGCAAGCTGTCAGATAGGCTCGATAAATGACACAAACTGCAATCATGTAAGAAATCTAAGTGATGCTTCCATGGAAACACAAAACGTAAATCTCAAGGCTAAGAGGAAAAGTCTTCAATGCTCTTCAAATGGAGGTCTGGTATAGCTGGAAAAATCATTTTAACTTTGCTTGTGTTTGTTGGATTTTATCTGATGTTTCCTTTCCAATATAATTAAGAAAGAAATGCTGGAAAAATGTATTATTTGTTTATTTTTCATTTTATTCGTTGTAATTTCTTTCCAGTTGGTATTAGGCAGAGCAAGGATTCGAAATTGATAGGTAAGGGATTGATCAATTCAGATATTTCTGGGCCAAAGAAGACAATCCATTCCGATGGCTTACATCTTATCAACAAAGATAGCAAAATAATCTCTGATTTAACGCCAAAAGTAATGCCACGTTTGGCTAATAGTTCCTCTGCTGCTGATTTCACTGGAAAGCAGATGGGGAAAATTGAAGATAAATTTTTAGGCAACTCTGTGAGGGAGTTGAAAGGTAGTTGTTCCTCACTAAATGGGACCATGAAGGCACATGTCGTGGTTCATACAGGCAGAAACTTTAAACAAGCAGGTCAAATAAATTCTGAACTTTCTGATAACTCTGTAATTCCTGTTAAGAAGAGAAAAGCAAGAGAGTGCCATGAAATCCAGAATAATCAAACTGCAGTGGTCATGCTTGGGGAAGATAGCAGAAGTGTGAAAAAGAAGGAAAATAAGTCTAATACATCAAGCTCTGCAACAGAGGCTTATAGCATGAGTAAAATGACCGATGCAAGTGATAAATCACATGATAAAACCAAAAGGAGTAGAACAGGTATCGATGAGAAGGTGGATAACCAAGTTGCTGCCGTACACACTTCAGCCGAAGGTAACTTGAATTCCTTAAAATTGTCTAGCTCAAGCTCTCCTCTGGATTTTGTTCTTTCATCTCCTTTAAAGGCTTGTAGTTCTGATAAGTTTTCTCAAATAGGAAATTCATTTGGTAAGACTTGTGCTAATAATTTTGGAGCATCTACCATGGAAAGATCAAATAGATACTTTGGTGGAGAAGTCAATGGCAAGATGAGCCAATGCTCAAAAAAAAAGGAAAGCAGTTGTATTATCCAGGGAACACCAGTAGGAAGATCTCCAGGTTGTCAATCTAGGGTTTTGAGTCGGTTGGATGGGGTTTGTGATCATATTAAGGCATCATCCATCCTAGATTGTGGTAAAGCCGAAAGTGAAGCCGTTGGAATCAATGTGGTAAATTCTGTGCCAACCTTCTTTGATAGTCACGGCAAATATCATACCGATCCTTTGAACCCATTCAAAAATCATAGAAAATTTAATGAAACCGCTGGGAATGCTGAAGATATTGCTAGCAGTCATTGTGAAGACGGGACCGTGATATCTGAGTCAGGTAAGAGATTATGTTTCAGGAATAGGACCAAAACTTCTGAATTTGAATTCAATAAAGAAGGTAAGATGAAGTTATCAAATGTTTTCTCTGAACAAGAACTTCATTCTTTGAGGAATGGCATGCAAGGCACACCAAATCAAGGTCTTGATTTGATGTCAAGCACAAAAGCAAAAGGGTTCGAAGTGTGTCCTACTGGTGAAACAGCTAATGGTTTGCTGGAATTGGATAAACTGGAAAAGATTTCTGATCGTAAGAACGGTGCACAAAATGGTAATTTGAGGCATGAAAAAGCTGAAGAGCTTTCTGGTCAGCCCCCTATGAGAAAATGTGTAGCCTCCAATGCTGCTCTTGTGGCCATGAAAGAGGCCAAAGAATTGAAACATGCAGCAGACCGTTTGAAGGTTAGCTTGATTCCTGCAATAGATTTACTTGAATTCTTACTGCTGCTTAGATTTCATATTGAAGGAAAGTCATTCTCCTCTTATTAATGATAACAATTTATCAAATTTGAACATTTACACAGAATTTAGGACAAGAACTTGAAGGTATTGCTCTCTACTTCCAGGCAGCCTTGAAGTTTCTGCAAGCTGCTTTTCTTTCAGAGCCATCTTGTAATGTTGACATCAAATTTGATGAATTAAATGAATTATTGAAGACTTACAGTCAGACGGCAGTTTTATGCGAGTAAGTCAGTTTACAGCTAGAAGTTATTATGATGAATCTCAGTGCACATACGTTTTTGAAATATTTGTGAATTTGCAAAATATTAGCTTATCTAGCTTATCTTACAGATGTTCCTTTCTAGTTAAATACCTTCTACGTAACTGTAATCTTAATCATAGTAGAAGTTGGTCGTAATTATGACAGCAATGGAAGGAACATTACGGAAGTTAGCTACCTGAAAACACCAATATTTCCTCTTATGCATTTTGTTCTTGAATTCTACCTGTCATGCTGTTTGAAATGCAGAACATATGTTGAAAATCTTATGTTTTATTATTAATGTGCATTAGTTCCCCTCTTGCATTTGTGTGCATTAGTTTCTAGGGCTGTACTGCGATGCCATTATCACCATATACGTGCATTGTCTTGTGCTGATGTATATTTATTAGCTTTTGACATTTTCTTCTTTCCTTTTGATCATGTTGTTTGTGTTGTATTTCATTTTCTGTACGATACATTCCCAGATTCTTTTAGTATTTATATTTTGATTGGCATGACTTCTATAAATAGTTTAAGTTATAAATAAACTCTTAAAGCTTATTTTTCTCAATTTGGCTCGAGAGTTTGGAATTCTAAGGTGGGAACGGAAGGTCATATAGGGGAAGAACTATCTAACATTTTTATTTCTTAAACAAAAGCATCTAAAATAAAAAGTCATTTAATTTCACAAAATCTAATTTACAACAGTTTGTTCAAATTTAAAACTTTTACGGCCAATAGCAAAGTAAAAACTAGAATATTGTACCAATCTCTCTGGACTTTTCGACCTTTGTACACATACTCTTCAGGATCCATTTATTCTAAAGAAAGTTTCTTGAAAAATGTTAGCAACTAGAGGTATATGTTAAGCTATTCAGTGACAAAATATCTCTAAATTATAATAATTCACATTTTAAAATATTATGTAAAAAAATAGGAAGCAGTAAGAAGAAGACGGTAAAGAAATCAGTTTTATTGTTATTTTTATTTACCTTAGTTTTATTGCATATATCATATTTTATTTCTTTCTTTTATTTAATATTGGTTTTAAATGATTAAACATATGAAAAGTATGAAATTTTCATTTTTAAAATAAAATATTTAAAGAGTGAAAAAAACTGTAATTTATTTCAGAAATGAAAAGAACTATTATAAAATAAAAATGTATTTACTCTGTTCTGCACAGTTAATTGTCATTTCCTGAGACCAACTTAAATATTTGATGTACCTATAATAACACATTGAATTTGATTAGCCATTATTCATTTTTGAGATTCGTTCATGTTTATACTAATTTTACTATTTTATTATTATTATTATTTAGCTAATTTTACTTGCAATTTATCTAATTAGTTAGCTCCTTTTTATTTTATTTGAAAATATATATTGTTGAGGCTAATATAACACAATTAAATCAATTAACTAAACTTTTTTTTTTTGCATGCTTGAATTAGGAGAGGGGTTTATGTGAGTCATGTTGTCTCGTGAGCTAGCTTGACTTCGGCTCGATAGGTTCCTGTCGGCCGCTTAAAGTTGCGTCTTTTTTTTTTTAGATTTAATTTAATGGATATATGTATATTAGTTTTGAAAATAAGATTTTTAAATTTTAAAATATTAGAATGAGAAAGGACGGATCTCATTCGTTAAGTAATTTGGATGAACGAGCGTAATATCGCAAGTAACGCATCTATTCCGAAGAATAGGCACCCTACTCGACAATATCGCTCGATCAAATAAACCACAAAATTCATGACATCCGTTCTGGTCTGCGAACCTTTATGTGGACCGACAAATTCCCCTATTTAATACAAAGGAATTAAATAGGGTTTATATTATCTGGGGTCTTTAAAACTCCCTATGTAGGCAAGCCCCATAGTTAATTACCCCTCAAATGACCGAAGTCACTCGAGAGAACTCTCGATTTAGATCGCGGGTTTCTATCTTCATGAATCTAAGAGGTAAGGTTTTCAACGAAATGAGGTAGCAGGAAATCCAATAGGTGAAAGGTACAAGAAGGAAATGTTATTTCGGAGTCAAAGAAGAAGGGTAGGGGATGTCACGGATCTCGAGGAGGACCTCGAGGACGTCCCGTACTATCCTATGGTTGGGCTTTTAAATTTTGGAAAGGATTTATTTTAATTTCAATCCTGCAAATTAATTATAGAATTACGTTCGCATAATGTCCCGATTATGCAACTACTCGAAAGATAGGAAGCGCTCACGTCGTATCGGACGACAACCTCGGAACCCTAAGCGAGTTAGGGCTTATATCGCACAGAGAGGTCGTGCAAAGCCTAAAAGAACGAGTGAGGATTTATGTCGCGCTAGGCGAACTACCTCGAAGTCCTGAGGCTTATTATTTAAACTAAAGAATGGTTTTCTTGAAGTCGACACGAGTTTCTTTGAAGAAGATGGCCGTGTCTGCCTACCGTGCTCCAAGCTCCACGTCGTAGCAAGGATCGCAGCTTTAGGTTTAGAGTCTTAAGTTAAAGTGAGCATGCAAGTCGTTTATTATTTTATCATTACGAGTAGTGTGTAACCGTGGCATGAGTAAAGAAAAGAAAGTAAGAACAGGAGCATGCTTATAACAAGTCTAAACAAGAGACATGTCATGCTAAACGAGAGTATACTTAAGCTATGCGAGAAGTAACATGCTTATAACGAGTAAAACATCGCCGAGCAGTGAGAAAGTACAAGAAATGTAAAACATGCTTAGTAAGTATATGTACTTGAAAGTAAATCAGTACTAAATACATGAAGTATGCTGCTGAAAAGTAAAATATGCCAAGCGAGTATAACAAGAAGGGAAGTAAAAGATCGTCACAGAGATACAGTATGCTTTCTTTATCCTCATGCTATTCATTACTGTTTATTGTTATTTTATTTATTTTTTTTATATTTTTCTTATTTCTGCAACAGATTTATTAAGCACTAAAAGAACAGGAGTAGAAGTAGTAAGTGAAAACAACCTACGTAAACGAAGTACTATGGTGTGTACAAAGCAAGTAAAGTCTGAAAAATCAACAGTAAAAACGAAGGAAAACGGCGAGAAAGCGAGGAAAATCACAGAAGAAAACTAAGAAAGTCAGGAAAGAAAGAAAAGAAACGTCCGTAGAAGACTCCGAGAAAAGCCACAAACGAAAACAAAAACAAAACCGTAGAAAACTGCAAAAGCACCGTGAGAAACCCACAGACGACCCGCTAAACTCATGGCGAACCATAAGAAAGCCATGGGCCTCTGGAAAGAAAGACCCGTAAGCACGGTGGTGTTTCGGACTCGAGCTATGCTAATGTCCGACTTGAGTGCCGACTCATTAGACCGACTTTCTCGCGAAGGCGAATCTAATCCGACTCGAATAACCAACTGTGGACCTTTATAAATCTTCACACATTTCATTTTTTGGTTTTCATGCAAGCAAGATCAGAGTAAGTAGAGGTCATGTAGTAGTGGAGGTAATTTTGTATTTTTCAAACATATGTATTTTTTTTTGTTTTAAAACATTTCGATCCACTGGTCGACTATCCTAATGAGATTAGTCTACGAACATTAGGATCGTCGGCAGATAGAAACCCGAGGACGGTCGAACGGTTCCGTGATTCCCGCTCTACTCTACTGCAGTCTCGAGTCGGGCGGCCCCATTCTATGATTCTCGTAAGTTTTCTCGTTTTGCAGTCTCATCCATGTCCCCACCGCACTTACTAACCTGGCTGATGGCCCCACATATAACCCAGAGGGGTTATATGTGCACACCTACACGTCCCCTGTAGGTGTGTGCTTTGAGCCAAGAAACAAGGTGAAAACTAGGGACGAGAGGTCAAGGAAAGAAAGAGGGAAAGCGGTTCACCTAACACAATTTCGAAAAAAGAGGTGAACCGATTTCCAATGATTAAAGGTAAGTAAATCACCCTACACTTCCCAACCGTCCTCACATATCCTAGAAAAAGGACCTAAAGGCACCACGACGCTCTCGAAGAGGATGAGGACTAGACCCCTAGGGAACACACCCCTTTTCCCCAAACGATACCGTAAAAGCATGACAAACGAGCAAAGACATCGACCAAGTCCCGGACTTCGGACCACCGCCGGGATTCCTCCGAACTCCAAGTATCCACATTGATTTTCAATTCCCGAAACACAAACTTCCCCAAGACATTCTCCCACTGAGCTCGGGACTCAAGCTATAACGAATAGGGAATCGACAAACTTTTAATGCATAAGAAGAGAATGACATGCCATAAGCCACCAAATCCAGCACCAATTCCACCAAATAAAACCTCCAAGAAGTATTCCAAATATCGTGCTCAATTTATTTCCCACAAGTAAGCTAGGAAGCTCTTCCAAATTTCATTAAATCAATTTCGTAGACAAGTGTAGCAAAGAGCAAAGCCACCATCACAATAATCATCCCGATAAGCGCTCTCGGCCGTGGCTAAAAACGGAACAAGGCTCACGGCCTAAGCTACAACAGAGGGCAGAGAGAGGTAAGGCCCCGACAATCCAAATCACCACAATGAGGCTCACGGCCAAGCCTCAACAAACCACCCATACTAATTCAAATTCACCACAAATGCATAGGAATGAACCCATAGGGAAACTACAGCAATTCAGCCCACCTACGACTTAAAAGAAGCACAAACCCGAGCCCAGGAGAGACCTATACCCGAGTCGTTCAAAGGCTGCACCGGGGGAGACTGCAGGAATAACAAGAACCAAAACCAAGCCCCCATATATCGTGGGGATAGCTGCTAGGCAGCAACAAAACCAAACAACAAAAGGGCCCCTAATCCAAATGCCATAGAGGGACGGGAACAGCAAGACAGAAGCAGCAAAAGAAAAGAAGGCCCCTCCCAAATTCAAATGCCATAGAGGGGAACGGCTGCAGGAGCAGCAAAAACACAAAGACAAAAGCAATCTCCAAATTCAGATGCCAAAGGGGCAACTGCGGGGGCAGCCCAGACACAAAACCGAGCCCCTTTCAAGTGCAGTGGGGCTAGCTGCAGGAGCAGCAAAGCACAAAACCGAACCCCCCATATCAAGTGCAAAGGGAGCAGCTGCAAGAGCAGCAAAACCAGAAAACCGAGCCCTCAAAGTAGGTGCACAGGGGCAGCCATGAGGTAAAAGAAAAGGAAAGATAAAAGAGAAAATGACAGGCTCTCAAATGGAGCAGTCACTAGAAACAGAAACAGAGAAAAACCCGAGTCAAGCAAAACACCTAAAACAAGACCACCAAGGCTCCCAAACGTATAGGGGGGGCAGCCACCATGTAACTGAAACAGAGAAATGAAAGAAGGGGGCTCCCGGACATTCATATGAACCCATACTAACATGCCACTTTGATAAAGAAAGCCATAAGGAGCGAAACCGAGCCCCCACACATGTGTGCCATAAAGTTAAATAAATTCTTTTATAACTTATGCTAGAGAGAAAGTAAGAAAAAGGGGCTTAGAATGCATGCCCCAACATACTAAAGGAATGCTAATACTTTGCCTTAAACACATCTTCCATGCTTCAAATGATATAAAAGAGAGAGAGGAGCCAATGCAATGTCCTATTTCCACCTTTTCAAGCAAGTAACCAAACCTATATTTCAGAATAGGCTCACATTTTCATTCTTAGCATGTTTCAAGTGATAAAAAGCTCTCAAATCTTAATACTAGCATGCAACCAGGGAGGGGAAATAAGATGTTATCATTTAAGCAAATAAATATCAAGTTCCATGGCACATAAGTGCTTAGCCAAACCACCAAGCAGGAAAGAAAACAAGCCAAAAGCCATAAACCGCAGCCATCTTAGGCCAAACCGAGAAGGAGAGAAAGGGAGGAAGGCATACCAGGTAACGTAGAGCACGTAAGAAAGAGAAAAGAAGACTAGGCTCCAATCCAACACCAATTCCTCAAAAGGAAGCAGGCAATCAACCAACCAACCCTAAATTCATCCAAAAACGGGGCCTTTATAGGCAGAGGAGGGAAAGGAAAGCCGCTCCTTACCTGTAGAGCCGGACGCAAGTGGGGGAAGGGCAGGAAGAAGGCGACAAAGCGTCGCAGCCAAGAGCCGAAGCTCGGCAGCAGGAGCAGGGATCGAGCGACGGATCACGCGAGGTGACCCTCGCGCGAGATAATACTCGAGAAGGTATGGGGAGAACCACGCGAGGCTCGAGAGAGCGACGGCTACAAGGAAGAGGCGCGCTCGAGCGCGGGAGAAGCGGGGAACGGGAGCCTTCATCGAACGAGCGAGAGAGGCAGCCAACCGATTGAATGGGTAGGGATTAGGGCTTAGGATAGAATAAATAAGTTTAAAATATATATATATATTATCAATTTTATTAAAATAAGCCAAAATCGCAATTTCCGCTCCGGCATGCGATCCTCGCAAATTAAATATCAATTTTAGGTGGAAACGACGTTCCGGACGCAACGGCGCAGTCCATTTCGTCATCCGAGGTCGTTCGGGCAACCTCGTCGACGATCGCGTCGAAAGTGCGTCAAATCCGATATTTTTCTGAAATTCTGACTCGACGTCGCTCGTTCTGGCATTCTGACCCTGATCTTGATCCGTTGCGGAGAATTTGAAGACGTCGAGGCCGTGGCTCGAGGAATTTGTGCTCGGTGGTGCAGAAAATATGCACGAGGCTATCCTAAGGTCCAGTGGTCCTATAGGAACTCAATTTGAGTCCTAACGCCAATTCCAACCTATCCGCCGTGAGCTGTAGGTCGGGAATTTCGTCCGGATTCCAAAAGAGTGTCGAAGTGGTTTCGAGCATTCTAAAAACGAGGTGGGCCCATTGCTAAGAATCTAAGATCGTCGGGGAAGCTCCTAAAGCTAGAACCCTAAATCCTAGGAGAAAAAACTAAACCTCAACAAAAGTGAGGTCAACAGTTACTTGTAAACTTAACTTGATTAGCTAACAAGCCAAGCTCAAGCCAACCTCGATTCCACTCGTTAGCTGATGAGCTGGCTCTTTTAAAAAAATATTAATTTAAAATATACTTGAAATATATTAAATTTCAAGACTTTATCTTAAAGGTGTTAAGAATATTTAAAAATAATATTTTATATTGTTAATTTCGTGATTCCTTATTATTTATATTCTAATTATTTGTTTCTATTTGTGATATTATTATAAAGCTAGTTTATATTGATATCATTTTCTCTCTTTTATAATAAACAAGCTAACTCGAGAGCCGGTTCGAACTCATAGATTTACGTTCAAGCTCGAGCTCGAACTTGAGAAAATTAATTAAGTTTTGGCGTGGGTTGGGCTCATTCAGACTTTGACTAAGCCAAAGCGGGCTCATGTCGGGTTAGGCCCACAAAATTTTAGTTTTTTCATAGTCAAGCCCGTCTATTTTAAGTGGGCTTATGGCGATCTCGTCGAGCTCACCGCTCAATGCCCAATAATTTTACAATTTTTTAAATAGTCAAGTTAATTAAAATTTTTAAAAATTATTGTTGCATGGCTTTATTCTTTATTTTTAGCAAGGATTTTAGAAAAACTTGTTCGTTATAACTCAGGTTTGCCTCACTTTGAAGCTCATGCTTAACTATCATGAGTGACTTATTCATTCTTAAAAATATATTTTGAGCTTGCTTTCTTAACAAGTGAAATATAGATTGGGCTATATTTAATTTTACTTTGTCAATAGATTGATCGGTGTTGTAATTCTTATAATTTTTGGAAAGTCTCCTAAAATAGGATGGGGGAGGAGATAACTCTTCTAAGGGGAGAGATGCTTCTAATGGATAATGTTTAGGGAATTTGCATATATACTACACAAATCGTATGTCTATACACAACTAACTCTTAAACTTTTTATATTTACTTATGTAACACTCAAATTTTTAACATCAATTTAAAATACGGCTAATATTCAATTTCTTTTAAAGTGAAAAACGCATATTAATGCATATGTCTTGATATAAGTGTGACTTTATAGTTTTATACAAGTAAATATCAAAGTTTAGGTGTTAGATAGGCAAATATGTAAGAATTGTTCGATTTTTTTTAAGTGTAACACACATCTTAATGCATATGTTTTGATATAAGTGTGACACTATAGTTTTATATAAGCAAATTTAAAAGTTTAGGTGTTCAATAGGCAAATATATAAGAATTGTATGATAAGAATGTAAGTCAATATATAATGAAGTCATGGCGTTCATTTGACTTTGATGGACAATCGAATAATGGGTGTCATGACTGATACCGAAGTTAACTCAAACCACGACTCAGATGCAACAAATTTTATTACTGAATTATAAAAATGAGTACAAGGATGACTCCTAGCAAGTAAGTGTGCATATATAGTAAAATGAATACATAAACATAAAACAATACCAAAATAGTAATGAAATAGAGGAGTGTGGAACAGAAAATAGTCTTGGAAGGTGCTAGTGGGGTGGCTGGATGCCCGCTAAACGGAGTGGCGGAGGGGTCGCCGAAAGAGTCTTCAACGTCGAAGAGTAGAGGAGTGCTGGCTGCGGATGGTCAGCGGAGGGCGGAGGAGTGCTGGAGGGTCCGACTGGAGCGGTGATAAGCCAGGAAAGGGTTGGGCGACACTTTCGACGACTGTGGAAGGTTTGAGAGGCGCGACCGCTTGTTGCAGGATGACTGGGAGGCGTGGCAAAGGCAGGAGGAAGTGCAGGGAATGGTATGGGAGGAGGAGGCGCAAGGAATGGTATGACAACCGGGGAAAGGAAACTTGACTAGTCGAGGTTGCTGGAGGAAGCCTGACAGGAGGTTGGATAGCCAGCCAAATGAGCAGAGGAGGTGGCAACAATGGAGGATGACGTCGGGGGAAGGAATGGAGCGGAGATGCACACCGCCTTAGCGGGATACAGCTGTAGCACCATTTCGCCGAAGAATACAACCCTCGAACAAATGGATAACACTAGGAAAACTGCCTGAAATCAGGAATCAATAAAGCTTCTTAGGCCTAAGAAAAAACATGTACAAATAGGGTGGAGGAGGGGCTTCAAATGCAAGATCCTAGAAGGAAGGATGTGAAGAAATGGAAGGGATAAATAGCTAGTTGCAACGCAAAGGATAGAAGAGGTGGAAGGATAGTGAACGGGAGGAATCGATTGCGGGAGATGAGGCCGGTTCGAATGAATCAGTCGCGGAAGATGAGCCGAGAGAAAAGATTGTAAGCCTTTTAATAGCGCTGGACCGGTCCGGTCCCCTGCCACGCCTGGTTGACGGGCTTGAGAAGCCCCACGTCAATCCCCCGGGGTTATGGAGCTTCAACATTATTTGTTGAAGCTTTCGGGCCCTCGTAGTAAGGAGTGAGACATTTGACATTGAATGTGGCTGAAATTTTGGAGTCACCTGGTAAGTCAATTTTGTATGCTTTGTCGTTCAAATTTTTTAAAATGCAGAAGAGTTCATTGGCTCTGAGCTTGGGTTTGTTTTAAACTCCTACATGAAATCATTCTTTCTTAACGCGGATTCACACGATGTCTCCTTTAATTGTTACTTTTTTCTGGATTTGTTAGCCTTTGCTTGATATTTGTGATTTTATTTAGGGATGTTTCCCCAACTATCTTGTGGAGTTGTTGAATTTGGTATGCATGTTTTGTAGTATCCTTGTTTATATTTGCTAGGGGAAGAAGTGGAACCAATTCAAGGTGTGTGATCAGGTTACGGTCGTACACAATATCAAATGATGTGTCCTGTGATTTGGCTTGTTGATCTATTTTAAGCAAATTCAGCTTGATCGAGAATGAGATCCCATTATATGGTGTTTTCTCCGGTGAAGCAACGAAGAAGATTCCAAAGGCTTCTATCAACGACTTTGGTTGTCCTTCTATTTGAGGATGTGCTGCAGAGCTAAATTGGAGTTTAGTACCTAATTGGCTCCAAAAGGTTCACCAAACGTGCCTCAAGGATTGAATATCTCGATTGGAAGTAATGGTCCTGAGAATGCGGTGAAGCCGAACGATTTCGTAGAAGTACAAATCAATAATATAAGGTGCATCTTACGTTCAGTAGCAGATGATGAAGTGCACCATCTTGGAAAAATAGTTAACTACTACCATGATAGAATCCTTATTCATTTGTGTGCGTAGTGGTCCTATTACAAAATCCATGCTGACATCGACCCAAGGTAATTAAGGGACTGGTAGAGGTGTGTATAATCTTGTATTTTGGCCACATGTTTTGGCAATATGAAAAATCTCACATTGTCGGATGCATCGCTCTACGTCTCGTGTTAGATGGGGCAAAAAAAATATTCTCTCACGAGTGCGAGAGTTTTATCTCTGTCAAAAGGCCGACTAATTCACTACTGTGGTTCTCTTGGATGATAGCTTTGCATAATGAGCAGTGGGGAATGCACCATTTGTCGTGGCAGAACAAGTGGTCGTCTGTTTGGTAAAACTGCCTGTCAGGTTTTCCTGACATTGTCCCCAAATTTCCTGGAAGTCTTCATCAGTCTCATATAAATCTTTTATAACTTCAAAGACAACGACGTGTGTCTGCAAGGATGTGATTAGAAGATGACGACGGCTGAGGGCGTCGGTGACGCAGTTCTGGTTCCGACTATGTGCTTGAGTACAAATTGGAAGGACGCTAAAAATTCTACCCAGGTAGCGTGGCGCCCTTTGAGTTTATTTTGACTGTTTAGAAATTTTAAAGTTTCATTATCCGTGAAAAGGATAACAATGTGGTGAGTAGGTAATGACTCCAGTGTTCTAGAGCTCTCATAATGACATAGAATTCTTTGTCGTAGATGAAATATTTTTGTCGATTTTCATTTTGTTTTTCACTAAAAAAGACTATAGGGTGACCACCTTGACTTATTACAATGCCAATACCTACGCCAAAAGTGTCACACTCAACCTCGAATGGTTTGTTGAAATCAGCAAGAATTAGGGCTTGGGTGACCTTTTCTTTCAATATTTCAAAGCTGGATTAGATTGTGATCATCAATGAGAATTCTTTTCGTTTCAACAACTCTGTGAAGGGAGTTGTGATAGTTTGAAGTTGCGAACAAATCTCCAGTAGGAGGCTAGTCTCAAAAATTATTAAAACTCGGTAAAAGATTGTGGTGCGGTCCAGCTTACAATTGCCTCGATTTTTGTGGGATCTATTTGTAACCCTATGCTAAACACAATGTAGCCCAAAAAGCATACTTGGTTTGTGAGGAAGTAACATTTATTGGGGTGGGTGTATAGTTGTTCATATCATAAGACCTTGAATACCGCCCGAAGGTGCTGCAGATGGTCTTCTTCGTGTTTACTATAAGCCAATATATCATCAAAGTAGGCCACCACGAATCTCCCAATATGAGCTTGAATGACTCGATTCAATAGGCACATGAAGGTGTTGGGTGCATTGGATAGACCGAATGCATGACTGTCCATTCATAAAAGCCACCTCGTGTCTTGAAGGAGGTCTTCCACTCATCTCCTAGTCGCATTTTGATATGATGATAACCACTTTGTATGTCAATTTTGGAGAAGATGGTGGCTCCATATAATTGATCCAAGAGATCGTGGAGGCGTGGTATGGGAAAACAATATTTGATTGTAATTTTATTGATGACACTACTGTCAAAGCACTCCGTCAGGAGCCATCTTTCTTGGGTACGATGAGGGCCGAGACAGCACATGGACCAATGCTTTCATGTACTAATCCTCTCTTTATAAGATATTGCACCTGGCGTTGGAGTTCCTTGTACTTTGTGGGTCGTAATCGGTAGGATAGACTATTTGGTAGAACTGACTCTGGTATAAGGTCAATGACATGTTGGATGTCCCGTAGTGAGGGTAATCCGTTTGGTTGATCGTCGGTCATGACTTCTTGGAAGTGTAGGAGTGGTTGGAGTTTTGTGAGTATCTCATTATATTTGTCGGTACTTTCTAGGAGGGCCATAGCTAGCGGTATCAGCGCATCGCGGGTAGATTGCAGGAAGGTGGCCTATGAGATTAATGCGTCTTCGGTGTTGATCATGGGTCGCACATCTTTTACAGACAATAACATGATGTGTTTTCCATCCTTCTTGAATGTGTATGTGTTTTTGAAGCTATTGTGCTGCGTTTTTCGGTTGAATTGACACGGTCGTCCCAGAAGAATGTGGCATGCGTCTATTAGGATGACATCACACCAAACATGCTCTTGTAGTTGATTTCCGATGGAGAATTCTACTAAGTATTGTTGATCGGCGTAAATCTCGCTCCCTTTTTTTAGCCAGGTGAGTAAGATCGTGGGTGTTTTTTGTGTGGCTAAACGAAGCTTTTTAACCATTAGGGTGGATACAACATTGTCACAGCTACCTCCATTGATGATTAGACTGCAAATTTTGCCCTTGATGGTGCGTGTGGTGCGAAATATGTTGTGTTGTAGCCAAGATGGCTCTCTGTTAGGTTCTGACTGAAGGTTCCTTTGTATGACTAATAATTCGCCTTCATCACCGGGTGGGGAAGTAATTCTTTTGAACCATGCTCAGATTGGGCTTCCTCAACTTTCTTGACTTTCTCAACAATGCCATCCTCAGTGAAAGATACAACGCAGGTGGTGGGGTAATTAGCAACAATGTGGTCGTAACCATAGCACCGCAAACATTTTTCGTGCAGGAACTATGTCTAAGGAACTTCCCCTTTCGGATTTCGTGCTGCATGGGGTGGTTTTCGTGCTTCCCGGCATTGACTTGCCAGCTTCCGTTGTGGTCTTGGGAGTGGATGTGATTTGAGGTGATGATTTGAATGTCTTCTGTTGTGGAAATGAGTTTTGAAACTTAACTTGCTTTTGTTATCGTTCCATTTTTAAAGCAAGAGTATGGACATCGTTCAATGCCCAGTATGGTTGAAGTTGTACAATGTTGTTAATGGCTGGTTTTAAACCTCATAGATAGCGAGCGAGTGTGTGCCCTTCTTGCTCGACCAGGTCACACTTCATTTGTAGATGATCGAATTGTGTCGTGGACTCCTCGACCGATAGGTCACGCTGCTGCAAGTTGCGGAGTCGGATCCCGGTGATAGTGGGGTGGCAGGTATTGTTTTTTTTGCATTGCCTTTTTCATTTTGACCCACTTAGTGATCTTGTCATCCCGTCGCGTTATCGTTGTCGTTGTCGTTGCAAGTTGTCCCACCATAACGACACGCTTTTCTTTAGTTTAATAGCGGAAGCTTAACCCGTTTGTCCTCGGGTACCTCGTTGTAATCAAAGATACGTTTGATTGCTTGCAACCAATCGATGAATTCTTCATGGTCCATGCTTTCGTCAAATTCCGGTAGGTCCATTTTGATACTAAAATCACGATGGGTGCCGAAAGTGGACTCCTCGCATGGTTTCCTGTGATAGTGAATGCTAATGCGGCATGGGCGATATTTGTCATCGCTAACGTCATTGCGATGAAACAGATTTAGATCGTCGTCGTGATCTCCTAGTTGGATCTCAATGCTAGAATCAAGAGTAATGCCACCTTGAGTCCCATCGTCCATCTTGACCAATCGTTATTGTAAGCGACGAATCTCTCGTTGTATTTTCTCTCAGGTTGGGTCTTACACATATTGACGTGGTGGCATGATTGGAAGTGTTTCGAGAGAGACAAGAGAAGGAAGGAGGAGAAGACAAGAGGAGAAGGACAGAAGGGAAGAGGAAAAGGAGAGAAGGAAGAGAAAAAAGAAATTTGTGGATTGGGTGGGGGTGGATGCTAATAAACCCTAGGATAGGATTAGGGTTGGGCTATCGGATACCAAATGACACCAGAGATAACCCAAATCACAACTCAGACGCGACAAATTTTATTACTGAATTATAAAAATAAGTACAAGGATAACTCCTAGGAAGTTAGAGTGCATAAACAGTAAAACAATACATATACATAAAATAACACCAAAATAGTAAAGAAATAGTGCAGAAAATAGACCAAGCACGAAACAAAAAATAGTCTTGGAAGGTGTCGGTGGCGTGGCTGGAGGCCTGCTGAAACGAGCGACGGAGGGTTCGACAAAGACTAGATTGTCGTCGGGAGAGCTTTCAATGCCGAGGAGTAGACGAGAGCTGGCTGCGGATGGTCAGCGGAGGTGGGAGGAGTGCTGGATGGTTCGAATGGAGCGGTAACCTACTGGGGAAGGGCCGATCAATGCAGTTAATGGTTGTGGAAGGTCTGAGAGGCATGACTGCCTGTTGTGGGATGACTGGGAGGCGTGGCAAAGACAGAAGGAGGCGTAGAGAGTGGTACGACAGTCGGGGAAAGGAATCATGACTTGTCAGGACTGCTGAAGGGAGGTCGGACAACCGGCTGGAGGAGCAGAGGAGCTGACAACAGTGGCAGATGATGTTAGGAGGAGGGAATGGAGTGGAGATACACACCACCTTAGCGAGATACAACCGTAGCACGATGACACCAAAGGATAAAACCCTCGAATAGAGGGAAAACACTAGGAAAACTACTTGAAATTAGAAATCAAATAAGTTGTTTATACCTAAGAAAAAACATGTATTAATAGGCGGGGAGGAGGGACAACAAAGGTAAGATTCTTGGAAGAAAGGAGGTGAAGAAATGGAAGGGAGAAACGGCTAGCTGCAATGCAACGACTAGGAGGAGGCGGAAGAATAGGGCACGATCAAACGGATCGATCGTGGGAGATGTGCCAGTCAAATGAATCGATCATGGAAGATGAGCTGGGGCAATGGATCGTAAGCCTTTTTAATAGCGCTGGAATGGTTCCGGTTGGCTGGACTGGTTCGATCCCCTGCACGCCCGAGCGTGGGGAGCGTAGTGTCATCGACGCTCCTAAGTATTTGGGGTGGTAAACCTTAGCTTTACAACCTGGGTTCTATTTGTCCCCATGAACTAGTATTCTTTGAGTAATTGATTTTTCTAGTGGTTTAATATGATGTAGATATTGTTGACTACCCTCTTTGATGTACAAGCAACTCAATTGAATGAAAGATATTTATGGATGGCAAAAACCATGTGACGAGGAAATGTCTTGAAACGCATTGCATCCACCACCCTTTTTGTTAATGGTGGCCCATACAATGTGCCAATAGCACACTTAAATAAAGAAATAAAAAATAAAAATAGATGTTCTACTTTGGGCACTTGCACATAATATATTGGGATTGATCCCGAAGCACATGTTTTATTTATATGCCGACACTTCTCATTCCGCTTCCCAAAACTCTATCGACTGAGCCCCCTCTCGATCTCTTCGACTTTTTGCTTCCCTTTCACTCACTTATTATTGTGTTTATTTACTCGCAAAAGTTTTTCATGTCGACAATCGTAAAATGAGATTTTTTAGCACCTCACATGCAACCCATTAAATCAAGATGCTAAAGTCCAAGTTCCTGATGATGGGTGAATTTATCAAAAGATCATAACTAGTTGGTAACTGGCACACAAGTCTCAAATGTTCAAGATGTTAAACCCTCGAGGCTAGTCTTCCTAAAACTTGCAAAGCCTCTTCAAGATAAAGCTGAAAATTTGAAAGAATGATTGGTTCACTAACCTAACTTTAGACAGGTTTGGACTTTCAAAGCTACTGACAACCTTCCTTGCGAATAAGTCAAATAGCAGCTATGTTGGGTAGGGCCCCATTCAATACACTTGATTGTTGAGATGATGTCCTAAAATTTCTTGTTTGATAGTGTCAACAATGCAAAGAAGACTTCCAAGTGGTTTAAAAACCTTTTTATTGAATCTTTGATATATAGTTGATTGCGGGATTAGTTATCAAATATCATAGTTGGAATGGTTTATCAAAGATCATTAAAATTTCAAATCATAAAAGTAAACAACAATTTGTCAATTCAATGATGGTATTAATTATTAGAATGTCATAATCGGAGGAGTTGACTGCCAAAATATAGCTCACATTAATAAAGATTTCACCTTAATGAGTGGTCTGATTGTCATTATTGGAGGGGTTTATCTAAGTCAAATTCTCAATCATAATGATAAATGCTTAAAAACACTTCTACTCTATAATGGGACACAGTAACTCAATGCCAATCATAAGCATAAGATATCCCCCATCATAAAATACTCTCAAATTTCAAAATAAATACACTTTGGGTTTTTTTTCCTCTAAAATAAGTATAATCACAGAACAGCTAGATGAAGCTTCATCTAAACACCTCTATGTTTAGAGCATTTATCCATCCTTCCTTCTTATCAACTTGTCAAAGATGATAAATTTAAATTTGATCAAAGCCTACAATAGTATGATGCTATATCAAGTGCATTCATATGTTGAATCTCAAAAATCTCACACCAGTAAGAATATAGTATGCGTCCCTTGACTGGATGATTAGCCTAATTATCATGATGATTTCATATTACAGTCAAAAGTTGAGCCCGAATATTTCCCAACAATGTGTTATGTTAGTCACTATTAGTTTAAAAGTATTGCCTTCATCACACTTCTCTTCATATCTATGAGGTTCCCTTAGAATAATCAATCTATGATTGTTGATAATGATATTTTTGTCAATTTGGGTCAAAAAACAAGTAGAGCAGGGTCAATTATAACTTTGAGAGGATAATCATGATCTTTATTATGCTTATAATTATTTCTCTACAATGCACTTTAGGCTAATAATGATGCATGTTTTATTTTTCCCATTCTTTTTATTGCTACTTATAAGTAATGTATTGTTGAGCCTATAGGATAACCTTAATAAAAAAGTTTTCTTTACTGATTGAGAGGATGATTAATCATGAGAGTTGTGCCTACAAGAACCCTTGAGCTAAATTCACAAGTCGTTATAAGAGGGTGAAATCTTTAAGTATTGTTATCTAAAATTCGATATACCATATGAAAGTTGGCCTAAAATCACTTGAATAAAACATAATCCATAGAGGATTTTTAGATACCACATTAATAACTTAATGCAAAAGTAGATGCATAAGATAGGTTTGATACAAATTCATTAGTTAAACGAGCCTAACATCTTCTAGAAGTAGATCATGTATCTTGATTAACTTAGGGCTCTTATATTTTGAATCTTTCTTTTTTTTTAAATTCCTGGTAATAAGGCACTATTTTCCCTATGCTTCGGGCTCTTTGTTTCAATAATGAGATGCAAGTTTGTGAAGGATCTTAATTAAAACGGTGGGATACACTGATAGAACAGGTTAATAATCTATGCAATTCAAAATGATCCATCGTGATCAATTTTAAAAACTAAAAAGTTGTCTGAGTAGTGGAGAAAGAGTATTTTGGTCCTCATTTTTAAGCATAAAGGTGATGCACAAGAGTGTGCAGATTATAGAGGAATTAAGTTGTGTCATACTCTAAATTTTATCGGAGAGGGTAATTGAACATAGGCTAAGACGTATTACAAAGATTTCTCATAATCAATTTGGATTTATTACAGACAAGTCTATTATGGAAGCTATACATTTATTGAGAGTTTTGATGGAGAAGTTCAGAGTTAATAAGAAGGAACTACATTTGATTTTTATTGATTTACAAAATGCTTACTATAAAGTTCCAAGAGATATCCTTAGGAGAGTTTTTGAGAAGAAAGGTGTTGATATGACTTATATTCAACTCATTAAATATATGTATGCTAGAGCTGCTAATTGTGTTCGAACAGAAGGAGAAATGACCAAATATTTTTCTATTTCTATTGGATTACATTAGGGATCGGCTTTAAGCCCCTAGCCTTTTGCTTTAGTTATGGGTGGTCTTATTGGATATTTATGTATCTTGGTGTATGCTTTTTGCTGATGATATCTTTCTCGTGGATAAGACGAGAGAAAAAGCCCAGGAAAAACTTGAATTATGGAGGTCTACATTGGAGTCTAAAGGCCTTCGTTTGAGTAGAAACAAAACTTAATGCATGAAGTTCCAAGAGATATCCTTCGGAGAGTTTTTGAGAAGAAAGGTGTTGATATGACTTATATTCAACTCATTAAATATATATATGCTAGAGCTGCTAATTGTGTTCGAACAGAAGTAGAAATGACCAAATATTTTTCTGTTTCTGTTGGATTACGTCAGGGATAGGCTTTAAGCCCCTATCTTTTTGCTTTAGTTATTGGTGGTCTTATTGGACATTTATGTATCTTGGTGTATGCTTTTTGCTGATGATATCTTTCTCGTGGATAAGTCGAGAGAAAAAGCCCAGGAAAAACTTGAATTATGGAGGTCTACATTGGAGTCTAAAGGCCTTCTTTTGAGTAGAAACAAAACTTAATGCATGGAATGTAATTTTAGTACTATTAGCTCTAGTAACAGAAGTGTAACTTTTGGTGATCAAATTATTAAAAGGTTTGAACAATTTAGATATGTCGGGCCTATTTTGCAAAGAGATGGTGATATTGATGGGGTTGTTATTAGTAGAATTCAAGTTGGTTGGTTGAAGTGGAGGAATGCTTCGGGCCTATTGTGTGATAGAAAAGTACCGTTTAGATTGAAAGGAAAATTTTGTAAGGTAGTGGTAAGACCTGTAATGCTCTATGGCACGGAATGTTGGCCTTTAAAAGAGAAGCATTATACTAAGTTAAGTGTTACCGAGATGAGAATGATTAGGTGGATGAGTGGCTTTACACTTAGAGACAAAATGCAAAATGAATATATCCGTGATAGGGTTGGTGTAGCTCCAATGACGAACAAAATTAGAGAGAGTCGTCTTAGATGGTTTGGTCACATTAAACGTCGATCATCTGATGATCTAACTAGGAGATTAGATGTTTTAAGTTCAACTTATGTTAAGAAAGGCAGATGCAGACCTAGGAAAACTTAGGCTTATTGTATAAAATATGATCTTAATTTATTAGATTTAAATGAAAATATGACACTAAACAAGACGCAATGGAGAAAAAGGATTCATGTAGCCGACCTACTTAGTGGGATTAAGGCTTTGTTGTTGTACTAATTGATGCCACAAAATTCAACGTACTTCTCAAGCTTATATCATTCTGTTGGATTTGATATTCTTAGAGCTGAATGCTTCATCCTTTATTCCATCTTATTCTCTCCTTTTTCCCCTAGTAGCTTCTCACTATCAACACAACATTGCAGCAACTCAGTTTATTGCTTCTTTTTTTCTCTATTTTGAAGGATGGAGATGCTTCTTCCTTCTTACAGGCATGCCCTTGCAAACACATGTTTTTGCAGTTTTGCCTTAATATTTTTGGGTTTTGGGTCTTTTTCTTCAGACTGTGCATGATAAAGTTTCTTTTATCTTTTTCAAAATTTGTGGTTGAAAACGTGAAGCATGGACTGAAATTATGTTTCATGTTTGCACAATCCAAAATTCTCAACTCTCTCCTTTGACCTCTCCTCACCAAGCTCAAAACCCCCTGTTTGGTTTCTAGAGCATGTTTGTGTAGCGTTAAGAGAGTTTTTCAGGTGAAATGATAGTATGATGAATGTTTTAATGCCTCGCCTGAAGGTGCAGAGGGATATAACTTCATCGCTCCTGCTTTCATGCACAAACTCATTCACAACAAAGCGTGAGATGAGCTTCTTCATTTCTAGTCTTTTGCAATTTATTTCATTTTCTATTATGAAGCATTAATAATTCTTAAAACATAAATTAATGAACTTCATCCCTTCTCCATGTTATTCTTTAGGTGTTGATTGCTTCTTTCATTATTATAGGTTCTGTGCACGTGAATATGAAAAAAAGAAGGAAATGGCTTTTGCTGCATTGGCATATAAATGTATGGAAGTGGCTTATTTCAAGGTTGCATTTTTCAAGAGTTTTGTTGTATCTAAGGACCATCATGAACTGCAAGCAACCATGCAGACATTTTTACAAGGTTAGCTGAATAAAGTTTTTTCTTGTTGACTTTTATTTATTCTTTTTCGCTGATCATGGGTCTTGCGCAATGTTATTTGTTTTGCATTTGTTAATTGTCCTAGTTTTCTTGTATTTTTTGATGTGAGATTGCCAGCTGATAGCTTGGCTTAATGAACTTGCCTGCTTTAAATCTGTTGGCTCCTTTCTTTTAGTACTCCATGATTTTATTTATTTTTTATTCTGATAAGGCTGAGCATGAAATTTTTTGGTTAAGATTTGCGTGTTTATGTGAAACATGGTTTGATTTTACTGACCACTAAAAAGATTATTTAGCAGGAATTTTCTCACCCAAACAACCTTGATTAATGCTTTTATTATACATGTATTCTCTTATGATGTAGAAGGTCATACCAATATTTTTAAAAGCCCAATTCACATGCAAAGCAAAGCGAAACATGTGATACCTGCTTAGCTTCGTTGAAGTGTGCTTTGAAGCACTAAAGTAAAATGGTTGGTTCTATTCATTGTTCAATGAGAAGGAATAACGCGCTACTAAATAATTTAGCTTATTTTATGAAACTTGAGATTTTATTTGTTTATTTATGCTTTAAAATTTAGATTATGTTTTCAGTTATAAGAAATTTTTTACAATTTCTAAGTTTTTAATCATTACAGCAAACTATTAGAAATTATTCTATATTTTAATTTGTCGGTTCACCATTATTGTTTGCCTTCGGGTTTGGTATTGCATCAACTTCTTATCTATTTTATATCAAATTTTAAGTCATACTTTATATTTTATAATTGTTAGTGAAGATATTTATACAGTGATAGTTTTATATAGCCTATTAGTGTTTTAGTTAATAAAGCGTTGCTTTGCTCTTTGAAGCTAAATTAAAGTCTCGCCCATTGCATTGTGCTTTGCACTTTGATAACACTGGGTTATACTTTTGTTCATGGCAACATGAAATATCTAGACGTGTATTTATGAGAGAGGTTTTTTTATTTTATTTTTTATTTTTTTCTGCTTCCAATGTTGGTTGGGGTAGCTTGCAATGAGAATGCTCATGATTTTCCAAATCTAAGTCAGTTGTAATCTGCGAGGAATTATATTGCTGCGAGAACATCTTATTTAAATCAAATTTTCAGCATTCATAATCTAAGTTTCGTTGCGTCACATCTTCTGTGCAGACTATGGGAAGTAAGGATGATTGAATAGTGTTGAGCTAACGAAGGAAAAATAGTAAAATCAAAAAGATTGTATTAGTGCTGCCCGGTTTATTTGAAAAAATTAAAAGGATGGACTACAACAAAATATTTTGAATCTAAAAACATGTATGTGCATTAATGCAAACGCTTGGCAGTTTCCGTATGAGTAAGAAAGCATTTCTACAATATTAAGGTAAAGTTTGTACCCAACACAAGAAAAACTTCAATGTAATTAACATATATATGTTGTAAGTTGACTGATAATATTTTTAAATAGTTTAAACAGAAAGAATATAAATAATATATGTTTTTATATGTATGAAATTAGGTGAATTTAATGAAATTAAAAATGTGAGTCAAATTTATAGTTATAAAATTAGTATATATATTTAATAAAATTTTAAGATATAAAAAAATTATTCCCAACAATTATAAAATATGTTAATGAAATTTACTCCAATTTTTTTTTCAAAAGTTCATAACATATCCTAAATCATATAAATGAATTAAAGATAAATTTCGATTGCATTTATAGCTTATATAATCATTCAAAAACTATTAATATTAATTCAAGCATATTGTTTTATTCTTTTATAGTTTGAGCTCGATATAATTTCAAACTTAATAACTTTGGAGATTCTTTAGACCTTTAATGCGCTTGACTTGATCATCTTGAGTTCCAAACAAATTTCAAAAGCATCTATAGAATTCTTTAATTCGAACAATCGGCTAATCCTAATTTATAAAAGATGATCTTAATTTATTAGAATTAAATGAAAGTATGACAATAAATAGGACACAATGGAGAAGAAGGATTCATGTAGCCGAACTCACTTAGTGGGATTAAGGCTTTGTTGTTGTCGTCGTCGTCAAACAACCGGCTAATCCTGAAATTACATAAAGGATCATTTGAATCTCCAAACATGTATTTGTTATCATCAATATAAGCTCGTGCACTTTATGTGATCAAAAGCTTTTTCCCCACGTCCCCTATTGTTCTTATGGATCTGTGGTAAGTTGAGGTAAATTTTGCATCTCGCATAGCTTTGCTTCTACAATGAGGAAAAAAAGCTAAGTGTTGCATGAGACATTAGAAGAAGAATCACTATGCATGCAAATTGAGACCGTAATATCTCAATCCTCTTTGTGTGAATCTTAAGAGCCCTCCCTATAACAAGTCTTGAAATGAAACACATTTTACATTTGAGAGGCTCATGACTCAGAAACTTAACCTATAATCCGTTCGCTAAAGCATATAACATGATAATGCACACACACGTTGTTGTGCTGCACTGCATGTTAAATTATGATGCATCTCTTTTAATTGCTTGGCTTCAAAAGTGCACTTTTGATGGCATTGATTTCTAGTTTATAACAATGTTTGGAAATTGTGTTTGCTCTAATTTATGCCATGAAAAGCATGTCTTTTGACTACTTCATTACAGTCCTTCCTCTCTCCCAGGGTACCAATTAAGTGTTACAATATACCATGAAAGTAGACAGAATTTGACTAATCTGCTTGACCGGATGCATTATGTATTAGTTTTCTTCCTTCCATCCTTTGGGCATGGCAATTGTTTTACCTTATTGTCCGTATAAATGTATTTTTTCTGGAGTTCTTTCTCACCTTGTTTGGTTATTGATTCTGTTTACTGTGACGTGATTATGAGACTTATATTTGACATTATTGTTTTGATATTTTGTACAGATGACTCACCTTCATCGTCTGTTTCTGACCTCGATAACTTGAATCAGCCAGGTGCACTAGAAAAGGTTACTTATTCGAAGGTCGCTGATTCTCTTCAAAATACCGGTAGTCATGGTATAGTTTCCAGAGCTACCTTTTCCCGTTGGCTTGACTGTGTAAGTTACTTTTTATTGTCTTGATAACCAATTGTTTTTTCCTAGTCAACAGCTCATCCAAATTTTGCTAGTGAAAGAGTGTTTGAATAGTAATTATCTTTTAATATAGTAACTTGACAATATTTCTGCTATTCAAAAGATTTTTGATTTATTTATAGCAATTTTGAACATGCAACTGAAGTGCCAACTATTTCATTTAAAGACTGCTCTCTTATATATGTTAGGGATTATTAAGGTTCAGATTTTACTTTCTGGTACTTTTGTTTCTTTGATTTTGCTATACTGCTGTAACGTATGCATCAAAAGGCATGATTACATAGATTTCCCTGTTTTAATTTTTTGCATGCTTGGATGTGTGCTGCAAATTCACACTCAATTGTTCTTTTGAACCATTCTGTTCAAACTCATGCACAATATATACAAGAGAAAATACAACCTAATTATAATTATACAATATATATACGATACTAACTTATGAATGATCTACTTTGAAATTTATTAATGAAATTCCATTCAGCTATAGTAGCATATGAAATTTTAATCAACTGTTTAAAACTGTAAGTGCAATCAAACCCAATGCAAGAGCATAAATGAGATTAATTGCCAATCAACACATTAAAATGAAACAATGCTCATTAAGCAAGTGGGTTTAAGGTTTTGCTGTTGTTGTAATGCTAATCAAGCAAGTAAATACTAAAAGAAAGTTAATCTAATTATAGAGAAATGTATACTGTAATACTTAGGCTTATCTACACCTAAGCTACCTACCTTGTTTCCACTCCTATCTCTTTATGACGAGAATGCTTTTCCTTAACAAAGGACTAGCCTATAAACCTGCCACACTCTACTTCGCACATGGCAAGTAGAAGTACAAACTCCTATCCTTATGGGTTCAGAGTATCCAGCTAAAGTTATAGTTGATCACCTTCTGAAATTTTTTTTTGGCTTTGGTGGCGTTTATGGTAAATATCTCACAACAAAACACATAATCTCTATTCTATAATATTACAAATATACATTTGAAAATGACTAATCAAACTAAAGAGGTCGAAAGAGAGGTTACTCTAAAAGTTTAAGGGGATGTCACTTTAAAAATATTCAAATGATCAACTATTAAGCACTCGACCCTTCATTTCATATGTTGGATTGCTCTCCAGTTGGTCTATCATTTATAGGCAAATGAGGTTGGGAAACAAGAAAATAATCGCCTTCACCTGTTTCTGAAAATAGGAAAAAGTTTATCCTGAATTCAAATTTCGGGATCAAAGCAATCGTTTAAAAAGTCCACTAAACTGGCCCATCTACCCCTAAAGGTCTTTCACACAACGTGGTTTAAATTAAATGAATTACTTTTTGAAATGCATCTTTGAAGACTGGAAGTCGGTTGAAATATTCCAAGTGTTATATGAGAACAAAAGTAAGCTTCATTAAAGTTATAAATAGAACAATATGTTGCATTATCATTTTGTAGTCATGCATTATTTACCATATGAAACTGTAAATTATATAGTGAATGAACCATTTAGACCATGAGCCAACAAATTCATTTTAAGTCTCAAAACTTGCACTTGAGCAACTGTAAATCTATTATTACATAATCGCATCAATCCATATAAGAATATACTTATGCAATGACTAAGGTATATGATAAACATGTGTTACGACTTTGCTCGGGGCTTGGAGTTAACTAAGACAAAAATAGACGGTCTGAATCAATTCTCTGTTATTGTAATTATATCACTAACAATTTAATATTTAAATAATACATGAGAGCCACTAAATAAAACAATTAAAATTAACAAGTGAAAATTTTTACATTTCGGTTTGATGTCCTCATCTTCTATACATATTTGCTCATCTTCTATTCATCTTATTTAAATGTTTTAATTCTAAAAATAATATTAAAACAACATAATGTGGTATCTAAATTTAACCCAGGAGTAATCATACTTCTAAACTACAGTCCTAACACATCGTTGAGATCACCGTCAACAAACCTAACACATCGTTGACCTGGGCCCGTCAGCATGACGGTTGGCAATCTAAACCTCATAATTGTGTAGGATGGAAATGCCCTTAGCTGCTCTTAGCTGATATTATCTCGTTGACACAGTGCTTAGTAATGTAAATATTACAATTGTCTAGGGAGCTAAGTTCTGGTCTACTCGCTCATGACCAATATTATTCTGTCGGCACAGCGGTTATTTAACTAACAATCACAATTGATTGGGGTGCTTGAAAAACTCTGCACGCGCTGGTACACTTGTGTCCCCTGCCTGTACCATCAGGGAGTGAAATTCTCCTTTGAACAAACACATACAAGCATTCATATTTAAACCATTACATTCTGCATAACATACATTATTCTAAGATATTTTTATGCATTTACTAACATGCATACATATCCTGTTACGCAACTATTCATCAGACAATAACTTTTATATCATTCATATATCTATCTCATGTGTACCTCTTATATCTATCTTATTCATATCTTTTACTTATATCATTAATATATTTCCTACATATCTATCTTACGTCTGATATCTATCTAAATATTGTTCATCTCATGCATATCTTTCATACATACATATCTTTTCTTATTATGCTTACTTTGCATATCTTTCCTATATAATAATATGAAAGATATCGTTAAACTAGAGCATATATGAAGTCAAACATATAATCTGAAATAAATAAAAAAAAATTGCTGAAATTTAGAAATGCAATTATTCACCTTAGTTGCTGCGCTAAACTCTTAATTTTCGACAGTTAGCTAAAGATTGTGGTGATTTTTTTCGTTGAAATTAATAACTTATAAGACAATCATAAAATTTAATACTCAAGTAATTTCTATTAATCAAATTAATCTTCTTAACTTAGGATTAATTTACCTAAAAATTATAGGGTCATTTTACAGTGATTGTCTACACTCGCCTCGAGTCTGTCGCCCCGATAAACAACCTAGAATCCATAATTAACTTTAGATTTAAAGATAGTTTGGCTAAAAAAATAATTTAACCAAAATAATATAAATGATTTGCTAAAGCATACCTTAAATAGCCTTCTCAGCAAACAACTCTTCTCCAAAGCAGCCAAATCTTCTTCTCCCTTCTTCTTATCTTCTCAAACTCTTTCTTTTGCTGAATTCGTATCAGAATACCTTACGGAGCTCACAAACCACATTTGACACCTTCAGCACAAGATTGGTGCCTTCAACAGCTACCGGAAAGGAAAAAGACACAAAATGAGCAAAACTCAAAATGGAAGCAAGAGAAAGAAAATAAAACTCTCAAATAGTATGAAATAGAGTTATGTACTCTCAGAAAATCCCTAGAGTCCTAAAATGCATATTGCGGCACTCTATGGCCTCCTAATTGTCGATCGCAGCTCTGCTACAGTGCAGAGTCGCACAGAAGCTTACGGGAAGAGAAGGAAACGAGAGATGGTGAGGAGGTGCAATGCTCAGGTGGCCGCTCATCGCCGCTTCTCTCGTGTACGGGCTGAGCTCCGATCATAGCTCCTCACAGGAGCTTTTGCCGAGCTCGATCGAACTGGGAAGGAGGGTGAACAAAGTGAAACTGAGAGGGGCAGAGGGAATTCGGGAGCAAAGAAAGAAATTTTCGAGAGCTTTACCCTATTCGATGCATTTAACGTCTGGTAAGTCGATGAACAATAATGCAAGATTAGGGAGAGTTAATTAAGGTTTAATTAGATTGGATTTGTTTAATTAAACTCATAATTTCAAGTTTTTATTTCTCAATCTATCATAATTAACTTGTGATCTTTATATGGAACTAATCGATTTTTTGTGTAGAATTTTATAAAATTATTCGATTGAAATTCAAGGGGTGCAAAAATTGAGGTACAGTTTAAGTCGCCAAAATTTTTTTCCATTTTCTCAAACATTGGTTATTACAATCTCCCATCTTTATGAATTTTGTCATCAAAATTCATGAACTCCACATCCATTATGAAGATGAAATAATAGTGATAACAAAAATTTATTTTATGTGAGGTGGTAACTAAAATATGTGTGATAAACTATACATCTAATAAATCCAACATAACACTCAAAAGATAATTCATCCATCAAACTATGTATTAACATAAGTGGCAACAGACTCTTCTGATTCTTGAGGAGTCAAGGAATAAACTCTTAGGCGAATGTTCTATCTTGGTTGCTCCTTACGAGCCACAGTATCAGCTTTTGTTATCCTATGTTGACCACTTCTAGAAATAGATCATTCCTGAAAATTCCTCTGTTTAGGATCTCTTCCTGAATGAACATCTGATGTGAACCTCTGAACAACATTAGGGCATTTTCTCCTCTGATGTGTAGGTTGTTTGCATATGGAATACACTTTCAACCTAAGTAAACATTCACCACAATGCTGCTTCCCACACTTAACACAAGGCTGTATAATGTTATTGTCAGTCTGGCTAACAAATCCACCGACTTTATCTTCTTCCCACTAGACTCTCCTCCTAAATGATCTGTTTGTGCTAATTCTTCTGAACTTTTCCTCCTGTGCATGTCTCTACGCTTATGAGCTGCTGGAAATCAATCTCCACCCGGCTAGCTCTCTTCACTAATACTAAATAGTCTTCAATCCTAAGTGGTACTAGTGGCTGCTTGATTGAATCTTTTCGGTCCAAAAAAAAATTTGTGGCATTTCTCATCTGCATTTAGAATAAGTTGGGGTGCATATCTTGATAGCATAATATACTTCGCTACTATTGCATAACTAATCGATCTCCTTGCACCAACCAAATGAATTTATCTTACATCTATTTTCTAGCTGAGAATGGTATGTCATATCTTGATAGCATGATATGCCACTATGATAACTAATCGATCTCCTTGCTAACGAATGAATTTATCTACATCTATCTACGAGAATGGTACAAGCGTCTCGAGGTTTCCTAACTCCTCCACTGCAAATGGCTGGTTCTATCTCCATACTTTTCATGCATCTGTCCTTGCCGCCATCTCTTAGCTTCTCCCTCAAAAGCAAAAGTGACAAGGGTAACTCTTCTCACAGGTGAACATGACATGCCATCTATGATTTTCTCCACTCTTAATAGCCAATTTTTTGCTTCAACTGGTCCCCCTACTCCAGAAAATAAAGTTGGTCTCATATCTTAAAAATGCTTCAAGTATTTATCCATTGGTGCTTCTTCACTAATATTAGCTTAAGATTGAGAATTCTTAATCTATTAAGTCATAACATTCATCATATCAGATAAAGCACTAGCACTGATTGTGACGTTCTGGGGTACATTAGATTTTATATTCTCATCTCTAATCTCTTCCTCTGAATCATCCATAATTTTAAAATAATAATCATATAATTTAGTTAGATTCGATTAAAGTTTTTAATTTATATTATTATAACTTCATTCAATTATCCTATTGGTTTTTTCGTTAAGATTCATGTTATTAATCTGAACATTTGCTCTGATACCACTTTTGTTATGACCCGCCTCGTTCTTGGAGTTAGCCAAGACGGGAACACACAGTCGGAGGGTGGGAAATCAATTTTCTGTTATTCTAATTTTATCATGAACAATTTAATATTCAAATAATAAATGAAAGTGTTACTAAAGAAAGAAATAAAAATTAAGAAGTGGAAATTTATACGTTTACGTTTGTTGTTCTCATCTTCTACACACATTTGCTCATCTTCTATTCATCTTGTTCAAATATTTAAAACCTATAAATAATATTAAAACAACATTATGAGTTGTCTAAAGAGAACTCATGAGTAATTGCACTTCTAAACTGCAGTAATCGAATGAGAAGAATTTAATATGCATGCAACACTATAAGAAATCATATAATATGTTGATCTTTCATATTTTATAAGCAATCTAATGTATATATTTATAAGCAATCCAATATATACTAATGCATGCATCAATGATCTTTTCTAAATGAACATACTCAATTTTCTATAAGCATTTACTTTTAACTTTACTTTTACTTTTACTGTATCTTTTACATATACATGTATCTCTATAAGGATCACGATCAATAAACTTAACTCACCCTTGGAGCGATCTACAAATCACAATTGTCTGGGATGGAAAGACCTTTACCTGCCACTGACTGATATTATCTCACTGGCGCAGCGGTTAGTAATATAAACATTACAATTGTCTAGGGAGGAGCTCTGGTTTACTCATCTCTGGCCGATATTATCTCGTCTGCACAGCGGTTAGTGAACTAGCCATCAAAATTGTCTCGATTGGTAGAAAAACTCTACGCACATGAGTATACTAACTTCTCTTGTCTGTATCAGTAGGGGTGAAATCCTGTTCTGGACATGCAAATACAAGCATTTATATATAAATTATTTCATTTTGCATAACATACATTATTTTAAAATATTTTTATGCATCTACTAACATGCATACTTATTATGTTGTGCAATTATTCATCAAACATAACTTTAATATCATTCATATATTTATCTCATACATATCTCTTACTTATATCATGAATTTTTTTCCTACATATCTATCTTACATATAATGTCTATTTAAATATCATTCATCTCATGCATATCTTTCATGGATGCACATCTTTTCCTATTTTGCTTATCATACATATCTTTCTTAGCTAACAATATGAAGTATCTGATTAAACTAAGGCATACATGAAGTCAAATATATAATCTGAACTAAAGCAGGTTAATAAAATTTAGAAATGCAATTACCCACCTCAGTTCACGCTAAACTCTTAATTTTCGACAGTAGTTGGAGGTTGTGGTGACTTTTACGTTGAGACTAATAACCTATATGACATAATATCAAAATTTAAGACTCGTAATTCTGTTAATCAAATTAATTTTCTTAACTTTAAATTAAATTTACTTGAAAGTTACAAGCCCGCTTTACAATGAATGTACACACTCGGCTTAAGCCGGTCGGCCGTGTAAACAATCTATTGTCCACAATTAGCTTCATATTTAAAAATATTTTGTCTAAAAAATAAATTTAATAAATAAAATATAATTAATTTGCCAAAACATACCTTAAATAGCTTTCTCAACAACTAGCTCTCCTTCAAAGCGGCCAAATATTTTTCTCCCTTCTTATCTTCTTAAACCCCTCTTTCCTTTGCTAAATTGGTGTCAGGATACCTTACGAAGCTCGCAAACCCCATTCAACACTTTCAACACAAGATTGACGCATTTGACAACTACCAGAAAAAAAAAGCATGAAGAACGAGGCAAAGCTCAAAATTGATGCAAGAGAAAGAAAATGAAACTGTTAAATATTATCAAATACGATTTCGTACTCACCAAAAATACCCTGGATCCTTAAAATGCAGATTGCGGCACTCTTTGGGCTGCCCAATTCCCTACCGCGACTCTGCTACAGTGCAGAGCCGTGCAAGCTTACGGGAAGGGAAGGAAGCGGAAGATGGGGAAGAGGTGCAATGCGCAGGTGACCGCTCATTGCCTCTACTCATTTGCGGGCTGAGCTGTGATCGCTGCACCTCACAGGAGCTTTTGTCGAGCTTGAGAACAGGGAGGGAGGGTGAACTAGTGAAACTGAGAGGGGTAGAGGGAAATCAGGAACAGTGAAAGAAATTTCGAGAGTTTTACCCTATTAGACGCATTTAACATCCGGTAAGTTGTTGGGGAACATTAATGCCAGATTATGGAGGGTTAATTAAGGTTTAATTTGTTTAATTAAACTTATAACTTCAAATTTTTATGTCTCTCAATCTGTTCATATTTAACTTGTGGTGTTTTATGGTGTTTTATATGGAACTAATCGATTTTTTGTGTAAAATTTTATAAAAGTGTTTCGATTGAAATCCTAGTGTTGCAAAAATTGAGGTACAATTTAAGTCGCCAAAACTTTTCTGCGTTTTTAAAAAAATTGTTTATTACAACATGGGAGCAAGCTTGCCGTCTATAGATTTCCCAACTGGAATATAAAAGATTAAATCACCCTACTCTGACTTGTTACCGGAGTATTGATGTTTTAACCTTTGAATGCTTCTTCCTTTTTTATTCTCAAGATTTGTCTCCTTCTCCAAGCTGTAAATTCTGTGAATAATAAGAGGAATTGATTGTTGCATTAAGATAACATCATGTTGCCAAGATCATTTATTCCTAAATATTCTATTATTATTAAGTCTGAAGGTTGCACATCTTAGTGTCAAGAATGGGGAAGTTCTTATATGTTCCATATTAACAAGGTTGACGATTCTTTTTTTTTTCTTGCACCTTTTTCAGAAGTATATGACCTTGACAGGTGCCCGAACATCCCTTCAGTGTTGATATGGTTGGCGGGCTTGTGAGTCTGCTAGTCTTACCACGTTGTTATACCTAGTTTTTCAATCATTTTCAAGTCTAGAGCATCGGGAAAGGTCCCTTTAAGCTAGAATTGATTTGTAATCTACTCCTCTGTTTGAATGAATGATGGTGATGACTTTTGAAGTTGAATTTAATTAGTGATGAGGTTGGAGTTGCCGTATGCTTTCCTCCAACCGCAAATAACTACAATTTTTTATTGATTGTGCCAAGGACAGTTATTAGTATGATTGTGCTTTAAGCTTTTGCTGTTTTGATTAAATAGAATTATTGTCATCTTCAAATTATCTTTCACAGGTTATTTTTATAATTATTTATGTGTATATGTGTACCTGATTGCCTTTATCACATCGTTACAGACAAATGTTTCAATATTTGCTTTTGAAGCATCAAGGAAATCCCAGAATGCACTTTCAGCGGCTTCTGCCAGCCTTGAAAATAATGGTTTTGGCAACATTGCTTTGGTTGAAGATGTTATAAATTTCAATTTTCACAATATTGAAGAATTATTGAGGCGTATAAGAGCTGCTATGGAGTCTTTCAATCATTAAAGCAATAAGGAAGCTTTCTCACGAATATTTCATCGTTTACAATAGATGGATTCTGTGCTGGGACCCATTATCAATGAATGCAAGGATACAGTTGTTCCAAAGGAGCACTTTAACCAAGGAAAAAATGGGAGCAGTTATCCTGGTGACCACATCTGTTGTGCAGCATTGTTTGACTTAATGAAGTTCAAAACTTAAGCTTTTAATATTAAAAGTAATTATTGAGGCTTATGAGGCATTCTATTGAGTTTTTTGGTTATTAATCTTCAAGGTAACTTTCCCATGCATATTACATCTTTTATGTGGCGATTTGCTCTCCAGAATGAAACCAGACGGATGTTGTGCTGATTTTGCCTATTTTATGGGAGCGTGGTGCACCATGCAATTTTCTTGAGATCAGCATTATTTGTGAAATATGTACGAATTTTTGGCCAGCAATCTGAACTGCAGTTGTGGTTTTCCACATGTAAATTGCCTAAATTATGTTGAACATATTAAGATTCGTGAGGATGTTGGATTTTAGATGGTTGACAGAACCGTCCTGCAAAGAATATGATGTAGAATGAAGAACATATTCAGATTCGTCTCTCCTAATTGTACATGGAATTTTTTGATCCTAAAATTAGATGCTGATGCCACCAATGCTCATATTATTCATGTCCTTTCAAGCTTAGTCGGATGCACAACTGAAATTATCAACGTTGCAGCATCAGAGTGGAAAGCAATGGCAATTTTGGATTATGTTATAGAGGATTCTTTAACAAATGCTTTATTATCTGGAAAATTGTTCTTTTCATCTTAAAAAATTATTTTGTAAGGTATCACACTTTCTGCTATTAAAGTGCACTATATTCTCCTAGTGTTTTAATTTTTAGTTTTAAGAATCTTGTTTCATTTACTTTGCAGGCTGTGCTTTTAATTATTGTTAACATAGGAGTGGAACTATATGAGGCAGAGTGGATTAAGATTTGTTACTGTGAGTCCTACTGTAGGTCTCAGCAAACGAGGAGTTTGCAAGTTACCGTCTTCAGGCAGCAAGTCTAAAGAATGGCTATTTGTCTTACCGCTACTCCCATCAAAACTCTTAGAAATTTTCATTCGTTTGTGACAGAAAGTTTTGCTAATAAAATCTACGTTAAAACATGCTGGGAGGCCATCATTATTCTCTCTTTTTATGCTCTCAATTCAACTGTTTGAGCAGGTATAAATAATTCACTTCATTATAACCTGAATCAGAGTTGGTATTAATTTTTTAGTATTTGATTTTTCTTATTTATGCTACTAACAAACTACTGGAAACATACTTGGTTTGTTTGTGCATGGTTGAGCTTTTACTTGTTCTCCTTGAATCTATTATTCTGGTGGCATTAGAAATTTTAATTATGTGTGCTTGTCCTCCTCTTTTAGAATTTATTATAATTAAATGAAAAACTGACACTCAATAGGACATAATGGAGAAAAAAGATTCTTGTAATCGACCCCATATAGTGGAATGAAAGCTTCTTATTGTTGTGTGTTTGTTCTCTATTATATGTTTCTCATATATAATTGGCTTTACCTACATGCAGTTTGTTGTTGCTCCAAATTGATAAGCAAATTCTCAGTAGCAGTGGTTAGTATTTTACGTTTTACGATCATTTGTGTGTTTATTTTTATACTATTTTGTGTTATATGAGAAATTGAGCTGTACGTGAAACAATATTTTTATGTGCTATTAGCGTCTGTTACTCTTTCAAAGAACAAATTTGGCCTCGAAGTAGAATATCAAAACTCCAAAATTTTGAGTGGGCCGGAGATGTTAGAATAACCAATTGCAGTAAATAACATATTACAAATGTTAAAATAATCATGAATATGTAGACAACACCTTTTCATGTGCATCTACGTTGAATTTCAAGCAATTATTCTCCCCAATTCTCCATCCTGTAATTCTCAATGAGTAAGAGAAGTAGCAGTATAGTTCATATTCATGGTATTTTTTTCGGTTGATTATAAATTCCAAGAAAGCTTAGGAAACAAGAAAAATGAGTTAAAACTAGTGCTAGTGAACTTCATGGTCCCAATGCCAATTACTTGTGATGTGCATAATTCCTTAAACACGATGAAGTTGAACTAAGGAGGCATCCCGTATCATATGATCAGAGCCGTCACTGTCCATGATTTAAGATTGTATTGTTTTGAACTTTCAATGCATGAACTAAGGAGGCATCCCGTATCATATGATCAGAGCCCTCACTATCCATGATTTAAGTTTGTATTGTTTTGAACTTTCAATGCATTCAAAACAATACTTCTTTGATAATTACAGCAATGATGAATTCTACTGTATAAAGTTTTGGTTTGAATTGGATAATCAGCAACTTGTAGAAAGTTTCTTTGGTAGTAGTGCCATGGGATTTTGATTCATGAGGAGAGGTGGCAGTAGAGGTGCATCTTCTTTCCAAGGTCATTTCATGTTTAACCATCATGATGTTTTAAGTATAAAAAAAATAAAAAAATCCTCAAGAAGATGAGGAAGAGTTAGATTTTTGAGAAAATCGAAGAAGTGTGTCTACAATACTGTGATGAAAAATATGAAAAAAATAATGCTGCATTTTTTATTTTATTCCAAGAGCAGAAGAGTTACAATCTTTTGCCGGAGACGCATAGTCCATAAAAGAAGAAAAATGAGAAGATAATTAATCTAAGAGGCATTTACTCTTATGTATTTACATATGTCACACCTTAAGTATCATATTTACACATTTATCATTCAAATCTTTAATATCACGTCAAAGATAGCACGATTATCACATTTTGAACCTTTTCATACATAGGTTTAAAGCACCGAAGTGCTGTATACTTAAATATGGAAGTATAAGTGTGAGATTTGTAAATACATAAGAATTGTGTGCTATGTATGTAAATTACTCTTAATATAATTAATCACAGTTCATTCTACATAAAAAATAGTGACAAGTGTTCTGCACATAGAAGGCAGAATAGCAGCGAAATGCCAAATTAGCTGTCATACAATGCAATTGGCTACCTCTTTATTGAACGAAAGAGGATCAAGAGCTATAGATTGCCAAGACAGCGTTGTAGTTACAAGAGGTATGCTCATGGAGAAAGCTAATAGAGGGTTGACTTGCAGAAGTGAATGCATAATTTGATATGCTATTTTTCAGTATTTAAATTGCTTAAAGACATATCTTCAACGACATCTTCTTTGTTAAGTTCAATTTCTGTCTTATGTGATATCTATTTTCTAGAAATATTATTTTGAATTTTAAAATTAAAAATAATTTATATTCAATGCTCCAATTATATTATTTCATTAATGTAAAAAAATTTATTCTTAACCTTATATTGCTAGAATAATTCAGAGAGAGCAAAATTTACTCTTCATATGATATATCACTTTTCAACTCATTTATCTGTTAAGCCATTGATCTCATCCTGGCTAATCGTGAGGTAGGTCCGCCTTCATAACCTTCATTTTTTCTCCTGATGAGGATGTGTCAGAGTCGCACCAAAATTTTTCAAATTTTATTCCCTCCATGTGGAGTTGCAATGATTGATGAGCCAGGTTTTTTTTTTCGCTTGAAACACATTCTTTCTAATGTGGTTTTTTTTTGTTGCTGTAATGTCCTTGCTGTACTTTACCTTTGAAAAAATGCTGGGAAATTTACATAGATAGCACACAAATATTAAAGATTTGAGTGATATGTGTGTAAATATGAACATTTAAACGTCAGATATGTAAATATATAGAATTGTGTGCTATACATGTAAACGCCCCAAAAATTTTTGACGGGCACCTTTAGAAGTTTTTTTTTTTCTCCCTCAAATGAGGCAATTGCCTTGAGATAAAGTTTTCATTGTCAAGTTCAGCTAAGGCAATGTTTTCCTTCTCCTTTGAGCTATCATCTTTTTTATTTCTTTTCCACCTCAGCTTTATCTCACATGTTATCTTTTGGTTTACACACAGGAAATTCGTTAGAGATGGTAAATTAGTAAACATCTTTTTAATGTACTAATCCAATAGCATCACAAATAGCTCAGTTATGTACGGGCATGTTTATTTTGGACTCCACAACTTGATTGGTACCCTTACAGATGACTTCCAAGATTCATCCATACCTCATGAGCAGTTTTGAGATTACATATGTGGTCGAGGAACTCATTATTAACCATCCCAAAGATCGTTCCATGTGCTTTTCGTGGGACTCTAGCTCGGCAAAATGCTTATAGCCCCCATCATGCGTCAGCAATCTTCACTAGGATCATATAATCATCATGCCCATCCACTGATTTTTCGATATCTACCTGTGAAAATTGAAAGATAAAAACATAATCAAACCACCTTTGCATCCATGAATGTGATACAAATTAAGCGTGAAGTGTCAAAATAGTTCCCTGAAAATTTATGTTGGGTCAGTTTAGTCCTAGTATGTAAAAGTGTCAAATTAATTTCCATATTTTTTTTTTTATATGGTCTGAAATAGTCTCCTGGGAGGACTCGGGCGACTATTTCAGCCCCCAGCAATAGAATCTGAGGACTGACTTGACTTTCTTATAAACTCCAGATTTAAAATGGCCCCTGCAAAAAATAAAGGGATCATTTTGACACTTTTCTCTATCAATTAACTACCATGGAAATTAAGCTTTTTCTGATTGCGAAAAATTATTTGCAATTTCTTGGCACTTGGTTCTGCTGTTGAGCGATTTGATTTCTCGTAGTCTAGTAACTTGTTTAAAGGCATTCCATCGTTTCTATGGGCTTATCTAGCGTTTTGCAATTATTATAATCTTTCTTTTCTGGGGTAAAAGTTGGCTTCAATGATAAATTAACTCTACAGCTTCTTCATTTATTAATGCACATATCCTTTTAACTGCTTGCTATTATTTCAGCTAACATTCAAAGTTTATTTCCAGACAACTTTTATATTAATTTTAGTTCATATCAGGCTTCTGCTTTTATTTTTGAAGTGTTCTGTTGCATAATTAGCCTACTATGTTAGAAACTGATTGCCTCCTTTCCTACATCAAGAATATTTTGGACAGAACATGACCTTTGAATCTGCTCTTGGCGATAAGTTGTTGGAAGATTCACATACATACCACTCAATTCTTATGCATTTACATATCTAACACCTAAACTTCAATTTTTACATATATGCCACCTTGCCTATGCGTGAAAAAGTGTATTTTACCTTTTAAAAGTTAGAATGCTGGTAGTTTTGATGTGATGTGAAATATTTGGGTGGTATAAATGTAAAAATTAAAGTTTATGTGTTAGATATGTAAGAACATAGGAATTAGGTGGTATATGTAAATGCCCCAAACTCAATTCGAGTAACTTCTCGCTATACTTTCAGATTTGATTTAAGTGATTGCAGTAGATCAATCTCTTCTCAGTAATTTAGCATATAATTTTGGAATTTTTTAGCTGCCTTTTGATTGGCCAGAGAAGTTATAGTTGCCTGTGAGATTTCTTATGCTAAAGATGGTGAAATACTGAATAAACTTTGAGGAATTCCATCTTATTAAAAGCGATTTCATCAAAGGGATGGAGCATTTTGGTGTTTTTGGATATGTACTGTAATATCTGTGTTGATTCTAAGCTATTCCTGTGAAGGGAAAATGAGAGAAGTTAGAGAACTCAATGTCCCAGCCTTATTAATTTCAGCTGTTTCCATGAAATAAGGTGGAAATTTTTTATGGCATTGTATATACCTGTATTTATTTATTTACTTCATGTATATATGATTCTTTGAGCTCTTCTTTATTCTGATGGCTGTGGCTTTAGTGGTACTATACTTTTTATCGCATGGATCAAAATGGCATACAAGTAAATCTTTCTTTTTCTTTTTGGGGTATGTATGAAAATCTTACATAATTTATTTTAAATGAAGTTCCTTGAATATTTCTTCAGTGCAACGTCCACATGAGTTTCCTGATGTAATTGACTCGTAGTGTTCTTGCTATTAATTTAGGATTTAATCTTTTTATATTGTTGGTTATCTATCATCGAAAATAATTTATACCTTTTATAATGGGGAAGAAAACTATGAAAATGCGTCCTTTGCAAATGAAGACAATTTGCACTTTTCAGTATTTTGCAAATGAGGTCAAAATGTACATGTCATACAACACATTTTGATGTTTTTAAATATCAATACTTAAAGTTTGGTATTTGCATTTATAATATTTTGGTGTTAAAAGTTTTATTTAAAAATGTGTATTCACTTTTAAAAAGTTTAGTGATAGTGATATATATATATATATATATATATATATATATATATATATATATATATATATATATATATATATATATATATATATATAATTTATGTGATGTCAAAATTTTGAATGGTATTGATGAGGACATCATTATCATGTTTCTGCAGTATTGTGGACTCTCGTGTTTCCACAAGATCGCAAACAATGATGTGATTGTAATGTTTTCACTTCATTTATCCCGGTGAAAAATCGAAGGTTTGAACATCAGTGAGAATTGAAGTGATGAGTAAAGAAGCTTAATGGGCATTTTCCTGTATAAATTCACGCAATATCATTATCAAGTAATATATGATTTTCTGATTAAGCCCTGAATATTGAACTCACGGGAACCCTTTAATATATTCACCAAAAAAAATTAGATAACAAACTTTACTTTTGAAAGACAGATCTTACTCAAACTATAGATAATATTTTAGGAATGAATGTTTAATTCTTTTTGGTAATTTTTTATAATTGAAAATAAAGTATTCATTAACTAAATTTAACAAGATTTTGGTAAGATGTAAGCAAATGCAAATAAAATATTTTTTTCTTTATCATGAGTCAGTAACAAATAATGAAATTTTGTTATGAAAGTATTTAAAATGTGTTGTATCAAATAGCAGCAATAGTATTATTTACCCTTACTAGAGATCCTATAAAGAACATATATTAATCTAAACATTTAGTAATCTTGAAGACGGACTAGGTAGGGAAGATACTAGCTCACACTCTAGAATTGCATCTTCTCCCTCCACCTAGGGGTTAACATCACGTATCAAGATCTAAAACATTAAATCGAATTGGGGGCTTTAACATATCACTCTAAAATCCTCTAATTCTACACTCATCAAAGTATATCTCCCTATTTATTTCACTCAATCATATGGATTACATTCTCATCCTTATAATCTCAATTGATTCTCTATAATTATTGACTGAGACAACATCATCACGGATCTTACATGTTCTCACAACAAATATTAACAACTTAATTGGCCAAATTAAGAAGTAAATGAAGTATAATGATTAAATCATCACAACTTATTCCAACATTGAAGATCTACACTTCCATAACTTCCATCCACCACTTAATTACCTTTCATTTTAAGGAAAAAGATAAAGAAAACTACTCAGAATTCATAGAGAAAATACAACAACAACTTGATTTAAAAGTAAAAATCGCGGTAAAGATACAAGAAGTCTTGATTAAAACCAAATGTCGATACAAAGATAACAACTTATTTGAAGTTCCTCTCTACTAAACTCTTGAAGTTCATTTGAATCTTTTACTTTCTCTTACAAATTTCTTTAGGTTTGGTAGTTCGACCCTAAATGATCAAAATCTCACTTATAATCCTAATGAAATATATACTAAAGTGACTAGGTAAACAGTGGCGTGAATGGCGTGAAGAACTCTCCAGTAATTCCCCCTTCTCTCTCTCACACACACACACACACATTTTGATCTTTAAGCCTTCCTTGAAATATTTTTCCAATGGGTGATTTGATGTTCCTTCAAAATGTGTCTTCATTCAAAGGATCCTTCAAGAGAATTCTCTTTTCAAGAGTCATTTGAATGCAAATTCGAGTCAATTATCAGTTATTCATGTTTGTACCGAAGGTTGCCTCAAACATCCCTTCGAAATTTGCTAAAAATTCTTGAAACTTCCAAAATAACTCACTGACACATAAGCGCGAGGTCTAGATGCTTAGTCGCGAGGCTCTGGTGCTTAAGCGAGAGGTCTAGGTGCTTAGGCGTAACAATACATTTTTGCACCTCTTTTCATTTTTGCTCTAAATTTGATCATTTTCACTCTTTTCATCACATTCATCCATTTAATTTTACTTGCAAGAAAAACACACAAATACCTTTCATTTAAGTGCAATATCATCAAAAATAGGTATAAAATGTATATATAAATACTATATATTTTAGGTTTATCGACATGTCACTACTTCATATTAAAAAAAAAAAAGAGTAAAGAAAACAACTTAAGAAGCATGGATAAAACACAATAGGAAATTTAGTTTAAATCAAAGAAAATCCACTAGAAAGTGTTTATAAAAATTATAAGAAAATGAAGAACACAATATTTAGTTTTTTTCCTCTGTAAGAAAGATGAAAAATCTCTCCAACAAAGCCCGTTGTAGATCCATGCGCCCACTCATACTTCCTTACTCATAACTCTCAAAATTCATCACAAATTCTCCATAAAATGTGGAAATCTACATCTTCATACTCATACCAAACACCCTTTTAAAAATCTCCCAAAAACTCCTCCCAAAACACACACTAATTCTCCCTCATGAGATGCGTCAAGCCCCTTTATTTAAAGAGAAGCCAATCACTTTGTTTTTCTAAAAGACACGCCCTTTCACTCCAAGAGACACACTTTTTCACTTGAATAGAAACATCTCTTTATCCAAAAGCTTTTCAAAGTGTCTAGATTCATTGAATCACTCCATGTGGCGTGCAAGTTGTCCAAAAGCTTCGAGAACTTCCTAGAATGGCCCATAATCGCTCAAAACCCGTCCAAAAAATGTCTCAGGTGCTATAGCACCATAATCAGCGCTATAATGTCTGTTTCTAGCCATGAATGATGTTATGGCACCATTCTGGGCGCAATAGCACCGCCCTGTGGGCAGCACACTCACTTTGCTCATTTTTCGCCCTGTTTCAGCTTCGGTTTACTCCTAGTGTTACATTAAAAAAACCTCTTTAAAGTACAATTTCATTCAAAAAAATGGGATAAATATAGAGGATAATAAGCATTGAAAGACATATCAAAATGCGCTGGATCAAAATTTCCTTCCTTCCTCGATTTGGCTCCAAATTGTACCATTTTTGTTTCATTTTCTCTAAAACTCAATTTCTTGTACCTGAACCAAAAACATAAAAAATATCTTCCTTTAAAGTGTAATATCATTAAAAATAATTATATAATGAGCATAATTGTACATTAAAAACATGTAATTTTAAGGTGGATTAATACCCCCAAACTTAAACATTACTTCTCCTCAAGTAACACTACAACTTTAAAATATATTGATTTTTGCTAGTAGATTTCTTTAAGATGATTTAAACTTTTGTTCTAGAAATGTTATAATCCAACTTAGAAGTATTTATAGCAAATTAGATGACATGTAAGATATGAGAATATTTAATATTAAACTTAGGAATCATGATTTTCTATTTAATTCAAAAATAATTGAAAATTTTCAAAGATTTGGATTCTTAGAAAAATATTAATTTCATAGTTTATGACATCTAGGAAAATAATTTTTTTCATACTTTCTAAAATTGAGCTTAGGATTGATCCTAAGTTTTCTTTCTTAGAAAGATTCAAGTGAAAACAATTTTTAATTAACTCCTAATCCTTATATTTCTTCCCACATATTTTCTCTTATTTTTTCCTTTCTTTCAGAATCTTTTTAAACTTTTTTTTTTATGTGAGGATCACTATATTTAGATAGGTCTTCAATGATTTTGAATTTCACTATCCATTTTCTAAAGTTAAAAAATTATTTTCTTTCCTTAACTTAAAATGTAGTATTCGAAAAAGAAGTTTTAATAGAGTCTAATATCTTCAAAAAGTATTATCTAAAAATAATAAATTTTTACAAATTCAATTTTTCCTACGATAAATAGTAAAATCATTTCCCTAAAACTTTCTACTAAACATCTTAACTTTAATTTCATCCTTTTTACTAAAGTCCTTACTAAGTCTTCCTATTACATTTCTATAATTAAAATTTTAGTAATTATAAAATAACTCCACATAACAAAAAATCAAAATAATATTTATTTGTAGTTTCTTTGAGAACAAATAAATTTTAACTTTAAAGTTTATTTTTCTTCCTTCCCAAACTTGAATTTTTAAATATTTTGCAATTGGTTCCATAAAATGTAAAAGGAAGAAAAATAAAAGCTGAATTTATAAGCAACCACAACATCCTATCAAATTCATATACATGCATAATCAAGATAGAATAACTGTAAAAGAAAGTAAATCTAGCCTAAAACATGCTTGCAATAATATTAAACTAAAAGGAAGTATACTAACTTTGAAATTTATTTTTCTTCCTCCCCCAAACTTGATTTTAATATGTATAGCTTTCAGTTTAGAAAATATAAGCAGGAAGAAAACAGTTCAGAAATTTTATCTACCACAAATGTCTATCAAAAACATCTATAAGTATTCATCAAGACAAAATAATTTGTAATAGAAAGTAAATCTAAACTAAACATACTAGAATAAAATTAAACTAAAGAAAGGTCTAACAAGTAGGACTGGTATCAGCATAAGAATATATATTTAAGTGTTCTTTGAATCTTTATATTATTGTAACACAAACACAAAAACACATGATAAATGAGATTAATTCTTTCTTTAACTCATCGCATCTTACTACCTTACTTTCGATTTCTAACAGAATCACTATAAATGATTTTATAAAGTTTAATCCCATGGACATGATTATCCCTGATATATTGGCTCTCGATCACCAACCTCAAGAGTCACCTTATCCTTTTAATTAAGCACCTCTAATAGTTATAAGGATAATGTAAATTCATCTACATGTTACTCATCAAATAGGTTCATGACTCCTACCGAATGAAAACAAAGTCAGAGAAAGGAAGTAACAAAATTGAGATGGAACTGTCACTGTCCAAGTTCAAGGTGTCTCATGTAAAACACATGCTCGGTTGAGACCCGAGTCGTAGTGGACTCGTCAATCCAACTACTACAAAAGAACATATACAAGTCTAGACATAATAAGAAGTTAAGGAATCACCTCCCTCGTGACACACATGATGATCAAATCAAACCACAAACAATCCAAACATCCACTAATATCAATCAAATTGATCAATCCACAATGATACACTAATATCAAATAAATCTACTAATAATTCAATCCACCAATAATCAATCAAAATGATCAGTCCACACTAAAACAAACACAATACAACACTAACAATCATGATTCTTAAGCATACTAAATCAAACCATACTGATAACTATGTGTTGCCTCCCATAAGGTGCTTGGTTTAACGTCGTCAACCCGACATATGATTCCTTCTAGATCAAAATTCCATTTTAAGTAATCCTTGATCAACAACTCAATCTTTTTTAAATCTAAAGATTCCTACTATATCCTCAAATTTTAGTTTTTCAATCATCTTTTTCTTTTCAGATTGATTCACATCATCGTTCCTCGTATTTCTTTCAAGATCCAATAAACTTATATTGATTTTCTTAATTTGCATATTCATTACAGTCTTAACATTTATAGGAAATGGATCTCTATATGATAATTCAAGATCTCCCAAATTTTAGATCGGATTCTCTCTATATGATTCAGATTCTGGATCAAATTCTTCTAGGTTACTCTTCTATCTCAAGTGATCTTCTAATTCTTCCCCATGAGGTTGAGGAAATCGTAGAGGAGGTCTTTCTATATTTATCTTGCTTGATAAAATAGATTTTTCTAATTCATTAGAAATTTCTTCCATTGTTCTTTTAGTCTCCATTTCCTCATTTCTTAACTCAACGTTCTTTTGAACCATATCCTCCAATTCTCTTCCACTTCATACTTGGATAGTTTTATCTTGCTCACTATTCTTCTCCTTAAGGTTTATCTTAGGGTTACTAGGTAAAATCTCTGGAGTGTAACTGTTAATTAAATTAAAAATCTGCCTTAATTGGTTTTCTATATTCATTATTGCAACCCCTAGACTTTCTAGTTGACTCTCCATGTGAATAAAAATCTCTTCTAAATAAATCCTTCTTCTCATTCTATGGGTTGAAGTTAAAATTATGAGGAAAAGAAAGTCCAACATAAAAATTATTCTGATTATTCCATTTACATATCTAATTAAATTGATTATCTTCTCACAATTAATTTTGTCCTCCAAAATTGTTATTCCAATTAGAGTTCAAATAAATTTCCCAACCTGGGTTGTAATAATCAGAATAAGGATTATGTATCTCATGGCTAATTTCAATCTATTGCCCAAATAAATTTTCCTCAATAATTGGGGGTCCTTGACTAGCATTATAATTCAAATCTGAATATATATTACTTTGTTAATCCACCTTTTTCGACCATAAATTCATGGAGTCTTTTTTTATTCATAATCCTTCTAAAAGTTATCTCCAAATTTGAGTCGTAAAATTCAAGTTATGCAGCTCTTGAACTATACATACAAATTTAAAGGCTTAACTATACTGATATAAAAAATATTTTTGTTATTTTGGATTTTTCTTTAAACTAATCACACAATAATTAAATGCACTAGATAATAATACTATAGTTTTTAAATCTAAGTCTTACTGGTTTAACTAAAATTCTCCTAAAATTCTTACCTAAGCATCCTCGGCAACGGCGCCAGAAACTTGACCCGACCGACAATTACGCTGTAATTTAGCTTCAAATAGATAGCAAAAAACTTAACCCAATTTATATTTAGTAGGTAGAGTGAAAAATCAAAATGTTATTAAATTTAGAAAATAGTTTACACACTAGGGGTACTACGCAATTATATGTATCATTTCAAGTAATATAGGGTTTTTTTAAGACCCAGAGTATCGATCCCACAGAGAGGTGATGTAAGAAATCCCTTAGGCTAATTCTAATATACTATTATCAGGCTTTAATTTGAAATGTCGATTAAAGTGGTTTTTCTAAAACTACTTCTAAATGAAATTCTTAAATATAAGATAACATATCTGGATAAATTGGTTTGGAGAACTTTAAGATGTTAAAGTCTACCCTTCTCGTGCGATGACTGATATACCTATAATATATAACATTTCCATGCACATTTTTTAGATGATATTGCACTTTAATGGAAGGTATTTGTGCGTTTTTCTTTCAGGTACAATTAAATGGACAAAATATGGCAAAATGAGTGAAAAGGATTAAATTTGGAGTAAAATTGAAAAATGTGTTGAATTGAACTGGGGTGCCTAAACGCCCAGATCTGGCGCCTAAGCGCCCACAGACAGAGAAGACCGCACCTAAGGGCCAAAGGCCCCGCGCTTAAGCGCAGGGTAGTTACTATGTTATTTTAAAGAATTTTTGGCAACTTTTAGAGGGGAGTTTAAGGCAACCTTTAGTACAAATGTGGATAACTGATGGAGGGCACCAAAATACATTCAAATATTACTTGAAATGATTCATCTTTTAGGAAGATTATTGAATATGAACACATTTTGAAGAGACACCAAGGCACCTTTTGAGAAAATATAAAAGAAAGGACTTGAAGATAATTTAAAGAGGCTAAAAAAGGGTGCGTAGAGAGAGTTAGAAAAGAGTTGTAGGATTATTACTTAGGGTTTCTTCACACTTATCTCATTCCTAGTGGAAGGGAAGGTGGGTAGAGATTTCTAAGTAAAAACACATTATTTTAGAGAGATTTTAACCCTCTAGGGTTGGGCGACCAGTCCTAGGGAGGCTTGTAAGAGAAAGGAAGAGATTCAAAGGAACTTCAAGAGTTTAGTGGAGAGAAACTTGAGATAAGTTTTAATCTTTGTACTTCATTTGGTTTTAATTGAAACTTCTTGTGTTTCTACATGATTTCTACTTTTTAAATGAATTGTTGTTGTATTTTCTCCATGGATTCTGAGTAGTTTTCTTTATCTTTTTCCTTAAAATGAAAAATTTATCAAGTGTTCTATGGAATTTGTGGAAGTATTGATCTTTAATGTTGGAATAAGTTGTGATGATTTAGTCTTTGCACTTCATTTACTTCTTGATTTGACTAATTATGATGTTAACATCTATTGTGAGAACATGTAAGATCCGTGATGATATTGCCTCAGTCAACTATTGATAGAAATCAAATGAGATTGTATGGATGAGAATGTAATTCATATAATTTTGTGCAAATAAATAGAGAAATATACTTTGATAGGTGTAGAATTAGAGGACTTTAGAGTGACAGACTAAAGCCCCTATTTATTGTTTTAGGTTTTGATACGAGATGTTAGCCCAGAGGTGGAGAGAAATGAGGGAACTCTAGAGTGAGAGCTAGTATCTTCCCTAACTAAACCTTCTTCAAAACTATTCAAACTTTAAACTAACAAATGTTCTTTATAGCAACTCTAATAAGGGTAAAAAATATTATTGCTCATATTTGACACAACACATTTTGAATACTTCTACAACATAACTCTTCCACTTATTACTTATGATAAAGAAAAAGATACTTTTATATATACTTCTTTTATCTTACAAAATGCTCGTTATAGTTAGTTAATTGTTTGCTTTATTTCAAAATATTAAAAATTACCAAAAAGAATCGCATTTTCAATCTTTAGATCTTAAACTATTTAATTAAGTGCCTTTTTCTAAATATATTTTGTGATCTAATTCATTATTAAAAATTTACAAGATTCCAAGTGGGTTCAATATTTCGAGGCTTAATCGAAAAGTCATATATTACTTAATAACAATACATATACTTGAGTAGAATCCCTAAATTTAAATTACATCGGAATCAAGTTTTTGATGTCATTGTAAATAAGGAAATTTCATTAAAGGAAAATAGAATATTATATCATATATATAAAATCATATCACCACTATAGAAATATCTGGGATCAATGACCTAGATAATGTGTAGGAATGAAATGCTTAGAATTAAATGTAGCTAATGACAAATCTCTCGGTGCTAGAAAAGAACATTGGCTAACCTAGAGTTTTTCACTAGCTTGTGTAGTAGTGCTGAGTAGATACTGACCTCTCACTTCTAAATTACCCACTGTGCCCTCTTTATAGGACATACTGGGGACTCTTACGATCCAAACTCTAAACCGAATTGATAAAATAATCTAGTCTGTCAACCTATAAACAACAATTCGACGCCCGTCAAAACATATATCTCTATCCATTTGCACTCCCCCTCGGACGATCACAACGGCTCTTTCCAAAGTAAAGTGTGATATTCACAAGTTGGGTGAAATCATAGCCCTCCCGGGTCATTATATTTTGCAACGAATTTTAACTTCACAATTGATCAGTTTGCAAAGTAAATTAAGAGTCGGTGAAAATACCATCACATTAATTAAATAAGAGAATATCTAAGCAAATCTAAATTCCTAAACATACATCTAGTTTATTGTAAAAAGAAAGTAAAATGAAGATAATGACATAAGCGATAAAAAGATTGAGAGAATTATGTAATAAATTATGTGCCAACAAGGAACATATGTCTACCTACCCTCTTCCGAGTGTATAGATATACTCAGTATTCTATTTGTTTTATGAAACTATCTGTCACCTAGAAGCTTCTAATAGAAACAAATCATTAATTTATATTTCTTTAAAAGTAGCATTGTCGCCTAAATTATTTTGTTACCCAACCGGTCAAAGTGAGTGCACTCAAGTTGCGAGATCACCGCTCTCCCGAGTTTTATTTTCACTTGCTAAAAAATTTAACATTACTTATTTCCACTTAAGTTATATTAATGAAGCAAAAGAGATATTAATCAGCACATGAAAATAAAAATAATTCTATCATAAAACCAATTTTCCTATACATGCCACTACTTTATATTAAAAGAAAAGAGCAAAGAATACTTAAGAAGCGTGGATAAAAAAATAACAGGAAACCTCATTTAAATCAAAGAAAATCCACTAGAAAGTGTTTAAAAATATTACAAGAAAATGAAGAACACGATACTTAGCTTTTTCTCTCTAAAAGAAAGATGAAAAATCTCTCTAACAAAGTCCTCATCCGATCTATGCGCCGCTCGTACTTCCTTACTCATATCTCTCGAAGTCCCTCACAAATCTCTTCAGAAAATGTGAAAATTTACATATCCATACTCATACCAAACTCTCTCTAAAAATCTCCTAAAAACTCCTCTTAAAACACACACTAATTCTCCCTCATGAGAGGCGCTAAGCCCCTTTTTTTAAAGAGAAGCCAAACACTTTCTTTAAAAAAAAAACACACCCCTTCACTCCAAGAGATACACCTTTTCACTCTAAGAGACACATTTCTTCATCCAAAAGCTTTTCAAACTGTCGAGATTCCTTGTATCACTCCATGTGGCGTGCAAGTTCTCCAGAAGCTTCCAGAACATCTCATAATTGCCCGGAATCACCCAAACCCCGTCCAAAAACTGTCTCGGGCGCTATAGCACCCGAATCGGTGCTATAGCACCTGTTTCTAGCTGTGAATGGTGCTATGGTGCCAGTCTTGGTGATATAGCGCCACCCTTCGGGCAACACACCCATTTTGCTCCATTTTTTGCTTCGTTTCACCCAGTTTCAGCTCTGGTTTGCTCATAGTGTTATACCTACAAGATAAACATGAAAATAACATTTATTTAAAGTGTAGGTTCATTCAAAAACATTGAATAAATATGAAGGAGATTAAGCATAGAAATACATATTAAAATGCGTGTTGACCTCATTTTTGATGAGGTCTTTTCTCTTCTCTCTCCTTAGTACTTAGGATCTAGCCATAGGGCTTCTCCTTGACTATCTTAGAGGACTAGAAATGGGACCCATCACTTAGAAATTCAAATACCTCTTAAACTCCCTTTAAACCCCACATTCCTGATTAACAACCCCTAAGCCACTTGGAGGGTTAAAATCAAAATGTGGATGTTTAAAGAATGAGTTTCCTATAGGAGTCTTTGGCCTTAGGATTACCTTGGGTGGCCTGGTCTGGTAAGGGTTGACTTGCACACACCACACTCTCACACACATTCCAAACCCTAAAACTACCTTTAACCAATTTGACTTCCCGATTCATGTAGGTAATTCATATGGATGTACCTCAACCCCTAGGCCCCTGACTAAGAGGGTTAGGAACAACATAGTGAATGTCTAAAATGAGTCATCTCATGACTCTTGTGAGCTTAATATGGCTTCATGGCTCAACCAAAATGATTTCATTTCACTCACACTTGATCAATCTTCATTTTTTCAAAATTTCAATTTTTAACCCCTGGGGCCCTAAACCCACCAAGCCTACCAAATGCTCTTGAAATTGCCCAAAATTTGTAAAATTTCCTAAATTACCCAAAATTCCTCAAAACCAATCCTAAACATTTCCCCCCACTCAAATTGATCATCCATGACCAAATACACCAAAATTTTCCAAATACCCCCTCAATACCCTCCAAATACCCAAAATACCCTTTTAACCAAAAAATTTCAAAAATTCAGAAAATTCCCAGAAAATTCCTGAAAATCTCAAATATTCCCAATTTCATTTTGTTCAACTACACCATAGGCCAATTTTGTCAATTTAGCCCACTTTTACCAAAACCCCCAATTTGGCCTATCTTTAACCTAAGAGAGCCCAATGTCCAACCAAACCAACCCAATTGACCTCAATTTTGATCCAATTCAATTCTAAAATTCAATTAAATATCCTCAATATCAATTTAGACCAAACCCAAACCCAATTTCATCAACATGTGGATCCAATTTCAATTTGAAGCTTAAAGCCCAATTTTGGCCCATGACCTAAACATAGCCCAAACCAACCCAACTTAACTCCAATTAACCCCAAATCTTTTCCTAAACCTTCCTAACATCCCCACAAACAAAACACTAACATGATTTGCCCCAAATTTGAAACTAAACTCCACCCAAACCTAACCCAAACCAAAAATCCCCAATTTGGCCTAAATCCATCATGAACCCAAATGAGCTCAAATCCCAAAATCAAAGCCCAACTAAAGTTGAAAACTCTTTGTCACACCCCCATAAACATTTTTCAACATTAATTTTACATCAAACCCAACATTGGTTCAACCTTAACCCAAGTTAGCCCAATTTGGCCCATTTTGACCCCATTACTAAAAAGCCCAAATTGAACCCATTTCAACTCCAAATGGCATCAAATCTCTTCTAAAGTTCTCATGACACATCCCTAAACTAAACCCAACATTTATTTGACACAACCCCTCACCAATTTTTATCCATCAATTTATTTCAAAACCTAAAAGCCCACTTCCTTAAACCATTTTAAAAGCCCATCCAAAATGATTTCAAAAAGCCCAAAATTGGCTCTAAAGCCCACATGACAAATTCTTCTCATCATACCTTTAATTGATATCATCCCTAAGTTCTAAATCAATCATCAAATAAATCCAAATCAAGCCTTATGCCAATTTCTCCTAAATTCATCAAAAATGCCAAAACCCATTTCTATGAAAATAAGCCAACCTTTTCCCAAGCCATGAGCAAGCCAAATGAAGCCATTTACAAGCCATATGAAGCCATGAGAGCTTCGACACCTCACCAAGCCATTAATGGCAAGAAGAGGGGGTTCTTTCTTAACCCTTCACTAAACCTTTTTAACCACATTTATGCTACACTCTAAACCAAGCTTAGCCACCTCACCATGGATAGAGACCTCATCACCTTCTCTTGGCTGACCCAACTGATTTCTTTCAGCCCAAAATCAGGCCTTGGTGGGTGCACCAAACCCAAATGCATGAGTTGACTAAAATGAGCCTAAAACATACTATCCCCCCCCATTCCACTTAAATCCACTCCTTTACACATGGCCAAAGCTAATTGAGTTCACCAAACCCCAGCCCTGACCTCACTGGTCAAGATGGTGACCCATGCCTGGCCGGCCAGCCACCACAGCAGCCGGAAAACACCAGGCCGAGAGCCTTATTTGGCTTCAAAAAATTCAAACCCACTGGCTGAGTTGTCCCAACCAAAATGGACACCATGGCTGGTCTTCTCCTCCCCTGAGCAGCTGATCCCAGCCTCCAATTTCCCCTGAGAAACCCTCCAGCCACCTCTATTTAAACACCACCACCTCTCGGCCAAAAAAGGTGTTGAACCAAACCTTAGCAAAACTCTACCAAAATCACTCCAGACCCTTCTCCAAACACAGAGCACTTGATCCCCACTGAAATCTAGCCCTAAAACCCCCTCTGTGAGCTCAATTTCTCAGCTCAAAATCCACCCAAAAAATAGGACGCTTCACCACAGTGAGCCAATCCCCAAATTTATTGACCCTACACCTTCACCAGACTAAGAGAAGAAGTTCTCCAACAAAAGCCCCTTCTCCAGGCCAGCCATTTCTTCTATCGGCCAAGCTTTGAAATTAGACTTGGTGGAAGTCTGGTCTAGACAATTCACCAGGGCCAAAGGCTTCATCCCTAGGCTCCTCCAGCTCCAACGAACGTGCCAAGCCCCTCTGATTGAAGTTTCACTTCTCAGAGCCAAAGTATGGAACTCCTCCTTCCCGAGAGCTTCCAGCGATTCTCCATTTCATTTGAGTTAATTTCAATGCATGTTAGCCGTATGGATTTGTAGCTCTTGTTTAGACGAACACATAGGATCAAATTTCATGTAAATTGGTTAAGAAATGAGGGAGATATTAGGGTTTTAGTGTGGCGGCTCTCGGGACAGACCAGTCGTAGACGATGACCAGGAACCGTCGGATCGCGCGTGTATCGAGTGGACAATCCAGATCGAGCCGGACGAGGAGATGAAACAAGATCGCGGGACGCGTGGCTGCTGACTTAGGTGGCGACGTCGAAGCGCGCCGCGTGGGGCTTCGGAGCTGCCGAGGTTGACGCGGCGCTGACTAGGTTAACTAGATAAATAGAGTATTTTCTATTTATTTAAATACAAGAAACTTCAAAAATCCATATCTTTGTGTAGAAAAATTACAAAAATAAAATAAAAATATCCTCTTGCTCAGTGAACAGAGGAGAACAATGTGAAAAAAGAATTGAGTTATTTTTTATGAGTATTTTATTTTTAATTAATTATTTGCTGATTTCAGTATTTTAATTCTTCATGTATTTATACAATTCACCATGGCATGAGACCATAGGGTTTTTGTAGCCTCTTTCCTGGGAACATTCCCTGAATTTTCCAAGGCCAAAGGCCATCTCAGTGGCAAGATATTGATTATCCAAATTTATGTGTCTGTTTTGCCATTTTAATTCCAGTAATTAGCATGTTGCTTAGAAAATTCTAGGAAAATTTAGGGAGGTATCTCATGACCAGAGGGCCATAGGAAAATTTTGGTTTGGTTTAATTCCTCAAGAATAACCCTAATTAGTCCAAACATCCAAAATTGAATTTTAATTAATTAGGATTAAGCACACACCAAAATTACTTGAAAACAATTCTCCACTAATATTTAGGGTCACAGGAGTCTCACATAAAAATTTGAAATCATATGAAATGATTAGCCCTACTAAATGAATTATTTAAGTGTTATGATCATTATTAAGTTTTAAAAATTCATAAAACCCAAAATATATTTCAAAAATTCACCAAATTGGTTTTGAGACTTCTTTGATATCAGAGGAGTCTAAGGAAATTTAAATTTGAATTTTTCAAAAATTTTCATTTTTCACCATATTTTTAATATTTTAATAATTAAAAAATAATAAAAATAACAAAAATATTAAAAATCATAAAAATGTCACATTTTGCCTCCTAATCACTTAGGAACAAACCAAATATTTTTCTCAAGTCTCTAGGTTTAAGATATTGGATTTTAAAGGCTTAAGGCAAATTTTAATATTAAAAAATGGATTTTCCAACCTTTTCACCAAATTAATTCTACTAAATTAAAGAAAAATCAGAAAAATATAAAATTTGCTTCCCCGGACTCCTTGAGGTCAGAGAGATTTAAGAAAAATATAAAATTCATTTTTCAACTTTAATTTTATTTTATAATTAATTAACACTCCAAAACTCAAAATAATTATAATAAATAAAATATAATTCAAAAAATCACCAAAATTATTCCAAATGGTCCTCTAGTTAGTAGAAACATCTCATAATTTTCCTAAGGACAGAAACCATACCTTGGTCATGTTGTTGAATTTTTATTGAAAACCCATATTTTTCATAAAAATAAATATATAAATTAAATTCAGAAAAATCACATTTTCTCCTCAAATGTCTTAATTGACATGTGAGTGAGGTGACATAAAAATTTTAAGTTCATTTGAGCTTAATTTGATGAGTTATGAAATGAATATGCTTAAAAGGACATAAAGGTAATTAAAGAATTTTAACCCTAATTAATATTTAGGTTTAATCAAGGGGAGGGTAAAATATCTGATTTTAAAATTTTTATTAGATGATTGAAACCTAGGGAATTAAGGGGTAGAAACCCATTAATCATCTTGAAAATATTTAAAGTAAATTTTAATTAATTAAACAATTTGAATTTTGGAAGAATAAATTAAAATTTGGATTATTAAGATTAGGGGTATAATTTAAGAAGATATCAATTCTTTAATTTAAAATCCCTAAATGAATCACTTGAATAATATTCAACTCTTAATCAAACTCAAAAATGATAATTGAAATTAATAATTAAATAATTAAAAGGAAAATAAACCTTAATTAAATTAAAAGCTTAAAACATTAAGTGATTTGATAATCAAATTGAAATAAATTTAAAACATTAAAATTAATTTGAAATTACTTAAGAAAAAACAAATCTAAAACAAATTTGAAACATTAAAGAAAACCAACCTTAAGACAATTCATAATTAAAAACGTAAAAAATCAAACCAATTAAAATTGACCTAAAGTGTTACAATTAAGTCAAATTAAATTTAAATCATTAAAAGTTTAGTTAAATTGAATAATCTAAACACCTCTTTCAATTCAAACAATTTAAAACACTTAAGAGAAAATCAACTTGAATTCTGAAACTAAATTAAATCATCTTAAATCATCAATTCAACTTTAAATCAAAGCAGTTAAATTCTTTAACAAACTGATTTGCCCCCTAAAGGCTTTCATTATCATAACTCTTAAATGAAGCATTAAGTGAAATGTCACTTTACTCATCGGACAATCAAATGTCTAAGTTCACTGAGCAAGAAACGAAACTCAACTAAACTTTGAGATGATTAATTCACCAGTACAATAAAATTCATTTGGACTCAAACTAATCTCAGAAGTATTGAAAAGATGTTTAGGACTCGTCCTAAGCACTTTCTCAATACGATGAGATGTTTTAGAAGAACAATTGAACTTAATTGTTCTTTGATGAAGAAAATCATTCTTAACAAAACACAAGAACCTAAACGTCATAGGAATTGACTAGCTATGGGATTAGGACTTTGGTAGACTACCAAAACCTTCCCTTAGCTTTACCTAGGTGTTTTCTTGCAAATTATATAAACGTTTTAATATGTGTTTTAAGTATAGCTTGGAATGATGGGAAGACCCTCCAGGTACGCTTTTATTTTATTTCTATTTACTTACCTGTACTGCACTTTATTTTTCTTGCATGTTAAATAAGATTGACACCCTGCATGAAAACTAAAACCTTTAGGGTAGCCACAAAACTGAAACCCAAAACTAAATTAAAATTAACAACAAGATAAAATTCACCGCCACAACATTCAAAATATAAAACAACTCAAAATTTAATCACAAACAGAACACAAAACTACAAATACAACTAAATTAAAATGTCTTGTTGGATGATCGAGAATACCTCGGATGATGTAACCTACGTGTTGCTAACGTGATTTCCCACGGTCTAAATGAAAGTGTGGAACTTATTCAGTTAAGTTTAGCAAATTTATTTGGACTAAGTGAATCTGATAAAAATAACGGTGCCGGAATGATGGAACCGTGTGATCTTAACCGGTGTTGTTATAATCAACTTTAAAATTCTCCTAGTAAAACATTAAAAATATTTAGATTTCTCTAAACCAAAACACTTCTCTCATCTCTTGATTATCATTTTCTAAAACTAAACCTCTGCAACGACAAGAAGCTTGAAGCATAGTGGGCAGCACGGCCATCGTCGTCAGCAAAACTTGAATCTACATCAGCTAAACCTTTCCTAGTTTTAAATAACCAAGCCATAGGATTTCGAGATAGTCTGCTTAGTGCAACATAAATCCTCAGTTTTTCATTAGGCATTTGCATAATCATATTGTGTAACTTAAGCCCTAGCCGGTGTTGACCTCATTTTTGATGAGGTTTTCTCTTCTTCTCTTTAGTACTTAGGATCTAGCCTTAGGCTTTTCCTTTGACTATCCTAGAGGATTAGAATTGGGACCCACCACTTATAAATTCAAACCACTTCTTAACTCCCTGCAAACTCCACAAACTTGATTGTAGACACCTAATCACCTAGAGGGTTGAAATCAAATGTGGAAGTTTAAAGGATGAGTTCCTATAGGACTCTTTGGCCTTAGGACCGCCTCACAGGTGGCTCAGTGCAGTGAGGGCTGACTTACACACACACTACACTTATACGCTAAACTTTCACACACCTCCTAAAACCACACCCATACCCAACTCGACCTCCCGACTCATGAAGGTGATTCACATGGATGGTCCTTAACCCCTAAGCCCTTGGCTAAGAGGGTTAGGAACAACATAGTGAATGCCTCAAATAAGTCCCTTCATGGCTCACTTGGGCTTGATATGGATTCATGGCTCAACCAAAATGATTTCATTCCACTTACATTTACCAAATCTTCAATTTTCCAAATTTTTAATTTTTGACCCCGGGGACCCTACGCCTAGCTTACCCAAAACCCCTGAAATTACTCAAATTTTTCAAAATCTCCGAATCACCCAAAATTCCTCAAAACCAATCCCAAACATTCCCACATCGCTCAAATTGACAATCCATAGCCAAATATACCAAAAATTCCAAAAATACCCCCAATACCCTCCAAATACCCAAAATGCCCCTCTTGACCCAAAAATCCAAAAAATTCATAAAATTCCCAGAAAATTCCCAGAAAATTCCAGAAAATCTCAAATATTCCTAATTTCATTTTGTTGAACTACACCATGGGCCAATGTTGTTAATTTACCCCACTTTTGTCAAAATCCCCAATTTGACCCATTTTTACCTAAAGTGAACCCAATGTCAAACCAAACCTACCCAATTGACCCAAATTCTGGTCCAATTCAATTCTAAACTTCAATTCAACATCCCCAACACCAATCTAGACCAAATCCAAGCCCAATTTGATTGATTTTAAATCCAATTTCACTTTTGACCTTAAAGCCCAATTTGGACCCATGACCCAAACTTAGCCCAAACTCACCCAATTCAACTCCAATTAACCCCAAATCTTTTCTAAACCTTCCCTAACATCCCCACAAACAAAACACTAACATAATTTGCCCAAAATTTGGATCCAAACCCCACTCAAATTCAACCCCAAAACCAAAAAGCCCAATTTTGACCTAAACCCAAACTTAACCCAAATAGGCCCAAACCCCAAAATCCAAACCCAACCAAAGTTGAAACCTCTTTGAAACAGCCCTACAAACATTTCTCAACATTAATTTTACACCAATTTCAACATTAGCCCAAACTTAGCCCAAACTTAGCCCAAATTCAACCCAATTCAAACCCAAACCACCTCAAATTTGTTTCAAACCACTCATGACACATGCCTAAACCAATTGCAACATTTATTTGACATGGTCCTTCACAAAACTTTCATCCCAAAAGCCCATTTTGAAATATAAAAGCCCATTCCCTTAAACCATTTTAAAAGCCCACCTTTACTAAATTTTAAAAGCCCAAACCCATCCTAAAGCCCACATTACAATCTCATCTCATCCTCACTCAATTAATATCACTCCCTAAGTGCTAAATCCATCATGAAAATCAAACCAAAATGGTATTATGCCAAATCCCATCAAATAACCCCAAAATTTCCAAAAATTCCTAAAACCCTTTTCCATGAAAATTGACCAAACTCTTGGCAAGCCAAATGTGAGCCATGAAGCCATGTGTAAGCCAAATGAAGCCATGGATGGTTTGACTTTTCACCAAGCTATTAATGGCAAGGGGAGGGGGACCTTTTCTAAGCTCTCACTAAACCTTTTTAACCCTTTTAATGTCTCACCCTAACCCAAAATTAACTTAAACAAAATTGATGTGGACTTCACCACACATGTGAGCTCGACCCACCCGACCTCCTCGGCCAAAATCGAGCCATGGGGAGATGAACCAAACCCAAAACCATGGCTTGGACCAAATCAAGCCAAAATGGACACTCCTCCATGCCACTTTGATCCAGCCCCTTTACACTTGGCAAAACTCGATTGAACCCATGGAATCGAGCCCCGACTTCTCTCGACACTGAGGATGACCTGACCCTGGCCGGCCAGCCGCCACAGTCGCCGGAAAATGCCATGGCCGAAACCTTGGGATGAGCCAAAGTTTGAAATTCCCCCTTGCTGAAGTGTCCCAGCCCAATTGGATAGCATGGCTGTTCTTCTCTTGCATGGAGCAGCTGATCCCCAGCCTTAAACCCCCTTGGGAGGCCCTCCACCCTCTTCTATTTAAACACCACCTCCTCTCGGCCATGAGAGGTGCTGAACCAGACCTTACTGAAACCCTGCCAAAATTGCTCCAGACCACTCTCCACACTTAGAGCAGTTGATCCCCAGTGACAATTTACCCTAATCCCCACCAACAGAGCCCAATTTCCCAGCCAAAATTCCACCTAAAAACAGGACATCTCCCAATCCTCCACCAAACTCAAATTAAACTCACCCACACCTGCACAAGGTCAAGAGAAGGAGTTCCCTAGTGAAAGCCCCCTCTCCAGGCCACCCATCTGTTCCGGACTCCAAGCTTTGTAATTGGTCGTGGTCGAAATCATACTCGGACGATTCACCGGCCCGAGGGACTTCATCCGGAGCTTGCTTGGACCCGATCTACGGTGACACAACTCTCGGATCGAAGCTTCACTTCTGCGAGCAAAGGTATGGACTCACTCTTCTTCCCGAGCTTACAGAGATTCTCTATTTAATTTGAGTCGATTTCAATACATGTTTACCGTATGGATGTGTTCGTCTCTTCAAGACGAATCCATAGAGCATAAGAACACAAAAATCCGTTGAGAATCGAGTGAGAAATTAGGGTTAGAAGGTTGACGGTCACGGGTTTACACCAGTCATAGACGATGACCAGGAGCCGTCGGATCGCGCGTGTATCGAGCAGACGGTCTGGATCGAGCCTGACAGCGCGATGGTGCATGAACCGCGGGCCCCTGGAGCGCTGAGTCAGATGGCGGCGCCGAATCAGAAGACGACGCGTGGCCTTTCGGAGCTGCCGAGGATGGCGCCGCGCCGCGTGGATAAGTAGGAAATTAGGGTATTTTTGATTTATTTAATTACCTAAACTTCAAAAATGCATAACTTTGTGTAGGAAAATCAAAAAAATAAAATAAAAATACCCTCTTGCTCAGTGAATAGAGGAGAATAATGTGGAAAAGAAATCATGTAATTTCATCAAGTATTTTATTTTTAATTATTTATTTACTCTCTGCACTATTTCAATTCTCCATGCATGCATACAATTCACCATGGCATGAGACCATAGGGCTTTTGAAGCCTCTGAATTTGGGAACATTCCCTGAATTTTTCAAAGTCAGAGGCCATCCCTATGAAGAGTTATTGATTTTTCAATTTTAGGTCACTATTCTGAGCATTTTAATTCCAATAATTATCATGTTGTGAAATAAATTCTAGGAAAATTTGGTGATGTTTCTTATGACCAGAGGACCCTAGGAAAAATAGTTTTTGAGCTAACTCACTTGTAATAACCCTGATTGGCTTAAACACCCAAAATGGGGCTTTAATTAATTAGAGCTAATCATACATCAAATTGACTTGAAATCAATTCTTCACTGACCTTTAGGATCAGAGGAACCCACCATAAAAGTTTGAAGTCAATTGGACTTGGTTAGCCCTATCAAATGGGTTGATTAAGCCATTTAGCCAAAATTAAACTTCAAAAATTCATAACTTTCAAAATACTTCTAAAAAATTCATAAAATTGGTTTTGGAGCATCTCTGATATCAGGGGAATTTAAGAAAATTAAAGTTGCAATTTTCTAAAAAAGTTGATTTTTTGCATTATTTTAATATTTTTAATAATTAAAAAATAATAAAAATCACAAAAATAATGAAATTCATCAAAGTGTCACATTTTGAATTTTAATCACTTAGGAACAAACCCCATATTTTTCTTAAGTCTTTATGATGAGATATTAAATTTTAAAGCCCTAAGGTAATTTTAAAAATTAAAAAATGCATTTTCTAGCATTTTCACTAAAATAATTCTAATAAATCAAAGAAAAATAAAAAAATTGTAAGAATTGGTTCTCTGATTTCCTTGATATCAGAGAGATTTTTTAAAAATATAAAATTCATTTTTCAACCTTTATTTTATTTTTTTAAATTAATTAATACTCCAGAACTCAAAATAATTATAATAAAAAGAATATATTTCAAAAAATCACCAAAATTGGTCCAAGTGGTCCTCTGGTCATTAGAAATGTCTCATAATTTTCTTAAGGACAAAAACTTTCCCTTGATCATATTATTAAATTTTCCTTGAAAATCCCTATTTTCCATAAAAAATAATTACATAAATAAATTAAATACAGAAAAATCACATTTTTTCCTCTAATGTCTTGATTGACATATGAGTGAAGTCACATAAAAATTTCAAATTCATTTGAGCTCAATTTAGTGAGTTATGGAATTAGTAAGTTTAAAGGGCAAAATGGTAATTAAAATTTTAACCTATAATTAAAAATTTTAAGTTTGATTAAAAGGGTGGGTAAAATATTTGATACTAGGTTGATTTTGGATGTTTGAAACTTAGGTAATTAAAGGGTAGAAACCTACCAAACAATTTGAAAATAACTAAAATAAACCTTAATTAAATAATTAATTAAATTTGGAAGAATGATGGAAAATTGGAATTATTAAAATAGGGATATTATTAGGAAGAGATTTGTTCTTTATTTTAAGAATCCCTAAATTAATCACCTCAATAATATTTAATTCCTAATTAAAATGATAATCCAAATTTAAGATTTAAAATGCTAAAAGACTTAATCATTAAATTAAATTAAAGTTAAATTATTTAAATTAAATCCTTTTAAAATTTCGAGTTAAATTAATACTTTAACAATTAAAATTAAATCATCTTTAAAACATAAAATAAAATATTAAATTAAAATTAAAAGTAAAATTAAATTAAAATTTAAATTAAAATCTAAAATAAAATTAAATTAAAATTTAATTAAATTAAAGTTTAAATTAAATTAAATTAAATTAAATTAAAGCATGTTAAGTTACATAAAAAATAAAATCAAGTTAAAGTAAAATTAAATTAAATTAAATAAATTGAATTGAAATTAAAACTAAACCAAATTAAATTAAATTAAAATTAAATTAAATTAAATTGAATTGAAAATAACATCACTTAAGACATAAAAAATTTAAAAATAAATCTAAAACAACTTGAACACTATTCCAAACTTAAACCCATTAATTGGAATTAAATTAAATCGTAAATCACTTGAACATTAATTTGCCCTCAAAAGCTCTTGTTGTCATAACTCCTAAACGGAGTGTTAAGTGAAGTATTACTTCATTCATAAGATATTCAAATGTCCTAGTTCACTGAGCAAGATAACAAAACTTGAACTCCTGGATGATTAATTCATTTGTATAATTAAATTCTCTTGGACTTAAAATAATCCCAGAGGTATTGAAAAGATGTTTAAGACTCGTCTTAAGCACTTCCTCGATATGATATGATATTTATAAGAACAATTGAACTTAATTGTTCTTTGATGAAGAAAATCGTCCTTAAACCAAAACACAAGAACCCAGACGTCATAGGAGAGGACTAGCTATAGGATTAGGACCTTGGTAGAAAACCATAACCCTTCCCTTAGCTTTACTCAGGAACTTGTTTTAAATGCTTAAATATTCTAAAGCTGTGTTTAAGTGCGGCTTGGGATGACGGGAAGACCCTCCAGGTACGCTTTTATTGCAATTTACTTATTGCAATTTACTTAATCGCATCGCACTTACTTTTTTTTTGCATGATAAACAACTGTTGCATGAAAACCCACACCTTTAGGATAGTCCCTAAAACTGAAACCAAAACTAAATTAAAAGTCATTACAAGATAAAATTCACCGTCACAACATTTCAAAATATAAAACAACTCAAAATTTAATCACAAACGTAACAACAAAACTACAACCACAACTAAATTAAAACGTCTTGTTGGATGATCGGGAATACCTCGGATGATGTAACCTACGTGTTGCTAACGGGATTTCCACGGTATAAATGAAAGTGTGGAACTCATTTAGTTGAGTTTAGCAAATTCATCTGGACTAAGTGAATCCGATAAAAATAACGATGCCGGAAGGATGGAACCGTGGGATCTTAACCGGTGTTGTTATAATCAACTTTAAGATTTGTTTTAATTAAAACATGAAAAATACTTGGAAATTAAGACCTTCTCTAAACCAAAACACTTCTCTCATCTCCTGATTTATGACTTCTAAAACTAAACCTCTGCAACAACAGGGAGCTCGGAGCATAGTGGGCAGCACGGCCATCGTCATCAACAAAACCTGAGTCTACTTCAGCAAAACATTTCTTAGAATTAAATAATTAAACCATAGGACTTTGAGGTAGTTTGCCTAGTGCAACATAAATCCTCAACCTTTTGTTAGGCATTTGCATTGCAAATTAAACCCTAACCGGTCTTAGGATTTCGAGGTAGTCGTTTGATACGATATAAAACCTCACATCTTCGAGGCTATTTGTGTGATCACATCATACGAATATAAGTCCTAATTAATTAAAATTGGCAAGATCAAAACATTAAATAAACATTAGGGCCTTCCTAAATTCAAGCCAAACAATAGGATAGTCGGGAAATTACCGAAGTTCGCTTCGAATATGTGATTTCTTCTACCTTTCTTCCTTTGAATTCCCAAAATAAAATGTTCCAAATTTGATCCATTCCCTATTGAAATTCCAAAATTCAATCCCTTGAAAACTTAAACTTTGAAATTCTTGAGAGCGAACTACGATTATTATCGAGAGTTTTCTTAGGTGATTCCCGTCACTTAAGATGTAATTAACTATAGGGGCTTGCCCTTATAGGGAATTTTAAGAACCTGAGTAATATAAACCCTGTTTAATGCTTTCATATTAAGCGGGGAACTTGTCAAGCAAATAAAATGGTTTCGCAGACCGAACGGATGTCACAAACCTTCTAGTTTATTTACCGAGCCCCACCACCAAACAGTGTGCCTATTCTTCGGAATAGACACGCGGTTTGTGGTGTGGTGCTCGTTTATATAAACTATTTGAGATGTGAGATCAGTTTGATTTCATATCTTAAAATTTTTTAAAATTATTTTCAAAATCAAAATACTACTTTCCAAATTATTTATTTAAATTAAATTAAAAATTCGCCGACAATTTTTGTAGGCGACATCTTTTCACAAATAAAACACATAACCTAAAATATGCCGACAGTCAGTCTTAGGATTTCGAGGTAGTCGTTCGGTACGACATAAGCCCTCACATCTTCGAGGCTATTTGTATGATTATATCATACAAGTGTAAGTCCTAATTAATTAAAATTGGCAGTATTACAACATTAAATAAAATCTCAAATTGAAGCCAAACAATATGATAGTTTGGGAAGTTGCCAAGATTCTTCTTGGATCCTCAGATTTTCCTACTTCTCTTCCTTTGGACTCCTGAAAATAACTGTTCCAAATTTGATCCATTCCCTATTGAAATCTCCAAAATTCAATCCTTTGAAAACCTTAAACTTTGAAATTCTTGAGAGCAAAACCACTGATCATTATCGAGAGTTTTCTTAAGTGATTTCCGTCATTTAAGATGTAATTAACTATAGGGGCTTGCCCTTATAAGGAACCTTAAGAACCCAAGTAATATAAACCCTGGTTAATTAATTTATATTAAGCAGGGGAACTTGTCGGCTTATAAAAATTGGTTCGCAGACCAAACAGATGTCACAAATCTTCTAGTTTATTTAATCGAGTCCCACCATCAAGCAGTGTGTCTATTCTTCAAGGTAGATACACGGTTTGTGGTGTGGTGCTCGTTTATATAAACTATTTGGGATGTGAGATCGGTTTGATTTCATATCTTAAAATTTTCAAACTTAAAATTATTTTCAAAATCAAATGCTACTTTTCAAATTATTTAAAACTATATATATAATAAACTAAATTTAAAGTTCACCGAAAATTTCTGTAGGCGACCCCTTTTCAAAATACAACTTAGCCTAAAAATATGCCGACAATGCGTCGGATCAAAAATTTCTTCCTTGCTGGATTTGGCTCCAAATTACACCGTTTTCGCTTAATTTTCTCCAAAACTCTATTCCTTATACCCGAAACAAAAAACATGCAAAATAACTTCATTTAAATTGTAAATAATTATAAAATGTGCATTAAATGTACATAAAAAACATGTAATTTTAAGGTGGATCACATAACACCAATCACGATGAGAAACAAGTGTGGACAGATTCTAGACGCCCCAAGGAGTTATAAGAAGGCTTTTGGCACTTGGGAAGGAACCTTTCGGCATTTCAAACTCTTGGAAATTCCAAGAATGTCCAAAGGTCAGATTAGAGTAGGAAACTTAGATTTCTACCTTTTATGAGAGATTCGTGAGGGTTTGGAGAGATATCTGTAAGGAATTGTATGAGCATTGCATAGATCAGTATGAGACTTCGTTGGAAGTATTTTCATTTTTCTCTCAGTGGAATAAAGCTAAGTATTGTGTTCTTCATTACCTTATAATTATTGTAAACACTTTTCTAGTGAATTTTCTTTGATTTAAATGAAGCTTTCGGTTGTGTTTTCTTCATGCTTAGGGAGTAGTTTTCTTACTCTTTCTCCTTGAGATGAGAATTAATCATGTGTGGGATTAGAATGGTTTGAAGATTTATTTTATTCCAAAATTATGGTGGTATTTTCACCATTTCTTAATTTACTTTGTAAATAGATTACTTGTAATGTTAAAATCCGTCGCGAAACATAAATACCTAGGAGGGCTATGATTTCACCCAACTAGTAAATACCACACTAAACTTACGAGGGGGAACCAAAATCTAAGGAGAGTGCAAATATATAGAGAGATAAATTTTGATGGGCGTAGAATTAGTGTTTCTAGGGTGACAGGCTAGATCCTTTACCGATTTGGTCTAATGTTGAAACTAAGGATCCCTGGAAGGTCCTATAGAGAAGAACCAGTGGGTAATCTAGAAGTGGACCGCTAGAATTTACTCAGCACTACCACACAAGCTGGAACTTATTTTATATTAGTCAATGTTCTTTATGCACTCAAGAAATGATAAAAAATCAGTTATGCTTCTATTTGTCACAATATAATATTTTAAACTTTAAACATTTGATTCCTACACTGATTATGATCTCATCGCAAGGGGAAAGAGATTTTAATTATATTAAAACTTTCCAACTTTTAACGAGTCTCCTTAAATTAGGTTTTTAGTTAATTCAGTTAACTTTAATTTTATAATAAATTAGTAAATTTAGGAAAACCAAACTTTTAAAAAATTCCAAACTAAGACTTGATTGTAGTAGACTAAAATTAGCTTAAGGGATTTCTTAGATCACTTCTTTATGGGACCCATATTGGGGTCTTTAAAGAAAACTCTATATTAATTGAAACAATACGTATACTTGCGTAGATTCCTTAGTGTGTAAAATATAGAACAAATTCTAAATTCAATATCATATCCATTTTGCACTCTAGCCGCTAAATACAAATTGGGTCAAGTTTTTTACGATCTTTTGGGAACTTAACCGCGTAATTGCGAGTCGAGTCACCACTTAATACATAGATCAAATGATGAACCTCAACTACCCAAACATCTAGGATAGTGTGAAATTCACCACCCTTTAGATAACACTTTGGCATTCCTTTCCTTGACAATATTCTTGAACTTTCTGAGAGCAAATTTAAACCTTAATATGAAGATTTCTTAAATAATCATGGATTATTTAAGATGTAATTAACAACATAGACTTGTCTATATAGGAAGATGCAAACCCTATAACAAGTATATAAAATTGAAATCTTTAGTATGATATTTTCATAAGGATTCTTTTGTTACAACAAATTCTTTATGAAAGCTCCATAGACATTTATTTATTTTCGTTATAATTTTCCTTACTTCCCTCAGTTTCTCTATTCTTGTACCCGTTGACATGGTATGAGTTGGAAAGATTAGAGAAAGCAGGCAATATAACAATAAGCAAACTAGCGGCTCCATGACAACGACAACAATAGACAAGACCGACAGTGTGAAGACAAGGATGGAAACACAACCGATGGCCTATAAATTTAAGCATTTTTAAAGATGATTTATATAAAAGAAGATTCACAAGATCATACTTGAACTGTATTCTACCATTAGAGTTGAAATACACATTTTAAGAAGATTCAGGATTATCTGAGAAATACCCTATCGTAAAATACTTTCTTTAAAAATTTTGAGGCAAGAATTCTATAAACTCATGATAAACCCGTGTGCGTTAGAGTTAATAACAAAATACAATAAATGTCAAATGCATTATAATCCCACTCATGTTTCGTTATCATAATCCTTCTCTTTTGAATGCTCAAAGTTCTTCATTAAGTTAGAATGTTGACAGATGTTTCCTCATAGCTATTGGATAATGAAAATTTATCATTCTAATCATTAACAACATTAAATAAATTTAAGTTAAGACACTAGCAAAACTAATTAAGGCTAAGCTCAATAATTTATCAAGATAAATATCATTTATTGTTTTTGCCTCCAAAGAATCATCAATAATGAGGCTCACTACGCTTGAAAAAACATTCACATTTTATTTCAAATATATTCATATTCAATTGTCCACATGTCTATTGTGCATTCTCATAAGAATGAATAAATAGAAGTCATAAATGAGCCGATCTTTAATTGATCAAGGACATCTTTTGAAAAGACTGGAGAGTAGTAAGCTGAAGAGCTTCCAATACATTATAAGCTAACTCTAATAGAAAAAATGCCTCATAAATTATGACTACATTTAATAAATCATATATTATTTTTATTTTGTTGCACCACTTCTTATATTTTTATGAATATAATACTTATTTGTTTAGAATTATTATTCTTGTTTTAATTTAATTACTTAATAATCGCTTCTCAATTCTTTATTTCAGCCAACAATTTTGTCAATACTCTTTTATATTATATAATTACAAGTAAATTTATTACTACAAATATTCATTTTAAATTTATTTAAGCTCGTAAAACCATTTATTAGCATGACACTAAGGGCCCGTTTGCGATGCCATATAAGTGCGGTGGCATTTTTGTAAACGTCGCGTAACTATTTGGTTCGCGCATTTTGAAAACGTTGCCTGCCGCGTTTGGATTTTTTACACTTAACGCAGGCCGCGGGTCGACCCCTACGGCCGACCCGTGGGCCGTGTTTCAGGATAAGCTGTTTATCTTGAAACATACAAGCTGCCCCAAAAAGACCCTTAATCTAACATGAATTAAAAAAATATTTAAATCTGGTAAATAATTTTAAATAAATTAAATATTGATTTAAATTAGACTCTAAAAACTAATAGTGCTCTGACCCACCTTCGCTTTCCAGAAATAGGTTTGCGGGAAGAGTTTTGCGGTTTTCTTATCGACTAACAAGTTGTTACTTAAATTTGCCCGTAACGGGTCGGGTTCAACAGCGACCCAACTGCCCGGGAATCTTGGCCAGGCCGCTAGATGTCCCGGCCGTATTCTTGATTCCTCATTGGCCCACTTGCCAAACCAACATTCTGACCTTCTGATTTAATTTTTACGGTCCTGATCTCATCTCTTACCTCCCGCCCTTTAGTTTTTTTCTCTGTTGCCCTTTCTCTACAAGGCAAAAAAAAAAAAAAAAAAAAAAACTAAAAAATAAAGAATAAAAAGAAAAAAAAGGGGTAAAAAAGAAACGAACCCTTCCCTTTTCTCCTCCACACTCTTTGTGGTTTTCCTCGAAGAATCCCCCGGCAGCTTCGATCCGACAGCAATGGCTAATATTCTGTAAGATTTATTTTGTTAGCTTGCCGGTGTTCTTCTCTAGGGCTAGGGTTTCCAAACTTGTTCCCTTTTTTTGGCTATTATTGCGGTTTTTTTCTTTTGTTTTGCTGTTACATATCGGTTTCGTGAGACTCAGCTGCAGATTGGGGAAAATTCGTTGTATGTGAAGAGGGCGCCGGTATTGATGATTGTGTTGAGGCTCCGGGGTTGGGGATGCTGAGGAGCTTGCCCTGGCGAAATTCCGGGATTTATGTTCTTCATATGTGTCTGAGAGATTGAGGCTTCTGGAAATTTCATGCGTGTTGGAGATTCTTAGTGATATCTTGCACGGAATGCGTGATCTGAGGGGCATTTTTTGCTTGCGAGGATCTCGTCTCAGACAGGAACCTTAAAATTGGATGCTGGATTCCGTGTTTCCTTTTTTTCCGTCTTTGGGAGGGGTTTCATTGTGATGGGATTTGCCTTGTTGCGCTATCTGTTTCCATGAGGCCTAGCTTTGGAGAAAGGCATTGGGGTGGAACTTGGGTTTTTGCTTTGTTGACTTCAGATTCTACTACAAGGAACATCTTGGAAGTGAAGAGGGATAATTGCGAGCTAGTTTTGTCGGGCAATCATGTTTTCTTCCGGAGTGGATGCTTCACAGGACTTAAGTGGGACTGTAGGTGCTGCGCTAATTCCTACACGGTTCGTATGGCCACATGGGGGAAGAAGAGTATTTTTGATTGGCTCTTTTACAAGGTCATATTTGATATCTAATGGAATTTTGACCTTTTTTAATGCCTTTAAATTAGTAATTATCATGCATAATTATTTTTAAGGAAGATTTACATATGTACCACTCAATTCCTATGTATTTATCTAAAACCTAAATTTCAATTCTTACATATATGCCCCCTTACCTGTGCATCAAAAATGTATATTTCACTTTTTTAAAAGTTAAAATGGTGGTATTTTTTATGTGATTTGAAAGATTTGGGAGGTATAAATGTAAAATGTAAACTTTAGCTGTTAGATATTACATTCATAGGAATTGTGTGGTATTCATGTAAATGCCCCTTCTTTTTTTTTTAATCTAGTTCTATAAACGTTTTGAATGATATCTGTTTTGTATGGGTCCATATAGACCACTGATGTGTGTTACCAGAATTACATGTACTTTTTTCCACAATATTTATTGGAAAATCTACTGACACATGGTGATTTAAGGATTTTAATACTACTTTATATAAGAAAAATGAGTCTAACTTTGAAGAAATGCGGCTTCCAGAAAAATCTGCATAAACACTAGTTACTTTATCTGTTGTTTAGGTGGACCAATAAAAATCTTTTACAAAATGCACGACTCTCCTTAATTTTCATTGGGCCACCTTAAAAGTTGACCCTCAATGACTTTTTTCTGTAGATTTATTTGAAAAGTTTATCAATAATTTTAGTCTTATAATTCTGTGGTTGGTTTTTTCTTAGTTGCTGTAATATTACGTTTCCATATCATGAAAAAATTTAAAGTTTAAGATGCTAGTAAAATGATTTTCTTTGCCTTAGCCGTCTTTGAGTATGTTTTGGTCCGTAAGTCTCATGTCAATCAAGTCATCTGCATGATAGGTATATTTAAACCCTAAATAGATTTTTTTTTTTTTTTTTTTAACCTTTTTAAAATTTTCTTTTACTATTTGTAATTGCTACAGCTTTACCTAATTAGTCACGCATTCAACAAGTCAACTTGTATTGATATGTTCAAAGAGTATGCTGTACGGCTATTGGTCAGAATTATATATATATATATATATCTGCATCTATTAGTGGGGGATGTTGTCTAATACCAACACTGAAATTATTGTATCTCTCACTTGTTTCTTTCAAAATTCAATTTTTTTTTTTATGGCCTTTTATTTTAATGTTCTTTAGGTGGTTTGACCATTTACCTATGTCTCCGATGGAGGATTGCCCTACTGCATTTCAGGCTATTTGTAACTTGACTCCGGGATTGCATCAGGTAAGATCCGGTATTGTTGACTTGATTTTGCCATGCTTTGTTTTATAATTTGCCTGTAATGATTCTGTTCTTCATTTATTTTAATTGGCCAATAATCCAATAAGTTTTAAATAACGTTGTCTATTGTATTAATGGATATGAAAGAACTTGTGTATTGATATTGTTTCTTATTTTGTGCACTTGCAATTTGCATTTGATGCTTATTCACTTTAAAAGCATGCCATGGAGCACTGTGCGCTAAGGTCCCTTGCCTCTTATTCTATGTTCTGTTCTGTAAAATGGGAATTGTATGTTTTTGATATGACATCTGTATATGATCTTAGTACTTGTTTAATTTTCATTTTTATAGACATTTCATGCAATAATTCGTCATAATCGTTAGTTTAACACTATGCATGTATATATATTCATCATTTGTTCATTCATATTTATTCACTTTCATGTCATTTAGAACACGTGCAACACTCAATCTATGTTCTTTATGATACCCTATGTACTTTCATATATTTTCTTTTGACAATTCATATATTTTGAGGATGTATTCATAACTTTTATCTTTGCAAGCAGTACAAATTCTATGTTGATGGTGAATGGCGACATGATGAGAATCAGCCTCATATGTCAGGCAGTTATGGTATAGTGAACAATTTGTTACTAACCAATGAGACTGATCTTTCTCCTTCAATTCTAAGTCCTGGGGCTTCTGGTAGCAGAGATAAAATGGACGTGGATAATGAAACTTTTCGACGCGCGGTTAGTGAACTTTTTTTACCAAATCATTTGTGAAGGACAATAATGTTCTCATACTGTGAAAATTGATGTTTTGCTGTATTATTACATTCATACTGCCTGAATAGGGATCACAATAATCTTGTCATTCCATCTAATAAAGATTGATGGTTCAGGCGTTAAAAGAGGGGGTACTTTTGGAATATTGTAGGAGATAATTGATATGATGCAAATTATGGAGCGATTATTCTTATAGTATATATTTTGTTTAGCATTTATTTTATTTTGATTTCATTGTAGCAAAATTCATCTCGCTTTATTTTCTTGAGTATGTTAAAACTTTAAATTTGTATATTTATTTTATTGAAATAATTTTTTTTTAAAGAATAAAATATACTTTTCAGCTGTGCAGTTATTTTTGTCAGTATCCAATATAACAAACAAAGGAAAATCTGAGAAAGAGCTGCATAAGATGTATTCTGTTATCATAGATTCCAATTAATTGAAATCATTCTTTTAGAGCGAATGAAATATGCATTTCAAATGTTTAATCATTTTCATTATTAAGTTTTAGACCATCATGTGTATTTCACTGAGACATAGCTTTGTCAATAATTGTAACCCCCAATTTGAACAGTGGGACTATTTTGGTTTTTTCAAGGAGTTTAGTGGCTAATTTCTGATTTTTATATGGTTCGGAACTTACATTAGCTCGTTGCAAATAGTGAGGGGACTATTTTGTTCTTTTTTTTCCTTTTGTTTTTAGATTGTTTATGAGAAGGTTTCATTCATTTAATGCCAAGGTGTGTATTTTCTTCCCTTTTTTTCTTGAAAGTGGAGCCTTTTTCTTCATCTGATTGGCATGGTGCATGAAATTTACAAATAAAATTTGAAGTTGTACTGATATGGTTAACTTGTTATTTGGATAACTTTTTCACGCGCTCCTCTATTTTTATAATGGGCATATAGAAACATATGTTTATTGTCAAAAGTGAATTATAAGAATTTCTGTTCAAGTTCTTTTGCAGTTGGACATCATAGCATAGCTCCCTTTTCAACTACTTTTAGTAGCTTATGTCTTCTGTCTCTTTTCATAGGTAAAGTCCATCGTTGAGTGAAGAAAAACGTTGAATTGCTTTTTAAAATTGTGGATATGATTTTATTTCTATTCAAATTGCGAAAAAATTTGTGGGTATGATTTGTTTTGCTGGAGAGAATTTACGCATCACTTTCTATAGTTATTTTTTTAGCAGCTTATCCCTGTCAATTAATTCTCAAATGTGGAATGAGATCTATGTGTATATTTTTGTAGCTGTATTTTAATAGAGTTATAGATGACTTCACGCTTAAGATTTTATAGTAAGCTATCTCTCTGTCTGGTTTGGTTTCTAGTTGAATCCGATACAAGTTTATTCCTCTGTATTTGATAACAAGGTATGTTAGAAAATTTCCAATGAATTGCTCTTTGTTTGAGGTTTAAAGTCGTAGATAAGTTTTCCATTTTGTTCTTTATTTAAAAATTCAGTAGTCGCATCTACTTTTTCTGTTAAACATCAGAAGTATGGTGCTTTCAATTTTGAAGTAAAGCCAAAACCTTATTGATATGTGATCTATTCTTCTTGGAATGGGTGTGAAATCATATTGTTATGGAATAGCTAGGTTCTCTCATGTTTGCCAAAGGATTTTCTCCTATTTGTGCTATCCCTAGGCTCCTCTGCATTGCAGCAGCTCTCTATGAATCAAAAGATTTTTCCAGGTTGCTAGGAATTTGTCTTCATGTTCTAATTTTACTTGTTGTATAGGCCTTCATTGTGCAGTGCAAGAAACTTGTACATTCCTGAACACGAGCTTTCAACTTGCTGGTTTAATGCCTAAATAAAAGTTGCAAACTGATTTAAGTTAACAGCAAAATAGGTGCTAGGGTTGATAAATTGAGTAAAACTTTCTTTATTCACTTAAGATTCTGGCTGTTTTGTTGATCGACTCTACAATTTTGCAATACATTCAATAATATTTTTGGCATTTCATGCAGCCTTGTTTACCAATTTGGTGATGAATCTTCCTGTATCAGTCTCTATCTTGGTAAATTTTCCAGTTGATGACCGGCAAATATTTGGAATAACTTAATTGTGAAGCAAAGGCTGAGGATAAGTGATACCAGAGTTAAACCAAGTAACAGTTGGAAAGCAAATATTATTAATGAAAAAAGCCAAATAAGCAGTTACAACCAAACGTACACTGGAATGAGAAATAACAACCCAAACTCATACTAAGGTTTGATCTGTGGGTGGTGGAGGTCAGCTTGGTAGTCCAGAAGTTGTGGTAGGTGGCTGGAATGGGGTGGATGAGGAGCGACAGCTAGTAGGGGTGGCTGGAAAGGCTGTGTGTCCCCGGAAACAGCAAGGGGGAGGGCTGGATATCAGCGCAGCACCAGAGGGTGATAAGGACGGCTGGGAGGGCTGTGGATTGCTGGAAACAGCAAGGGGAGAACTGGACAGCAGGTTGGTAGTGGCGGAGGGTGGTAAGGGCGGTTGGGAAGACTGCGGTAGTGAGGGAGGGGAGTTTAGGAAGGTAGCAGCAAGTGAAACTGCATAAAAACAGCCTGGAAGGGCTGTTCGGTGGCTGCGGCGAGGAGGAAGAATGATGACAGTGGGCGGAAGATTGCGGCGGAAGTCGTGGATAGTCACTATCTTGAAATGAGATACAGTAGAAACACCAATCACCCTTGGATATAACCCTAGAAGGAATTGAAAAAATTGAAAACCTTAAACACAACAATCAAATATATAAGCTATGGATAATTAGGATTGAGCCCACGGCTCAAAAGAGGTGCCAAATCCAAAGAAGGGAGCCGGTTGGCTCTCCCTGTTGCCTGGACTGGTCGGTCCAGGCGCTGGATTGAGGGATGGGGACCCTGTCCCCCTCACGCTCGCATCAATAAGTAAGAACTAGAGTGTAGTCTCTTCTTGCTCTTTGAATATTCATTATTCTTACATCTCTTTATTTGGTCTGTATCTTCATAGGGGCCATTTATTTTACTTAAAACAGTTTGCTCTGCAAGAAAAATGCAGCATAAAGTGGTCTGATAAAAGGTTATAGTTCATCCTGATGATAATCGAATCTGCCCACATTTGACAAACATACAAAAAAAAAGCTTTGTGTGTACCCCTAACTGAGTTGTTATCCATTGCGGATTCAATTTCCTGTCCAGTGTGTGTTCAACTTGTTAGTAGGCTCAGGAGTTCCTGGCTTGAGTTTTAGGATAGCTCTAGCCATTGATGAGATTGAGACTGAGCTAGCCATGGCTTAGTTCTAGCCGAGATAGGTAGTGAAAATTTTTTTATTTCGAACATTTTGCTTAATGGATCTTTGAATAAACTTTTTGTAAAAAATAAGAAGGGAAAACCTGACTTTGGTGTCACACCCATTCCTTGGAGGGCCCGCCATTGCTATTCCTCTATTACGCTCTTCTTTTTTCTCCATTTCTAAAACAAAGGACAGTATCATAGTGTGCAGCCTCTCGCCTTTTTCACTCCATTGTCTTCTTGTTGAAACCATGCTCCTTTATGGATTTCCTTAAGCTAAGCTTTAGCTTCTTTCGGCACTCAATTTGAACTAATAACTCGAATTCTGCATTAGTTGATTTGATTTGACCTTTGAGCTTGCCTAGAATGAATGTTTACGGCTTTAGTATATACCTTCTGCCAAAAAGTAGCACGAACATTGCAGATTTTATTGATGACTTATCCATTTTGCATCTGCTAGATAACAACTGGGCCTAATAGTAAAAGCCTACTACTCAGTTGTGTTAAGAAATCTATAGTGATCTGGAAGTCAAAAGCTAGTATTTTAAAAGGCTAAAACTCTTTATATAAAAATATATAGTAATTTCGAATTCAAGAGCTACTTTTTTGCTAAAGGAATGCTTTATCCCTTGGAATTGATAGAAAATTTTGCCATAAAAAATTGTCAACATTGATGGCCCTTTATTGATGGTATGACTGGAAAATAAATGTTTTATAACTTCTGCTTGAAGCTGGATAGCAATTGATTTTTTTTGTGTAACGTGGACTATCCTACTGGCACAGTGATGATCTAATAGACTGATACCCTTTAATGATGTAGAGGTTGGGAGGATAAGGTTTTTTTGGGCATTCTATATTTATTTTCTTTGACAAAATCTGAGCCTTTTGTTTTAAACTATAGAAATGCTCTTTGTTCACTCGAATAACATTTTAACTTTGCCAGTCTATTGTTCAAAATAGGTTAATTTATCTGACGGTTCAGTACAAGAAGCAGCTCTGAGAATATCTGAAGCTAACATAGAGTTGTTCCGTAATCAAATTTCTAGTTTTTTGTCCTCAAATACTGCTTATGATTTGCTTCCAGATTCTGGCAAGGTATTGATGCCCCTTGAATACAACGATTCTATCAACGTAATATGTCAAGTCCTATTTTTCTGGGTACAATCCCTTCGGTTTTTTGCTCATGTGAAATTTCAGGTCATTGCTCTGGATGTCAATTTGCCGGTGAAACAAGCTTTCCATATCCTTTATGAACAGGTAAACTGCTTTTTATATTTATATCCTTGTGTCTTGAATTAAATGTTGAAGTCTAATCTTGTTTTAATGAATTTGTAATTTACTAACTATAGTGATAACTAACTATTTCTATTCAATTTTTCAAGATCATACATGTTAATGCTGTTATTTTATTGTGGAATTTGACTACTCACGTCTCTTTGGATGACAAATGTCAATGCCATTGAACTTCCATTCATTGATTATCGTTGCTGTAATTCTCAATTATGATTTCTTTTGCTGAGAAACTAATTATAAAATGTATTAGCTCAATCTCACATCATCATTATTGCATCATTCTGTTGTTGTCCATTCATCATTTGTATTATCTATTGGAAGCTTCACTTGCAATATGGTAAATTTTCTGTGGTTAGCTATGCTCCATGCTTTTGCTTCTGCATCCGTTCTCATGTGGCTGCATTTCTTGCTAACAGGGTCAGCATCCACTGCCATTTTCTCATGCACTGCTTGTTCGGAGTTGTGTATTCTGATTATATACATTTTATTGTCCTTATCAAAATATTTAGGGGCTTTACGTACTTATCACCCAATTGCTATATATTTACATATCTAACACATAAACTTTGTTTTTTGCATTTTTACCACCCAAATTATTCACATCACATAAAAATACCACCAATTTAACTTTTAAAAAGTGAATACTTTTTTATGCAAAAGCATGGAGGTGATTATGTAAAAAATAAATTTTAGATGTTAGATATGTAAATACATATGACTTGAGTGGTATGTATGTAAATCTTCCATTTTAATATAATGTGCAGCTATTTCATCTTTAGGAGTGAAATTGATACCAAACTTCAAGCTTTTACATGTCATTTTGCAAATATCTCGAGACATCCAATGAACGGCTTTTCACTTATTCTTTGAATTTTCTCAAGCATTTCCTAGAAATTTCCTTTTTTTTTCCATGACTTTTATTTTTTCAACACTTGAATGTCAATTAATTTATTCGAAGATGCGTTATTTGATTAAGCAATAGAGCTTGTTTATTTTCTAAGGGTGAGATATTTTCAGGAAATTCCTGTTGCTCCTTTGTGGGACTTACACAGGGGACAGTTTGTGGGAATGCTGAGTGCTTTGGATTTTATTCTGATACTAAAGGAGGTACTGCATATTCTAATTTATTTTTTATTCAATTCTTTATTATGGGAAGTATAAATTTTAGCTAGTCGTGGGTATGGCTGTACATTTGCAACGTTAAACTCTCTTTGTTTTGTTGGTTGGCTAATTAGATTAGTTTCAATAGAATGTTCTTTTAATGATAATCTTCTGTTGTTCCAATGGATTTTCTTTCCATCTATTGTAGCTTCTTTTATTGTAGGTTTTGAGAAACTTTGAGGTCTGGTTTAATTGAAGATTTTGCGATGGGTTTTTTGATGCATAAAAATTGCATCATATATGTAGGAAATACAGGATGTTTTAGATTCGCTAAGTATAGATTAAAATACATAAATTAAAATTTGTAGATCAATGACATCTAAATTACTCAAATTGAAAAATACGAGAATTATAACTCAAATGATGATGCAATGATTGAGTAACTCCAAGAAAACTAGCAAAAAAATTTGAACTGTGCAAATTTCACCAGCAATTGAAAATTTGTCAGTGCAATTAAAGTTCACGTTAGATTAAATTTGCCATTATAGTTCATGTTAGTAACTTCAAGAGTGCATAGTTCCTAAAAAGTCTTGTGAAAAGAGTAGGTTGCACCATTGTGCACTCTTGAAGTTGTCTAGACATTTGCTATTATTGAATTCGTTTAACTATTGGTGCAACCTAACTCTTTTCACAAGACTTTTTAGGAACTACTATATGAAGAGATAAGAATAAAAATTAAAGTCAATATTAATATGATCATTTACTCTTGAATAATATCATCAGATAATTTATTAATTGTGCATTTTTAGATTATTCATTTGATTCATCAACTATAATTAATATAATTGTTTTAGTTCACATTTATGCATATCTTGAATCCTTGTTTGAAATAGATATAGATATGATCACATGGTTAATTTTACCGTCAAGTTTTAATTTTGACACCTGTTTGAAGCTACGACGGAAAGGTTAATGGGATTTTAAAGCTTAGGGGTCTAATTTAAGGAAAAAATTTGCATACGTAAAGCGTACGCAGCGCTACGTATTTCATCCAATAGGAGGATGCCACGTACGTATAACTTCCATGTAACCTACTTGTAACTTGCAAAAAATAAGGAGGTTACAGGCAGGTTACAGGGAGGTTATGAGGGATAAACACGGAAATACCCCCCATATAACCTCCATGTAATCATAAAGCATACGCAGCGTTTCGTACGCTTTACGTACGCAAATTTTTTCCGTAATTTAAATGCATATGGCCATATGGGTTTAGGATTTATGAATTTATAGATAGGTATTGCTAAATAGGCTTAGGTTCATGAACATGATGATCTAAATTGGATGCAAAATCATTAAACATAGATTCATATTATATTTGCAGATAATTTTTTAATAAAAAAATTTCTCAAAAGAATACCCATAAACTATAGTATTTTTAATAAAATCCAATTTAGTATATGCATAATTCTTTCATTTATGTGTTTCAATACAGTGAAAAGTGTGCAAGGGCTGCTACACCGGCGCCCGGGTGCAGTGTCTAATAAGCAAAGGTTCACATATTATGGATGAATGTGAGTAAAAAAGTTAATGAATGAAACTAATATTAGAATAATATCTTGGAATATAGGTACTCTCACTGGAAAATTAATGGAATTGGTTGATATTATGATTCATAGAAAGATAAATATCTTATGTGTTCAAGAAACTTAATGGATTGGAGAAAAGGCTAAGGAGATTGATAACTTAGGTTTTAAATTTTGGTATTGAGGTAAGAGTCGCACTAGAAATGTAGGTGTGATTATAGATGAGTTTGAAAGATAATGGTGTAAAGTTAATAGAGTTGGAGATTGCATTATAGCTCTTAAGATTTTTGTTAATATTAAGATTTTTTAATATTACAAGTGCTTATGTTCCTCCAGTAGATTTAGATATTGGTTTTAAAGATAATTTCTGGAATGGCTTAGAAGATGTGATACAACTAATATCTATTGAAGAAATAATTTTTATTGGAGGAGATTTAAATGAATATGTTGGTAGAGTGGTAAAAGATTTTAGAAATATTCATGATGGCTATAGGTTTTGAGTGATTAATGAAGAAGGTAGAGTTATATTAGATTTTGCTTTAACGTATGATTTTGTTATTGCTAATATTTTATTCAAGAAAAGATATGAACATATTATTACTTCTAAGAATGTATCTAACAAAACACAAATTGATTATTTTTTTATGAGAAGAAGAGATCATCGAGAATGTAAAGATTGTAATGTCATTCCGACTAAGGATTTAAGTACTCAACATCGATTATAAGTTCTAAATTTTAAGATTAAGAGTGGTAAAATAAATAATACCAGGAATCATCGTCGTTGAATTTGATAGGGCATCTAAAAGACACAAATATTATATTTATGACTAAAATTCAAGATTTCAAAATTTGGGATATTCATAAAGATGCAAATTCTATGTGAGATAAAGTAAGAAACACTATTAAATAAGTGACAAAATTTGTACTTGGAGAATAAAAAAAAATGTTTTGATAAATAAAAATAGTTGGTGGTAGAATAATAATGTACAAGAAAAAATAAAATATAAAAAGTTATATTATACAAATTAGTTTAAATGTAATTGCTTAGAGAATTGGAAAAATATTAAACGACTCGTAGGGAGTCTAAGAGAGCAATCTGTGTTGCTACAAAATTCTGTTTTTAGTGATCTTTATAATATATTACATACTAGTGTGGGTGAAATATATATATATAAATTAGCCAAACAAAGAGAACAGAAATGTAAAGATTTAACTCAAATAAAGTGCATTAAAGATGAAAATCAAAAGATATTTTTCTTAGAAATATATATTCAAAATGGTGGTTGATTTATTTTGATAAACTTTATATTGAAGTTTCAGAATATACGATTGACCTTAGTGATCTTAATATCGTTAATAATTATAAAATGTTTTATTTTTACCGTCACATTAGTAAAAAAGATGTTGAAGATGCTTTAAAGAAAATCAAGGGTGGAAGTCTGTAGGACCTGATGATATCTCAATTGAAGTGTAGAAATATTTAGGAAATTTGGGAGTTTTTTGGTGTGCTAAATTGTTTAATATTATAACTGGTAAAATAAAGAATAATAGGAATCATCGTTGTAGAATTTGTTGGGAGTATCTAAAAGACTAATATTATATTTATAAGTATAATTCAAAATTTTAAAATTTGGGATGTTCATGAAGATGCAAATTCTATGTGGGATAAAGTAAAAAACACTATTAAACAAGTGACAAAACTTATACTTGGAGAATCACAAAAAATGTTTCGATAAATAAAAATAGTTTGTGGTAGAATAATAATGTGCAAGAAAAGGTAAAATATAAGAAGTTATGTTATAAAAATTCATTTAAATGTAAAAGCTTGGAGAACCGAGAAAAACATCAAACGGCCCGTAGGGAGTCTAAGAGAGCAATCTGTGACGCTAAAAATTTTATTTTTAGTGATCTTTATAATATATTACATACTAAGGAGGGTGAAAAATATGTATAAACTAGCCAAACAAAGAGAAAAGAAAAATAAAGATTTAAGTCAAGTAAAGTGTATTAGATATGAAAATTAAAATGTGCTTTCTTAGAAAAATATATTCAAAATGGGTGGGTGAGTTATTTTGATAAACTTTATAATGAAGTTTTAAAATATACGAGCAATCTTAGTGATCTTAATATCGTTAATAATTATAAAATGATTCATTTTTACCGTCACATTAGTAAAAAAGATGTTGAGGAGGCTTTAAAGAAAACCAAGGGTGGAAAGTTTGTAGGACCTAATGATATCCCAATTGAAGTGTGAAAATATTTAGGAGATTTGGGAGTTTTTTGGCTTACTAAACTGTTTAATATTATTTTAAAAACTATAAAGATGCATGAGGAGTGGAGGAAGAGTATTTTGGTCCCCATTTTTAAGAATAAAGGGTATGCACAATTGTGTGCAAATTATAAAGGAATTAAGTTGATGTGTCATACTTTAGAATTATGGGAGAGTATAATTGAAGATAGGTTAAGACGTATTACAAAGATTTCTTATACTCAATTTGGATTTATGCTGGGTATGTTTATTATGGAAGTTATACATTTATTGTGAGGTCTGATGGAGAAGTTCTGAGATAATAAGGAGGATCTACATATGATTTTTATTGATTTAGAAAAAGCTTACGATAAGATTCCAAGAGATATCCTTTGGAAAGTTCTTGAGAAGAAAGGTGGTGATATGAATTATATTCAAGTCATTAATGATATGTATACAAGAGTTGTTACTTGTATTCAAACAGAAGGATGATTCACCAATTATTTTCTTATTTCAGTTGGTTTACATCAGGGATATGCTTTAAGCCCATCTCTTTTTGCTTTAGTTATGGAAGGTCTTACTAGACACTTACAGGAGGATGTACCTTGGTGCATGCTTTTTGTTGATGATATCCTTCTTGTGGATAAGACAAGAGAAAAAGCTCAAAAAGCTTGAATTATGGAGGTCGACCTTGGAGTCTAAAGGCGTTCGTTTGAGTAGAACTGAAACTGAATATATGGAATGTAATTTTAGGTTTAGTAGCTCTTGTGACAGAAATGTAACTATGGGTGATCAAATTATTAAAAGGTGTGATAACTGTAAATATCTTGGGTCTATTGTTCAAAGTGATGGTGATATTGATGGGATGCTATTAGCAGAATTCAAGTTGGTTTGTTGAAGTGGAGGAATGCTTCGGGCCTATTGTGCGATAGAAAGGTACTGCTTAGATTGAAAGGAAAATTTTAAAAGATGGTGGTGAGACCTTCAATGCTAGATGGCCCTGAATATTGGCCTTTAAAAGAGAAGCATAAAACTAAGTTAAGTGTTGCCGAGATGAGAATGATTAGGTGGATGAGTGGATTTACACTTAGAGACCAAATGCGAAATTAATATATGATAGAGTTAGTGTAGCTCCAGTGGCGGATAAAATTAGAGAGTCGTCTTAGATGGTTTGGTCACATTAAACGTCGACCATCTAATGATCCGATTAGGAGAGTAGATGTTTTAGATTCGACTTTTGTTAAGAAAGACAGAGGTTGACTTAGGAAAAATTGGGCTTATTATGCTTTAAATGAATTGTTTTTGAGCATTTCTTAGGAATAAGTACATGTACTAGTCTTAATAGAATGCTTTTAATATGCTTTAATGCAAGATCTAAAGAAAGCCTCAAATATTGTTTTTGGTCAATTGTTTCTGAGTTCATTCAAAAATTCTTGTGTAAGATCTTTAGTCCAGCTGGTAACGATGCCAAAGTAATTTAGATAGAAATCATGTGTGTCTAGAAGGTGTATATACCTTGCATAATATTCAAACATATTTTTATCATTTTGTTTAGAGTTGATCATTCAATTTTGTCCAATATTAATATCAAATATCCCTCTTTATGTTATTTTTTATGGCAAACCACGTGCATTAAAATAATTAAGCATGTCCAACAATTCTTTTTAATGGAAAATTTAAATTTCTCCTAATTAAATAAACTTAATGTTATAAAAAAGTCTTTCAAATTGATGACCCACTTTGAAATTTATTTTGAATATACTTTTAAGTGAAATTTTAAATGACCCGAAAATGGCAGTACTTGGCTTGAATCATATCCTGAGATTATATTTAAATTTCATCTTTTTATTTTCATATTTAACTTTGTATATTATCCTACTTTTGTTGACAATATGTTGCAATCTTAAGCTTTGAGTTTAATTAATATATAAAGATTTGAGGTCTAGGGTTCGTAGCAATTAACTGATACAATAAATTACATATAAAGAAGCTAGGATTTATAGATCAAAGCTTACGACCGATGTGTGAAATGTGCTCAAAATGTTGTTAATACCTAGAATGGTCCCTTTGTGGTCTCCAGCTTGGGATACAAAATTGATCAGCATAAGCGATAAATTTTTTATTATGGAGATTTTAAATTGGCATGTTATTATAAATATATATTATAAGAAAATTTTGATTAATCATTATATAAATTTTCATAAAAAAAAGTTATTAATATATTATTTATCTTTAACATATTTTAAAATATTTATATATAAGTATCAATATTTATATATGTAGAATATTTACACATGATCACTTAAAATTTTTATGAAAAATAATACTATATTGCTTATTCATTGTTCATTTATATTGCTTACAAATGAATGCTTTTACATCAATATTACCATCACCTGTGCCACTATTGCCACTGTTGCTGTCAGACCTTTGTCACCAAACCACCACTGCTTATTCACGGATGCTCAGCAGCCACAATCTCAAACCACGGTCACCTGTCTATCGCAGCTGTTGCCACCATTGCTTGGCTGTTGTTGTAGTTATCATCGAATCACCATCATCTGTGCAAAGCTGTCGCTGTCGATGCCTAAACCCCATCGTCAGACCATTATTGCTCGACCATTGCTACGCTGTCTTTGGACCACCTTGCCTAGCTGCTGATCATTTAACCATTTACACAACTTTGTAATCTGATATCCTTGCATGAAATGTTAGTATAACACGTTCTAGTTGATTTCAATTAATTGAGTAAAATTTCAGTGAAAAAAAAAAATTAAAGGAGACGGGTTTCAATAGGAGAAAAACACATAAATCACTGGGACAAATTTTGGTAAATAAGCTTTAACGAGCTATTCTAATAGCCCATATTATAGCTCTCGCCATTACCTCAACAGATACATTTATTTTGTCATTAGTACAGGTTGGATATGATATTGATTATCATAAGAAAATGCAATGATTTTCTAAGTCTGTTTACATAATGTATGTAAATTTAATAATAAAAATAAAAATATAATATTTATTAAAGAAGATAAACTCATTTGTTTAATAATTATAATATGTTTTCTATTTTAATTATTTTTCTTATCATAAAGGTACATTAAAAAGCTCTATTTTTTTTGCATAATCAATCTCTTCTTTTTACCACATTGCGTCCATAATATATCCCACACCTAAAATTTGCCATCAAAGTGTCAGCCAGTTGCTAGTCACCTCATAATCTCAATAAAATGCCTAGACTGACATTCACCTACAGTAGAATATCACATTTGAGTAATATAATAAATAGATTACATAAATAGCGGGGCATCTCTATAAGGCAGTAAAACAAAAAATGAGTTGGATTCTAGACTGGAATTGTATAAGCCTGAATGTTTTGTGAATTCGCAAAATTTTTTGGGTAATTTTGCGAAATTAATTTTTGAATGGCCCCCACCCAAATCAATTTTTTTTCCCATTTATCAGATGTATTGTGTGTTTTTTTTTAATGCATCTTTACGTTTTGTTTGAATCTCATTCATCCACACTACCTTAGTTTGATGATGTCATGTTTATCAGATCTACGCCTATCATTCATTCATTTTTGTGTTGCATTTTTCTACTTTATCTAATTGGGGATTTTAAGTGATACAGTTGCAGTAGAGTTGATGCTTGCTTTGACTTTTCGAATTTAGCTATTAAGATTATGTATTCAAATTTTATTGATTATAAAACATGGGTTGGTGCTAGCCAACGACTTCGATGGTAGTTTATGCAGTTATGTTTTCTCATCTGTCTGTATTGTGGCTATCTTTGTGACATGCTATATGATGAAGCAAACTGAAGGTAGGCTATCATGAGGTTTAGTTTTATGAGAAATAACACTAACAAATTTCTTTTGATTTTTGATTTTTTTGTTATCAAACTTGGGGTTAAGTTATAGATAGGTGTGCCAAATGTTCTTGCTATTTTAAAGTCAACTAATCAGGTACTTTTTTTTCTAGATAGACATCTGTGAAATACATTCCAAACCCTCACACGAATTATGTGTGGTAGCTATTTGGCATAACTAAACTTAAAATCTAGAATGCGTGGATGACTGATTTTAAATAATTCCCTCATTTATTATATTGGTCTTATCAAGATTTAAAATTGTGCAATTTGGTATTGAGATATTTTATGTTTTTGACCTGAGATGTAAGCCTCAAGATGTTTTAAGGTGTAAGGCTTATAATTGACAAATTGTAAAAATAAAAAAAAAGCATCACGCAAACACTAAAGAATGAAATAAAAAGTGACATGTTAATAGTTTAACAATAAATCATGTTGTTAGAAGTATCATATAAGCATCAAAGTACGATAATATGTCGAAGTAAGAACATTATATGTTAAAAAATAAAGACAACCGGTTTATCTCCCATTCTCGAATAAAGTAAGAACATAGCAAGCAATTGGGATTTGAATTTTTATATTTGCTAGTCTACGTCACTCCAATCACTCAATGAGTCTTCATTAGAATTATATCTAAGTAGTTGATTTTTCTATTGCTCTTCATTGATTATGTGAATGTTTTCCCAACCTTTCTCCTTCTCATTAATCTTAATCATTTTCTACTTTCTAATCATATAAAATACTAATAAAGTTAATTGAAGTTTAAAATAATGAATATGTTGATGTTTATAATTTTTATTATATAAATTTTTATAAAAGTATTTTCTCTTATTTTTGTTTAGTCATGTTAGACATCTTGGTCTTGCTTCTATCTCCATAAAAAAACCATCAAATTTTTATTTTATTTTTTGATTGTAAATTTAATAGCGGAACACCATTATCATCATCTACAAATCCTTCATCATCAGATAACATATCATTATAAACAAAGAATACGTTTAGGCAATTGCTGATACTATCCAACTTATCCCGATAATCCGTCGATAGCGATCGATCCGGATAGTTTGTCTAACTGTTTGGTTTCTGCGTTTGGAAAATAGCTGATTATGAATAAATGATCATTCTGCCCCTGTTTTAGATAAACTGTTTAGCTGTTTGGTTTATGCGTTTGGAAAACAACTGATTTACAGTTTTCTGTTGATAAAAGACCATTCGTACAGACTCGGTTTTACGATACATACTAGAACTTTAACAGCTACACATATGACAGTTGAGAACCAAAAAATATCATTTCATAATAGTATAAAATTATGATAATTTTAATAATTTTATTTAATTATTTCATATAGCCATAAAGAAACGTTGCATTCATGCTTCCCGCCCGGCTTCAGATGATTTATAACTGTTTGGTTCAAGGAAATGGAAATTGCCATGGGATAAAAATCAATTCAGTTGCAACTGGCTGGTAAAACCTAAGAAAAAAAATATGCAAACAAAATCATCATCATGTGAATGCAACCTATCTGGAAGGTAAGGATATACTTCTAATGTAATAATTTGTATTTTCAGCTAAAATTTGTTTCAGTTGGGACTGTTTCTAATTAAATTGTGTGAGCTAAGCAAGATGAGTGAGCAAGAAAAATTGATTTCACCTACAGTATAGCATGAATAAATATTATAAAAAAGTCTTGTTAAATCCCGAAGGTCTAATCAGCAAAGAACATAAAATTAAATATGAAAACATTTTTCAAGTAATTCACTGGAATAAACACAGAACATAGAATTGAAATTTACAAACAATTTTGTTATACAGATTACAACTCATTGTTTCCAATATACCTCTCAAGTTTAATGCATTTTGCATCCAATACATCATTTCATCTTCTTTTTCAATAATAATATTAAAAAATATTATTAGTTCAGTGTTCCTCTGATGCAATCAAAGTCCCATAAATATGCTTTTACACAAACAACATTAACCTTCATTAATCCACAACATCGCAACTAGATGGAAGTGATTTCACTGTATTTTTGTCAAAAGGTAGTCATAATTCACATTTCAATCGTAAAACACACATATATGATTAAAATCCACTAGTAATTTAACCATATGACTTACAATTCCTTGCCAGTTTCTCCATATATTACAACTAATATAAAAATTCTTTTGGTGTATAAGTTTAAGAAATTAAATTGTTTTAGAGCATGCTCGAAGCATATACTCCAAAAACCAACTCAATCTTGATTACAAAAATTCTCTGGCTTCTCCTTGTGTGTAACAAGCATAAAGTTTTTTTTAATCAAACTGTAAAGCGCTTCATCTTCCTACTAGTGTTATTAACAGATTTCTTTGTCTTTCTGTATGGATTGAAACCTTGCCATATCTTAGAGAAATCAAGTGCATCTATCATAGAAAATTATTAAAATGTGCATATACATCCCACCAAGAAAACTAGATTAACCGCATTCCAGTAAAATTACTGATTTCTAGACCCTCTATCTTCTTCATCTCACAAACAAGCTTAATCGCATAAGATTCCTCCCATAGTAAAGAAAAATAGGTTAAAAGACCCAACAAAAACATAAATCAACACAAATAGCAAGTCCAAGAAAGAAAAACCTCAAATCAAAGAGCATTCCTCAAACAAAACAAAGCAAAGAATGGCTTACAGAAAGGATAAAAGCTGCCTCCGGCTCCTTCTCCTCTTCCTTAGCTTGATCCCTGGAGTGCAGCTTCATCGCCACAGCCCTCATCTCCTCCACGAACTCCTTCACCTCCTCCCCAGAACGCCGCTTCCTAGGCATCTCCGTCCCCGTCAATCTCACAACCACATCGATCTTCAGCCTCACGCCGTTCGTCCTTTCGGCTTCGGGAAAAAGTGCGGAAGATGCTTCAAGAGAGGTAGAGTTGGAGAAACAGTGGATTGCGGCAAATCGATTTCGTTCCGTGGATTGAACTTTCTGCGGGTTGGAGATCGACAAGGGAGGAGACGGAGATGAGAAGGGCACGCGAGTAAAATTTCACTTGAACGCAAATTCAATAAGCGGGACGTAGGGTCAATCCCGCGTCCCCGTTTATTAAGGATCCGAGAATTACGTTTCGGGATAATTTGTTGGAGCGCGCAAAACAAACGAACGGCGGCGTTTTTAAAAACGCCGCCACAGCGGATAAGCTGTCCCAAACGCACCCTAACAAATATTTGTCATCCTCTGAAGTATTCGTTTTAATGAAAATATTTTTATCTCTTAGTATATATACATGTTGTAAACTAAGGGTCATTCTTAAGATATTCAAACGATTTTTTTTCTATGAATTTGATTATGTATATTCTAATTTTGCTCACAACTAAATGACGAATATGCAAGGCCTAACACTGAAATTGATTTCACTATTGGTTGGCTTATTGTCAGCTTATTGAAATTGTGGAATAAGATAGTATCTCATAACATGCAAATAGTGATAAAATTGAGTCTCTCGTTTTTCTCGAGTTATTTCTCAGAATTTTTTATAGCTAGATTCCTCTTCTTTTAATTTATGGGTTATCAACGCCTTAGTTTCATGCGCCATATTATAAATGAAGCTCATTAATAGACTCTTTTTGAGCATCGTTTAAATAATTTGAACTAAGGACTTAGTTGTTATAGCTTAACTGATATTTAACCAATTTTTTCCTTGAAAATAATTTTTATAACTTTTTTTTTTCACATTTCTTTACATTAGCACAATTTGACCATTGTGTGGAGGTGAACATAGCCTCCTATGTGTTTTGTTTTCAAGATCCTCTGTATAGTAAAATAATTCGTAGCAAATCTAATTGTAGCAGTTTGACTTATTCTCAGCTTATTGAAATTGAGGATTAAGATAATATCCCATAATATGCAAATAAAATTGAACCTCTCATTTTTCATGAATTATTTCTCAAAATTTTTTATAACTAGATTCCTCTTCTTTCAATTTATGGGTTTTCAACTCCTTAGTTTCATCCATCATATTATAAATGAAGCTCATTAGTAGGCTCTTTTTCAGCATCATTCATAAAATTTGAACAAAGGGCTTAGTTGTTATAGCTTAACTCACATTTAACCATTTTTTTCATTGAAAACAATTTTTATAACCTTTCTGTTTTTCATATCTCTTCACATGAGTTCAATTTAACCATTGTGTGGAGGTGAACATAGCCTCCTAAGTATCTTGTTTTCAAGATCCTCTATATGGTCAAATAATTCGTAACATATCTAATTGTAGCAGGTCATAGAAGTTTTTCTTAGAAAATTTTCTTGTCAAAGCCAAAATCCAACTATGGTTATAGATGAACTCGGTAATCATCTTTGCTTTGCTAAAAGCTATGCTGAGACAATTCTCCAAGTTTTTAAAAAATCAAATGGATTCAATGGGCTGCATATGGTGTCGAAGATATAACTTTCTTTTCATCACATTATTTCCATCTCCCTATGAGCATTTACATCGTTAATAATGACTTGTAGAACTAAATGCTCTGCAATCTTATCTATGAGTTCATCAAGAATTTAAAAGATATACTATGAGTTATTTTTCTAATTTGAAGCTTCTACATATTTTAAATAATTATGCCATTGGAATTATTAATCTAATTGTTGATCAATTTTCTATTTAATAGTAACTCTAGCATGTTTTTAAAGGTTTTTTTTTCCTATGTTTTTTTCCGGTGCTATTAAGTACCTCGTTCAATATCCAAGAAATCAAAATCATACATGGATGAAGGTTTAAGGTCTCGACTACAGAAAACTATAAATAGATCATGTTGACATAAGATTGAATTCAATAGTATTTAATATTGTATCAAAAATGCCACTTTCACATTTTTAGAAAGTTAAATACACATTTTCATGCATAGATATATCATACCAGTGTTATGTAAATATGATGATTTAGGTGTTAGATACATAAATATGTGAGAATTGTTCGGTATGTATGTAAATTTCCTCTATATATATTTTTTAATTTTCTTCCAATGGTTCTCTTATACGTGGTCAAAATTTTGTATTTTTATTTTGGGAGACAACTGGAGTTATCTATTTGTGGAGGCAACTGGAATTTAGAGTGTCACAAAATTTTTATAAATAAATTTTCTAATATTTTAGAACTCTGAAAAGAAAGTTTTGATTAAAAAATGGTAACATGAAAATTTGACTACATAAGAAATCCTAAACAAAAGAAAAAAATGTCTTTTGTTATCGATATAAAGAAACGTGTAATAAGATAAGATGGTTTTTTCTGAGGAAGAACGCTTTGCAGGACAGCGGTGGCGACGACACTATAGGAAGTAGACAGCTGGCGGATGAGGCGTGCACTGAAGCAAGACCTTGGGTGAGTGTGGATTGTGAGTTGGCTGGGGAGGAATGAAATAATAAGGAAAATTTTACTTTCTATGCCCCCGTAATTGCTATCATACTTTTCTTATAATCAGTTTAACAAAAATGTCATATGCACAATTTTGCATCATAGCTGTTAATGCACTCCTCGTTGCATCAACTTGGGTTATAATTCCTAATTAAACCACAATTTAACAATTTTTAAATGATGATAAAAAAAACTAAGTGAACAATAATTGATCCTTCTTTGAATATGATTTGCATAATTTGAGAATCACAATATACTATTCATACTATAATCAAATTATCTTTGATAAACTGTCGAATGATGTTAATATCATCTACATGATCAAACCATCTTTGAGCCTTCGTCAAACCATCCATTTTTTATCTATGATCCACCCACTAATGATTAACGATCAAATCATCTTTTTTACTTATTCTATATACTTTAATTTTAAAAGCGATCTGCGGTTATCCTCTTTTGGGGATGTATTTATTTTGAAGGGAGTTCTCAGGCATGTTTACCAAAGAAAATAAACAATAAGCAATTTTTAATTTTTGGTAGTGTGAGGCATATAATTTCAAAATCCCATTAATAAAGTGGCGTTTTTTGTTGATATATTTTATTTGTTTGTTATTAAAACCTAAATTCAAAATATGAGGCGCATGCCCTTAAATTTTAAGGCAAGGGGTGCCTCATTTACTTTGAGACATCTGCCTCACATGAGAGGCCATGATGCAAATGTCTGATAGCAAAAATTCTTATAAGTGTGAGCCTCATATTACACAATTTTAAAACATGGCTATCATGAAGATTACACAAGTAATTACACAAGTAGGTCAATCACCGTTAGATTAATAATCAAATAATTCCTAAAGTGGTTTTTCAATTGCAAGTCACTTTTGTTTCTACATGGTAAACCTTTTACAGTTAGGATGATTAAACATTAAAGTGCTCCAAGCTTGATTGACTCATTTTTTCTTCTTTGTGTGTGTGTGTGTGAGAGAGAGAGAGAGAGAGAGAGAGAGAGATGGGGCAGTCAAGCAGCTCTACATGATCTACCATGGTAACACTCTCCAACTCATTAGCAGATTGTATCGAGAGCCACACACACACAACCCCATAAGTAGTTTCATGTTAGAATTCATCATGGATAGGTTAGGATAGAGTGAAATTTTGTACGATGTGGAGATAGTGAAATAAGAGATTTGATTAGCTTGAAGGGCCCACTTTTCATTTTTATTATTTTTTCATTTTTTTTGTACGAATCTTATTAGTTGATTTAGAGGGATACAATTGTCATTTCACATTAGTTTTAACATTTCGCGAGTATGACTAGAAGACAGCTAACCTTATCAACTTCGTATGTGGTCATTAACAGAGTATGGGATGTAATTTTTTTCCCTAATCCTTAGCTCGTTGGAAATAATTAGAATTTTAAGGCTATATTATTGGCTTGCTGTGAAGCACGGAAGCAGAAGTGGGACGGGGATAGACCTCAAATAGGAAGCAAGCGTGCAAATGCTGGATTTGTATCATCAAGCACCTGACTTACCATTATTTTTATTTAGGATAATTACTAGACTCTATAATTACAAATAAAAGAGATTTGTTTCCATAGTAGCAAACATAGTAATGTACGATTGTAACTGAGAGCATGCACTAAAAATTATTGCGTAATCAAGTTGACTATGGAAGTACAAGAAATGTCGCTGGCATGTATGCTAAAAGAAGATGAAGTGGAATAATGGAATGGGCATACCCACTTCATCTTTATACCAAAAAGATGTCTCTAGCCCAATTGGATGAAGATATCAGTTCCATTATTGCGCTAGATATATACAACTCATCAGAAGCTATAATGACTATATCTCAAGCACATAAAAGTCTAGCTTCTAAGGAATTTGATTATTCTGGTTTACCACTATCACGGGTTCCCCATTAGGACTTGATAGAACCTTGGATAACTTAATTAGAGCATCAAATTTGCTAGGGCTAGTCTGCATAGGAAAAAAATATAATGAGCGAACATGGTCCCAAACATAGAGATAGCGTCTTTGTAGATGCTTTGATTTCTAATCATGAACTTTCTGCCGTGTCCTGCTTGATTTTTTTCTTTCACAAAAAAAAAAAAGTTGTTTCCAGAAAAGTATTACAATAGCTGCCTATTTTTTAAAAATGCTATTCCAAACTCCACATAATTTCAATAATTAATACTTATGCAAAGTAGATAAAAGCTAAACCAAAGAGGAGCTCAATTGAAAATTTGAACTTAAATTTTTTGTCCTCTGCAAACTTGTTCCGTCATTCATGTGCCTTTCTTCTGCAATCTCCAATTTTCCTCCTGAGGCTGCTGGCTGCAGATATTAGAGAAGAGGCGTATTGAGGCTGAAATTAGTGTATTATGGTTTCAATATTTATGCATTTGCTCCAATGCGGTTCCATATTTCTCTATTGCAGCTTGGAAACCATGGCTCTAATCTTACAGAGGAAGAGCTTGAGACACATACAATTTCAGCATGGAAATTGGTAAAGAGACAACGTTATGGGCAACTTGATGTGCATGGAAGGCCAATTGAAAGAGCTTTAGTTCATGTGAGTTTATGGCAGTACCTTCGCTGTTGTTTCTGAGTTATTAGTTTCATTTATTTGATTTCTGATGTGGCCCTATTTTATTCCAATTTGTATACAACTTAAAGATTGTTGTTTGATTATTCTATTCTCTTTTCATATAACATATGAAATGCATAATGCAGACAAAAAAGTAAAAACATATATATATGGAACGAGACAACATCCAGGGGAAATTTGTTTATATAAGGGGGCATTTACATACATAGCACACAATTTTGTTTATTCACGTATTACACGCCTATTCTTTCATGTTTACATACATGGTACTCTAATCTTTAATATCACATTTAAAAATATTACTATTGCCACTTTTTAAAAGTGAAATACGGCTTTTCATGCATAAGTTTATTGCGCCAAATTTAGTTTGAGATATGTAAATACATAAGAATTGTGTGCTATGTGTATTTAAATTTCCCTTATATTAAGTACAAAGTATGTACACTATCTAATTCTTTTCTCTCTTTCAAAAATGGATTTACATGTTCTGTAAAGCATGAACGGTCTTGACACAGTATGGATGGAAAGTTAATGACATAAGGCAGTGTGATTTGTTTAGTGCAATACTTCACTACATATACACTTTGAATCAGAGCACACAAACTCATCAAAAGATTCAACACATCAATTAACATATCACATTGAGTCAAGCCATTAATGCATTTTGTTTTATCATATGTTATAATAAGAAATCATACAATTAAGAATATATACCATAATTTGTTGATATGGAGATATGGTACTTTAAAAAAGATAATTTCTAATCAAAAAATCAAGCAGAATAGATCACCATGGGATATACAAAGACGGGGTTGAAGAATTTACACCATCCGATGACAAAGTCAATCACATGTACAAGGAGGGTGAAGTGAAGAAGGGTTACCAAGAACCACACATTGGTCGGTAATGAAATCACAGGGAAGTAGATTCATTGTTAAGGAAGAAGATGAGTAACTAGCACCATGTAAAGAGTGCGGCATGAAAACATTGCAATGAAACCCACAGATAGTTGTTAGTGAGGTTAATGGTGCACTTTGTTTAAGGCAAGTTTACAACAACTAAGGGGAAATGCCATGCTTAAGAAAAGGACAAGGGAGAAATTAATACAATGCTTGGCGCTTCAGTGATGCTCATTGCCAACCAAAGAGAGCTGTAAAGTTACCCTTTGTAAACTTGCACTTAGGTCAACAATGGATTATAAATCTTAGTGTTGAGCGGTGATGAAGTGATTGATTGCCAAGTTTATTTGAGAAATGAGAATGCTAAGATTTAAGCTTTGGGGAATCATTAGGTATGGATTGAGAAATTTAATACTTTATAAGGATGTTAGGTGTAGCATTTATTATTAAATAAAATTGTAGAAAATAAATTTGGTTTGTGCATTTACTATAAAGTTTAGATAATGCGCCAACAAGATGGGTAAATAAAAATAATGTCTTAAGACCACAGTTCGTAATGTTGACACGAAATAGTTCGGTTAATGTCAATGATGCTATTTATGGCAATGATCTTCCATAATATTTCTATTCAATGAAATTTGAATGTGAAATTGTTGTTTCAATATCCTATATATTATATTGGTAAAATATTTAAAATTTGGTGGATATATGTGTTGATACTAGCCTTGAACCTGGAAGATTGTTTGAGAACATCCGTAATTTAAGCCACCTCACCCTAGTTCAATGTAGTTACATATATATATCTGTTGACTTCATTTTTGTTGTAGATCATTCTTAATCTCACTCATGTGTCTTGTAGGATAGTCCCACATCAAACTTGCTAATTGTTGAAATTGGTAGCCTTAGATCGAGTCTAATTTGTGTTATTTGCTTGATCGTTCGTGGCAACCGATTCAATCAACTGTAGTCGCCTCGGTCCGTTGTTGTGCTTGGCTTTTGGTTTATTTCAAGTCGCATCATTTTTGGGGGAACATGTATGGGTGTGATGGTTATTCATCAGTATTTGTACTTGGCTGCATGCGCATGAAACACTTTTTGCATGAATGTTCGTCCACATAACTTTTTCTCCGAAGAATCATTTCGCGAAACGGACTGCGCGAGCGCATTTGGATGGTCGAGACAATTCAAATGAGCTTATGACGTCCAAATCAAACACCTTTTGGAGTGCATCAGCTTTTAAAAATATATTTTTTATTTTTATTTATATATATTATATATTTTTTTTAATATAAATTTATATGTTTGTATACTAAGATTAATATATATATTAAAAATATATATGATATTAAAATTTAATATTAATTTTTTACCTAATTTAAATCTCATGTTAATTGAAGCTGAACTGAACACAATTGACAAATATAAATTTTGTTTCAATTTCTTTTAAGGTGGGTAGGCAGAATAATAATGGAAAAGAAATTTTGTATCAAAATGGGCCTCACCTAATTAGCTCTTGCAGAAAGAGAGAAATGAAAAAAAAAGAACTTTACATAGCAAGCACTTCTCTCTCTTCTCTCTATCTTAATTTTCTTTCCCAAAACATCTCTCTCTCTCTCTTCCTATCCGTTGCAAAGGCGAAGATCTTCCCCACTCCACCAATCTCTTTCGGAAAAGCCTCCCTCTTCTTTTCTTAGTCTCAGTATCTCTCGTTCTTGCATATCTCTTCCTCTTCATCTCTCTCTTGCTCGAATTTCCCAGCAAATCGAGACCATTTCATTTCACCCCGCTGGGCAGATACTTGTAGCCGATAACTCAAGCTCTGTCTCCACTAATTCTCACCTCTACCCGATCTCTGTTTTTCCCTTCCGACGACCAAATCAACCTCGACAACCAACAGACAACTCCGCCTTTGAACCATGCCTTGCCTCTCCGTTCAGGCATCCAGATTTGCCAGCAACTCTTGTCGACAACCCTTTTCTCAAGGTTGAAACTTCAAAAATGGAATCAATCAATGATGCTTTCCTCCCTATCTTCTAAGGTTACCTTGCTCTCATCTGATCTCGATTGTCTCTCCGTAACCGAACTTATCATCAAAGTCTCATCCATGTAATCTACTTTCACCAATTTCATTTAAATGTGATTGTTCATCATATCTTTATCATTCTTATCACATCCAAAACTTCCTTTTCCAACTTCACACATATAATAAGTTGCTAAACCAAAAATAGCTATCCTCAATATGCATGAAGTAATCGATGAGGGCCTACTCATAGCTAACAGATTAAGAGCGTTTTGGTCACATTAACTTGTAAGTATACTTCCTGAATGATATCATTGCTAGTCACAACAATATCCTTGTTACTTGCCTTTTTGTGCTATACATGCCCTTTTGTTATATATATATTTGAAAAAACCCAAGGGTTAATATATTAAAAAAGAAAAAGTACAAATAGGTTGGATGAGAAGGCCCAAAAATAGCACCCTACCCACTCACATATAGGTCCCAAAAAAGAAAAATACATGCATACACAAAAACCAAGTCAAACAATCACTCGCAGAATCAGTTAGCCAGAGAATGACCTAATTTAGCCCTACCTCTACCTCTAGTTCTAGGAAATGAGCCAGCTAACAAATTTTTAAGTTTGCTGCCATTACCCGAAACAACCAATATATCATCCATTAAGTTCCTGAGCTCTAGTAAGCCTCCAATCTTCTTTTTCCTCATGGATGTGTAAATCTGTCATTCTACATTCGAAGACTGACCCATCTGATCAGTGTGTTGGTCGTCAGATTGTCTGGCATGTACAGGCTGTTGAACATCATGAGTCCCTTGCGCCTGACTAATAGTAACAACTTGCTTGGTCTAATGAGGTGGTAGAGCCGCAATAGAAAAATTGTCAACCGTTGCAATACTTATAGGTTCTAGGGTATGTGAAGTATTAAATGTCTCCTCTGCACCTGAGTCTTTCTGAAAATGAGGATCTTTAAAGTTCTCCTGATGATCGGACCAAACACTGTCCTGTGTAAGTAAGTTTCTTCAACATTGTTTTCAAAAATGTTTGAAGCTGTAGGTTGCCCAGCTGAACCATCCGACAACACGTCAATCACAGAAACATAAATAGTGTTGTCAGGGGGGATCTCAGTAGTAAGAGGGTTACAGGTGGCAATGACGGGAGCAATTGTATTTAGAGGAGGGAGAGAGATTTATTTTGTCATTTCTCTTGTTTGGCGCATGTTATTTACACATTGAAATTATTCATTCCTTAATGTTTGATTTTGAAACCCGGTGTGCTAGTGGATCTGTTTTGTTTTTAAGATGTTGTCTCTCAGAATGTATCATACATAATTTCTTTTTGTAGGATTGAACATGTTTGTTCATGTTAAAATCTATGCATGATCACATTTTTTTAATTGATTTGCTAAAATTTGATTATTATGCGGAATTCAATGTATAATGAAGGAAACTCTCTTTTCGACTTTTCCTCGCCCTATATTGAGGAAAGTCTACACCTTCCTATCTCTTTCACTCCATACCACGGGAAATCTCTGCTTGGTTCTCATATGATTCTGAGAGTCCACCCCACTCTTTTCTTCTCACACTATATTGAGGAGAATCTCCAAATCTTCTGTATCTCTTCATCTTATTTTGAGAAGATACTTCGAGAAACTTGATCATTTTGTTTAAGCTATAAGTCTCAATCTCATACATTATATATTTCCTACGCCTAGCTTTAGAGCCTTAGGTAGTCTGTTTCAGCCTTAGCATGCGCCATCACATGTAGTGCTATAAGTTTAGACTAGTTTCTCCATTATATGAGAGGGAAGTGTAAGTCATGTCTGTCAGCCTAATCTTAGGTCCACACCTTTTAGCTGTAAGATCCCCTTGGATGAGATAACCATTGGTTGCTAACAAGAATCACCCAGATACCTTATTGACTAAGCAGATTAAGGGCATAGACGACTCAAAACGATGAAACCATGCGATTTTTATTGGGGACGTCATACTTGATGCGTTAGTCCTCTTTGATTTGTCTGTCAGCCTAATCTTAGGTCCGCACCTTTCATCTGTGAGATCCCCTTGAATGAGATAACTCTTGGTTGCTAACAAGAATCACCCAGTCACCTCACTGACTAAGCAGTTTAAGGGCACAGTCAACTCGAAACGATGAAACCGTGCGATCTTGATCGGGGACGTCACACTTATTTGGTATGTTAGTCCTCCTCTTTGATTTGATTATGTTTGTTTGCACTTTCCCTCGTATGTTTGTATAATATCCTATATGTTGAGTAGTCACTTGAGGCTTTCTCTCGTTAAAATAAGAAGCTTATAAAACCCATTATGCGACGAACCCAAAAGAAAAATGAACAAACACCGTTAATTGATATTTTCTTGAGTTCTCCGTCCAAGATGTAATTAATCATTAATATGGGAAATCTTATTACCTAGAATAAAATATTCTCAATTTGAAAGCAATGATACATATGACTCAAATGGATCAGAAATTCTCCTATGCAATACATTGTATCAAATAAGGTTTATTTTATTCTTGGTAATAAGGTTTCACATAATTGCAAGCCCCAATAGTTTATTACATCTTGGATAGAAAGCTTAAGAAAACTCTTGATTAATTGTGTCTTCTCTTTTTTATTTATTGTTCAACACATAATGAGTTTTCTAAGTTTCTTATTCCAACGGGAGAGAGGCTCAAGATGCTACTCAATATTTAGCATATTATAAACTCAAACATAAGAGGGAATGTAAAAACAAACAAAATCGAATCAGAGAGGATTAACCTACTGAGTAGGTATGACGTCCCAATCAGAAACCCATGGCTCCATCATTCCAAGTCGTCAGTGCCATTAATCTGCTTTGTCAATGTGGTGACTAGAGGATCCTTACTAGCAACTATGGGTTGCCTCATCTAAGGAGACCTCACAAACTAAGGGTGTGGACCTAATCTTAGGCTGGCATATGGGATTTATACTCCACTTTCATATAATGGAGAAGCTTAGATTTGACTTATAACACTGCATGTGATAGCGTATGCTAAGATTGACATAGGCTACCTTGGGCTCTACGGCTTGCATTAGAAAAGATAGACTATATGAGCTTAAGATTTATAACAACAATAACAACAATAACAACAAAACCTTTATCCCACTAAGTGGGGTCAGCTACATGAATCATTTTTCTTCATTGTGTTCTATTTGTCATATTTTGATTTAATTCTAATAAATTAGGTTCATTTTGTATACAATATACCCAAGTCTTCCTAGGTCTACCTCTGTCTTTTTTAATATAAGTCGAATCTAAAATATCTACTCTTCTAATCGGATCATCAGTTGATCGACGTTTAATGTGACCAAACCATCTAAGACGACTCTCTTTAATTTTATCCGCCGTTGGAGCTACACCAACCCTATCACGGATATATTCATTTCGCATTTTGTCTCTAAGTGTAAAGCTACTCATCCACCTAATCATTCTAATCTCGGCAACACTTAACTTAGTTTTATGCTTCTCTTTTAAGCCAACATTCAGCGCCATAGACCATTGCAAGTTTCACCATCATCTTATAAAATTTTCCTTTCAATGTAAGCGGTACTTTTCTATCACTCAATAGGCCCGAAGCATTCCTCCACTTTAACCAACCAACTTGAATTCTACTAAAAACATCCCCATCAATATCACCATCACTTTGAATAATAGATCCGAGATATTTAAAGCATTCACACCTAATAATTTGATCACCCATAGTTACATTCCTGTCACTATAGCTACTACTACTAAATTTTCATTCTATGTATTCAGTTTTAGTTCTACTCAGGCGAAGGCCTTTAGACTCCAAGGTAGACCTTCATAATTCAGTTTTAAGCTTTTTCTCTCGTCTTATCCACGAGAAGGATATTATCAGCAAAAAGTATACACCAAGGTACATCCTCCTGTAAGTGTCCAGTTAGACCATCCGTAACTAAAGCAAAAAGATACGGGCTTAAAGCTGATCCTTGGTGTGAACCAACATAAATAGAAAAATATTTGGTCAATCCTTCTGTTCAAACACAAGTAACAGGTCTTGTATAAATATCTTTAATGACTTGAATATGACTCATATCAATACCTTTTTCTCAAGAACTCTCTAAAGGATATCTCTTGGAACCTTATCATAAGCTTTTTCTAAATCAATAAAAATCATATGTAGATCATCCTTATTATCTCTGAATTTCTCCATCAAACCTCTCAATAAATGTATAGCTTTCATAGTAGACTTGCCTGACATAAATCCAAATTGATTATGAGAAATTTTTATAATACATCTTAACCTATGTTTAATTACTCTCTCCCATAATTTTAAAGTATCACACATCAACTTAATTCCTCTATAATTTGCACACTCTTGTGCATCCCCTTTATTCTTAATAATGAGGAGCAAAATACTCTTCTCCTCCTCATGCATCTTTTTAGTTTTTTAAAATAATATTAAAGAGTTTAGTAAGCCAAAAAACTCCCAAATCTCCTAAATGTTTCCACACTTCAATTGGAATATCATCAGGTCCTATAGACTTTCCACTATTGGTTTTCTTTAAAGCCTCTTCAACTTCTTTTTTACTAATGTAACGGTAAAAATAGAACATTTTATTATTATTAACGATAATAAGATCACTAAGGTCGATCGTATTTTCCGAAACTTCATTATAAAGTATCAAAATAACTCACTCACCTATTTCGAATATATTTTCCTAAGAAGAGCACTTCTTTATTTTCATCTTTAATACACTTAAGTTAAAATCTCTACTTTTTTTTTTCTCTTTGTTTGGCTAGTTTATACATATATTTTTCACCTTCCTTAGTATCTAATATATTATAAAAATCACTAAAAGTTGAATTTTTAGCGTCACAAATTGTTATCTTAGACTCCTTACGGGCCGTTTGATGTTTTTCTCAATTCTCCAACTTTTTACATTTAAACCAATTTTTATAGCATAACTTCTTATTTTTTATCTTTTCTTGCCCATTATTATTCCACCAACTGTTTTTATTTATAAAAAAATTTTCTTTTGATTCTCCAAGTTCAACTTTAGCCAGTTGTTTCATAGTATTACTTTATTCACATAAAATTTGCATCTTCATGAACATCTCAAATTTTGAACTATTAAATTTTACTCGTAAAAAAAGTTTTGTTTGTGCCTTTTATGTATCCCCATCTAATTCTGCGATGATGGTTTCTAGTATTTTTTATTTTACATCTCTTTATCTTAAAATTTAGAACTAATAATTAATGTTGAGTACTTAAATCCTTAGTTGGAATGACCTTACATTCTCGACGATCTCTTCTTCTCATAAGAAAATAATCAATTTATGTTTTTTTAGATTCATTCTTATATGTGATAATATGCTCATCTTTTTTCTTGAATAAAGTGTTAGCAATAATAAAATTACGGGCTAAAATAAAATCTAATATATCTCTACATTCTTCATTAATCACTTCATAACCGTAGCCACCATGAGTTTTGCTAAAATCTTCTATCACTCTACCTACATGTCCATTTAAATCTTCCCCAATAAAAATTTATTTTTCAAGAGGTATCATTTATATTAAGTCGTCTAAGTCATTCCGAAAATTATCTTTAGAACTTATATCTAAACCTACTTGAGGAGCATACACACTTATAATATTATAATCATGGTATCACTTATAATAGATTTGTAGCTTAACCAAAATGGTCAAGTCTCCCGAAGTATCTCCTCAACATAATGTGACGAGATACAAAAGGTATGGAGATTCTCTTCAACATAGTGTGAGGAGAAAAGAAGAGTGTGGATTCTCCTCAGTATCATGTGTGTAGAGATCCAAGTGGAGATTTCTCTTAGTATGGGGTGAGAGAGATCGAAAGGTGTAGAATCTCCTCAATATAGGGTGAGGATAAAAGAGTGTTTCCCTCAATATAGGATGATGGATAACTCAAAAGGTGATTTCCCTCAGTATAGGGTGAGGGGGATCGAAAATGATGTGACACTCCTCAGTTTAGGTTGAGAAAGAGGTTAAAAGAGAGTTTCTCTCAATGTAGGGTGAGAGAAAATTCATGAGTGTGGATTTTCTCAGTGTAGGGTGAGAAAATGTCCGACAAGTTGTTTTTCTGCCAAAGAGTGACTTCCTCAGTATAGGGTGAGGGGAATAAAACATATGGGACACTGTCTTCAATATATGGTTTGAAAGAGTTAAAAGAGAGTTTCCCTCAGCATAGGATGAGTGAAAATTCAAAAGTTGTGGTTCTTTCTCAGTATAAGGTGAGAAAGAATCCAACGAAGGGAAAGTAAATAATAAGTCTCCTTGATATGGTGAGGAGCTTGAGAGATGAAAGGTATGAGACTTACAGCTTGAGCTCACAAGCTCAGGAAAGCCCAGATATATTCCCAGTATCATAGAGAAAATGTCAAAAGCGGGATTCAACTTGGTCTCGTTTGACCAATAAGGCCCATTCTATCTATTCGCTAAGGTAGAGAAGATAGAGGCCTAGACTTGCATCATACCTGAATCAAGAATGCTTGCTAAACACTTAGGCGCATGAGATTCGGCCAGATATAAAGAAGGGATAAAAAGAAACCCTAAAATTTCTAGATGGAGTTGGTTGAGTGCGTGTCTGAGTGCATCTATATGTTCTTTCCTAAAGAAGAGTCCTAGACTACTTGCAGACTCACAAGGCTATGATATGATAGGTGTTAGCAAGGGCTTTGAAGCTAATGAGTCCAGTGAGATGAGAGCACACGCCCAATCACCACGACACTGGACTCGTAGACTAGATTTTGTTTTGCTAACGTGTTATCCTATGGGTGTGTGAACCTAGGACTAATCATTGATCCTAAGTGAACTCGATCATGATAGCGGGGTCGTGGTTGACATTAAACAATGAATGTGTAAGACTCTGTGATTTTTTTGCTATATTATGCTACACTAGGGTTCAGTAAAGGTCGATCTTGGCGTAGGAAAATGTGATCCCCGAAAATTTTGTTTCTATGCCAAATAATGCAAGGTTCTCTGCAAGAATAAGCATTAACAATAATATAGTATGATTATAATAACTTTAAGCTTATATCACATTATAACTAATGCAACAATCAAGATAGCGAAATGCATATGAACAAACTTTGGCCGTATTTATTTGAATGCATGAGATTAATGTAAACATTGATCACAATTATAGGCATAATGCTAACCATGCATTGAATTGCACATAATAATTTGATTTTAGAAAATCATTTAAAAATATGCAACATTTCATGGAGATTTCAACGTGAACAAATATGTTCAATTCTACATAAAGAAACTATTTATGAATAAATTCTAAGAGAGAACATCTTAAAAAGAAAATTACTTTACTAGCAAACTAGATTTCAAAATCAAACGTTAAGGAATGAATAATTTCATTGTATAAATACCATACAAGACACACACACACACACACACACACACACACACACACACACACACACACACACACACACACACATACACAGAGAGAGACAGATATATATAGACACACAAACTAAGATTTAAGGAAATAGAGAAAACAAGTAACACTAAACAAGGCAAGTTATAAATTTTGCTGTGATTAGCAATGATAGCATTCAGGAAGTATACTTGCAAGTTATTGTGACCAAAACACACTTAATCTGTTAGCTATGAGTAGCCTCCAATTAATGACTTCATGTATTTTGAAAATAGTTATTTTAGTTTAGCAGCATATTTTGTGTGTGAAGTTGGAAAAGAAAGTTTCGTCATATAAACATGTATGATAAACAATCACGTTTAATTGAAATTGATGAAAGTAGATTACTTGGATGATAAGGATCGATTAAGGGAGAGATGACTAGGATATAATTACAACTCAAGAAGATTAGGAGGTAGAGGTCAGTGACCAATTCCGTTTTTGAAGTTTAAACATTGAGAAAGGTGGTTGTCAGTGAAAGTTAGTGGTGAGTCCAGAGTTTTGAACGGAGAGGCGATGCACGGTTCAGAGGTGGGAGTTATCAGTTGGCTGATGTAGATCAGCTAGAGGTGCGAATCAGTGGGAACAAGGCTTGGGTTGCCAACGACAAGTTTCGACCCGGTGGGGTGAAACGAAGGAGGAGCTGGTCTCGGTTTGCTGGGAAATTTGAGAAAGAGAGACAGAGAGGGAGAGTCCGCGAGAGCGAGAAATGGAGAGGGAGGTTTTTCCGTAAGAGATTGATAGAAAGATCTTCAGCTTTGCAATGGATAGGAAGATAAAGGGAGGTGTTTTAAGAAAGAAAATTAAGATGGAGAGAAGACAGAAGAGAGAAAAGAGAGAGTAGTGCTTGTTTTGGAAAGTTCTTTTTTACTTCTCTCTTTACGTAAGAGCCAATTAGGTGAGGCCCGCTATTATACAAAAATTTCTTTCTATTATTATTTTGCCTGCAAACTTTAAAAGAAATTGAAATAATTTTATATTTTTCAGTTTGTGTTCAATTAAGTTTCAATTAACATGAGATTTAAATGAGGGGAAAAATTAATATTTAATTTCGATATATATATATATATATATATATATATATATATATATATATATATATATATATATATAATAATAATAAATTTATATTTTATCCCTCGACACGCCAAATGGTGTCCGATTCGGACACGAATAGACTCATTTGAATCGTCATGACAATTCGAACGCTCTCGCGCGACGCTTCGATGAAAAAAAAAATATGGATGAATGCAAAAAATAGCTTCATGCACATGCAATCATGTATAAATATTGATGAATCACCATCACACTCATGCATGTTCACCTAAACACGATGCAAATCAAAATTAACCAAAAGCCGAGCATAATGACGGACCGTGGCGACCAAAATTGTTTGAATCGGTTGTCACGCTTGACCAATCAAATAACACATGAATCAGACTCGATCCAAGGCTACCAATGTCTTCGATTAGCACGGTCAATTTGGGACTATCCTACAAGACTCATGAGTGAGCTTCTGGATGATCTACCACAAAAATGAGGTCAATAGTATCAAGGAATTACACTGAAGTGCGCGCGCACACGCGCGCGCGCGCACACACGCTCGCGCGCGCACACACAGAATATATATATATATATATATATATATGGTGATTAACTAAATGCAAAATATATCGCACGATGTAATTTAGGATGGCTAAATTTTATTTCTGGATTTTTTTTATCCCTGATTATTGGGCTAGGCAAAGTAATTCTGTCTTTTGAGTTTTATTTCTTTTTCCTTTTTTTTTTTTTTTGACATGAAGGGCCAAATAAAATCATCAATCCTAGCCCATCAACATGAGTAAAAAGCAAATAATTATAATCTTTTTAGAAGAGTGGGAATAAAAATACACCTGGAAATGAGTTTTGAAGATTGCAGCACTAAATTTTCTGTGTTATATGCAGGCTGGCCCATATGATACATTGAAGGATGTAGCTATAAAGATACTCCAGAATGAGGTGGCCACAGTCCCCATTATCCATTCTTCGTCACCAGATGGATCATTCCCACAATTATTACATCTTGCTTCTCTCTCAGGAATTCTTCGATGTATGTCACTTCTCATTTTGTGAATTTATGATCCTTTACATAGTATACTATTGCGCGCCAATCTTTCCCAGATTTTATGCATAATGTAATCAGTTTTAGCTTATATTTTTTTATTTTTTTATTTTTTTTTCAGGTATTTGTAGACATTTTAGACACTCTTCAAGTTCTTTGCCTATATTACAGCAACCAATTTGCAACATCCCGATGGGTACTTGGGTCCAAAAGATTGGGGAAGCAAATAGATGTCCATTAGCAATGCTCAGACCCCATGCATCACTTGGTTCTGCTTTATCTTTGCTAGTACAAGGTGGGTATAGTTTTTTTTTGCAACTTGTTTTTTCTGTTAGTGCTTGTATGGGCTAGAGTTATAGCCTGTTTTTGCTTCATTTACTGGTCTTATAAATTATTCAATTGAAATTGTGCTATTGCATGCAAAATTAACGCTAGTATATTTCAATAGTTTATAACAATGCAAAACTTTCAGATTATTTAATAGCATTTAGATATTAGGGTATGCATATGATAATAAGATTTTAATATTTAGTTTACTAGGATTTTTAGAGATACATAGAATGCGTTAATTTTAAAAATATAAAATTTTCCCCTCATAGTGTAACTATTGCTTGTTAGACTGTTATTTACCTAAGGTTTTGATCCGTCTTTGTTTATTAATTCTTTAAAATAAAAGATTGCATTTATTTAAAATAAAATAACATAAAAAATGTTTCTTCTCTTTGGATATAAGAACAAATTAGAGTAATAAAATAATAAAAAATAGAAGCTAAGAAAATTCATAATGGTAGCTAGCAACCTAAATGAATAGAATTGGATTTTTTTTTTTTTCTTATGTCTGAGGTTGTTTTATTTGTTACCTGAAGCAAAATACCATGTGTAAAATGATTTCTTATTTAATTTTGAGCAAACCTTAATGAATGATCTAAGGTTGACCGTGAGCAATCCAGTAAAGTACTTACTCATATTTTGAAAAAATATAACACTATTTTTAGTGTAGTTATGTTGTTTAACCATAACGAGTTCTTAGAATAAGTAACTATTCAGGTTAACCTTATTGATAATTTTGAAATATTCTTAAACACCCTGCTAGGTAAGAAAATTTTAGGAACTGCTTCAAGGCAATGGAAAATGATTTTGACTCGAAAACAGAAAATTAAATAGGTTATTAGAAACTGTATTTGCAGATGATTATCTGCACCTTTGAATGAACTCTTCGAGCTGCATTTATAGTTGATTTTTTCCATGTTCTGCTTGACTTGATGCCAAAATTTGTAATCTTTTGCTGAATGGCAAACAACCGTCAGTATTGTTGTTAGAGTGCGTTGCACCTGTTCTATTTTAATATGTTGGAAGGAACCCGAATTTTTCTTTTTAAATACACTTGATTGAACACCAAGGAACGATAGTGTAAACCATCTTCCTCTTATAATATGACGACTCATTCGACATTTCTATGGCCTCTCACTATCTTTTTCATATGATCATTTCTTCATTTTTACGCCATGTAGAATTAAGGTAAGAGTAAGCTACTATAGTGCAGGAACTAGTCATTTAACCACAATTAGCAAATAATTTTTTCAATGAAATACTAGCAATCACACTCGTCATTGCAACGTCATAAAATATACAATTATGAAAGCAAAGAAAATAACAATAATACATGCGTGAGCAATATGACTAATTAATGCAGAATAATAGTTCTAGATGATCCAGTAAACGTTCTTTTTTCAAAATATGGTTGATAGCAGATGATTTCTTTCCAATAGCCGTGAACCCACAAATAGGCAAAATTACTGATGTTAAATCATAAGATCTTCTCCCTTTTTGTTGACAGAAACACACCTGACATTCTTTTTCATTTCTAAGATGGAAGAGAAAAATAATATTTTTCAAGTTTCTTTGATGTCCTTGATATGAAGGCATCTCCAAGAAGAAAAAGTTGAATCTGAATTATCAATGGGTGTATTTATGCCAAAAAGAGAATAAATTCTCGTCCAAATATTGAAGATTGAGTTGTGTCCTAAGAAGGTGTGGAAGTTATCCTAATCTTATCTTCGCAATTGACACAAGTGGCATTATTAATGGAACTTTTTTTTTTTCAAGGAGATCTTGTTAGGATTTATCATCATAAAAGCGGCCAAAAAAGTTTTGAAATTTAAGATGACTGTTATGATACTATATCCTTGATCAAGCTTGATTGTCTGCACCACCATCTATTATAAAAGAATTAAATGTCATAACCTGCACTAAGGCGAGAACGGATGGTTGGACGGAGAAAACTATCTAAACATTTTCATTTTATAATTCAATCTAATATAAGACGCAAAATAGCATTTTTATATTTTATAAAATTTTAATTTACAAACAATTCATATATATTTTAAATTCTTACAATTGACAGGAAGTAAAATTGAAATGTAATACCTATCAACTTGAGTTCCTCAACATATGTACACATATTCTCTAGGATCAATCTATTTTATAACATGTTTCTAGAAAATATTAGCTGCTAAATATGTGAACTTATTCAATCAGTAAAATTTTTCTAAATAATAATAATTCTAATTTTAAAATATTTTATAAAAATAGTAAACTACTGTGAGGCGTAAAAAAATTAGTTTTCTGTTTATTTTTGTTCATTTCAAGTACAATATCCATTAATGAGAGTCACCATCTAAATATATACTAAAGTAGTCTTTTTCAAAACCAACTAAAAAGATAAGCAAACATTTTTATTTTACGTGCGTATATTGCGTCCTCTGCCATTACTATGGGGTGACTCCACTTATGCATGTATATATCATATATTTTTTTATTTAACTTTTAAAAAAATTGCATTTTAAAAGTAGTACTAAAAGCAGTAGAAACAGTAGTAGTCACTTTTATAAATATAGTTATTATAAAAAAATATATATTTACCCACGTGTACAATTTGGTGAAGTACTATTTCCTTGGTCAAACTAATCCTTTGGTGTACCCTTATATAACACATCAGACTTTGATTAGCCTCTATTATTGTTGTGTCCTTTTATGTTAAGTCTAGTTTTTCTATTTTATTATTATTATTACTACTTAGCTATCTAGCACTTTAGATGAAAATATATATTGTTGCGGTTAAGAATATAACACAATTAAATTAATTAGTTTTAACTTTTGATTAAATGGCTTTCCTAAACATCTTTTGGCATGTTTGCATAAGAGCAACTTAATTATTTTTTTAAATTTAACTTTACATTAGCTAATTAGGAAACTAACAAATGAATATTAAAATTGGACTTCATACCTAAAATTGGTCTTCTTTCTTCTGCCTTAGTTTTCTCGCCAAATGCTTTAAAATTTTTTTGACAATATTTATCAATTTTTAATCTAAAGTTTTCCGCAATTTACTTGAATTAACAACTGACTTGTAAATAACTAAAATTTCATAAATTTGATTATGATTTCTTACCTAAACTGTATACCCCTCTCTGCTTTGCCCTTTTGCTTTGTTCAGGCCCAGTTGAGCACCTCTCAGGTGTGGAAAAAGCCGCGTGACAAGGAAAATTGCTTGACTTTCTTCCTTTTCTTGTTGGGGAATTACTAGCAACGCATGAGGAAGGTTCGCTCACGCTTATAGATGCTCTATCGTGCACCACCTTCACACAAGAAGCTTCTTACTAGCCGTCTCTTGCATCGAGAGCTCGCAAACACTTAGTTGAGCACTTTTCAGGTGTACAAAACTTTGTACGACTAGGGAAAAGCTGCATGCACTGCTCTGCTTCCCTTCTTTCGTTCGATTTGGGCACAATATCCCTTCGACTAAAACTTATAGGCATTCGGTCAAGTCCTTACCAGCCTCACAAGCCTCCCTTGCACGAGGAAATGTGTGGTTCGATTCATCAAGCGTCTAACAAATGTGGAAACTCGCATGAATGATTGGGACCTTCTCTTTCATCTTCTTCTTCTTTGTTCACGGTCGGTCGATGATGCATAAACTTGAGTCGCTTCTTCTCTACTCTTCTTCTTCGCAGCTTCTACCTTTTCTCTCGCCCTCTATATAGGCTTGCTCGTGTAATTGGTCGAAGGAAACGAATGAGTGGGTAAATTTTGATTAATAGTGGTAAGCTGCAATGCTTTTCTGAATGATACCTACCGTGCAAGTGTCGTGAGATAGTAATAGGATTTTTTTAATGGCGTTAATTAAAAAACTTTAATATAGTATTAATAAAATCTCATCTCCTTGAAAAAATTTGTCTTTGAATTTTGAAAATACAATTAAATAATTCATACCTCATCTGAAAAGTTGTGGATATATTTCTCTAATTTTTTATTTCTTTTCCCATGTAGCATCTTTTCTCTCCCATGCTTACATAATACATAGAGAAAAGGGATCTCTCTATTTCTTAGGTGTTTTACATTAAAATCTATATATATTTTTTTTGTTTCTCCACAAATGTCAGATCAGGTTGAATGTCTATAGAATTTGACAGGCTTGCAAGTCTCATCAACAATATATTTCCGTGGTAAAGGGATTTGAAATGCATTATTTACCCCGAAAATGTGTTGGTAGGGCAAACCCATAAGTCACTTTCCCAATCTTTTTCATGATCTCATACGAGCCAACATGGGCTCATCTTTTCAGAATTTCCAAACTTTTTAACGCCCTTTATGGGATTGTCCTTTAGAAAATAAAGTTTTCTACTTTATATTCTACTAGTCGATGCTAGCATCATAATACATTCTTTATTAGCCTTGAACTACTCTCAATTTATCACGAGTCAACCTTTTCTCTATGGTTTCATCATCTAACTTAGCACTAACTATTTTCCTTTCACCTTCCTTTCATCAATTTATGCCCAACAAAGTTGTTTTGCATTTTTTTTCGTAGAAAGCTTCATATGGAGCCACAATTCTACTCGTCTGGAAGTTATCATTGTCGATATGTTATATTAGAGGTACACACATTCCTCAATTTCTACAAAAATCCAGCACACAGTCTAAGCATATCTTCTGTTGTTTGGATCGTTCTCTCAGGCCGACCTTATGTTTGGCGATGAAAAGCTGTACTGAATGTTTGTTGTGTACCCAAAGACTCATGGACTTTTCTCCGCAGTCTGGATGTGAATCTACTGTCTCGGTCTAACATAATGAATTTGGGGATTCATGCAGTCGGATAATTTCATCAACATATATTCTAGCCAACTTTTCTACAAAATTCTTATGTCTAATTGGCAAGAAATCTGCATACTTGTTCAGACGATTAATAATCACTCATATAGCATCACAACCTTGCTTTGATCTAGGTATCCTAATCATGAAATCCATAGTAATGCCCTCCCATTTTTAGACAACGGTTGCAATTGCCCACTAAGCTTATGATGTTTAGCTTAACCATTTGACAAGTAGGATCTCTTGCCACAAAGTCCGTTACACTGCACTTCAATCCTGGTCACCAAAATAGCCCTTTAAGCTCTCGATACAACTTATTACTTCCTGGGTTTATTGTATATCTTGAAGAATGTGTGTCATGGAAGATTTCTTTTACAAATAATATACTTCATGCAAGATTTCTTTTAGTAAATCATTCATCAGGAATGAAAATTATATTCTTCTACCTCAATAGTTTTTCTTCATCGATCTCATATTTCTCAAGCTGACTTGTACTTAGGGCTTGTTTGGGCCAGTTGTAGCTTATCAATAAGGTGTTGAGCAAAGAATCGCTACAGTGAAGTCTGCTATACGTAGTTCGTCTGATCGTTTGTTTTACGGTTTAAAATAAATTATGCGATGCAATGCTTCGAACAAATGATGATTTTGCCCTTGTAGTAATGATGTTTGTAACAAAACTATCATAGCAATATATTTGATACTTGAGAAGTAAAAATCTACTTCATAACACTATAAAAAATAAGATATACACTTCACTTAACAGTGAGTATCATGATTATTAAAATAAAGAAGAAAACTATTAAAATAATATTTAATAATATGATAATATTATTTTTAAAATGTAGACACGCATGTCATGAGCTACGTCGGGATACTATCCATTTCCGATCACTCTTGGCAGTGAAATCCGTGAGACTGTCTCTCAACCGGAAGAAGTCACACATATCCGTGATTCTCCGCGGGCACCTATAAAACTGTCTCGCGTAGTTATGTGGCTGACGCAATGTCAGCAGGGAAGTCTGAAGTCCACAATGACACAATAATCCTCGGGAGGTCCTAGAAATCCTAGAACTTATCTTTCATGAATGTTTTAAAAGATAATCTGTTAGTCATAATACGTTGAAATTGATAAAAGAAGTAATTAATTATAGTTTTGTGCAGGCGTGAGGTCTTAGAGAACTTAATATATCAATCAACGAATTTGTCACTATAAGAAGATAACAGACCTTATAAAAAAATGGTTCTTGGTTGTTTTTAACCCACGTAATACCAAACTCGTGTGTCACATATGCATTTCACCAGAAAAAGTTGTTCTGAATAATCTAAAAACCACAACACCAAAAAGAAGAGAGATACTTGGTTGCCTTCATTAAGATTTCACATGTGACATCAACCAACAGTGACTAACATGTCATCTAGAAGAAGCCATAGGGTCAAACGACTTATCATGGACCTCGACATCCACCAAAAGAAAAACAAATGAAATGCAAATTGAAAAAAAAAACACTTAAAAATAGCATAAAAAGCCTAAACAATCAATATCAAATAAGAAAGAAAATGAAATAAACATGAACATAATAAAATACAAATAATAATATAATAAGTACTCCAATCATTCTCCTATTATAGCATATGTATTTTTTTCCCGCAACTCAGTCATCTCGCTTGCACCATCCCCGTCATTGGTACAGGTGCTGGAAGTATCATTTTTAAGCTGCGACAGAATGTCCAAGATGGTACTCAAATGCCTCGATAAGTATATGCTCATGATCCTTGTCCATCCTACGAATGTCGATGTCGTCGCGGGAAGGATGTCGTCGAATGTAATTGTAGAGCGCTATCGTGGCAACCACAATCTACATCTGTTTTTGAAATGATTATGATGACATATCGCGAAGTATAACCATATCTTCTTCCAAACACCAAGTTATCTCAATTACATCATGTAAGAATGAATGTTTTTTATCGAACATTTCTTTTCTGCCTCGTGTTACATTACTGGCTCGCTCAAAGTCAGGTATGTGGTATCACATATCAGGATAAAGCTTGAGATACCCTCAATGCAACGGATATCCAGTATCAACCAAACAGTATTTATCTGATATGTATTGCATTAGTACTAAAGAAAAAATGAATTAGGAGAGTAGCTCAATCTCAATGTACCTGTGGGTGGATGTGGGAAGCTGTACTTGTTATTCATGTTTTGCATCTTTGAAAATTCTATTGTCACTTGCACTGTCTTTTCAACCGGCACTGACAAAAGTGAAACACATGTTGAAGTCATATACAACTAGGGGTATAAAAACTAGCAGAACACGGGCAAGCCTAGGCTCAGGTCGTTTTCGGCTCGTTAAAAAATATCACTGTTCGTGTTTTGCTCGTTTATATTTAAAATACAAAAAAATTGTTCGTGTTCGGCTTGTTTGCTTAAAGAGCCGAGCACGAGCTGTTCGCGAACAAAAATTTATTTCGACAACGCTATTCATGCATGCAGCCATTATGGTGTAACGAGCCGAGTTTGAGCGAGTTTAGACTCAGCTTGTTAAAAAATATTAGTGCTCGTGCTCGGCTCGTTTATATATCAAGCTCAAAAAAATTATTTGTGTTTGACTCGCTTGCCCGAACACGAGCTATTTTGACAACCCTGATCACACAACCTTAAAATGTTAAGGATAGGGCGAGATTTAAATCTCTTTATTTATATTAAAATATTCATTTAAATAGAGTTTAATATATTTTTATTCTATTTTTAATTAGTAATTTTAATTGATTATAAATCTTTGTAGCGTTGTAGTCAATTAAATTATTTAAAAATAATACTCTATATATATATATATATATATATATATATATATATATATATATATATATATATATATATATAGAGAGAGAGAGATAAGTCGAACACGAACGAACAAAATTTTGTTCGTGTTCAGCTCGTTTATATATCAAGCGCAAAAAGAACTGTTTGTGTTCAGCTCATTTGCTTAGCGAAAGAATCGAACACGAGTTATTTAACGAGTCTAACATGAGCTATTCGTGAACAACGAGCCGTTTTGATAGCCCTATATACAACCATGACATTCTGCGTCAGCCACCCACAACTGCCGATGAATGTGATTTTCTTATTATTTTGAACGCGTGCATCAAAGTGCGTTTTATCGGTTGCTCTAATACAGTTTTGGAGAGATAACGATGGGTTACTTAATAAGATTGTTTTTTGAAAATTGAATATAATAAATTTGAGAAATTACCTTAAAGAATGATACGTACCGTGCATCGTGTGAAATTTTTGTGGGGGTTCGTTCAAATGTAGAATCTGTTGGTTTATGACTTGTGGAGAAATACTTACAAGTGTATTCAACCGACTGAGAAGTATCTGCAAATTGTTTCGGAGGAGTGTTGAAATCACTTCATTGCTCATCTCATTAATTCATTCTGCGATAATATGTAGAATTATTGTCTCCACCTCTCGCAAAGTCATCCTAGAAGAGCCATGAAGTCCATGGTTTCTGTGTAGTTCCTCCAACAATTTGTTGAATACCGTCTATGTCATGCGGAACATATTGCTAAATCTCGTTGGGTAGCCCGCAAACAACTCTTTTAACTCATTTGTCCCGAGCATATGAGGATGTCATGCAAGAGGAGCGCTCTATGTACGAGTTATAATATTCGTGCATCAAACATACGACTGCTGCAACTCTCCTATGCGTCTTTCTCTAGTTGCATTCATGTAGGTCGGTATTGTACTGGCTAACACAGAAATATCAATGAATTAGCTACTATTGTATAAGGTTACGAACAACAAAAAAACATATAAGCATCAAGGAATGAGCTATGTCCCAAACAGTTCAAATATCCAAAGCAAAGTGAAAAACAATAAACAAATATAAGGCTCTGTTTGGTGCAGTTGCAGCTGCAATTGCGTTGCCCCTGAAAGCTTCTTGCTGCCTGTTTGGTGCAACTGCGTGGAAACAGCTGTTCTAAAAAAATGACCATCTTGCCTTTGTTTCATAAAGAATCAAAGACAAAAATAAACTTAAGGCTTATCAACTTGAATAGAAATTATTGAAAGGGATACTTTGACTAAATAAATTGTTAAGCCTATCCTTTGAACAAAATTTAACCAAGAATGCAAAACATCATATGAACTTCACTAATATGTAAATCTTTTTATTTATTTATATACATAAAAATCATCAAGCTCAACCAAATAAAAACAAACCAAAGTTTGCTTGCTTTCTGAATGAGCTCCAGAATATCAAATATTGCCTCTAATGACATTATTAACCTACATTAAGAACTGAAACTACAGATAATTATAATGAAGGCACATTTACAAAAATGATTCACTAGAAAAATAATCAAATATCAATGTATGGAAGCATATCTTGGCTTCAAAGTTCCGTAGTAAATAACAGCGGTTATTAACAAAAAAATCTTAATAAATACGCCCACTATGGCGAATCACAGCTGTGATGAAAACAAAATTCTGGCCAACAGAAAATATTTACTTGGAAAAGTAACATATCAAAACACAAACAAGCTTCAGAAAAACAAAACAACAATAAAATAAAGAGGCATATACAGCATCCACTTCTATCAAAAACATAAATCAAACTTGGAGGAATTTCAAGATAAACAAAAGATTTTGCTGCAATAACTAGATTAAAAAGAACATATTTAACTTAAAAAATTTCAAAAATACTTTTGCCCCATTATCAAAATGAACAAAACAAAATAGCACATAAAACATTTTAGACTTACCCGGGATTATGTTTCTCCTCCGAGTTGCAATATGGCAGAGAAAGAAATGGAGTCAGCATAACCAAGCTCTTAAGAGAGCTATATCCAAAGACAAAATTTATCACAAAAAAATTCTCTAGTCGACTCCATATGAAGGACGCAACACATGTAATACAAAATCCTTCTACAGATCAGCAGATCAGAACAAAAATCTAGTGAAATCGGCTCTTCTTACCTCATAAACCAAAGCCGAGATTGCTCGAGGCGAGATAATGACAACCTCAGGGACGATTGGTGGAAGAGAATGGAAGAAGCGAGAAAACAAATGGGATGCAGAGTTTATGGTCACTATGTTCGTAGGGCGGGAAGAAGAAGGCGCGAGACGTATAGAAGGCGCGGGACACGGCGCCAAGGGCAATTTCACATATATGTGAGGCGAAAGCTGGGGCCGCGGGGTTGATCCCTTGGCCCGCTTTTCACCCGCTACAACTTTGTTCGGCCGCTAAGTCGGGGACAAACGAAAATTTTTCGCGCTCTGGGGCCACGCCGCGTGAAAAAAGAGGCCCAAAACATAGCCTAAATGTTTCATGCGATTGTAAATAAAAAAGTCTCTCAAATGATCTTGCGATCATAAAAATATCATTGGTATGCTACTTTACAGTCAGGTGTCTTGACGAAAAAATCTCACCGGGTCGGATCTTCAAGCAACTCTATCGCAAACAAGTACATCAACAAGTAATTTCCGTAATTGCATTCAGAATTTGCAGAACCTGGTCTACATAAGTTGCTTGAGATGTGCGAGGTTCAAAGCTGCACGAAGCCGCCAGTTGTGATATCTGGCTTCTAAGGAAAGCAAATCTCGAACGGTTAGTAGACTCAAGTTCATGGAGTTAGGGTTGCGGATTTCGGTGAAATCACCCAATTGGTCGGCTCTCATGCTTTCGAGGGTGCCACCAAACCCTTTATCACTGGGGGCACATGCATTGTTGCTCATTGCCACAACATCCAACTCAAGATCGATTCCACTGAATTTAATTTTTTTGAAGCAGACACCACCTACAAATTCATAAAACATATACAATTTAAAACAAAATGAAAATTGACCGATCTAGTGGTCATTTCAAAAATGCTTAGTCTTTCTGCCCACAAATCTTCAGAAGCATCAATCGTTTGCTTCACCGAATCTTACCCCTAGCCCATTGATTTTCGTTTCAATTCCTTTCAAATTCTTTAATCCTTCTTGAGCTGATCCCACTTATTTTTTAATTGCATCCTATCTTTCCCTCTACCTGTACATTCCTTAAAATTTTGATATTATTTTGCCACCCTTGTTAAAATATGTTGTGGGCCTATTTCCCAGATTGATTTTCTTGAGACAAATGTCACAAAATATTATTTTTGATTCTTTGTCCCATATTGCCGGTGAACCCGTCTCTTTGGTCTTAACCATTGTATTACTTGGATGAAAAAAACGAATTAACATAAATAAGAATGCAACAATAGAGCACATCCACACCTCCACATCTCCACACACCCCATCACAACACAGCTGCACATCTCCACATCACACACCCCATCACAACAGACCTGCACATCTCCACACACCCCATCACACACCACAACAACATATCCACACACCATACCACCACACATACCACCACACCTTCACACCTCCACACAACCCATCACACCATAACATTACATCCACACACCAACCCACCACTCCACAACAGCACCTCCACACACCACACCTCCACACATCACATCACACCTCCACACCTCCACAACTCCACACCTCCACATACCCCATCACACCATAACAACACATCAACACACCACCCAACTGCTCCACAACAGTACATCAACACATTCACATCAGCGCACACACTACTACACACCATCACACCTCCACACCTCCACACCTCCACACACCCCATCACACGACAACAGTACTTCCACACACCACCCCACCACTCCACAACAGAACACCACCACACCTCCACACCTCCACACACACCACCACACCTCCACACCTCCGCACCTCCACACACACCAAAACACCTCCACACACGTCACAACACCTCCACACCTCAACACACCCCACCACACCACAACAGAACATTCACACACCACCCCACCACTCCACAACTGCACATCCACACACCACACACACCACCACGCCACCACACCTTCATACACAACCACAAGACCCACCATCACACTCACCATCCCACCATTCCACAACAACACATTCACACAAGACACCACCACACACAACCACACCACACACACCACCACACCTCTACACACCCCACCACACCACACCACACCACACCACACCACATCCACACACCACATCACTCTACAACGGCACATCCGCACATCACACAATCAAACACATCACCACACCTCCACATAACCACTCCACACACCATCACACACACCTCGCCACCACTCCACACATAACATACGCCACCATACACACCACAACACCACACATCCCACCACACCACAACAACAATCCACATACCACCCTACCACTCCACAACAACATATGCACACACCTCACCACCACACTCACACCACAACACATCTACAAACCACCCCACCACAACAACACATCTACACACCACCCCACCATACCACTTCAGCACATACACACCACCCCACCACACCATAACAGCACACATACCACCACACCTCCACACACCCCTCCAAACCACAATAGCACATACACATACCACACCACACCTCCCTAAACCCTCCGCACACCCAACCACAATAACACATCCACACACCACATCACCACACCACATATTAGCAACCGAACCACACCACCACAGCATCACACCACACCACACACAACCACACCACACACCTGACAAACCACACACAACCACACCACACACCACACACAACCACACACCATCACACAACACCACACAACACTACCACACACACCACCACACCTCCAAATCTCCACACACACCACCACTCGATACTTTGATATTCAAAAATCCACAGAACACCTCAACACCACAGCACTATGACATAACACAACACCACAGCACAAAAGACCTCTTATGCTCAAAATTATTCAAGTCCAACACCAAATTCCAACTCAAAAATAATACCATTCACATATGACAGAAGGCCTCCCAACGAGATTGTAGCTAATAATAACAGTTCATTTGAGGAATTTTGAGAACAAGTGGAGTCATGTTGTGCTATGAATTAGCATCCAACACCAAATTCCAACTCAAGTTCAACACCAAATTCACTCAAATATCGAAGTCTCACTCAAATTCATCACCAAATTTCAACCAAAAAACAAAACCATTCACAGTTGCAAAAAACCGAAACAGCAACCGAAACTGACCCCCCATCAGGCCTACTCTTCTCAAATTCTCACTCAAATTCAACACCAAATTCCAACTGAAACATTAAAACCGAAGCATCAGCAGCCGAAACCGACCCAATTATGAATGTAAAAATCTCAAAAAACAAAAAAATCCTAAAAAATATGTGTCACACAAAAATCAAAAGAAATCCATCAAAGAAATTTATGAAGAAAATGTACAAACCAATACGGCTAACAGAGCAAATCCACCAAGAAAAGATAAGGGATGGAGGATACCGAGAGAAGAAACGTCGGGAAACCTTCTTCACAGTTGTCGGGGAATGAAGAGAACGAAGATGAGCAAATGCGAGCCAAGGACGAGAGGGGCACAAGAGAAAACGTGGGAACTCCGGAGTGGGTTAGAGCAGAAGACGTGAAGCCTCGGGGTAGAAGGATATCCCGAAGCGAGGGAGGGGGTACACCTCAGTAATAATATCACAAAGAAACGCAGGCTGCAGGGTCAAACTCGCGGCCCACATTTTCGTTAAGATGCCCCACACAGTAGCGCCTCTCGGAACATCTCAGAAATGCAGTTTCGAACCGCACCGTGGTGTGGGCGCCCCCCAAATGAACCCTTACTCTAATATTTTTTGAAACTCTGTATCATTTGAAAATGCATCTCGTATTATGTTCTTCAGAGTTGATTGAATTAATATTTAATTCACTTATGCAAAATTTTCATTATTTGATATCACTGCTAATAACTGCAAATGCTTCGTATCTTTAGTTAATTCTTTTTATTGTGTAATTACCCAATTAGCACTATTGCCTGCCTTTTTGCTTGACGAATTCGCATCTATATTCGCTTTCCGTCAGTGATAATGTATATCTAACTCGTTATCTTTAATAAGCTTAAGCCATCTTCTTTGCTTTAAATCCAATTCCCTGTAAAAATACTTTAAGTTTTGGTGATCAGTGAACACTTTACAACTGACTCCGAATAAATAATGCCTCATATCTTCAAAGTAAAAATAATTGCTATTAGCACCAGGTCATGTTTCAAATAATTCTTCTCATGACTAATTATCTAGTGGCATAGGAAATTACCTTCCTATTCCTTATTAGGGCACGCACGTGTCCTCTTAAATATGCATCTCTATAAATCAGGAAGCCTTTTGTTCCTAATAAGATTGTTAATACTGGGTTTGTCATCAAACATGTTTTCAACTTTTAAAAAACTTCCTTACATTGATTTGTCCACCCAAATTTCGTTATTTTCTGAGTCAATCTGGACAAGGTATTGTGATATAAGAGAACCCCTAAACTAATCTTCTTAATAGCCTGTCAGATCTAGGGAACTCGGGCCTTCTGGAGTAGTGATTGGTTTGGGCTAAGCTATTGCTTAGGCTTCGTTTGGGGCCGCTTATTTGACGCGGCGCGGCCCCAAGCCGCAGAAATCCTTTTTTCAGTTTGGATTTCGCGGGTGCCTGTTGATATTTCGGCGGAATGCGGGCTGCAGGTTCGACCCTGCTGCCCTCGTTTTTGACGAATTAATTCCCTAGCTGCCCCGCGTGGACCGTCATCAACAAAGGCCACTGCTTCCTCCATCTCCTTCTCTTCTTCATTTCTTCCGTTTCCATGGAGAGATGGCAATATAGCAAAGGTGCAATCTGTGAGGATCTGCCTCTGCACATTCCGCTCTCATTCTAAGAAGAATTCCTCTAGCTCCTCATTATCTCCACCCCATGTATCCTTTACACCACATAAGGCTCCAACGCCTCATTCGCCGCCCAAGAAGTGGCACTGGAAGGCGAGGGAGTTTTCAGGGGGGTTGGGGGTGGGGGTCTCGGAGAGCTCAATTGTCAGATCTCTTCGGCCGTCGATTAAGAACATTAAAAAGAAGATTGAAGACTGGAGAGCCACTAAGGCTTGGGCTTGCACGTTCCGATAGGATACAGAAGAAGCAGTGGTGGGAGGCACTTGAGGTTTGTCAGTATCGGAGAGCTAAATTGTCGTATCACTTCGGTCGTCAATTAAGAACATTAAAAAGAAGATTGAAGACCGGAGGGCCGCTAAGCCTTGGGCTTGCACGGTTACGGAAGCCCTTTCCGATAGGATCTAGAAGAGGTAGTGGTGGGAGGCACTTGAGATTTGTCGGTTCTGTTCGCTTGATCTCGTTTTTTTCTGGGATTTTTGTATAGTACCTTTGATTTGTCACCTGTTCTTATGCTTTCATGTCTGTAGATATTAATTTTACGAGTTCTACATTGTTCCTTGTTCCTCGTTCTTTATGTATTTACAAGCAGTTATTTGAAGTTGATGTTAGTGTGGGGTTTGCGTTGCTGAAACTGGTGGCGAACTTGTTGCATTGGATTGAGTGTTGGATATATCGCTAGAAGTTATTTTTTGTTAATATAGTTTGTTAATTCATTCTTCTAGAGAAGCTTATCATTGGTTTTTAACCTTCTTTTGCTTCTCTTTTTCTCTGCGTATGAATCTTCTTAAATGAGTTCTTATTTAGTTAAGTAAATCCTTAAATGAGGTTTAAAGCCTATATGGAAAGTTTTCGACACAGAATAGCTCCTTTATATTTTCACTAAAATCTTGGTCCTTTTTTTTATAATTGTGTTTATTTTTACAAATTATTTTTGATCACTTTCACAGCTCGTGTCAGTTGTATTCCAATCGTTGATGATGATGACATTTTGCTGGATACATATTCGAGAAGGTAATTTATGAAGGTTTCCTTTTCTATTCAGATTTATTTGAGAATCATTTTTGGTTATATGACCGTATTTTAGCGTTGTGTTTGCAGTGACATCACAGCTCTGGCCAAAGATAGGGCCTATGCACAGATTCACCTCGACAAAATGACCGTCCATCAGGTTAAATGCTTTACTTAATTCGCCTCATTAGTCCGTCAAAAATAATCTTTTAATAACATAATAGAGTTCTGTAATTCTTTTTATAGACTATCCACCATTGGACCTTTGGCACTAACTTTTCTCATTTCAGATTTGTTGAATCACAATGCCTTGTTATCCCCAGGTTATTCAATTGCTAAGACTCTTTCGAGCAACCAAATGACTTGAAAAAATTTTAACCATTTTTTTTATTCCACAGAAGTCCATTAGTTATTCTCTAATTTGGATTTATGCTATTTGTTTCATTATAATTTATTGCCAAACGAATATCACAAAGTTGGTAGTCATTGTCAATATTTAACATTCTGTAGATTTTTGCTTGAAAATGCTTTTGATTATATATGCTAACAGCCTGAGAAGTATACCCTTTAATTATCTAATGAGTGTCGGAAGAGGATATTATTGCATTTGCCTTCCACATGATAACTTACAACAAAATTTAGTTCAAAACGGTTAAATTTGTAGTTTACGGGGATTTGATTGCGCCATTATTTTTAACGTCTGAAATATATACTTAATGCTCCTTTTCAAGGACAATTACTCCACTCAAGGGTAGCACAACCTAGCAGCCAAATAAAAACCTTTTCATCCCTGAGCATGCGCTCTTGAACTAGTTACACTAGAACAAAATAAAGATCAACTACATAGAGGTTTAGATGCCCAGCTTAAGTTGCATCGTCATCTGGAAAAAAAAAAATTGGAGATGACCGTCTCAGCTTAATTTAAGATGAGTTGGGCTATTTAAGTGCAGTTTATGCACGTGCAGTTAATGTGATATATATGATATTTGAGAGAAAATATGTAAATAATAAATAATACGCAGATCAAGGAATAGAATCGCTAGTCATACTTGAAGGAATAAATAAAGATGTGAAATTAAAAAAAATAAAGCATGCAACAAATTAAATAGGAGCTTGATTGATCATATCTTGCTTGAAAAATAAGTCGAATAATCAAATATCTTCCTATTCATGAGATTTATGTTGTAACTGCAAGAGAATAGGAACTTCTTTAGTTGCTTTACAACTTAAAAATCTCACCACATTTGCAAGGGTAGAAACATTAAAGAAGTGTATAATACTTGAGGAAAGACGGGAATTGAACAATGGAATTTCAAAACTAGACCTTAACAGGACATACTGGTGGATCTAGGTCCAGCATGACTATTCTAGGAATTTTCACGAAAAACTTCCAACACTAGGAATTCTTATTAAAATTTTGGTTCCATGTATAAAATGCATATAATTGATATTAAATAAATAGATGGATAGACAGACACTCACACATATTAGATTGTTGAAAACGATGGCGAAAAAGAATATTAAAATGAACCCAAAATTTCTGTTTGGTATTTTTGCTGATTGTGAACAATGTCTAGCTAATACATTGTTGCGTAATACTAGTCATCTAATTCTGAGTGCTTTTTTTGCTATTGTTGCACTATCATCTTACTTGAACTTGCAACTATTATAAATTGTAGATTAAAGTCTAAGAGGAAGATTATTCAATCTCTTCCATAGTCCCTTATCCTTCCGCCTCTCAACTTCAGTTTTTGAGTACAATATTAGCCTTTTCGGTTTGACAAGTGAATATTTTGGGATTCGAGGTATTGCTGTTGATTTTGATACATGCAATGAGCTGTTTGATTTTGGATAATCTTTTGACTTGGTAGCACCCAACCCATGTGCAAAAATAATATCATTGTTGAGGACCGTTGAAGGCCATTAATGTTGAGTCAATTGCCACAATTGAAGTGTTGGCAGTGAAAGTTTGTTGAAGTAGATGGAATTGTGATGCATATACAAGAGAGGATGAGGGGATGATCTAATTGAATCTATGGTTATAGATTGACACATGTCCTCTGAAATTTTTGAGTCACTTTAAGATCTATAATTACTAATATGAGAACTCTCATCTTTATTGTCTTTACTAACAGAAAAAGTTGTTTAGCATAGAAGCAATAGGTAGCGGTATGCATGGATAATATGGTTACACAAGTTAAAAATATTGTATAGTTCATCTTTTAATTGAGTCTGGTAATAGCGGTTGTTAAATACTTTTCATGATTCACATATTGCAAGACTTGCTTTATAGAATTGTTAATACTAAGTAGCATCTCATTTTTTTTATTCAATCGCAAGCCCATCTATTATTATGACTATTTCAAATCGCAAGGCTATTTTAAAAATAATAGATAAGCTTAATTTAAAGTCCTTCCTTTGGGGTTGCTAGGATGTTTGTTGGTTGTAGAATAGTGTGTTTGCACTCTTTTTGGTGGTAATTAGTGAACCCTGAAGACTTGTTCCAAAGTTGCAGCCCATCTTAGACCAACATTAAAGATAGCCTCCCGAGCTCTAAGATCGATTGTAGTGGAGTTTCAGACTCTGCTACAAAAATAGAGAATCCTTCAATGCGAGAAGACTTGAAATTCAAGTTCTTAAAAACTGTCTTTAGGGAATGTCAGTGTAAGTAGGCTAGGCTCGCTCCATGATAGAGCTTTTAATCTCATTATTATTAAATTATCTATATTAAGAAGGAAAAAAAAATAAAAATAGGTCCTATAATAAAATTTAATTATAAAATGGGCCTCCAATGACTATTTCATGACATTTCAAATTCAAATATCTCAACGCATCACATATCTTTTTCAGATATCTTTCTTAGAGCAACATCAACAACAAACAAACAACAACAACAACAAAGCCTTAATCCTACTAAGTGGGGTCGGCAAAGATATCTTTCTTAGAGCAGGTCCATTATAAATCTCAATCATATTTGAGTTGACACAACTGATAACATGAACACCATTAGTGTTGCTAATGTGCTAAGAAATAATTTCGGAACATATGGATCAAACTATATACATGGAGAAAAAACTGCCAAGAGTGCTAAAATTTATAGCTCACTTAGGAATCTTCATCTGGATACGATCTCCAATTTAGGCTCAAGGGTATTAATAAGCTCATCTTCAAGGTTAGGTTCATCAAGTAGATCTATTACAAATGATTGATCATCATCATAGCTTTATCTGCAGAATTGAAACACTGCAATGATGGTTTTTGTATATCGGCTATGAACATGGAGCGGTTATTGTACTGGTGGTGGTAACATGAATGCTTGAACTTTTTGAATTGACACATTTCAGGGTTGGGATGCCACATAAAGATGGATGGTTTTATGTAGCAGCGGCGAGTGTGAGGGTTCACGTGAGATGAGCAAAAGGTTTGTGTCTTGCATGCCAAAGGTGATGTGAAAGATTTTGCGAGGGGAACTCAAATGGGATCGACACACATGCACAGTTGTGAACAATTGGGCTCTCGTAGTATATGATATATTGTGTTGGTGGTGGAAGATAAAAATCAACTAAGAATATTTAAATTGGAATCCATTGGCAGAAAAGAGAGGAAATAGGAGCCATCTTAGATTTTAGGGAGATTTACATACATACCTCTCAATTCCTATGTATTTACAATGCCTAAACTTCACGTATACTTTAGGGAGAAAAAGTGTATTTCACTTTTTAAAAGTTAAAATATTGGCATTTTTTATATGATATGAAAATTTTGGGTGGTATAAATGTAAAAGGTAAAATTTAGGTTCTAGATATGTAAAATACATAGGGATTGGGTGTTATTTACGTAAATGCCTCTTGATTTTAGTTCTTTCAATTGTTGACCAAATAAAAATACAACTACAAACGTAGAATCGGGACATGGAAGCTTCCCAAGTGAGCTAGTTTTCTAAAAATATAGCAATTTTTACTGGTATATATGAAGAAAAGAAAAGTATGAACAAAAAAATCTAGTTATCCATGAATCAATTGTAATGCAACTTATTTGATAATGATGCTGCACAGGTTAACATAAAATAGTTGCATGATCGAAAATGTCTTGAATATTTGACCCTTTCTTTTTAAAAAATAAAATAAAATAAAATTGCAGGCAATGCAACTTGGTGAGGATACAAATTCTGTGTATGGATACGGTAGTGGGCAGAGAAGCCAAACGTGTTTTCGGTCTGAATCTTTACAGAGAGTAATGGAGCGGTTGTCCAGTCCTGGTGTGAGGCGGCTCATCATTGTGGAGTCTACAAGCTTCCGTGTGGAAGGAATTATTTCTCTAAGTGATTTATTCAAGTTTTTGCTTGGTTAAGAGCTCATTTTTATTTTGGGAGTACAAAAACAAGGGGATATTATTTTTATTTTTATTTTCATTTTTATTTTCAAGTTCAAAAAAAAAAAAAAAAGAGAAAAAAGAAAAATGGCTCTTCTTTGATCTACACGTCCATGAAAGGCTAATAGAGCATTTGAGACGAAATTATTTTATGTTGCAGGCCTCAATGGTTAGAGCCTGGTCTTTTCATCTTTATTGTAATTCTCTCTCTCTCTCTCTCTCTCTCTCTCTCTCTCTCTCTCTCTCTATCTCTAGTTTTTGTTCTTAAAAAAGGGTTGGCCGATTAAGGTCAGTCTGTAAATGTTTAGGGAATTTTTTCAATGACCCCCGACATCATTTTCACGTAAATCTTTTAACATTGTTGTTTAGCTTACACCTCTTCCGTTTTTTATCATTTTATTTTGTTTTTATTTTTATTTAAACATGAACATAGATTATGTGGTTGCATGCATAAAATTTCGAGTAAATATTTAGGTTATTGTACTGAGCGAGAAGTAGAATTAGTGCTTGTCAGTAGTTATTTTTCATTTTCATATTTTCTCTATTTCTATTGCTCATTTATTGGGAAAAAAAAAGTCATTTCAGTTAGGTCTGGTGCTTAATAAGATAAAGATAATTAAACATTTATATATTTATATTTAAACCCTTTTTAACATGTGTTGTCAATCGTGAGCAGTTTTTGCAAAGAACAAAACTGGAAAGTTTTTAAATTAAGCATATCTATTATTTTTAGGCAGCGTTACGTGAGATCATCGAACGTAAGAGATGATTTTATGGGCATTTCAAATCTAAATTTTTTGCACATATTGATAAATAAATGTTGGTGCATATTTGATACCCTTTTTTTCTCAAGACAAATGTGTAACATTTTTGTAAAATAAATCTTGATCTAATTTCTTTGATTATGAAGTGATCATATTTCAGCTAGTAAAATCATAAATGTGCAAGGCATAAAATATTTGGGTATTTGCTTTTACATTTATAATTTTTGCAAATACCATTTTAATAAAAATAAACTACTTTTTAATGAAATGATTTTCAAATAATTGTTAAAAAAAGCTTAAATTAAGAAATTCAATTTTATGGACTGTAAAAGATATAATCATATTGAAAAATTGAGGGTAATTGAAAAAAACCATCCATGAGCTATTTGTAGCTTAGCTTGAGAGAGTGGGCTCAAACTCTAGTCTAACTCAAGGGACTGCTACTGCACAAGAATTTTTTTTTTCCAAAATATTATAATGATTATTATAAATTTATTTTATTAAAAAAAAAATCAGATTGTTAACTTTTGACGAGATCCTAACTGTTCGTGTTTAAAAAATTAACTTTCTACAACAAATTTTTAAAAAACATCAAGAAAATAAAATTTTCAAACATATTATGGTTGCAGTCTGAAAAGCAAAACAGACAGTAAGCTCTATCCTTAATTAAGCTCAATTAAATTTAGAGACGGTCCCACAGGAGGGTTCACTAAATTAGGCTTTTATGGGTCTAATTCAGGCTATGTAACCCCAACCAAACCCATTGAATCCAATCAACCAAATTGTGTTTGCCAGAGGATCATACCACAAAGGGAATCATCGTGAGCTTATTGTCTGTCCTAAAATCATATTATTAGGGCTGTAAAAGAAGCTCGTGTTCGCGAACAGTTCATCTTCGTTTCGCCAGAGTTCATGTTCGATTCATTCTATAAGCAAACGAGACGAACACGAACAATTTTTTTTCGTTCAATTTATAAACGAACCAAACACGAACAATCATGTGTTTGATCGTGTTCAAATCGTTATTGTTCGAAATATAAAATAATTTAACATAATTATATATAAAAAAATTATCATATTTTAAAAATAATTATTTACTCTAAAAATTTAATATATTTTAAAAAATTAAATCTTATAAAGTTTATCCAAAAATTTATTATCATTTTAACAACTCAAACAATACAAATAAATTTGAAAGATTTCAAACAAATCAAAAAAATTGAATAATTCAAATAATTCAAACAATTCAAACATTTCAAACTAATTTCAAACAAATCAAACCGAACACGAACAGTAGCTTCATGAACAATTTCAAAAATAAACCTATTTCAAACACTTAATTTCAAATGAACTGAACGCAGAAACGAGCTCTTTTTGTTCGTATTCAGTTCGTTTACACCCTTACATATTATAGGTTAAGTAGTTCGATATGTGAGCTAAACTAGACACACTAAACAGAATCAGCCCAATAAAAAGACGTACATTATCTTATTATAATCAAACTGAACCGAATATTTCTTGGACGATTAAGTTCTATATTTAACAATTTAAATATTGATTTAAGATATCAATATGTTTGATTTTCGATTCTTAATTTGGTTAGTGATTCCAAATTTTCAGTTAAACCGAAAATTGAATTTATAATTTTAATTTACTTTTTATAATCTTTTTCAGATGCTTAATTTTATTATTTTAACAATAGTTTTGATTTTTAGAATTTAGAATATGCATCTATAATAATAATAAAAAAATTTACTTATTTTTATTCTTAATTACATAATTAAAAACATATCTATTACTTACAAATATGCAATATACATAATCCACTGCAATTAATTGATTTAATTAAAATCAAACAGAAAAATCAAACCAAACTATTGTTTAGACAGATTCGGTTGTCCATTTGTTTAATCGGTTAGGATAAATTTTAAGGCATTAAAACCAATTCAAACTATCCAAACAGATCAAATGCACAGCACCTAAACCCAATGATCATTTAACAGTCATCTCCCATCATCAAAATAGAAATTAAATATCATCTATTAGATTAAAAGACTATTTAATCAAAATTATCATAAGAAACTAAACTAAGCAGAAATAAAGGAAAAAACTTCTGACAGTAGTATTTCATCAAAATCTTTCACTACAATTCCATCATATCATATAATCACAAAACAAAGTCTAATTAAAACATCAATGGTATGAAGGAGAAACAGGAGATTACTGACCCATATTAGGTGGTGGTGGTGGGGGAGGGAAATGAACCTGGTTTTGCATCTGCTGCCCCATAAAGGGCTGCATTGGTGGTCGGAGCCCTGGTGTGAAGCTTGCCATTGTGCCAGTCCCAGCCATCGGTGGAGGAATTGGACGAGGCGGACCATTTGCCGTAGGAGGTGGTGGTGGCGGCGGCGGGGGTTGTGAAGCACCTGAAGGTGGCGGAGGAACTCTTGCCGGAGGGTTCCCCACAGGAGCTGGTGGGGGTGGAGCTCCCTGAGGAGGTGGTGGAGGCGGAGGAGGTGCCTGAAGTGGCGGCAAGGGCCTCGGAGGAACACCGGGGGCTGCTGTACCATTGACCAATGCAAGAGTAGCTGGAGCTTTGTTAGATTCCGGCGGCTTTGCTTTGAAGTAGAGTTGCAACTGTTCCCGTGGATAGCATATGTAAAAAGATGGTGGTAGAAATAAAACAGAAAAGTTGGTGGTAAAGGTAGAAGATTAGGTTTAAGACTAACTGTGAACATTTTAAGGTCTGGATCCCAGTGAGAGAAGAATTTTGGAGTGGACTTGTCAATCTCTGTGCTTGGAACCTGGAAAGATAACAAAGTTATTTATCTAAAACAGTCTTTGTTTTCTTAAATAATATAATGCTATTTAGAAAGATTATCAAATGATTATGATTTTTTAAGGGACATTACATATCACATAATTCTTATGAATTTACATATCAAACACATAAACATTGATTTTTATATTTATAAATCTTAAATCTTTCATAACACATTAAAAAAAAACACTTTAAAGTGAAGTCCACATTTTATTTAGTGGTATTAATGTAAATATCAAAATTTTTAGGATATGTAAATACATAGGAATTGTGTGGCATGTATGTATCTTTTTTTCTTTTTTACTTCAACCATCAATTTGTTACCAGGATGTCATGACTGGCATCTAACATCATCAAAATAGCACTTAAGCCACCTATTAATTTACCATTTAAGAATATCAGTGAATCAAGCAACCCCTTAATCTAATACATACGACATATCACTGGCATTCTATCTACTCTAGCAATATTGAAATCCGATAAAGATATGATAATATAGTCCTAATGGAAAATACATGCATATTGAATGTTACATATGTAATTTTTTTTTTCCAGAATAAAAAAAAAAAAACATAACATCATACACTAAATAACTATTATGAAGATAAAGTGGAAAAATACATATAAAATAAACAAATAAAAAATAAATATTAGAAAAAGAAAAAACAGTATGAAGGAGCAATTTACTGCACTTGCTAATTAAGGCAAAGAGCTACAACTTGGATTTCAAAAGAAGACATGGTAGCCTTCATGCCTCCTTTGAGGCTGAAATACAAAATAGTAGTAGCAGTAGTAATAATAATAATAATAATAATAATAATAATAATAATAATAATAATAATAATAATGCGGCTTAAACTCTAAATACTGTTAGACCCATGCCAACATATTGCACACCAAAGTATTAAAACGGTGATAGAACTAAGTGCGATATTGATGAAATCTTTATGTCTAGCTAAAGCACGCAATATTAAGGTACAAGTAAAGGGCTCCAATTTTGACATTGCATTGTTTCATAAAAATGCTCAAATGTGGCTTGAAATTGTTGGATTGTTTCATAAAAACGGAGAAATGCTAAACAATCCACATTTCGCAGGCTATATTAGATCCAAAGACTCTAAAAGGCAAGAAATAAAGTTCATTGAATTCCAAGATCAGCAGATTCTATAATGTTCATAATGAGTCTGCCCTATAATATCTGGTTAGAAAAAGTAAATGTACCTTGAAAGCGATGATTTCATATGGCTCCGCATGAAAGAGCAGATACTGGTATCTCTTATCACAAGCCTGGACCCTCTGCACAAGCAAAGTAATTATTATAAGAAAAATATTACAATGCCCACAGAAACCATTTGCTGCAGAAGTAATGAGTGAATCTTAGGTCCGCTTGGGATCACTTTTGATATTTTATTTTTTATTTTTTATTTTTTTAATTTATTTATGTTTTGATTTAAAATAAAATATGTTTGAAATGTTTGATTAAAATATAATTGTTTTTGAAAAAACTCATAAAACTTGAGAGTTGGTTTGTGTGTTTTCAAAAACATGTGTATTTGTTTTTAGAAACAAAAAATAAAAATATATTAAAAACACATTAAACAGACATGTTCTAAAAACAAAACAGAAAACAAATAAAAACTAAAAACAAAACTGATCCCAAACAAGCCCTCAAATATACACACTGCAAATACCTGCTCGAAGGATGACATGAATCTATGCCTTGGCTTTGTGTTGTCCTCAATTTCAGGGTACTCAATCTGAAACAAAAATATCAGTGTGAAATGTACTTCAATTAAAAAAAGCAACTTGATTAGAAGCTAAAACAGCAAACATATACACGTATTTCATACAAGAAAAATATGACTCGGGAAACGAAGCAGACACCATAATAAACTGTATTTATGGATATTTGCTCATAAAACTCAAATTGAAGCTGTCCTTCAGCGTTAAAACTTCCAAAACATACAAACACACATTGGAAGCCCAAATGCTTATTGATATAAAGATTCAGCGCACAACTAAGGGTCTACTTATCAAAGAAAAAAGTGACATGATTCCCCCGTGCACTAATGAGTAAGAGTTTTTCTAGGTTTGCAAGTCTGTAAAGAGTAGAGCCAAGAAAAAAATCCGAATATTTTTCTGAAAAGCATCCCAACGAGCTCCAGTGAATGTTAGTTATACAATCTCTACGTAGCCAAGAAAGAAGAATCAGAGGGTTCAGAAACTAGCATTTTGATAAGGCCATTCACTTTGAATTTCACCATAAAAATTAAGAGTTTGAGAGGATTGATTGAGTGTTATTACTAGCTACAAAGAACAGAAACTCAGGTATTGCTTTAAAGTCATTGTTCGCGTGCTTTTTTTTGTTGACCTTATAAAAAATTTTCAATACTCTTGGGTGCAGTGCAAACAAATTGATTTGAGAATCTACGTCTCTTTAATTTGGTTATACACTAAAATCACCCTCCTTTTAGATTTTTCTCCATTTTATTGCCTCTTTGTAAATCATCTCTTATCATTGTCACCAGAAGATTCCCAAATTATTATACTTGATTCCCACTCTCATACTTCTCTATTGCTCTCTTAATATCAACTTCATATATTCCTATTTTTTTATAATGATAATATGACTGAAAAAATGAAAAAAACTTTTCTTTCAGAAGCATCCAGAGAACATATACTACTGCTATGTAAAACGGAAGTTGTGAATGAAACTTTAACTCTACATGTTTAGCGTTGGAGTGATTATAGGGATAGGCTTTAAGTCCCATTATTGAACTGACTTTCATAGCATATTTTTTTTTACAAGAAAGCACTCAAATACGAAACAAGCTAGCAAGTTGAGCGCTTGGAGTGCGCTTTAAATTATAAGCCCAAAAAGGCTATAATGAATGGTCTCCATTGCTCTTCTTATTAGCCAACTTATGCATCCTTTAATATTTCATATTATATGAATGACAGTGATGCAGGACAAATAAAGCAACTCATATGATATGTTGTAAAAGAAAACTAAGAATTCATAAATCAAACGTTGACAAATAATCTAGAAAACTCACTTTATTCAAGTGAAAGAAGACAATGGTGGAGTTTAAGACCAATTTATAATAAAACCAGTGTTATCTACGCGCAAGAAGGAATACGATACATAAGGCTTTATATTGTTTCAAAGCACAAAGAGCGAAGCGCTAATAGGTTATACAAACTATTAAGGTATAAATTCATACATTAACAATTATAAAATATACAACATGACTTAAAAGTTGATATAAAATAGAAAATATTGGGTGCAATGCATACTTAAAAGCAAATAATTAAGGGTAAACCTGTAAATTAAAATTTTAAACAATTTTTAATTGTATGTTGCAATAATTAAAAACTAAAAATTTTTAAAAGAACATGCAAATTAATTTAAGTGTTTTGAAGGTGTCACACGCTTGCTTGTGAAGCATGCTTCAAAGCGCACTTAAAAAAAAAATGAATAAAATAATCATAAAAATCTGATATTTTAAGCAAAATAAAATAAATAAATAAAATAAGCAAGCAAACAAACTAATTTCCACAAAATCAGATTTTTATGTATCACTTTTTGACCAAAATCAACAATATTAAACCAAGTAATAATAATTTTAGGAAGATCTACTTAATTCCTATGTATATACATATCTAACACCTAAACTTCAACTTTTACATACACCTTGCCGTCAGTTCAAGAAAAGAATATATAAAGAAAAGGTGTCTTTCATCTTTTAAAAGTTAAAATAGTGATATTTTTTAGGTGATATGATAGATTTGGGTGGTATGAATGTAAAATGTAAAGCTTAGGTGTTAGATATGTAAATACATATGAATTGGGTGGCACGTATCTAAACGCACCTAATTTATATTAAGAACTAAAACGCATTATTACCAAAAAAATCAAGTACAATACCAATACAAGAAGATAATCTCCCTAAAATTAGGTATTTATATTAATACGGCACATCCAACTTGTATGCACAAGATTAAAAATCAGAAGAAAGAAATTTTATTTAAGCCAAAAATTCTTAATTTACACACCTAAAATAAAGCATTTATAGACTTCTCATATCCCTACGTTACTAGATACGGCTAGGAAAAAAACTCAGCCAGATTACAAAAATATCACGTCAATTTTATCCCAAAGCCTGTGGTTCCATATGGTTATACAACTTTTTTAAAGCAATCCCTATCCAACACTCTACAGTTAAGTTATAATGTACATTCCTTGCTAAAAACCACTCATGTCACAATATAGTGAAAAGTTAAAAGCCATTAAACAACCAAAAGCTCAATAAGAACTTGTAAAGGCAACAAAAGCCACCATCTTTTGAGAACTACATGCCAAATAACAACTAAACGTCACCGACTCATTTAAATCCAAATAAGCCATCCAAACTTGAAGCCGCTGAAACAGGAACAGGAAGACTTGCATACATCATATTTCACAACCATATTTCCCTTAATTAGCAGATTTTAGAAATAGTTATAGCTACCAAATAGGAACCAAATTAATTCCAAAATAGTGAACTGTCATTTTGTGCCCTTCTTTTAGTTTGAAGATGTCCACAACTAAATAATCTAATTCCATATCGAACCACACAAGCGAACTTATACGAGAAATAAAATACATCCTTTCTGAAGGTCATCATCATGAGCATTTCCCAAACTATAAGAACTATGAAATAAAAGAAACAAAATAATAATAATAAATGAAATTTATTTAGATCATTTGCTTAATGTGTTTGTTGCTTCCGACAAGAATGAGGGTGCATATTTTCATCATAAAGTCTGACCACCATATATATATATATATATATATATATATATATATATATATGAAAAAGGCTTAGGGCTTATATTATTGAAATAAAGAGGATACAAAAGAAAGTTTTAGGATAGGGCCCAATAGATGAAACCGTACCCATTAGGGCTGTCAAAACGGCTCGTTGTTCGCGAACGGATCGTGTTCGGCTCATTAAGAAGGCTCGTGTTTAGGCTCGTTCATTAAGCTTAACGAGCGCTTAACGAGCCAAACACAAACAAAGATTTGTTCGTTCGTGTTCGGCTCGTTTTGGCTTGAAATACTATTTCTCAATTTTATATATATATATATATATATATATATATATATATATATATATATATATATATATATATATATATATATATATATATATATATATATATATATATATGTATATGTATTAATGAGTAGTATTTTAAAAAAATTTAAAAGATTTATAATCAATTAAAATTATTAATTAAATAAATATAATAAAAAGTATTAAATTAAATTCAAATGATGTTTTATTATAAACTAAAATTCTTAAATCTAGCCTCAACCTTAACATCTTATGGTCACGTGATTAGGATTATCAAAACGACTCTTTGTTCGTGAACAGCTCGTATTTCGCTCGTTAAGCAAACAAGCCGAACATGAACACACTTTTTGGGCTCGAAATACAAACGAGCCGAACAAGAGCTGAGCCTTGGCTTGCTCATGTTCGGCTCATTTACACCCCTAGTACCCATACGATACAAAATGCAAAGAAAGCTCAAACAAAAAAGATACAAAAGACACAAAAGGAACATTGCAAATAACTGTGTCTAAGGACGAAGTCGCGTAGCCATTCCTCTTCCTCTGGTTCTTGGAGCGGATCTAGAAAGCAAAGTCTTAAGTGTTGTTCCATTGCCAGGAGTGACCGAAGTATCGTCCATTAAGTCTCCAATCGTACCCCCAGACTTTTTCTTCCGCCGAGAAGTGTATACTTGTCATTCTTCTTCTGAGGACTAGTCCGTCTGATCCATAGAAGGAAAGGTAGGTGCACCGATGGGTTCTAGTGTTTGTGTAGGACAATTTATCATTACTTGGGGGTCTCTCTCTTCCTGCCGAATTTTTGAATAACTGCGTCGTGACTCCAAAACTTTAGTGGCAACAGTAACTGAATCAAAGGCTCGAGGAGAAATAGGAGGAGCCACATCCTCCCCCTGAGAATTCGGGTCATTAGTAAGTGGATCAATAGCTGTAGGAGAAATAAGAGGAGCCACATCCTCCTCCTTCTCAATGGGGAGGGGTTCCTCATCAGATAAAAGCAGGGGGGTAGAAAATGGGAGAATAAAAGAACTCAAAGTATTATTAGTAGTCTTATGAGCAGAAGAAGCAGAAGGCAACACAGAGGTCAATTCTTTGGATTGGGGGGTTTGAACCTCCTCGGTTAAGTTCGTAGTGTGAGCGCATCATGGATAGGGGGGAAACCTGAAGAGGGATTGGCGATGGTGATTCGAGATGCTCATTCACAGGTGCAGCTAATGGATCGGAGGTGGTATGTGGCCGAGAAATAAGAGGTACTTGAGTAACTGCAGGCTATAAATGAGGATGCAATCTATAACAAACTGCAGAATTGTGTCCAAACATACAACAATGAGTACAGTAGTGTGGATGAGGCCCCATAATTACCTTCTGCCAATACCCCGTATGATTAGAGCCTATCCAAACTTCATCAGGGCAGGACTTTGTGACATCTCGTTCCATAAGAACACAGGCATTAGAAGGCCTAGTGCGGTCTAGAGTGGGATTATCAACTCCAAGAGGTTTGTCAAAGCCCGTAGCGAGATTGTAGACAATTTCATCGTGAAAATGATGATATTTCAAGCCAGGGAATGTAAGCCAAACAAGGATTATGAGAGATTCAGCTTTCGGATCGAAGCCGACAGTCTATTTGAATACCTTCATGAAATTTTTATCAATCTTGATGACTTTTCTAGCAAAAATATGTGTAATCAACATCATTGGACAGTTGGATGAGGACGTGTCGCCCATCCAACTGTCCGACTTTCCAGCTACCAGTAAGTTTCATCAACTCAAACTCCTTTCTAATGATCTCCATTTTTGGATGTCCATATAAAAACTTACCCACAAGAGCAAAGCGGCAAGATGAGACAAGGATGTTTTCTTCATCCGTGAGAAAAAGAGCAGGTTTACCGTTCTTACGGCTGCCTTTCTAATAAGTCGATGATCCCCTCCAAACTCCAAAGCGTCATGAAAAGATTGAGGAAAGAAACAAGAGCGAGCGACAGAGCCAGGGGCTACTCTAATGGAGAGGGCGGCAGCGTAGGAACGCCCTGAAGCCATAGTCGTGCTTCAGACACTCCAGGAACAGGGGCAGCTGGCGCTCTGCCACAATGGAAGAACAGCAGCTGTCGCAGCAGACGTATGGAACGCGAGCAGGATCGAGCTCTGGCGGAGCAGTCGAGCTACTTTGACGAAAGTGCAGCAGACGCGAAGCACAGCAAACAACGCGAGCTCCTCTGCCAACCAGAGCAGATGACGTGGCGTTGCTTTCGAGCTGGGCGAAGAAAGAAGCCGAAGGAAACGAGCACAAACCAATGTCCAGTCACCTTCATCGTTTTTGTCGTCGTGCACGAATCAGATGATGAAGAACCTTTGTTTTTGTGCTCGACTAAGCCGAAGAAAAGGAGTTAAAGAAAGATCACCGAGAGACGCCGCCATATATATATATATATATATATATATATATATATATATATATATATATATATATATATATATATTCGTGATAGGGTTGGTGTAGCTCCAGTGACAAACAAGATTAGAGAGAATCGTCTTCGATGGTTTGGTCACATTAAACGTCGACCATCTAATGATCCAGTTAGGCAAGTAGATGTTTTGGATTTGATATGAGTTAAGAAAGGCAGAGGTAGATCTAAAAAGATTTGGGCATATTGTATAAAAAATGATCTTAATCTATTAGAATTAAATGAAAATATGATACTCAATAGGACACGATGGAGAAAAAGAAATCATGTAGGCGACCCCTTTTAGTGGGATAAAGGCTGGTTGTTGTTGTTGTTCTCTCTGTACATATACATATATATATATATATACATATATATATATATATATATACATATATATATATGTTTATGATCCTAGGCATGTTGTAACCATCTATTTCGAGATTTTTCATGCTGTCATGCCGGTTAATGTCCATATCCAATGTTGAACTTTATGCTGAAGTACCTAGGAGTAGGGCTGTAAACGAGCCGAGCTTGAGCGAGCTCAGGCTTGGCTCGTGTTCGGCTCGTTCGCGATTAGCTCGGCTCGTGTTCGGCTCGTGTTCGAAATGGCTCGTGAAAGGTGTGTTCGTGTTCGGCTCGTGTTCGAAATGGCTTGTTCGTGTTCGGCTCGTGTTCGGCTCGAAATTGGCTCGTTAAAATTAATTGGAAAAATATATGTCTAGCGCGGATTCGAACCTGGACCAAATGAATGGAAACGAAGCATGATAACCACGCTACCACACAAGTTAGCTTATGATTTAAACTTAAATATAAATATATATAATATATTAATATATAATAATATATATAATAAATTATTATATAGATAATTATATGATTATTTTTTTATTTCGAGCGAATTCGAGCCGAACACGAGCGAACAAACAGATTGTTTGTGTTCGGCTCGTTAACATTTCGAGCTTAAAAATTTGTTCGTGTTCGGCTCGTTAGGCTTAACGAACGAGCCGAACACGAGCTACTTAACGAGCCGAACACGAACTGTTCGCGAACAACGAGCCAAATTGCCAGCCCTACCTAGGAGTCATCCAAATACTTTCAAGCACTTGAATAATTCATAAATCTTCCTCCACTAGGATAAATCAAAAGCCTGCCTAAGGGTAAAACTTACCGTTTAAACGAACCACTCTCAAAACAACAGATTTAAATTGAGACAGCGAAGGCTTGCTTTACTTGAGAAAATGATACCACGTAGGATGGCCAAAATTTATCCATATTGTACTAAAAACAATCAAATTTGAAGCACTTGAATCCGCATGATATCTTGAAAAGCTCCTTCTCGTTTGCATTCATGAAAATTAGCAGAAGATTGCATGACAACTGACTGTAATTATAGTAACGAGGCCATTTCTGTATTCTAATATTCTTCATATCAAATGTCCAGTTTCTTTTGTTTTATTAAAAAAATTCAACAGCATATAGCTCATCCAGAATGAATTTAACGCGATGGCAAAAAAATCTGCGATTTAAAAACCTGCCTGCATGCATGGTTAGCTAACCAAGGCGGATTGAATGCTAAGCTTAAAAAAAGTTCTCTTGTACAGCTTTGACGAAAGGAATATAACCAAATTATTCTTATTACGAGCAGTGCTAAAAGGTTTTATTTGGTGATTTTGATGATACGAGTACTGATTACTGCAAACAAAGGTACTTACCTGAAACAGAAGAGAACGCTGCTTGGTCTCTGAATCAAACTGTTTGGTCACACGGTAACCAGGCCTACCAATTTTAACTGCCAAAACATAATGTATCATTCAAAAAAAGAATACACAATCAATTGTAGGCAATAAACTCCATCCTTAACTACCAAAACATAATATAACATTTAATAAAAAGCATATGGGAAATTTACATAAGCACACAATTCTTATGTATTTACATATATCACACCTAAACTTTGATATTTACATATCTAAAACTTTGGTGTTTTAAACCTATGCATGAAAAGGAGTATTTCACTTTTACAAAGTGGTAATAGTGCTAATTTTGATGTGATATTAAAATTTTAGTGCTCTGTGTGTAAATATGAAAGTTTAGGTGTGAGATATGTAAATACATAAGAATTGTGTGATGTTATGCAAATGCCTAAAAGAATAAACAATCAAGGGCCAGTATCATCCTAATCAAGGCTCATTGTGCAATATTTAATACACATGCATCAAAAGCTTCTTCACATATAAAATACCATGAATATCCTTCTTATTTCTATTTTTAAATCTTTAAATCCATTTAATATTCTTTTCCTTTTATAAAAAAAGCAAACAAGTTTTGTTGAAACTAAAAGAAAACTTTTAACCACTTTCAAAACATGTGATAATGAGCTAAGTGAATACTTGGTAAAGATGTTAGTTTAATGAATAAACCAATTTCTTATTTCTCATTTCTCATTTCTACTTTGACTGCAAGCAATAAGATAGGTGTGCTTATAATTTTCCGCCAGATTTTTGTAGGACAAATTTCATCATGTCCCATGTCTTTGAGCCAAATGGCAATTGTAACCCACTAGTTCAACACCTCATCACCATGTCCTTCAAGTTTAGAACAATCGTATATAACTCCTTTAAATTATAAAAAAGGAAAAGTTAGCTTTTAAAATATTTTGGTTGGGTTATCTTAAATGATAAAGTTTACAGGTCTCTCTGCAATTTTTTTCACTTCAAAAACTATAACATGAATCAGGGGTGATAACTTTAAATGGCTCTCTTCCTCCCTTCTTATTCTATCACCCAGACAAGGCCAATAGTCTCCAAGCCTTACTTCACTTAAAGATAGAAAATGACAGATCAACCAAATTGTACATGAAATATGGGGATGGGAAATAGAAAGTTCATGTTTGCAACCATATTTTTTATGTTTAATTTCCCCAATCACATGCTATTTATGGCATTGGTAAATCCTTTTAATTTTAATCTTCCACACCCCCATTTTCAGTAAGAAAAAAGAAAAAAAGAGGAAGGTGTGCTCAATTCCAACCTAAATATGAGGTAAAGAAACAGAGAATAATCCATCAGGGCTACTTAACATTCTGAATGGACAAAAGTAGCCGGTACTGAGCACCCACAAATCAGGAACATAAGCAATTCAAACAAGTTAGAAGCATGATTGGTAAGAAACAGGAAAAATATCACTCAAACCAGTGGTGACTCATTGAACCATCAAACTGAGATTGTTTCTAAGAACCAGACGTTCTAACAGGATCAAAATTAACCTAATTTTAATCAAACCAAACAATATCTTGGGTTCTAAACACCAAACCTATAACAACAACAACAACAACAACAACAAGCCTTTATCACACTAAGTGGGGTTCGTTATATGAATCCTTTATATCCATTGTTTCCAGTGCCATATTTTAATTTAATTCTAATAAATTAAGATCATTTTTAGAGAGCATCCCAAGTCTTTTTAGGTCTATCTCTACCATTCTTAGCACAAGTCAAATCTAAACATCTATTCTCCTTAACCTTTAATGTGACCAAAATCATAGAAGGCTGCTCTCTCTAATCTTGTGTGCCACTGGAGCTACTCCAACCCTTTCACACATGTATTCATTTTGTCTTTTAGTGTAAAATTACTTATCCACCTCAACACTTAATTTTATGTTTCTCTTTTATGGGCCAACATTATACGCAATAAATCATTGCAGTTGTCAACATCATCTTATAAAAATTTCCTTAAAGTCTAAGCAGAACTTTTCTATCACATAATAGGCTCAATGCATTCCTCCACTTCAACCATTCAACTTGAATTCTACTAAAAACATCCCCATCTATATCACCATCACTTTGAACAATAGTCCCAAGATATCTAAAAAGTTTTCTTTTTAATGACTTAATCACCCATTGTTACAATCTTGCCACTAGATCTTCTATTACTAAATTACATTTCATGTATTCAGTTTTAAATTTACTCAAACGAAAGCCTTTAAACTATAAAGTTGACATCCATAATTCAGGCTTTTCCCAAACTCTCTCTTGTTTTATCCAGAAGGACATCATCAGTGAAAGGCCTACACCAAGGTACATCCTCTTGTAAATGTCCAATAAAAACATCCATAACTAAAGCAAAAATATATGGCCTTAAAGTCAATCCCTGATGTGATACAACTTAAATGAAAAAATAGTTGGTCCATCCTCCTTATGTTCGAACAAAAGTAACAACTCTAGTATACATATCTTTAATGACTTCAATATAAGCAATATCAACACCTTTCTTTCTAGAACTCTCCAAAATACTTCTCTTGAAACTCTATCATAATTTTTTTCTAAATCAACAAAAATCATATGTAGATCCTCATTATTCTCTCTATAGTTTTTCATCAAATCACTCAATAAATGTATAGCTTCCATTGTAAACTTGTCTGGTATGAATCCAAACTAATTTTGAAAAATTTTCATATCACGTTGTAACCTTTGTTTGGTATGAATCCAACTTGATTTTGAAAAATTTTCATAACATGTTGTAATCTTTGTTCAATTACTCTCTCATAGTAGCACGCGATGATGGGATAGAGTGTTCGCTGATCAAACTTACACGCAAGAGCAGAGCGGTTCTAATAGCTTATATTACATTATAATCGGCCATTTGAAGCCCTAAGACTATGACAATAAAGACGACCAACTTTTGCAAGCTACCAAAATTCTGTGAGGACAAATCACACGAAAACGAGCAACAGAGACAAGGAAAAACCACACGAGTTGCAAAGAAAAACCCATGGAAAGTATACACTACTTCTCCATTCAACCAAGCTGCATGTATCAAGCTCCAAAATCTTATGCCCACCTCACATTCTACTGCCCATCTTCTATAGGTAGATTCTTTCCTAACATATTTGTTTTATTTATACTTAAGTCGACTTCATGCATGCTTCATTAGTTTGATTAGAACTTTTGTTCAAATTTTAAACGGATGGGTAGATGATTTTTTTTTTCAGTGGGATTGTTTGACGATTACATTTTTACTTATTTTAATTTTATGTGATGTATTTATCTTTTCATTATAATTTTTTGCCCTCTGAAGCCCCAAATTTCATCACATTAACTTTTAATGTACATTTTATTTTGTTGTTATTATTGTTTTAAAAATGACACCTAAGACAAAAGAGAACTAAAGATGAACTTAGCAAGAATACTTTAGAAGCTACAAAATAGAAATTGGTTTTTGAATCTGTTGGAATATGTGCGACGGGTGTTAATATGAGGCAAGAAAATGCTGTAAAGTAGGATATAAGTAATGATAAAAGATGGGAATTGCATTAATACAAAAAATAGCTTAATTTATTTATTATTATCACAACAAATCAATATAAATTATTAGAAATATCAATTTGCAAATTCGCCCTCGAAGTTTAAATACAAGTTAGGTATGTGCGTCACATTTCATTTCTATTCTTTGTCAATTTTTAATCATCTAACAAACAGTCTTTATGTTTTATAATTGTTGGTGAATGTATCATTATCTTTATGATTTTATATAAATTATGAGCATTTCAATAAATAAATAAATAAACAAAGCTTCGGTTTGTGCATAGAGCTTTAAGCAAAAATTAACCCTTGGACATCGCATTGCACTTTGTGCTTTAAAAAATTGGGATAAAACCAACACAATAAGTTTCACAAAAATATCATCAAGAAGGGTAATCAAGCATGGTACCGCAATGCTCTTCCCCCTATATTTGGCTTCCATAAAATAGCAACTGTCCTACAAATTCCATTGGTGGGTTAATTATTGACAACCATTGGAGAACAAAATACACCATTGTGAAATTTAAAAAATTAAACAATAGGTGGGTCAATAGAAAAAAATGTCTAAACAAAATATCACAACGACAAGGAAGGTTTATTTTCTTGCCTCTTCCATAATTTGTTATAATTTATGGGATGCTAGTTGAAAATAAACAAAACTCAAAATAAACTTAGCACCTGTGAAAGAAAAACCATACAGAAAAAACAACAGGAAGTGCTTTTAATTTATGGAGAGGGAAACAGTCATCATAACCATATGTATAATGCAATATCGTACAATTAGCCCTATTCATTTTCAACTGAAATCAACATGGAATCAAAACTTCATTGAGATGAAGAGGTTCTATCAAACTTACCTAAGTGAACATGACACCACAATCGTACAAGTGCTTTCCGCAATCTAAAATTTGAAGACAAGAAGCAACAGGAAACTAACCACTTTTGCGAAGGGAGAGTTTGCGCTTGTGGGGCTGAGGTAGAGTGGGTGCGTCCTTAGCCTCTCTGGCCGCTCTCTTTGCGAGATTCGTCTGATGCCGCTTCCCCTGTGTGTGAGCAAGATAGTTCCCCTCATTGTTGTGCAGCGTCAGGCACAGCTTGCATTCGTAGCTTCATGAAAGATAGTCCATGTCAAACAACATTAACAATAACATTAAACTAGATACTGAACTTCCAACTCGGATTAGAACTAGTTCAGAAAACTTTTGGCCAGCAAAAGAAACCATTGATTGGTCGATTACGATTAAGAGGAAAGAAGACCTGCCGAGATGGTTCCGCATGAAATAGGGATCCTTAGCCAGGTCAATAGTCTCCAGAGCGAGACGCCTGAGACGCTCCCGCCGATCGATCGCCTCATTCTGCGCAGAGGCCGCGCCACCGCTTCCCGGCTTCGATCCCCAGTCTCGATCCATCCCCGTCTCTCTCTCTCTCTTTCTGCAGACTGAAAATAAGCGACTGAAGAGGTTTCCCGGACCGCAAGGGCAGAGTATCGAATTTTGATTTTATTTTTTTAATCTATTTTCTCGATTAATATATTATTCGTAAAGCTATACCTAAATTCCTATGCATTTACATGTCTAACCTCAGAACTTTCAATTTTACAAAAATAGTATTTTATTTATGTATGAAATGGTGAATTTCTTTGTTGAAAAGTATGATTAGTACTAATTTTCTATGTGGGAAAGAAAGAATTGAGGGTTGTTTTTGTAAAAATAAAATTGTTGATGTAAGATACATAAATATACAAGAATTGGTTGTTATGGGTGTAAATTCCTCTAAATTATTACATAGACAATAGCATCTTCAAAACAATAAATTTAAGATATATATTTAATAATTTATTATTCATCAATTACAAAAAAAAGGATGGTCATATTTTAATTATGATATTTCACCATGTAGGAAAAAAATTAAAAAAATAAATTTTTATAAATTCATGTATAACTTAGTAGAGACTTTAAAAAATGTATATATATGTGTGTGTTTGTGTGTGTGCGCGTGCGCCGCAAGCCGTGTCCTGTTAGTTGGTGGGGTTTTCTGTAAGTCCCCTTAGGTCACGGGTTCGATTCCCGTAGTGCGGATTCTCGAATATATAGGCACATGGCTTCAGGCCCCCATCATAGGATTGTAGCGCAAAAGAAAATCTATATTCGAACCTCTGCCAAATACCAATTTTTTTTTATATATAATGTGTTTGTGTGTATTTGTATTTGCGCGTGTTTAATTCAGATTTGTCCGATAAGGCATGTATAAAGATCGGAGCGGTAAAACTTTGAGAGAAAAGTAAAAAAAGATGGAGAGGGAGAAATAAATAAAAGAGCACACATAGACTTACGTCGTAAGAGCAAACTGGGATATTTCAGGGCTTCGAAACGAATGTTATATGTTGTAACTGGAGAGTTATAATAGAGAAGGGGACAGAGATCTCCTTAGAATAGACGGTCTAGAGAGAGAAGAGCTTAAGAGGCCAGAGCCTAGAGTGGTAAAAAGTCAAAGGTTAAAAGCCCCGAACACAAGCTATGAATCCCCTATTTATAAGAGAAAAAGGGTCAAATGTGAAAAATTATATGTAGGCCCCTGCTTTAATAGGGACGTTACATGACACTATTGTCTTTTGTTGTGCATTTTCATATATGTAATTGATTTTGCCACCTTATTGTATGGTTTTAATCTTATGTAAGGCAAATCCGCAGGTCGGTCGACTAAGCTGAAGTCACTATCTTACCTGGTGTCGGTCGGCCTTCGCTCTAGGAAGCCTGTCTACCTTAGCGTGTTTGGTCAGCTTGCTTGGTTATAGTCCCTTAGTGATCTTTGGGGGAGTTGTTGAGAGAGCCCCATGTTAATATTTAACGAAAAAGCCCGACTTCTTAGAGGTAAGGCTGACCGGCACCTGCATAACTCTTTACAAAAGACCGACCTAATGTACTACTGCACACATCTCAAAATCGGTAAGCATGCAAACACACCAAAAGTACACAAGGTGATGCCTGGTTAGGGCAACCAAATCAATAGAGAACTATATATAGGACATCGAAAAGTACTATCTAACATCCTAGTCAATATCCTAGCACACCATATAATGTAGTGTCCTAACATAGCATCTAAGTGAGTGCAAGGTTTTGTCAAAAAGGTTGTCTTATGTTTTGACGGGGTTGCCTCCTGCAGCCTCATCCTATATATCAAAGGATTCTAAGAGGAGCCACTAGATACAGGTTTTAAAAAAACTTAAAAGTGTTGACCATATAAATGGTCTAAGCTAAATATGCAAGTAATTTCAAAATAAGTTTTGAAAGCATGATGTATATGTCATTAAAATATAATTTTTTTTATACTTTAAAGTATGTCCTAAGGAATGAAAAGCCTAAGTGACACCCATTAGATCCCTTGGAACCTTAGCACAACATACGGGTGTTAATCAAGGTGCATTAGCTGGTATTCCCTACTGAGGCATCCTTGTGAGAAATACTAGCCAACGCATTGTGACCAGCAGAGGGTCACTCAGCTAACAAGCTAGTTTCACTTTCAAAACGATCAAGAATACACGTGCAGATGCAAAGTGATCCAGTGCGTCATGATCGCTTCATAGAGGTTGAATCGATCATGAGCAGTATCAGCCACAAGTATGCAGTGGCATATACTAGTGACAAATATGTCAATATTGCAAAGATGCACTTGCACAACAATATGCATAAGTGGTGTTGTGCTTGGTTGCCTATGGTGTATGACACAATTTGGGAAAATTACATCTTACCCTAATAGCAACCAAACACACATAAAAATGGCAGACACATAAAAGCAAGGAGACACATACCTCATGTAAGAAACTGTCGTTCGCCCAATTTTCGCCCAATTGGAATTTGTCAGTCTCTAAAATGGGAATCTCGTCTGCTGCTTTCAAAATTTGAGAATATATATATATATATATATATATATATATATATATATAATTTTAATTTTTGAAAAATACGAGACCGAATTGATCTCATATTTTTGATAATTTAAATAATCAAGCATAACACCACGAATAATATGTTATCTTGGAAGACAGTCATACTATTTAATAGTGGGCTCAATTATATAAACTATACAATTTATGACATTTATTTGGACTGTGAACCATTTAAGTGAACCGACAGGTTCCCCTACTTAATATTAAAGATTAGGCAGATTCATTTTACTTTGATTATTTAGTTTCCTATAAGGGAAAACCTTTATAGTTAATTACATCTTAAATGACCGAGGTCATTTAAGAAAACTCTCGATTTAGATTAGAGAAACTTGTCTTCATGAATTCAACGTTTAGGGTCTCAAGTTTGGACATGGAAAATCAAATAGGAAAGATTAAATAGGAAGAGTTATTTTCAGAATCCAAAGGAAGATATGTAGGGGATGTCATGGATCCGGAGATAAGCCTCGTTGACGTCCCAGACTATCCTAATGTTTGACTTCAATTTTGAAGAGAATATTATTTAAAGTTTCATCCTACTAATTTTATTATTTAGGGCTTACACTTTCATGATCCTGATCATGCAAATAGCCTAGAAATATAGGAAAGTTTTTGTCGTACCGAACGACAACCTCAGAACTCTAAATAGAGTTAGGACTTATGTTGCACAACATGGTCATGCAAAAGCCTAAAAATCAAGTGAGGATTTACGTCGTTCTACCGCAACCACCTTAAAATCCTATGGATTTTTATTTAAATTAAGAAGATATTTTCTGATGAAGAGCCTGATTGCTCTCTCGAAGATGCTATTTTGTATGTCCTCGTTGTGCTGCCCAATGAGTTAGCTCCAAGCTCCTCGTTACGGCGACTCCAAGCTTAATGTATGATGGTTTTGCAGTTTGTGTTAAAGTTTTGGTTTTTGTTGATGTTATTCTTCAAGTATATTGAGGGAACTTTAATTTAAGTTGAGCGAAACTAGTTAAGATCTCATGGTTTCATAATCCTGGTATCAATATTTTCTTTTGGGTTTACTTAGTCTAAATAAGTTGTTAGGCTCATTTAGACCGGAGAATCCTCGTTAGTAACCGTAAGTTACCCATCTGAGCAATCCTCGTAAACCAAAAAGGAGTGAATTATGTTCATTCAAGGGTTTAAAAATGTTTTATTATTTGTGAAAGCGTACTTTTTTTTTGCAAGTAAGACAGGTAAAGCATGCGGGGTAAAATAAAGTAACAGTAAAGCAAGGTAATGAAATCATAGTAAATAAACCGTAAATGCGTACCTAGGCCTCTGTTACCATTGCATGGTTAGTATCATACAACATAATATAATTGCAGGGAATTTAACTAACTTGTGGGAAAAGAAAGCAGGAAAATCTAGTATGAAGAATTAAAAAAAAGCTAATCGTTAGAAAACATGAGCAAACAAAACCAAAAATCGTAGTCACATATGAAAGATTGCGACTAAGTGTAAGAAGATAGTGAAGGTGGGGGCTTAGAGCTGGACTGTGTGCTTCCCAACCTTGGATAAGAGCTACGGATCTGATAATCTATGGAGGGCAGTTCCTAACCTCGATTCAAGTAATTAACTATGGACCTTTATAAGTTTTCATTTTTAATTTTCATGCTTGTATAATCTACTTCGGCAAGCAAAAGTAGATATGTCATAAGAAGTTGTTATTAAAGTATTTTGTAAGGTAGTATAGTCCACAGGTCAATTACTCTAATCAAGCTAGGACTACTGGCAATCTAAGAGTGTCGGGGGCAATAATCTTACTAAGAGTCGACAAATAGTATCATTGGTCATTATCATCTCCCCTCATTGAAAGTTCTTGAGATAGGAGATATTATTCCAAATCCCACTTTGTATCCCTCATTTAGCACACATAAACAATGTCATCACCGCCCTTGCCACCTAGACCTCAGACTTACACTATTTATATGTGGCACAAAACAAATATTCTTATTTTCTCACAAGTATTTGAATACCTTATCCAAGACTCAAACCCTTGAGCATTGGATCATAAATGTAGGATAAGTAATTTAGGGTATTTTTATTGATTTGTGTGAATTAACGGGTCTCGTATCCTGGTGGTTCCCTCTGTATTTGTTTGAGGATGATTTTCTTTATCAAAGCACAGTCGGTTCGAATGTTCTTCAAAATATTAAAAAGATTGCAAAAGTGTTCGGGGCATAACCTTAAAAAACTTTTAAAACATTATGAATCATTTCAAGTTCATTTGATCTTACTTTGCCATTAAATTAATCACCCCTTAGTTAGATTATAATTTAGTGATGATATTTTGACCTATGCTAAATGAACACTAATGTTTTAACTATCCCATGGGCGGATTAACAAGACATTCACTTGATTTTCTATTTATGAATTATGAGGTAACGCCCTTAAAGGCAAGTCGAAAAGGAGTCTATGTATTTTCAATTAGAGTCGGGCTTGTAGTGCTTTAAGGGTATTCATAGTTGGTTATGTTTCATTTTCTAAATCTCACCAAACAACTTTAGATTAAGCCTAGTTCTCTACCAAGCCCTTAACATTCTTATGGATGAATTCATAATTTTTGAAAGTGTTGGATTAAATGGATTTAATTCTTATTAAAATATTGCACTTATCATGTAATCACTATTTGGGGCTTAACATTAATGAGATATTATCTTCCTAACTCAAGCCCTTTACATTAGGATCATCCAATTAGATTAACTTCCAAATCACAATAATTTAGGGAATTAAAAATTTACCCTTTTTATAGAAAAGTGATGAGTTGGTTACTACCCTTTAAACCCTTATGTTTCAGTTATCTAAAAGGATTAATTAAAATCAACACTACCCATTTACCCTTTGGCTTAGCCTAAATTTTAATTAGAGTTCCAAATTCCATAATGACCATTTTGCCCCTAAGGCTTTCCACTTCATAATTCTTTAAATTTAACTCAAATGACTTTGAAACTTTATTGTTACCCCACTCATGGGTCAATTAAAACATTAGAGGATAAATTACATTTTTTTGATCGTTATTTAATTTTTAATAATTATCTTAATTCAAAATTAGGGGTTTTTCAATGTTAATTAATTATTTAGCTGGCTAAAACAAATCTTATGTTCTTAAGAAAATTATTAGAGATTCATCTAGGTCAGAGGCATCTAGGAATAATTTTTATGGATTTTTTAATCATATTTCAATTTTTATAATTCTTAATTGGTTTTAATGGGTAATTAAATAGAAAATACATTTTTATTTCAAAAAAATCATTTTTTATATTTTTTCATAAATCTCTGACCTCAAAGAAGTCAGAGAAATATACTTTCTATTTTTGTGATTATTATTTTATTTTTTAAAATTATTTTATTCAAGAATAAGAAAAAATGCATTTAAATACTAAAAACACATTTTACACCTGCAAATATTTATGAACAACATTTTAAGATTGTTTTCTATGATTATGGGATTTTTTATGATATTTTGAATATATTTACATTTTTATGATTTTTAATTATTTTTAATTATTTTTAAATTGAAAAATAGCTAAAAAATGAACGTTTTATTTTAACTACAATTTTATTTTTCGTATGCTCATATGGTCTCAAGAAACACTCAAAATTACTTTTCATAATTTTCTAATTTTATTTTAATTTATATAATATTTCAAACCAAAAATCACTATTTACTTAGAAAATTCATTTTTGCATTAAAAGTAATTTTTATGGCCAACAAATTTTTACAGAGACTTTCTGAGATGGTTATCTTCAATTTGGCCAATTTTAGTAATTTTTGAATTATTTTGCATTGTTCTAATTTTTAAAAAATTTTAATGACTTTTAAATAAAAAATACATTTTTTTATTTTTTAAATCTGATTTTTATTTTTCCTAAGGTTCCCTAACCACACTAAACATGTCTAAACTAATTTTAGAATTTTCTAATTTGTATTTTAATTTTTATAAATTTTCAATTAAAATAATAATGGTTAATTTTGGAAAATTAAGTCTTTCAACCTTCGAGGCATTCTCTGACTTTGAAAAAATCAAAGAACACTCTGATGCATATGAAGATCGAGCCCTCCAAATTTCACATTATGGGGATGAATATTTAATTAATTATAATTTACACAAGTTTTTATGTATTTATATAATTAAAAATTAAATATCAGAAAAATATTTTGGATTTTTATTCTGCATTATTCTTCTTTGTTCACTGAGCAAAGGGTTTTTTTTTTATTTTAATCATTTTTCTACTCCAAGATATGTATTTTTAAAGTTTCTGAATTAATTTAAATAAAATACCCTAATTTTCTACTTGTCCACGCGACATCCACGTCAACCTTGACGTCTCTGAAGCGCTGCTCGACATCCTGCAGTTGCCTACACTTTACATCTCAGCTTGCCATGTGACCCACGTTCTCCATTCCATCTCCTCGGCACACGCGATCTGGATTGTTCACTCGATACATGCCAAAATGGGCGGCATTAACCCGAGAACTGTCTGTTTTCTAAGCCTAATGTCTCACTCGATACTCAACCAAATCACACGGGGTTTGTTCCTACACCTTCATCTAGGCTGGACAATCCTATCTAAATGGTTAAAATACATATGAAATACAAGTTTTCTTCACAATGGTCAAAACTGAGGAAAAAATTATGGATTTTAATCCATACCTCCGAGAGATGGGTCTCAATCGAATGGATGCATAAGCTTCATTGGAACCCCAAAAATGTCCTTAAAGTGTTGGCTTGATATGGTGCACAACATAGGTATGACTTCGACCAAGGGGTGGCTCGAGCTTGGTGAAAGTCTAAGCTAGAAGGCTGGGGAAGGCTGGATTTTGATGGGGGAATTCTTCATAGGCTCTGGGAAGCTTGTGGGTAGATCAATTTGAAGCTTAGTGGAGTTTGAAGATATGGCCGAAAAATGTCTTTGTTTCAGGTGGTGAAATTGAGCTCAAGCAGTGAAAATAGGTGGCTAAAATAGTGGGATTGAACTTAGGAAGGTTGTAAGAAGCTCTGGAAATAAATCGATAGAGTTTCCCTAAGGACTCGACACCTCTCTCATTTTGGCCGTGGAGGGTGGCCATTTATAATTGAGGCCAAGGGGAAGGACTCGGGCTGAAATTGGCTGGTGCACATAAGCTTGGGTAGAGGGTTGATCCCCGAATATTTACCCTTACATTTTAGATGTGAAATTATACTTTAATTATTTATAATATGAGATACTACGCAAGTATATGTATCGTTTATCGAGTAATATAAGACTTTTTTATTAAGCCCCAACATATCTAACACACAGGGAAATGTCTAAAATTTCAAAGAAATAAGAAAAATAAATCTTTACTTTTTAAAATAATTTTGTAAAGTATGTTTTAAGATATAAAGTTTTTCAAATTTATTTTTGATATTTTATGAATAAAAAGTAAAGCAAACAACTAAAGTTAACACAACTATAAAATAGTATGAAAGCAAATGAGAATAAAATATTTTTTTCCTCTTTCAATGAATCAGTAAAAAATATGGAATTTCGTTGCGGAAATATCTAAGTGTGTTGTGCCAAATAGAAGCAATTATATTCTTTACCTTTACTTGATTCTATAAAAAACATTGGTTAATTTGAAGTTTTGAAATCATGTAGATGGGTTAGGCAGAGAAGATACTAGCTCTCACTCTAGAGTTCCCTCTATTCCCTCCACCTGGGAGCTAACAAAATTTAAAACATCAAACCAAATTGGGGGGCTTTAGTCTGTCACTCTAAAGTCCTCTAATTTTACTCCTCATTAAAAACATATCTTCCTATTTATTTGCACCCAACCATATGGACTACAATTCTCACCCATACAATTGCATGTGATTCTTTCCAATTCTTGATTGAGACAATACACATTGGTTTTTACATGTTCTCACAACAAATTTTAACATCTTAATTGGCCAAATCAAGAGGTAAATGAAGTGCAAAGTAGTGAATCATCACAACTTTTTCCAACATTGAAATCCTATACTTCACACAACTTCCTTCCATAATTTAATTTCTTCATAATTTAAAAGGAAAAAGATAAAGAAGACTACTCAGAATTCATGGAGAAAACACAATCACAACTTGATTTGAAAGTAGAAATCATAGTGAAAACACAACAAGTCTTACTTTAAAACTAAATGTAAAATAAGATAGACACTTATATGAAAATCTTCTCCACAAAACTCTTGAAGTTCCTTTGAAACTTTGCTTTCCCTTTACAATATACAATAGAGGTTGGCGCCCAACTCCGTTGACTCCAAATCTCTATTCTACTCTTAATAAAAACTGGATATAATTGATAATAAAAGTGGTGAAGTGGAAATGTGTGCTCTCAATAACTCTCTAACATAAACTTTACTCTTAACACTAACACACCCTCCAACAACAACCATTTTTCTGATCTTCAAGTTTTCTTTTTAAAATTTTTCTAAAGGTGTCTTGGTGTCTCTTCAAATCATGTCCAGATTCAATGTATCCACCAAAAAATGCATCTCTTCATTCAAATCTATCTGCCCAAAATAAGTTAAGGATGTTACCATCAAAAGTTTCTTCAAACACCCCTTGAAAAAGGCACCAAATTTGATTTAATTCGTATTTTTTAACTGTCGTGCCTATGCGCCAAGGGTCGGCCCTTAGCTCCACAGGTCAAATTTTTCATTCTTCAATATTTTGCTTCAAATTTGATACTCTTTTTCTCATTTCATCATAGTCAATCATTTTAATCATACCTATAAGAAAAACACAAATATACCTTACATTAAAGTACAATATCATAAAAAATAGGTATAAAAATGTATTTAAAAACACTATATATTTTAGTTGTATCAAAATCCCCCAAACTAATTTTCCTTGTCCTCAAGTGACACTTAATCACATAGAAAATCTTAATATGCAAATTATGTAAATGATTTTCTTTAGGAAGGTTTCAACATTTTGTTCTAGAAATGAAATAGTCTATTTTAAAAAAAAAAATTTAGTAAATGAGACCAACTTAAAGTTTAGAAGGTTATTAAGTAAAGGATAATGAAAAATATCAGTTCCTATCTAATTCAGAAATACTAGTAGATTTTTCAAAATATAGGATTCAAACATTTCATCTTCCTCACTTAAAAAATTTTCATTTGAAAATAATTTTACTTACTGCATTATAACCTTAAGCTTTAGCTTTCTAAAAACTTATATTTTAAACTTTAGGTATGGAACCAATTTTGGATTAGGCCCTTAAATCCTCAAGCTTCTCCTTCCTTTTTGCATATTATCTTTTTTTCTCTCTTTTTCTTTTTCTTTTTTTTCTTTTTTTTATAAGGCAAGGATTACTGTATCTGGATAGGCCTTTAATGATTTTGAATTCTACCCTTTCATTTACAACAAAGGTCCGATATATATCCATCACTTAAAAATCATAATAATAGTTTTGAAAATTATTTCTCAATAAAAGAAATTTAAGCTTTGAAAAATAAAACTCAAATCTTCTATTTATCCAAAAATACAACACTTCTTACTAAAGATAGTTTAACTATATTTAACATGTATTTACTAAGAAAATTTTAACTTTAAAATTTTCATCATTACTATAAATTTTAACTAAATTCTCTTACTCATTTCTATATTCAAAATTTTGCTTCTCTAATATAACTTCATATAAATAATTATTTTCAATAAAAAATCAAATTTTATTTAAGTATTCTTGATAACAAATAAAATTTTAGTTTTTGAAAATTTGTTTTTAAATTCCCCCCAAACTTTAATTTTTAATTAGGATAAAACATTTAAGCATAAAAATGATACATGGGTAAGAATTAAAAAAACTAGAATAACATGCTTGCAGGAATCTTAATATTCTAAATATGCAAGTATAATAATTTAAAAAAAACAAGGAGTAAAAAAAATCAAATTCACTTTTTTCATAAAATAGAAATTTCAAATTTTCAAAGGACTTCTAGAATAGTGGAGGTTTTCAAAGCAAATACACACCAACTTAACATAACACAAATCACAACATACTAGAAATTAAATGGTAGCAAATTTTGAAAAGTTTAACAAGCTATATAAATAGTGGTTTCTAATAGTGTTCTAATTTTTTCTAATATTTATAAGAATTAAATTAGACACTACTAAAAACTCAAACACTAGAAACATATAAAAACATTTACTATCACAAACACATCACATATTACAACATAAAACATCGATCCAAGACACAAACATCTGAATGTGCATAATAGAAATAGTCCAACTATAATCTACATAACATCTGAGTTCATATCAAAACACAACAACAAATAAAAATCCATACATCATACAACACAAAAACAAACATAACAAACTCAACAACACATAAAAAAATAAAATCCTACTCATCATCCTCATCATCATCATCTCTCTCACTCCAATCTCTGGATGACACATAAGGTATAAAATAAGGATGAGGAGGCAACTCAGCACTATGATCTCCTCTAATCGCTTCATCTATGTACTGATGATAGTTCTCCTCATAATCATCATGTTTCTGAATATACCTCTCAATATTCTCTACTTTTCCATCCATATCTCCAATATGCTCTCTGGTAAGACTCACATTCTTCAAAATCTTCTGTAATAATCCAATTTGTGAATCTCTGAAGGATGATGCATGTGCAGTAGAAGCACGAGAAGTAGAAGCAGCAGAAGCAGAAGCACTGGAAGCTCTAACAGATCCTTCTTTCCAGCCAAATACTAAATGTATAGTGTAAGTGTTCACATTTACACTAGTAATAGGTCGAAGTGGCTGAAGAACCTCTTCCCATGTTTCAGACTTAAAACCAAACTGCTCACAAATCGAGTGAATCAGTGAAGGAAATCCCATACCTGTTGTAATAGCAGCTTACAGCACAGTTCAAAATATAATTAAAAATAATAGCTCCAATATCTAAAGGCTTTCCCTGCTGAATACAATGGTTTAGAACAGCTCTCTCCCTTATAACTTCACTGACATGACTTGAAGGTAGAAATTTAGATGAGATGAAGTAATGTCATGCCTTTGAAGTGGCATTCAACTTAGAGGCTTAAAAATTCACTCTTCTTTCATTTGTAATCTTCCACAAACCTCTTCCATCAGTGAGAAATGCCATAATCTCATCTAAATCTCCCTCAGAAGGATGATAATTGGCATAAAAATAAAACATTACAGGTGGTAATCGGTAAAAAGTATTAATTACCGTAGAGAAAAATTAACTTGTTGCCCCTAACCATCACCAAATTTTCCTCAACTATTGGAAAGTTAGCATAGAACTCTCTCACCACAAAAACAACTGCAACAGCGGAGAAGCAACATTATCTTTCCCAATTCCTTCTAGCAATCATCTCCTCAATATCTCTTTCTGGCTTGCTAAAAACTCGTTCTGGAATCAATTTTTGTGATGCGAGTGCATCGACGTAACGACTCTCTGCTCGAGAACTGACAAATTTGTCGGAATCAAATTTTGCTTTTTCTTTCAAGCATTTTGACTTTGGAGCCATCTCTAAAAATTCACAAAAAAATCACCATAAATTCCAAATTTAAACTAAACTTCCAAAAGCAAATTCCACTAAATCCAAGCAATTTCTCATGCTTTTCCTCAAATTTTTACCATGAATAGTGATTTTCAGATTTTTCAATAATGTACTCAAAATACATGGTGAAAATAAAAAATTTTTACTTAGGAGTAGTGATCATACCTTAAGGAACTTAAATCCAACAAATTTCGAAGAAATCGGCTCTAAAATGATCTAAATTAGTGACGCCCTAGGCTCCTATTTCGCGAAATCGAGAGGTTGAAGGCGATGGGGATGTTAAAAATGGCAAATTTAGGGTTTTAACTGCAGAAAATTGATTTTCGCAAACCGGCGCCTATGCGCGAGGCATACAACGCTTAACCGCAAAATTTGGCGCTTAGCTGCCAGTGCCCAAATTCTGGCAAATAAGTTAATTCCATCAAAAATCCGAGTTAATCACCTTTAATCACTTCAAATAATTATTTCTCCCCATAAACTCTTCTAATACTCCAAAAGTACACTTTAATCTCCAATGATTCCACACAGATCTTACACAAACAAAAACTTATATTACTTAAATATCAAAACACACTTAATACAAACTACAAATTTATATCCAAACACTTTGGATGAAATTCCCCAATACATAAGTTCAAACACATGTAATTAAACACAAATTTACATCATTGAGATGTAACAAACACATTTAAAGTGCAACAAACACAAAAATTTAAAAATAGCCACACACTTAAAACACTAAACACACATAAGCAAACCACAAGACCATACATAATTTAATTCAATCTCCATAAAGTGGATTATATCCAGAACCACCATTAGTTCCATTTAAACCATCTTGAACATAAATATGATAAAACGGGCGATGATTAAAATCTCTTACATCTTCTTCTTCTATCCATTTGTTCATCACTCTATCCATTTCTTCCACATGACTTGTATGACTGAATTGTATTTTGAGTTGTCATCCAATGTGCGCTAAATGTGCATTAATTTCATTTACCTTTGCATCAATAGACTCCACATCGGCATCGATCTTTGTAATCCTTTTTGTTATTCCTTGAATATTCATAGCCAGAAATCCATTATATAACTCTTGCGCACTATCACAAATAAACTTCTTCTTGTTGGCATCATGTTTCTTCTTAACTTCACTCTCCCAAGAAGAAATTTTTGCACTCAAAATACTTTCTTTAAGACTCAGAAATGAAAATAAGAACCGGGGCAAGTATCTCATAAATTCAGGGCCTTTTTATAGACTTAGGAAGGCCCAAAACCAACCCTATACGTGTTAAAGCTCCTTAATAACAAAACTACTCACCCACGATTTAGGCTTCTAGAACCTTATTTTTCACGTTTTTTATAACTGTGGTGCCTATGCGCCAACTAGCCGTGCATAGCCGCCTGTGTACATTTTTTACACAGTTCTGCCAAATGTCAAAGTCTTCATTTTGACTCCTCTAAGTAATCAAATAAGGTCAAATAAACACCACTATAACATAAAAAACTCTAAAATACTGCCACGTTTCTCAAATCAAATCAAATAAAAGCACACAAAGCAAACATAAAGTAAAGCACACCGATAAATATGAGTTGCCTCACACAAAGCGCTTAGTTTAACGTCATCAGCCTGACATACCCAAAGATTATTCTGAGTGACCCAACATCAGATTCTCATCAGGTTTAGACTGATCGACTGAAAAGTAAGGTTTAAGTCTATGACCGTTCACTTTAAATATTTTTCCAGTTTTAGGATCTTTAATATCCACAGCTCCATATGAATAAACTTTCATCACAATAAATGGGCCGATCCACCTGAACTTAAGTTTTCTAGCAAAAATTCTTAATCTTGCATTATATAGTAAAACTTTTTGTCTTGGCTCAAAATTTTTAGTAAGAATTTTCTGATCATGCCACAACTTTATCTTTTCTTTATAAATCTTAGCATTTTCATCAGATTTATTTCTTATCTCTTCATGCTCATGTAATTGCAACAATCTCTTTTCTCCAGTATCTTTCAAATTAAAATTAAACTCTTTAATAATCCAATATGCTTTATGCTCAAGTTCAACTGGTAAATGACAAGCTTTTCTAAAAATTAGCCTATATGGGGACATTCCTATAGGAGTTCTGTAGGAGTCCTATAAGCCCACAAAGCATAATCTAATTTGATTGACCAATCCTTTTTATTTAGATTAACAATTTTTTCCAATATTCTTTTATTTTCACGATTGGATAATTCAATCAAACCACTTGTCTGTGGATGATAAGCAATATCAATACGATGGTTAATATGATATTTCTTTACTAACTTATCCATAATCACATTTCTAAAATGACTTCCCCTATCAGTTATGATTACACTTGGTATTCCAAATTTCCAAAATATATTCTTATTTAAAAACTTTGCAACACTTTGAGCATCACATCGAGGTAAAGCAATGACTTTTATCCATTTAGATACATAGTCTACCGCTATCAAAATGTATGTATTTCCGAAAGATGGTATAAATGGTTCCATGAAATCTAATCTCCAAACGTCAAATATTTTAACTTCCAACATATAATTGAGGGGCATCTAAATATTGCCTACATGTTGAAATTGATCACAATTTTTAATATAAATATTAACATCCTTAAAAATTGTAGGTGAATAAAATCCAGATTGTAAGATTTTATATGCAGTTTTATCAACTCCAAAATATCCCCAATATTCAAAATTATGACATTTCTGAATAACTTCATAAGTTTCTTCTAAAGGCACACATCTTCGAATAATCAAATCATTTCCTTGTTTATATAAAAAGGGGTACTCCCAAAAATAAGTCTTAGCTTCAGATAGAAATTTCATCTTCTCCTGATATGTCAAACCATAGGGTAAAATATCACTGACAATAAAGTTTACAATGTCGACATACCACGTAACACACCACTCATTAACAGCGAACAATTTTTCATCAAGAAAATGTTCATTAATTTCTTCAGCATCACAGAGAGATTTTTCAGTTTCAAGCCTAGACAGATGATCAGCAATTTGATTATCAACACCCTTTCTATCTAATATCTCGAAATCAAATTCTTGCATAAGAAGAATCCATCTAATCAATCTTGGTTTTGCATCCTTCTTTTTCATTAAATACTTAATTGCAGAATGATCGATATGCACCACACATTTAGTTCCAATTAAATATGATCTGAATTTATCAAAGGCAAATACTATAGCTAATAACTCTTTCTCAGTAGTGGTATAATTAATTTGAGCTTCATTAAGAGTTTTACTAGCATAGTAAATCAATTGAAAATCTTATCATATTTCTGACCCAAAACATCTTTAATAGCATAATCACTAGCATCACACATTAATTCAGAAGATTTTTTCCAGTTAAGTAAAACTATAACATGTGCAGTGATTAATTTTTATTTTAAAGTTTCAAAAGCTTTTAGGCAATCATCATCAAAATTAAAAATCACATCTTTTTCCAGTAAACGACATAAAAGCTTTGAAATTTTTGAAAAATCTTTAATATAACTCCTGTAAAATCCAGCATGTCCCAGAAAACTTCTAATTCCCCTACATTAGTTGGGCAAGGTAAATTAGAGATCACTTCAATTTTTGCAGGATCTACTTCCATACCATTTTCTGATATACGATGTCCCAAAATTATTCCTCCTGCTACTATAAATTGACATTTTTCCTAGTTAAGGACCAAATTAGTTTCTTCACAGCGTTTCAGAACTTTAGATAGATGTTCTAAACATGATTTAAATGAAATTTCAAACACTGAAAAGTCATCCATAAAAACTTTAATTATTTTTTCTATTAAATCACAGAAAATTACCATCATACATCTCTGAAATGTAGTAGGGGCATTACATAAACCAAAGGGCATTCTTCTAAAAACAAATGTACCATAAGGACGGGTAAACGTTGTTTTATTTTGATCCTCAGGAGCAATTTGAATTTGGTGGTAACTAGTATATCCATCCATAAAATAAAAGTATTTATGCCCAGCCAGTCTATCCAACATCTGATCTAGGAAAGGAAGTAGAAAATGGTCTTTCCTGTTGGCAAGGTTTAATTTTCTATAATCAATGCATAATCACCACCCTGTAACTTCTCTTACTGGTATTATTTAATTCTTTTCATTCACAGTCACAATAACTCCTCCTTTCTTAGGTACACAGTAAATAGGACTAACCCATGCACTATTTGAAATAGGGTAGATATTTCCAGCATCCAACTACTTTAATATTTCTTTCTTTACAACTTCTTTTATGATAGGATTTAATATCTTTTGAGGATCAGCCTGAGGTTTGCAGTTATCCTCCATAAGGATTCTATCCATACAAATTGAAGGACTGATTCCTTTAATATCAGCTATTGTCCATCCAAAGACTTTCTTATATTTCTTTAAAATTTCAAGCAAACTCACTTCTTCTTTTTCAGTTAATTGATAAGAAATTATAACTGACAAAGTAGAGGAATCACCTAAAAAGGAATACTTTAAATGATTAGGAATCATCTTTAAATCAAGTTTAGGAGATTTTTCAATTGATGAACCAAATGATTCATCTTTTTCAGTCATGTCCAACATTTCAAATTTTTCATGAACATAATTTAAATCTTCCTCATGAAAATCTTTAGAATCTTGTAATTCCTCTCTTGCTTGTGTTTCAATTCTTTACTTTCAGATTTCTTTTCATAAGTTCACTTGAAATGGAATTCACTCAAATATTTGATAACATCCATCCTATAACATTCATCATCTTTACCTCTTGCAAGATATTTCATTGACTTTGAAATATTGAATGTAACAGTTTGATCATTAATTTGCATCGTCAATTCCCATTTTTACACATCTATTATCGCTCTGCATGTGGCTAGGAATGGTCTCCCTAAAATTATGGGTATCTCTTTATCTTGCTCCATATCCAACACAATGAAATCAACAGGAAAGATAAATTGATCCACTTTCACCAAAATATCTTCTATAACTCCTTTAGGATATGTGATCAAACGATTAACTAATTGTAGAGTTACAGTAGTAGGGGTTATTTCTCCTAATCCCAGTCTTTTGAATATTGATAACGACATAAGGTTAATGCTTGCATTTAAATCACATAAAGCTTTTCCAAAAAATTTGTCTCCGATTGCACATGGAATTGTGAAACTTCTAGGATCTTTAAGCTTTTCAAGAAGCTTTTTCTGAATTATAGCGCTACACTCTTCACAAAGTGCAACAGTCTCATTATCTTCAAACTTCCTCATAAACTTCACATAGCTTGGCATTTGTTCTAAGACTTCAGCAAATGGAATATTGATTGTAAGCTTCTTAAATATCTCCAAGAATTTTAAAAATTGCTTATCCAATTTTTGTTGTCGAAGTCTTTGAGGAAATAGAGGTGGTGGCTTTTCTAAATCAACCTTAGGTGGAGAAATATGTCCTTCCAAACTTTTCGGAGCGTCCTCTTTTGGTTTTTCATTCTCTTCTTTCTCTACTTCAGTCTCTTTTTGAACTCTAGCTTTCAACTCTCTTCCACTTCTCAACTGAATAGCTTGTACTTGCTTTTTGGTCTTGTCTATTGGATTTACTTCAGTATTACTAGGAAGCGTTCCTTTGGATCTATTACTTAATGAATTATCAATTTGTCCCAATTGATTCTCAATACTTCTGATAGTAGCTCTTTGACTTTGTAATTGATTTCCTATTTGTAACATCACTTCTTCAATAGACAACTTCTTCTCCTTAAATTGTGAAGTATTGTTAAAATATGGAGGAAAGGTTGGTCTATAATTATTATTCCCTTAGTTATTTCAGTTTCCCAATAGGTTTACTTGGTTGTTCCCCCATTGTTGATTACTACCACCCTGATTATTGTTATTTCAGTTAAAGTTTGGATGTTTTTTCTAACCTGGGTTATAATAATTGGAATATGGGTTATTAGGCTTACTTATGACATTCAAGTTTTCTGATGAAGTTTGAGAATCAACCATTTGGCGTAATGAATTTTCTTCAATCATGGAAGTTGGTTGAGAAAAACTCATCCCAAATTGGTTTATCTTCCTTGAAATTGCAGCAACTTGATTTGTTACCATCGCAAAAGCATCATTTTCATGAATGTTGACTACCTTTTTAGGATTTAACCTTCCAGAAGGTCATTGAAAATTATTAGTAGTCATTTCTTCAATTAAAGCACAAGCATCAACAAACTGTTTAGATATTAATGAACCATCAGCTGCGACATCGATAATAAATCTAAGAGATCCAACTAATCCATTGAAAAAGGTCTGAATTATTAACCAATCTGGTATCGAATGATGTGGACACTTTCTTAGGAAATCTTTAAAATGTTCTCATGCTTCATTTATAGATTCCCCTTCAAACTGACAAAAAGATTTAGTATAATTTCTAAGCTTAGCAGTCTTTGATGGTGGAAAATATTTAGCAAGGAATTTTTGTGCTAAATCACCTCAAGTTCTGATAGACCCAGGTGCTAACGAATTTAACCAAATCTTAGCTTTATACCTCAGTGAAAAAGGAAAAAGTGTAAGTCTAATAGCATCGTCCGAAACACCATCATATTTAAAAATAGCGCACAATTCTAGAAAATTGCTAAGATGTAAATTAGGATCTTCAGTTGGTGCTACCCCAAACTGATTATTAAATATCATATGGATAATAATAATTTAAGTTTAAATGAATTGGCAACTACAACAGGGTGTTGAATACTACCATGAAGCTTATCCACTGTATGGTTAGCATAATCTCTTAAAGGTCTAAATTCTTGATAGATTTTAATATTTTGATGATCTTATTTGCCATTTCTTGAATATTTTTATCTTTTTTCTGTATTTTTAATTTTTTTTACTTTTCTGATAGTTCTCTCTAATTCAGAATCGTAAGACACAAGTCCCTCAGAACTTGAACTACGCATATAAAAATAAAATAAGATAAAATAAAACACACTAACAAAAGCTAGGAAAAGTAAAAACTTAATTTTTCTTAATTTTCTATAAAAGATATTTTAATTAATTTTCCAGGCAACGGTGCCAAAAACTTGATCCCCAAATATTTTCCCTTACATTTTAGATGAAATTATACTTTAATTATTTATAATATGTGATACTACGCAGTATACGTATCGTTTATCATGTAATATAAGACTTTTTAATTAAGCCTCGAGATATCAAACCCACAGGAAATTGTGTAAATTTTTAAAGAAATAAGAAAAATAACTTTTTACTTTTTAAAATGATTTTGTAAAGTATGTTTTAAGATATAAAGTTTTTCAAATTTATTTTTGATATTTTCTGAATAAAAAGTAAAGCAAACAACTAAAGTTAACACGACTATAAAATAGTATGAAAGCAAATGAGAATAAAATATCTTTTCCCTCTTTCAATGAATCAGTAATAATTATGGAATTTTGTTTCGGAAGTATTTAAGTGTGTTGTGCCAAATAGAAGCAATTATATTCTTTACCCTTATCTGGTTCTATAAAGAACATTGATTAATTTGAAGTTTTGAAATCACGTAGATAGGTTAGGCAGGGAAGATACTACCTCTCACTCTAGAGTTCCCTCTATTCCCTCCACCTGGGGCTAACAAAATTTAAAATATAAAACCAAATTAAGGGGCTTTAGCCTGTCACTCTAAAGTCCTCTAATTTTACTCCCCATTAAAAACATATCTTCCTATTTATTTGCACCCAACCATATGAACTACAATTCTCACCCATACAATTTCTTGTGATTCTTTCCAATTGTTGATTGAGACAATACCACATTGGTTTTTACATGTTCTCATAACAAATTTTAACTTTTCAATTGGTCAAATTAAGAGGTAAATGAAGTAAGGTAGTAAATCATTACATTTCTTCCAACATTGAAATCTTATACTTCACACAACTTCCTTCCATAATTTAATTACTTCATCATTTAAAAGAAAAAAGATAAAGAAAACTACTCAGAATTCATGGAAAAAACACAATCACATCTTGATTTAAAAGTAGAAATCATAGTGAAAATACAACAAATCTTACTTTAAAACTAAAGTAAAACAAGATAAACACTTATCTGAAAATCCTCTCCACGAGACTCTTGAAGTTCCTTTAAAACTTTGCTTTCCCTTTACAAGATATAATAAAGGTTGGCGCCCAACTCCATTGACTCTGAATCTCTATTATACTCTTAATAAAAACTGGATACAATTGATCATAAAAGTGGTGAAGTGGAAATGTGTGCTCTCAATAACTCTCTACATAAATTGTACTCTTAACACTAATCACACTCTCCAACAACAACCATTTTTCTGATCTTCAAGTCTTCTTTTTAAAATATTCCAAAATATGCCTTGGTGTCTCTTCAAATAATGCTCATATTCAATGTATCCACCAAAGAATGCTTCTCTTCATTCAATTCTGCCTGGCCAAAGTAAGTTAAGGATGTTACCATCAAAAGTTGCTTCAAACACCCCTTGAAGAAGTCATGGGAAGGTTTAATTGTGATTAGCCTGGGGGTTTAGTCATGTGATGGCATGCATGGTCACTTTACCAATTTTAGGAAGAGGTTCAATGATTTGGGTGACCCTTGGTTCATGGCACCAAATGAGGCTCATTTGGTGATTTGATTGGCATCTTCATATCTTAAACATGGTTGTGGTGATTAAGAATTAGGATAATTCAAAGTGTTTGATTAAATTTTAGGTTTAAGCTCAAAATTGGGGTTTGGGCTTGAAATTAGATTTGAGTTAAGTTTGGACTTGGATTTAAACTAATTGAAGGCTCACATTGGTCTAGGAAAATGTCATGACAAGTTTAGGAAACAAATTTTGTGGAATTAGAGTGATTACATTGCTCAATTTGATAGAATTTGGAATTGTGGTCAATTTGTGGTATTTGACTTGGGCTTGAAAATTGGGCTTGAAATTAGGTTCAATTAGGCTTACGTTTGGTTCACATTGGGTTTGAAAATGATGAAATTCAATTTAGTTTTGAAATTTGAGGAGTTTGAAATGGATTTGCTGGAAATTTGGAGTGATTTTGGGACTTTAGGCATTTAGGAACAATTTGGGAATTTTTGCCAATTTTGGTGCATTTGGGTGCAATTGAGTTCATTGAGTGGTTAGGATTATTTGGGTGAGGTTTGGAGTCAATTTGGAGATTTTGGAATTTTTTGGGACATTAGGGGTATTTTGATAATTTTTGGTGGTAGGGGTATTTTCGTGAAATTGGGGTATTCTAGACATTTTGAATGATTTGGAGTGGTTTCATATGGTTTGTGGAGAGAATTTTGGAAATTTAGAAATTTTGGAAAATTTAGGGTTTCGGGGCCATTTTGGTAATTTTGGAGAAGTTTGGGGGCAGGAGGCCAATGTTGGATGTTTAGGTGAAATTGGAGGTCACTGGACATGTTAATCATGAAATCACCCCTCTGGTGCCATAGCACTAATGGGAGAGCCCATTTTGGATCCTCCATATGTTGGTCCTAGCCATCTTAGCTAAAGGTTAAGGGCTTGTGAATCACCCACATGAGTATCCAAAAGAATGGGAAAATAAGTCAAGTGTGAATAATTCTAGGGTTTTAGAATTGTGTGTGATGGGTTGAAATGTGTGTGTCTGTGAGCCTGACTAAGAACAATCCACCCAGGGCTAAGCCTAAGGCCCGACAGTCTTATATGGACTTTTCTTGAGCTCTCTCATGTTAGTTTCATCTTACTAAGTGCTAGGGTTAAAAACATACACATGGAACTCCAAGAAGAGTAAAGAGTTATTTAGAATTTCTAATTGGGTAGGGTTCCATCACTAGTCCTCTAGGATATTCAATAAGAAAGTCATATGGCTAGACACTAAGGAAGAAATACTAGCCTCAACAAAAGTGAGATCAACAGGAACTTGCTCGTGCCAAAATGGCGTGTTATCATAAGGAAAGTGGGCAACACTGCTCATGTGTCGGATAGGTTCAAAGGCTGAGTAGCCTAACTCGAACTTAGTGAGAGTCGTGTACTCAAAAGACGATGCTTACGACAATCTGAAGTAGTGCGTAGGAGGTAAAAGAGTGTGTGAGGAGAAGTGACTCAAAAAGGGAGAGTATGTCAGGGAGACAGTGACTCTAGAGTGAGTGTGTCGGGGAGGCAGTGACTCGGGAGTGAATGTACTGTGGGGGCAGTGAGTCAGAAGGAAGACATATGAGTGTCGGGGTTGGGTGCACGAGGAGCAGTGACTTGAGAATACACATGAGTGTTGGAGTGAGTGTATGAGGAGCAATGACTCAGAAAAGTACCTACGACAGTTTGAGGTGGTCTCATAAGAGGTGAAGTGATGCAATTCTCATTAGGGGAGAATCACACCATGGGTAGGCTTAGTGTGCAAGCCGTCTCTGAGGAGGACACAAGAGTGTTGAAGGATGAGTATGCAAGAGGAGTGACTCAAGTGCAAACCACAAACATATGAAATGCAAACATACCATATGATATGCAAACAAATATGCAAAGGTGTACAAGAACAAATCTAAACATGAAGGATGCAATGCATGAAGACATATGAGATTGTCAAGAAATTGGCACGAAGTGTTGTGCCTAAGTATGGCATAGACCCACCACAAGCATATGAGGGAATATGCTCACAGGTGCACCAAGGGGTGCAGGAAAGAATGTGTTCATGCAAGCAATATGAAACATTAAGATGATGTCGATCGATACGATCTGAGTGGTGAAGGGCGATCGGTCGAGTTGATGAAAGCGATCGATCAGGCTGACATGGGTGATCGATTGACAAAGAAGGGTCGGTCTAACCGATCTGCCTAATCGTGGTCGATTGATCATGCTGACGAAAGTAGTCGATGAGTGTTTAATCAGTGAAGAAGGGTTGGTTGAATTGATCGAACCGATGGTGGTTAATCAGTCGGGTTGACGAAAAAAGTCGATTGAATCATTCAAGCCGGTGGCGGCCAATCAATCGAGTCGACAGGATGTTCATACGAACAGATTAGACCAGTGGTGGTAGATCGGTCAAACTGATGAAAAAGGTTATCCAGGCTATTGGGCTGTTGACCTCATTTTTGATGAGGTCTTCTCTTCTTCTCTTTAGTACTTAGGATCTAGCCTTAGGCTTTTCCTTTGACTATCTTAGAGGATTAGAATTGGGACCCACCTTTTAGAAATTCAAACCACTTCTTAACTCCCCGCAAACTCCACAAACTTGACTATAAACCCCTAATCACCTAGAGGGTTGAAATCAAATATGGAAGTTTAAAGAATGAGTTCCTATAGGACTCTTTGGCCTTAGGACTGCCCTGGGTGGCCTGGTCTGGTGAAAGGGGCGACTTACACACACCTACACACTACACTTTCACACACTTCCCAAAACTACACCCATACCCAACTTGACCTCCTGACTCATGTAGGTGATTCACATGGATGGTCCTTAACCCCTAAGCCCTCGGCAAGAGGGTTAGGAACAACATAGATGAATGCCTCAAATGAGTCCCTTCATAGCTCATGTGGACTTGATATGGCTTCATGGCTCAACCAAAATGACTTCTTTCCACTTACATCCACCCAATCTTCAATTTCCCAAATTTTCAATTTTGACCCCGGACCCTATACCCGCTTAACTCTACCCAAAACCTCGAAACTACCCAAATTTCTCAAAAATTTCCAAATTACCCAAAATTCTCCAAAATCATTCCCAAACATTTCCACATCACTCAAACTGATCATCCATACCCAAAAATACCAAAAATTCCAAAAATACCTCCCAATACCCTCCAAATACCCAAAATACCCCTCTTGACCCAAAAATCCAAAAATTCAGAAAATTCCCAGAAAATTCCAGAAAATCCCAAATATTCCCAATTTCATTTTGTCCAACTACACCATGGGCCAATTTTGTCAATTTACCCCACTTTTATCAAAACCCGCAATTTGACCCATTTTAACCCAAAGTAAACCCAATGTCAAGCCTAACCCACTCAATTGACCCAAATTCTGGTCCAATTCAATTCTAAACTTCAATTCAACTTCCCCAGCACCAATCTAGACCCAATCCAAGCCCAATTTGAGTGGCATCGGGATCCAATTTCACTTTTGCCTTAAAGCCCAATTTGGACCCATGACCCAAACTTAACCCAAACTCACCCAATTCAACTCCAATTAACCCCAAATCTTTTCTAAACCTTCCTTGACATCCCCATAAACAAAACACTAACATGATTTTCCCAAGATTTAGACCCAAACCCCACTCAAATTCAACCCAAAATTAAAAAGCCCAATTTGACCTACATAGGCCCACTTACCAATTAAACCCAAATTCAAACCAATTCAAGTCCAAATCACACCAAATTGACTCCAAACCACTCATGACACATCCCTAAACCAAACTCAACAATTTTTGGCCCAACCTCTTTACAAAATTTCTATCCATAAATTCATTTTCAAACCTAAAAGCCCACTTCCACGAAACCCTCCTAAAAGCCCATTTCCTTCAAAATTCAAAGGCCCAAAATTGGTCCCAAAGCCCATATGACATTTCCCCTCATCATACTTTCAATTAAACTCAATACCTAAGTCCTAAATTCATCATTGAATTGTTCCAAATTAAACCTCATGACAACTCTCACCAAAATGCCAAAAGTCACAAAACCCATTTTCATGAAATCGACTAAACTTTTCCCTAAGCCACATGGAGCCATGCATGAGCCATTCACAAGCCATAGGAAGCCATGAAAGTTTGGCATGTGACCATACCATTAATGGTAAAAGGAGGGGCTCCTTTCCTAACCTTTCATTAAGCCTTTTAACCTTATTCATGACACACACTAAACCATGTTTAGCCACCTCATCATGGATGGAGACCACACCATTCTCTCTTGGCTGACCCAACTGATCCTCTCAGCCCAAAATCAGGCCATGGGGAGGTGCACCCAACCCAAACCAATGGGTTGACCAAATTGAAGCCAAAATGACCTCTCCCCCATTCCATTTTAATTCAGCCACTTTACACATGGCAGTGGCCAATTGATTGCACAAACCTCTAACCCTGACCCACCTGGACCTGAGGGTGACCCATGCCTGCCGGCCGCCCGCCCGGGTCGCCGGAAAACACCATGGCCGAGACCTCGGGAGGAGCCAAACTTTGGAATTCCATCTTCGTCGAGCCGCCCCATGCCCAGTGGTCACCATGGTCGTTCTTCTCCTCACCAGAGCAGCTGATCCCAAGCCCTAACTCCCCCTGGGAGGCCCTCCACCCTCTCCTATTTAAGCCCCTCACCCTCTCGGCCATGGAGAGGTGCTGAACCAGACCTTACCAAAACTCTGCCAAAATTGTTCCAGACTCCTCCCCATACACAGAGCACTTCATCCCCAGTGAGATCCCCCGCCATTTCTTCTCTCGTGAGCTCGATTTCGAGTCGAAATTCCACCCAAAACCAGGACACTTCCCCACAGTGGACCAATCCCCAAATTGATTGGTTCTACACCTTCACCAGACCAAGGGAAGGTGTCCACTAGCAAAAGCCCCATCTCCAGGCCACCCAGTTGCTCCAGCCTCCAAGCTTTGTGATCGGGCTTGGTCGAAATCACATCTAGACGATTCACCGCACCGGGAGACTTCATCTGGAGCTTGCTGAGATCCAATCGAAGGTGCAACAACTCTCAGATCGAAGCCACACTTCTCTGAGCAAAGGTATGAATTAATTCTTCACCCCGAGCTTCTGGAGATTCTCCATTTCAAATGCCTTAATTTCAATGCATGATAACCGTATAGATGTGTTCGTCTCTTCAAGACGAATCCATAGAAACATAAGAACATAAAAATCCATCGAGTATCGAGTGAGATATTAAGGACTTAGTGTGGACGGCTCTCGGGCGAGGACACTCGGGGACGATGAACGGATGCCGTCCATTTAATACACGAGCGGATGGACGGCCGGGATTGCGTCGGACCGGAGGACGGAGCGACACGAGCGGGTCCGGGAGCGCTGACGCGGATGGCGGCGTCGAATGGGAGCGCGCCACGCGGCATTTCGGAGCTGCCGATGTTTCGCTGGCGCCGCGTGGATAAGTAGAAAATTAGGGGTATTTTCTATTTATTTAATTCCCTAAACTTCAAAAATTTATAACTCTGTGTAGAAAAATCATAAAAATAAAATAAAAATACCCTCTTGCTCAGTGAACAGAGAAGAATAATGTGGAAAAGAAATTAATTAATTTTGTCCAGTATTTTATTTTTAATTAATTACTTACTCCCTGCATTGTTTTAATTCTCCATGCATTCATACAATTCACCATGGCATGAGACTATAGGGCTTTTGAAGCCTCTGAATTTGGAAACATTCCCTGAATTTTCCAAAGTCAGAGGCCACCCCTATGAAGAGTTATTGATTTTTCAAATTCATGTCACTCGTTTTGAGTATTTTAATTCCAATAAATAGCATGTTATGTAATAAATTCTAGGAAAATTTGGTGATGTTCCTTATGACCGGAGAACCACTAGGAAAAATAGGATTTGAGTTAATTCACTCGGATTAACCCTAATTGGCTTAAACACCCAAAATAGGTCTCTAATTAATTAGAGTTAACCATAAATCAAATTGACTTGAAATCAATTCTCCACTGACCTTTAGGATCAGAGGAACCCACCATAAAAATTTGAGGTCAATTGGACTTGGTTAGCCCCACTAATTGGATTGATTAAGCCACTTAGTCATTTTAAACTTAAAAAATTCATAACTTTCAAAATACCTTTTAAAAATTTACCAAATTGGTTTTGGAGCCTCTCTGATATCAGGGGAATTTAAGAAAATTAAAATTTCAATTTTCTAAAAAAGTTGATTTTTAATATTATTTTAATATTTTTAATAATTAAAAAATAATAAAAATCACAAAAATAATAAAATTCACTAAAATGTCACATTTTGAATTTTAATCACTTAGGAACAAACCCCATATTTTTCCTAGGTCTATTTAGTGAGATATTAAATTTTAAAGCTCTAGGGTAATTTTAAAATTAAAAAAAATGTATTTTCTAGCATTTTCACCAAAATAATTATAATAAATCAAAGAAAAATCAGAAAATTGTAAAATTTGATTCTCTGATTTCCTTGATATTAGAGAGAATTTTAAAAATTATAAAACTTATTTTTCAACATTTATTTTATTTTTAAATTAATTAATACTCCAGAACTTAAAATAATTCTAATAAATAAAATATAATTCAAAAAATTACAAAATTTGGTCTAGGTGGTCCTCTAGTCATTAGGAATGTCCCCTAATTTTCTTAAAGACAGAAACTTTCCCTTGGTCATGTTATCAAATTTTCCTTGAAAATCTCTATTTTCTACTAAAAATAATTATATAAATAAATTAAATACAGAAAAATCACATTTTCTCCTCTCATGTCTTTATTGACATATGAGTGAAGTCACATAAAAATTTCAAGTTCATTTGAGTTCAATTTAGTGAGTTATGAAATTATTAGGCTTGAAGGGTAAAATGGTAATTAAATTTTAACCCTTAATTAAAACTTTAGGTTTAATAAAAAATTAACAAGTAAAATATTTGATCCTAACCTGATTTGGATGATTGAAATTTAAATAATTAAAAGGTAGAAACCCATTAAGCAATTTAAAATGATTAAACTTTAATTAAATAATTGATTAAATTTGGAAGAATAATAGAATTGGAATTATTAAAATAGGGATATTATTAGGAAGAGATTTATTCTTTAATTTAAAAATCCCTAAATTAATCATCTCATTAATATTCAACTCTTAATTAAAATGATAACTCAAATTTAAAATATTAAAAGACTTAATCATTAAACTAAAATTAAATCATTAAACTCTTTCAAAAATTTCAATTAAAATTAAATTAAATTAAGTTAAAAATTAAATTAAATTAAGTAAATTAAATTAAAATTAAATTAAATTAAATTAAGATTAAAAGTTGAATTAAATTAAATTAAATTAAATTAAATTAAATAAATAAATTAAATTAAATTAAATGAATTAAATAAATTAAATTAAATAAATAAAATTAAATTAAATTAAATTAAATAAAATTAAATAAATTAATTTAATTAAATTAAATTAAATTAAATTAAATAAAAAATTAAATCAAATCAAACTAAATTGAATTAAATAGAATTAAATTAAATTAAATTAAATTAAATTGAATTAAGTTGAATTAAATAACATCACCTAAGACATAAAGAACTCAAAAATAAATCTAAGATAACTTGAACACTATTCCAAACTTAAATCATTAATTTGAACTTAAATTTGAATCACAAATCATTAAATATCATTTTGCCCTTAGGAGCTTTAGTTATCATAACTCCTAAACAGTAATATAAAATGAAATGTTACTTCACTTATAGGATATTCAAATGTCCTAGTTCACTGAGCAAGTTAACAAAACTTGAAAACCTCGGACGATCGATTCATTTACACAATTAAATTCATTTGGACTTAAAACAATCCTAGAGATATTGAAAAGATGTTTAGGATTTTTCCTAAGCACTTCCTCAATATGATAGGATATTTACAAGAACAATTGAACTTAGTTATTCTTTGATGAAGAAAATTGTCTTCAAACCAAAAACACAAAGAACCTAGACGTCATAGGAAATGACTAGCTATAGGATTAGGAATTTGATAGAAAACCATAACCCTTCCCTTAGCTTTACCTAGGAACTTGCTTAAATATTCTAACTGTGTTTTAAGTGCAGCTTGGGATGACGGGAAGACCCTCCAGGTACGCTTTTATTTTATTGCGATTTACTTTACGGTAATTTATTTAATCGCATCGCACTTATTTTTCTTGCATGATAAAACAACTCGTTGCATGAAAACCTACACCTTTAGGACGTAAACCAAAACCGAAACCCCATAATTAAATTAAAAGACACTACAAGATAAAATTCACCTCCACAACATTTCAAAATATAAGACAACTCAAAATTTAATCACAAAACGAACACAAAACTACAATTACAACTAAATTAAAACGTCCCGTTGGATGATCGGGAATACCTCGGATGATGTAACCTACGTGTTGCTAAAGGGATTTCCCACGGTCTAAATGAAAGTGTGGAACTCATTCAGTTGAGTTTAGCAAATTCATCCGGACTAAGTGAATCCGATAAAAATAATGATGCCTGGAAGGATGGAACCATGGGATCTTAACCGGTGTTGTTATAATCAACTTTAAGATTTGTTTTAATTAAAACACAAAAAACACTTGAAAATTAAGACTTCTCTAAACCAAAACACTTTTCTCATCTCCTGATTTATGATTTCTAAAACTAAATTTCTGCAACAACAAGGAGCTCGAAGCATGGTGGGCAACACGGCCATCGTCGTCAGCAAAACTGAAATCTACATCAGCAAAACCATTCTTAGAATTAAATAACCAAGCCATAGGATTTCGAGGTAGTTTGCCTAGTGCAACATAAATCCTCAACTTTTCGTTAGGTATTTGCATGATCATGTCATGTAAATTAAGCCCTAACCGATCTTAGGATTCCGAGGTAGTCGTCTGATACGACATAAACCCTCACATCTTCAAGGCTATTTGTGTGATCGCATCATACAAATATAAGTCCTAATTAATTAAAATTGGCAAGATCAAAACATTAAATAAACATTAGGACTTTCCTAAATCCAAGCCAAACAATAGGATAGTCGGGAGATTACCGAAGTCCGCTTCGAATCCGTGATCTCTCCTACTTTTCTTCCTTTCGAATTCCCAAAATAAAAAATGTTCTAAATTTGATCCATTCCCTATTGAAATTTCCAAAATTCAATCCTTTGAAAACTTAAACTTTGAAATTCTTGAGAGCAGAACTACTGATCATTATCGAGAGTTTTCTTAAATGACTCCCGTCATTTAAGATGTAATTAACTATAGGGGCTTGCCCTTATAGGGAACTTTAAGAACCCAGGTAATATAAACCCCGCTTAATTCATTTATATTAAGCGAGGGAATTTGTCGGCTTATAAAATTGGTTCGCGAGACCAAACGGATGTCACAAACCTTTCTAGTTTATTTAATCGAGCCTCATTGTTGACCTCATTTTCGATGAGGTCTTCTCTTCTTCTCTTTAGTACTTAGGATCTAGCCTTAGGCTTTTCCTTCGACTATCTTAGAGGACTAGAATTGGGACCCACCTTTTAGAAATTCAAACCACTTCTTAACTCCCTGCAAACTCCACAAACTTGACTATAGACCCCTAATCACCTAGAGGGTCGAAATCAAATGTGGAAGTTTAAAGGATGAGTTCCTATAGGACTCTTTGGCCTTAGGATCGCTCCTGCGGCACTGGTGCAGTGAAAGGTCGACTCGCACACACACTACACTTTCACACACCTCCTAAAACCACACCTATACCTAACTCGACTTCCCGACTCATGTAGGTGATTCACATGGATGGTCCTTAACCCCTAAGCCCTCGGCAGCAGGGTTAGGAACAACATAGTGAGTGCCTCAAATGAGTCCCTTCATGGCTCATATGAGCTTGATGTGGCTTCATGGCTCAGCCGAAATGATTTCATTTCACTTACATCCACCCAATCTTCAATTTTCCAAATTTTCAATTTTTGACCCCCGGGACCCTACACCCACCAACCCTACCAAATGCCCTTGAAACTACCCAAATTTCTCAAAAATTTCCAAATTACCCAAAATTCCTCAAAACCATTCCTAAACACTTCCACATCACTCAAATTGACCATTCCTAGCCAAAAATACCAAAAATTCCAAGAATACCCTCCCAATACCCTCCAAATACCCAAAATACCCCTTTTGACCCAAAAATCCAAAAATTCAGAAAATTCCCAGAAAATTCCAGAAAATCCCAAATATTCCCAATTTCATTTTTTTCAACTACACCATGGGCCAATTTTGTCAATTTATCCCACTTTTGTCAAAACCCCCAATTTGACCCATTTTAACCCAAAGTAAACCCAATGTCAAACCAAGCCTACCCAATTGATCCAAATTTTGGTCCAATTCAATTCTAAACTTCAATTCAACATCCCCAACACCAATCTAGACCAAATACAAGCCCAATTTGATTGACATTTGAATCCAATTTCACTTTTTGCCTTAAAGCCCAATTTGGACCTATGACCCAAACCTAACCCAAACTCACCCAATTCAACTCCAATTAATCCCAAATCTTTTCTAAACCTCCCTTGACATCCCCATGAACAAAGAACTAACATGATTTGCCCAAAACTTTGATCCAAACCCCACTCAAATTCAACCCAAAATCAAAAAGCCCAATTTTGACCTAAACCCAAACCTAACCCAAATAGGCCCAAACCTCAAAATCAAAACCCAACCAAAGCCAAAACCTCTTTGAAACACTCCCATAAACATTTCCCAACATTAATTTTACATCAATTTCAACCCTAGCCCAACATTGACCCAAATTAGCCCAATTTGACCTACATTGGCCCATTTACCAAAGAAAGCCCATATCCAACCCAATTCAAACCCAAATCACCTCAAATTTGTTTCAAACCACTCATGAAGCATCCCTAAACCAAACTCAACAATTATTTGGCCCAAGCCTTTACCAAAATTTCATCCCAAAAATCCATTTTAAAATTCAAAAGCCCACTTTCCTAAACCATTTAAAAGCCCATCTAAAACCATTTCAATGAGCCCAAAATTGATTCTAAAGCCCATATGACATTTTCATTTGTCATCCATTTGATGAAAATCATTCCCTAAGTTTCAATTACATCATCAAATAAATCTAAATCAAGCACCATGCCAAATTGCCCAAAAATGCCAAAATATTCCTAAAATCCATTTTCATGAAATTGACCAAGCTTTCCCCAAGCCAAAGGTGAGCCATGAAGCCATGCATGAGCCACATGTGAGCCATGAAAGCCTTGGACACTTCACCATACCCAAAATGGCAAAAGGAGGGGACCCTTTAATGATTCTCTTAAGAGTAATTAACCACTCCCATGTCTCCCCTAACTCTTGCTTAAGCTTAATCGTACTTGGATTGTGACTTGACCCCACTAATCAAGCCGATCCAAGTGACTTTCCTTCGACCCCAAATTGGCCATGGGGAGGTGCACCCAACCCAAACCAATGGGTTGACCAAATTGAAGCTAAAATAGCCCCTTCCCCTTTCTACTTTGATTCAACCACTTTACACATGTCAAACCTCAATTGAATACACCAAACCCCTCGCCCCGACCCACTCGAACAAGATGGTGACCGAGTGCTCGGCCGGCCGACCACCGGGCCGCCGGAAAACACCATGGCCGAAACCTCGGGAGGAGCCAAACTTTGGAATTCTCCTCGCTGAGCCGCCCCATGCCTAGTGGTCACCATGGCTGTTCTTCTCCTCACCGGAGCAGCTCGATCCCAAGCCCTAACTCCCCCGGGAGGCCCTCCGCCCATGCCTATTTAAACACCACCCCCTCTCGGCCATGGGAGGAGAGTTGCACAAACCTTGCCAAAACTCGCCAAAATTGTTCCGGACCCCTCCTCATACACGAGCACTTGATCCCCGGTGAGATCCCCCTGCCATTTCTTCTCCGCGAGCTCAATTTCGGAGTCGAAATCCAAGCCCAAAACCAGGACACTTCCCCACGGTGAACCAATCCCCAAATCGATTGGTCCTACACCTTCACCGGACCGAGGGAAGGTGTCCACCGACAAAAGCCCCATCTCCGGGCCACCCGGTTGCTCCGGACTCCAAGCTTTGTGATCAGTCGTGGTCGAAGTTCAACCTGAGACGATTCACTGCGACCGGGAGACTTCATCCGGAGCTTGCCGAGATCCAATCGAAGGTGCAACAACTCTCGGATCGAAGCTTCACTTCTCCGAGCAAAGGTATGATCTAATTCTTCATCCCGAGCTTCGGAGATTCTCCATTTCAAATGCCTTAATTTCAATGCATGTTTACCGTATGGATGTGTTCGTCTCTTCAAGACGAATCCATAGAGCATAAGAACACGAAAATCCATCGAGAATCGAGTGAGTTCTTAGGGTTAGAGTGTGGACGGTCACGGGATCACACCGGTCATGGACGATGAACGGATGCCGTCCATTTAATACACGCGCGGACGGACGGCTCGGATGGCGTCGGACCGGGAGACGGTACGAGAACCGCGGGGCCCGGGTTGCCGACTCGGATGGCGGCGTCGAATGGGAGCGCGCCACGCGGCATTTCGGAGCCGCCGAGGTTGACGCGGCGCCGCGTGGATAAGTAGATAAATAGGAATATTTTCTATTTATTTAATTCCCGTAACTTTAAAAATCCATATCTTTGTGTAGAAAAATCACAAAAATAAAATAAAAATACCCCTCGCTCGGTGAACGGAGGAGAATAATGTGGAAAAGAAATTAATTAATTTTGTCCAGTATTTTATTTTTAATTAATTATTTACTCCCTGCATTGTTTTAATTCTCCATGCATGTATACAATTCACCATGGCATGAGACCATAGGGCTTTTGAAGCCTCTCGAACTTAGGGACATTCCCCGAATTTTCCAAGGTCGGAGGCCATCTTGTGAAAAGTTATTGATTTTTCAAATGCATGTTGCTGATTTAAGTATTTTAATTTCAAAATTAGCATGTTGTGAAATAAATTCTAGGAAAATTTGGTGATGTTCCTTATGACCAGAGAACCCTAGGAAAAATAGGATTTGAGTTAATTCACTTAGATTAACCCTAATCGGCTTAAACACCCAAAATAGACCCCTAATTAATTAGAGTTAACCATAGATCAAATTGACTTGAAATCAATTCTCCACTGACCTTTAGGATCAGAGGAACCCATCATAAAAATTTGAGGTCAATTGGACTTGGTTAGCCCCACTAATTGGGTTAATTAAGCCACTTAGCCATTTTAAACTTTAAAAATTCATAACTTTCAAAATATCTTTCAAAATTCACCAAATCGGTTTTGGAGTCTCTCTGATATCAGGGGAGTTTAAGAAAATTAAAATTTCAATTTTCTAAAAAAGTTGATTTTTAATATTATTTTAATATTTTTAATAATTAAAAAATAATAAAAATCACAAAAATAATAAAATTCACCAAAATGTCATATTTTGAATTTTAATCACTTAGGAACAAGTCCCATATTTTTCCTAGGTCTATTTAGTGAGATATTAATTTTTTAAAGCTCTAGGGTAATTTTAAAATTAAAAAATATATTTTCTAGCATTTTCACCAAAATAATTATAATAAATCAAAGAAAAATCAGAAAATTGCAAAGTTTGGTTCTCTGGAATCCTTGATATCAGAGAGAATTTTAAAAGTTATAAAATTTATTTTTCAACATTTATGTTATTTTTAAATTAATTAATACTCCAGAACTTAAAATAATTCTAATAAATAAAATATAATTCAAAAAATTACAAAATTTGGTCCAAGTGGTCCTCTGGTCATTAGGAATGTCCCCTAATTTTCTTAAGGACAGAAACTTTCCCTTGGTCATATTATTGAATTTTCCTTGGAAATTTCTATTTTCTACAAAAAATAATTATATAAATAAATTAAATACAGAAAAATCACATTTTCTCCTCTCATGTCTTCATTGACACATAAGTGAAGTCACATAAAAATTTCAAGTTCATTTGAGTTCAATTTAGTGAGTTATGAAATTATTAGGCTTAAAGGGCAAAATGGTAATTAAAATTTTAATCCTTAATTAAAACTTTAGGTTTAATAAAAATTAACAAGTAAAATATTTTGATCCTAATCTGATTTGGATGATTGAAATTTAAATAATTGAAGGGTAGAAACCCATTAAATAATTTAAAATGATTAAACTTTAAGTAAATAATTAATTGAATTTGGAAGAATAATAAATTTGGAATTATTAAAATAGGGATATTATTAGGAAGAGATTTATTCTTTAATTTAAAAATCCCTAAATTAATCATCTCATTAATACTCAACTCTTAATTAAAATGATAACTCAAATTTAAAATATTAAAAGACTTAATCATTAAATAAAAAATTAAATCATTAAACTCTTTCAAAAAATTTCAATTAAATTAAATTAAATTAAGATTAAAAGTTGAATTAAATTAAATTAAAATTAAGTTAAATTAAATAAACAAATAAAATTAAATTAAATTAAATTAAATTACATTAAATTAAATAAATAAATAAAATTAAATTAAATTAAATTAAATTAAATTAAATTAAATAAGTAAATTAAATTAAATTAAATTAAATTAAAATTAAATTAAATTAAATTAAGAAATTAAATCAAATAAATTAAATTGAGTTAAATTAAATCAAATCAAATTAAATTAAATAAATTAAATTAAAATAAATTAAATTAAATTAAATTAAGTTGAATTAAATAACCTCACTTAAGACATGAAGAAATAAATCTAAGATAACTTGAACACTATTCCAAACTTAAATCATTAATTTGAACTTAAATTTGAATCACAAATCATTAAGAATCATTTTGCCCTTAGGAGCTTTAGTTATCATAACTCCTAAATAGAACATTAAAATGTTACTTCACTTATAGGACATTCAAATGTCCTAGTTCACTGAGCAAGTTAACAAAACTTGAAAACCTCGGACGATCGATTCATTTACACAATTAAATTCATTTGGACTTAAAACAATTCTAGAAATATTGAAAAGATGTTTAAGATTCTTCTTAAGCACTTCCTCAATATGATAGGATATTTACAAGAACAATTGAACTTAATTGTTCTTTGATGAAGAAAATCGTCTTCAAACTAAAAACACAAAGAACCTAGACGTCATAGGAAATGACTAGCTATAGGATTAGGAATTTGGTAGAAAACCATAACCCTTTCCCTTAGCTTTACCTAGGAACTTGTTTAAATATTCTAATTGTGTTTTAAGTGCAGCTTGGGATGACGAGAAGACCCTCCAGGTACGCTTGTATTTTATTGCAATTTATTTTATTGCAATTTATTTAATCGCATTGCACTTTATTTTTCTTGCATGATAAACAACAGTTGCATGAAAACTGACACCTTTAGGACAGAAACCAAAACTGAAACCCAAAATTAAAATAAAAGACACTACAAGATAAAATTCACCTCCACAACATTTCAAAATATAAGGCAACTCAAAATTTAATCACAAACAGAACACAAAACTACAACTACAACTAAATTAAAACGTCTCATTGAATGATCGGGAATACCTCGGATGATGTAACCCACGTGTTGCTAACGGGATTTCCCACGGTCTAAATGAAAGTGCGGAACTCATTTAGTTGAGTTTAGCAAATTCATCCGGACTAAGTGAATTCGATGAAAATAACGGTGTCGGGATGACGGAACCGTGGGATCTTAATCGGTTCCGTTTAATCAACTTTAAGATCCGTTTTAATTAAAACACAAAAAAACACTCGGAAATTAAGACTTCTCTAAACCGAACACTTCTCTCATCTCTTGATTTATGATTTCTAAAACTAAACCTCCGCAACAACAAGGAGCTCGGAGCATGGTGGGCGACACGGCCATCGTCGTCGGCAAAACTTGAACCTACTTCGAGCAAAACTTTCTTAGAATTAAATAACAAAGCCATAGGACTTCGAGGTAGTTTGCACAGTGCAACATAAATCCTCAACTCTTCGTTAGGCATTTGCATTGCAAATTAAGCCCTAACCGGTCTTAGGATTCCGAGGTAGTCGTCCGATACGACATAAACCCTCATATCTTCTAGTGCAATTTGTATGATTCTATCATATAAATATAAGCCCTAATTAATTAAAATTGGCAAGATTAAAACATTAAATAAACATTAGGACTTTCCTAAATCCAAGCCAAACAATAGGATAGTCGGGAGATTACCGAAGTCCGCTTCGAATCCGTGATCTCTCCTACTTTTCTCCCTTTGGATTCCCAAAATAAAAATGTTCTAAATTTGATCCATTCCCTATTGAAATTTCCAAAATTCAATCCTTTTGAAAACTTAAACTTTGAAATTCTTGAGAGCGAATTATTGATTATTATCGAGAGTTTTCTTAGGTGATTCCCGTCACTTAAGATGTAATTAACTATGTAGGCTTGCCCTTATAGGGAACTTTAAGAACCTGAGTAATATAAACCCTGTTTAATAGTTTCATATTAAGCGAGGGAATTTGTCGGCTTATAAAATTGGTTCGCGGACCAAACGGATGTCACAAACCTTTCTAGTTTATTTAATCGAGCCCCATTATCAAGCGAGTGTGTTTATTCTTCGGGATAGATACACGGTTTGTGGTGCGGCGCTCGTTTATATAAACTATTCGGGATGTGAGATCGGTTTGATTTCATATCTTAAAATTTTCAAATTTAAAATTATTTTCAAAATCAAATACTACTTTTCAAATTATTTATTTAAATTAAATTAAAATTCGCCGACAATTTCTGTAAGGCGACCCCCTTTTTAAAATATCACACAACCTAAAAAAATATGCCGACACCCATCATCAAGCAGTGTGTCTATTCTTCGGGATAGATACACGGTTTGTGATGCGGTGCTCGTTTATATAAACTATTCGGGATGTGAGATCAGTTTGATTTCATATTTTAAAATTTTCAAATTTAAAATTATTTTCAAAATAAAATACTACTTTTCAAATTATTTATGTAAATTAAATTAAAAAATTCGCCGACAATTTCTGTAGGCGACTCCCTTTTCAAAATAAAACACATAACCTAAAAATATGCCGACATGGGCCAGTGACAACCAATCGATTGAGTTGACAATGATAGTCAATCGAACTGAGAAACATGTGTGGCTAATCAATGACACATAAAAAAGAGATATTTTTTATGCAACTTTAAAAACTCATGCAAGGCAAGCCATATAAATATAAACACATACTTAACAAGAGGTCAATCGATTCTGATGATGAAATCATGCTTATCCTAGGTTTTCTTTCTTAGAAATATTCAACTAAAATAAATTTTTAATTAGTTCCTAATCCTCAAGCTTCTCTCCACATTTTTTTTTAAATTTTCCTTTCATTTTCACTTTCTTTTCTTTTTCTTTAATTTTTCTTTAATTTTTCTTTTCTTTTAGGACCTTTTTAATCCTTAGTCTTTTATGTGAGGATTACAATATTTGGAGAGGCATTTAATGCTTTTGAATTTCATTATACGTTTTCTAAAGTTGAAAACTTATTTTCTTTCCTTAACTTAAAATATAGTATTAGAAAAAGAATTTTTAACAGAGTTTAAATTCTTAAAAAAATATTATTCTGACAATCCTTAATTTTTCAAAAATTTAATTTTTTCTACTACAAATAGTAAAATCATTTTCCTACTATGTTATACTAAACATCTTAACTCTAGTTTCATCATTTATATTAAAGTCCTTACTAAGTTTTTCTATTTCATTTCAATAATTAAACTTGTAGTAATCTTAAGATAACTTAACATAATAAAAATCAATTTTCAAATAAAATTTATTTGTAGTTTCTTTTAGGACAAGTAAAGTTTAAATTTGAATTTTATTTTTCTTCTTCCCACTAAACTTGAATTTTTAAATATTTTATAATCAATTCCAGAAAATGTAACAGGACGAAAAAGTAAAAGCTAAATCTATCAACTACTACAACATCCTATCAAATTCATACACATGCATAATCAAGATAAAATAACTGCAAGAGAAAGTAAATCTAGCCTAAAACATACTTGAAATAATATTACACAAAAGAAAGTATTCTAACCTTGAAATTTAATTTTCTTGCTCCTCCCAAATTTGATTTTTAACATGTATAACATTCAGTACAAAAAATATAAGCAGGAAGAAAAATCACAGCACATAATTACAATCTACCACGGTGGTCTATCAAAACATTTGCAAATATACTTAGGACATAACTATGTGCAGTAGAGAGTAAATCTAAACTAAACATGTCAAAATGAAATTGAACTAAAGAGAAGTCTAACAACCATGACATGTATCAGCATGGGAATATATATTTACTTGTTCCCCAAGTCCTCTATATTGTTGTAACACAAACATAAACATGCATGATAAATGAGGTCAACTCTTCCTTTAACTTATCACATCTCACTACCTACTTCCAATTTCTAACAAAATAACATCACTAATCAATAAGGTACTTTTAAATGATTTTATAAGGCCTAACTCCATGGATACAATTATCCCATATAAATTGGCTTGCGAGAACCAACCTTAGGTGTCTCCTTATCCCTTTAGGTATGCACCTCTAACAGTTATAAGGGTAGTGTAAGATCATTCTCAAGTTATTCTTCAACTGGTTTATTGAACCATATTGAATAAAATAAGATTAGATAAAGAAAGTAATAGAATTGAGATGGAACTGTCACTTCCCAAACTCAAGTTGTCTCCTATAAAACTCAAGTCCAGTTGAGACCCAAGTCGTAGTGGACTCATCAATTCAACTACTACAAGAGAACATGTACAAGTCTAGGCATAATAAGATGTTAAGGAATCACCTCCCCCATGACACAGAAAGATCAAGTCAATCCACTAACAATCAAAACATCCACCAACATAAATCAAACTGATCAATCTACATTGACACAAAAAGATCAAATCAATTCACGAACATACAAACACCCACCAACATAAATCAAATTGATCAATCCACAATGACACACAAAGATCAAATCAATTCACTAACAATCCAAACATCCACCAACATCAATCAAAATGATCAATCCACAATAAAACAAAGAGATCACACCTCAAACAAATATAACTCATAAAAACACTAATATAGATAAGCATGGGTTGCCTCCCACGAAGCACTTGGTTTAACGTGCTCATCCCGATAAAAGATTCATCTCCGATCAAAATTTCATTTAAGTAATCCTTGATCAATTGCCCATTCTTCTCTAGATCAATAGATTCCTACTAAATCCTTGAATTTTAATTTTTCTTTTAGCTCTTCCTTTTCAGATTGATTTAGATCATTATTGCTTATATTTCTCTCCAGATCCAATATTCTTCTAATGAATTTCTCAATTTGCATATTAATATCATCCTTAAAATATATAAGAAATGGATCCCAATATGATAATTCGAGATCTCCCAACTTTTGGATTGGATTCTGATATACCTAGAATATATAACATTTTGAACACATATTTATACCTATTTTTGATGATATTGCACTTTAATGGAAGATATGTGTTTTTCTTTCAGGTACAATTAAATGGATTAAATATGTCAAAAGGAATGAAATATGATCAAATTTGGAGCAAAAACGTAAAGGGTATTAAAATGAATTGGGGCACCTAAGCCCCCAGATCTGGCATCTAAGTACCAGTAGACAGAGAAGGCAGCGCCTAAGCACCGAACGCCCCGCGCTTAAGCACAAGGTACTTACTTTGTAATTTCAAGAAATTTTTGGAGAATTTTGAAGAGGTGTTTGAGGTACCCTTTAGTACAAATGTGAGCAACTGATCAAGGACGTCAAAAGACATTGAAAATTCACTTGAAAGGATACATCTCTTGGGTAGATTCATTGAATATGTACATATTTTGAAGAGACACCAAGGCACCTTTTGGGAAAGTATAAGAGAATGGACTTAAAGAGAGTTAGAGAGGCTGTTAGAAAATTGAATTAGTGTTTAGAAATAGTAGTTATAGTAAGAAGTTGTAGGATTATTACTTAGAGTTTCTTCACACTTATCTCATTCCTAGTGAAAGGGAAGGTGGGTAGAGATTTCTAAGTAAAAATCCATTGTTTTAGAGAGATTTAAACCCTCTAGGGTTGGGCGACCAATCCTAAGGATTCTTGTAAGAGAAAGAAAAAAATTCAAAGGAACTTCAAGAGTTTGGTGTAAAGGAACTTGAGATAAGTTTTTATCTGTGTAATTCACTTGTTTTAATTGAGACTTTTTGTGTTTTCTACATAATTTATACTTTTAAAATTACTTGTTGTTGTGTTTTCTTTATGGATTCTAAGTAGTTTTCTTTATCTTTTTCCTTAAAATGAATGTAATTAAGTGATGGATGGAAGTTGTGGAAGTATTGATCTTTAATGTTGGAATAAGTTGTGTTGATTCAATCCGTGCACTTCATTTACTTCTTAATTTGGCCAATTATGATGTTAACATTTGTTGTTAGAACATGTAAGATGCTTGTAGGTATTGTCTCAATCAACTATTAGAAGAAATCACATGAGATTATATGGATGAGAAAGTAATTCATACAATTTTGTGGAAATAAATAGGAAAATATACTTTGACGAGTTTAAAATTAAAGGACTTTTGTGTGACATACTAAAGCCTCTAATTTGCTTTATTGTTTTAGGTTTTGATGTGAGATGTTAGCCCTCAGGTGTAGAGAAAGGAGGGAACTCTAGAGTGAGAGCTAATATCTTCCCTACCTAACCCGTCTTCAGAACTATTTAAACTTTAAACTAGCCAATGTTCTTTATAACATCTCTAGTAAGGGTAAAAAATAATATTGCTCCTATTTGGCACAACACAATTTTGAATATTTCCACAACAGAACTCCTGTACTTATTACTTATTCATGATAAGGAAAAAGATATTTTCATCTATACTTCTTTAATCTTACAAAAATCTCGTTATAGTTAGTTAATTGTTTACTTTATTTCAAAATATAAGAAAATACCAAAAAAATCACATTTTCAAGTTTTTTGTTATCTAAAACTGTTTAAGTGTCTTTTTCTAAATAGATTTTTGTGATCTAATTCCTTTGTGTTTTCTAATATCCAAAACTCTTCCCCGTGGGATAAATATTTCAGAGCTTAATCAGAAAATCATATATTACTTGATAACGATACATATACTTGCGTAGAATCCCTAAATTTAAATATAACTGTTAAATTTTTATTTACTTTGGAATCAAGTTTTTTGTGTCATTATAAAGAAAGAAATTTTATATGATAAATATAATTATAATCATATCACCACAAGTATAAATATGTCAGTATTCATGGGACCGCATTCTCTCTAGATGATTCAGATTTTGGATCAAATTCTAATAGGTTAATCTTTTGTCTTAAGTTATCTTCTAATTCTTCCCCTTGGGGCTGAGAAAATTGTGGATGTGGTCCTTCTATATTTATCATGGTTGATGAAACAAAATTTTCTAATTCCTTATGTATTTCTCCCATTGGTCTTTAAATCTCCTTTTCGTCTTTTCTCAACTCATCGTTCTTTGGGACCATATCCTCCAATTCTCTTCCACTTCTTATTTTGATAGCTTGATCTTGCTCACTATTATTCTCCTTAATGTTTATCTCAGGGTCACTAAGTAAAATATCTGGAGGGTAACTTTTAATTGAATAATAATCTGCTCCAGTTGGTTTTCGATATTCCTTATTGTGGCCCCTTGAATTTTCAACTGACTCTCTGCTTGAATCACAATCTCTTCTAACAATAACTCATCCTCATTCTGTGGGTTAAAGTTAAATCTATGAGGAAAGGAAAGTCCATCATTAAATTCATCCTGGTTATTCCAATTACATATCTGATTAAATTCATTATATTCCCACAATTGGTTTTCACCTCTTAAATTATTATTCCAGTTAAAGTTCGAATGATCTTTCCAACCTGGTTTATAATAATTGGAATAAGGATTGTGTATCTCATGGCTAGTTTCAATCAATTATCTAAATGAATTTTTCTCAATAATTGGGGGTCCTTGAGGATAATTTTCTACATAATGATCTAACTTTATCACAATATTTGCAACTTGAGAAGTTAAAATAGTAAGCATGCCTTCATGAAAATTCACTACTCTTTGGGATTTACCCTATCAAAATGACTAGCATTATAATCCAAAACTAAACAACCATTATTTTGTTGATCCACCATTTTTACATTAAATTCATGCAGTCTTTTCTAATTCATAATCCTCTTAAAAGTTTTCTCTTGACCTGGTCGTATAATTCAAGGTCTACAGCTCCTGAATGCATACAAATCTAAACACTTAACTAGTGTGCAAAAACTTGACCCACTTTCTTTATGTAGCTACTGTGCAAAACAAATATGTTATAGACTTTAGAATTTGATTTATATTTCACACACTACCTTCTTGACCTCATTCATACCAATAAAGGTGGGTTCTTCATATTTATCATTACAATGAGGTCAAATAGAGAATGAACACTTCTCACAAAGCAAGAGTGAAATTTTATTCAAGTCTTCATGCAAGTATAGATGACTCGGATTGCATGAGATGATCGAGCATTCTCAATTGACCACACTAGCTAGTCATTGGTCAGTTACGGTTTAAATTAAGATACCTTGAGCTTTATAGTCACTAACCAATATACTCGACGAGAACCATAATTAAATTTCTAGTCAGTCTTTCGTATGAGAGAATAACATATGACTCGAATCACACGAGTTGGTTGAGCCTTCTTAATTAACCATACTGTATGAAATAACCCATATTGAATCTCTTTTGCATGTCATGTCTTTATCTTAGACTTTTTATATTATACTTCTTAGTGCCCGTTTGGGGCAGTTTAAAAGTGTGTATCTGGATCAGTTGGATTATCAACAGCTTATCTGGATAAGCTGGATAAGCTGGATAAGCCATACCAAACAGACTGACAGCTTATCTGGATCAGCTGCTTATCAGCAGCTTATCCATATCATCAGCTTATATGGATAAGCTAGATAAGCTGCAGCTGCCCCAAACAGACCCTTAGAGTCCCTAGGTAGAGTATGTATCATAAATATTGGACAGGAATTGATTTTGAGGTGCTCACATGACAGGGACTGGGAAATAAGGTACAAGAATGGGTTTTGAGGTGCTTGAAACACCGAACCACATGATAGGAACCGAGAGCAGCTACTCATGTCCCATAAATTAATTATGAATTTCATATTGATGTATAGCATTGTAATCATGCATGTATATGTGGAGCCTAGCTGTCCTTTTGCATTTATGGGGTATGTTGTCTACCCAGCGATGTCCGGTCTTTTATTCTTTATATATGGCTTGTTTACTTTCCCGTTGTGTGCAAAATTTCCTCTTCTTTGATTATGGTTTGTCTGGGAATCCTATGACTACGTAATTTAGGCTCTTTAAAGTTCTAAAAAATTCTCTTTGATATCCTAATAAAAGATTAAGATAAAATCAAAATTTAGAATTAAATATCAAAACTTTAAAATCATTATTTTATTATGCTTACTTTTCTGGATGGCCTTAGGGCCGTTTTTAAAATTGGTTGCATGCATGGATATATTCCAGTCATATTTAATAGGGACTCCACGCTTAGGATTGTTGTTAGATAAATGCATCATATTTTATGTCTTGAGGAGAATCCCTCATGCTTCTTCAACCTAACATGCCAAGCATAAGTATTATACATATGTGGTTATCTAGCATGATTAGGGTGTTAGGCTCTTCCCCGACCTAAATGGGGTAGAAGTCCTTTGTGGGAGTATTTTTAACTTCATAGTTAGACCTCTCTCTTCTATTCTTTATGGTGGCTTCCTTTTCATTTAATTGGCAGGTATAAGTCCTATCTATTGAAGCTCTATTTTTATACAATCATAAGACTTACAGTTTCCTACTTTTGTCCTTAGGGCTATTAAAGTCTCCTTAGATGATGCAATTCATAGACTGCTGACAAGGAGTCTCAAGTTGAGTTGGGTCAACTACCTTCTTGACTAGGTAGACTTAGGATCACCATAGCTTGAGATGATGAATCCATGATATCCTGATCTAGCTATTCCCTTTGATGAGCCCTCTCTGAGCCCATTCATCCTTTGTGACTTGGTTGATGTCATCTAGTTTCCCTGAATTTTGCTGGCAAGCTTGCTGCCGTTAGAGATACAAAGGTTCAACTTCTACCCTTATGACCTAGTTAAGCCTTAAATCAATGGTACAAGCATACTTGATAATCTAGTAATTTACTAGGCCTCGCTCTTCAGCGTGCTACCATCAATTTGTGGATATGAGTGATTCACCCTCTCCCATATGTCTTGTTATAGGCTCTTGAGATGACGAGATGTTCTGATGGGGTGACCCATCCACCAGTTATCATGATAATATAAGTAGGACCCATTTTATTGAGTATTCTTGGGTATCTCTCAAGATGTAATTAACCAAACTATTCTTGACCTCAGAACAAAAATATATTTTTTGGTTGTCTGGTTATGTAGGGATATTCTTCTTGGATACCGTGTTTTGAATTATTTTGATCCAATTTTATTCGGGCATATGCTCTTAACATATCACACGAGGATTATCTTACATAAGCTTTCTATGTTTCCTTTTAAAATCATTATGCCTATTTTTTTAATTATATATCATTCTTTTCGGTTCCCTACTCTTTGGGTCATTTCTATGTTCCGAGAGGGAGATTTATTTTAAAAAGGAAATCATGCAACATATAAATAGACAAGTTGGCATCTCAAAGTTCCATTAAAAAGAAACAAAATCAAGGGTCATCTAATCAGCTTCCTAATACTTTGAAATTTTTCCAGGAAAACTTTTGTAAAGATAATGTAAATTAAATCTTATGTATATACAAAGTACTAGTATATTTTTTCAGTTAGAAATGAATGAAGTTTTTTTATCATTTGTTATACATTTGCTTCTTTTTATTATTTTACCTTAACTGGATTACTTTTTTTTTTTTTGATAACTGCATGGTAATAAGAGTTTGTTTCGGTTGATGACTCAGATATGGGGAAAGTTCGTTCATTTTTTTTTATTTGTCATGGCCCGACATAAGATTTACACTAACTATATCATTTTGCTTCAATAAGATACGTCGCCTCGATCAACCCACATCTTTTGTTAGGACATCAGTGAAGCTTGTTTCTCCCTTCATGGGGGTAACAATTGAGACGTGCTATTAGGGTGATTTGTGTCTTACCCTAGGAGAACTTGTTCCTAATGAACATGGAATCACTTCCAAAGCTTTATCGACATTGATATTTGAAATTGGATTTTTTATGGTTGACATTGTGGATTGGATTTGCTGTCAAGACACCGATCAAATGTCTATATAGTCGTTGTTAGTCTCCTTTTTTATGGTGTTGTCACCTGGCTCATGTTTTATAATTTTTAAGGTCCAGGTTGCTTGATCAGATTGTCACCTTGGTCAGGCCTCACATTTTGTCAGGACTTAGGCAGATCATATTGCTACTTTTGCAGAAGTAACTGTTAAGACTCACTACATGATTGATTTGCACCTTACCCTTCGTGAAGCTTATCACTACTTTACAGAACTTGTCACTACTATGCAGAGAACCGCTTTTAGGGCTTTATCTAATTCGGGCTTACAGACCAAAATTTATGATAAGGGAATGTTATAGGCGATTTTGTTGATCGAACCTCTTTGGGGTTCCTATCGACATTGCTTCTTGGATTCATGTTCCCCAAGTGTTAATTGAACATAGAAAAATATTAGAGATATTTTAATTTCATTGGCAATATTGACACCTCAAAATAATTAATAACATTTATAAATATTGTTTAAGATTATATAACACCTATAAATTAATAAGAGATCTTTGAGCCTATGTCTTGCCATAAAATTATGATAACTCATTTCTCGTTAGTCATTCCAAGCCGCTCCAACATTCTTTCAACATATGCTCTCTTTTTGAAGCAATGTTGTTCTTACCAAATTATAACTAGGAGAAATATATCCTATTATTTTATTGTTGGCTATATGTAAGAACACACTATAAAAATATGAATTTCTTCCCAAATGAAATGAAAGAGTTACTTTATAAAAACATCCAAGCAATTTATTCATGTAACATGTTCTCTAGCTTGTAAATTGAATGCTCTTTAAATAACACAATATTTGACATTTTTTTTAATATCATAATCTTCTGCTCTAAATAAATACGAACTGGATGAAAAACTACAAAGTTAATTGTAACCACATTTGTTTGGAAAAAAGAAGTGAAAGCTTCTTAAATGCAATATTCTTCTTTTTATGCTCATCAAAGTCAAACTTTTGCACTTCCTGGATTTATGTTGAAAAGTTGTCGAAGCAAGTAGGCTCTAACCATAAAATATCTTCGACTTATTTTAGACAAAAATGGCACTGAAATTCTACATCGTCTCATGCTTCGATTATTTTCTTTTTTTTTAAAAAAAAAATTAACCACAAAGATCCAAAAAGACTGTCCCGACCTTTATGGAAATTTTATAAATAAAATTAGAGATGATTGTAAGTCATTAAACAATTACATAAATTATGAACATATAAATTTCAACAATTTTCATATGATCAAAATTATTCACCTAACAATTAAAAGACAAAGACTATCCTATGTCTAACTAAACTTAAAATCCTCATGATAACAATATAAGATTTTCAAAATTTTCAAGTATAGTATATTTCTCACCATTACATTGTGTATTGTTCTCATCATCTCATTCAAGTTGCCAGTTGTTTTAGGCATCTCGAACCCGTGAAGGTTGCTGCTTCTGTGTTGCTAGCCACCCTGATCTAAGAGAGCCTATCGTCAACACGATTTAGAGCAGAGTCAATGTGCGAGCAACATTCAATTAATTCTCATCATTTCTAGCTTTCTTAGCTTAACTTTCGGATTGTCCAACTGAGCTCTTCTTTCAAACAGGGTAAATATATATAAACTATGTTTTATAAATAAATTAGGAATTGTTTGAAAGAGCTTTTATTATTGTTTTACATTTTATAAGACGTTATAATATATATTTTTAAAATATGTCTGAGTCTAATGCTTGCCAAAAAATCCCTATCATCGAAACTCCATCTATTTTTCCTCTCGAAATGGTCTTCTCATCCTATTTTCTGAGCCTGGTCCGTGATCTGGTACAATAAATAGTCAATTTTGCCCTCATAGTGCACTTTTTAACAGAATAAGTACAGTTTATATCACCACCGCAAGCCACATTTCAAGCAGTAAGACATTTATTATTATTTTCATACTTGTCAAGCTAAGTTTTTCGGAAGGGGTACCTGAAGGAGAGCATAAATTTGTGATTTTTTAATGACTTATCATAGATGTTTTTTTTTTAGTAAAATATATAGAAGAATTGAGATGTTTATTTATTAAGAACATTATGTTAGCTACCTTTAACAATTTGACTGTCTAACCAAATCCCCAAAAGTGAGTCTTTGGTCTGAATATTGTGATTTATTTGCTTGGTTAAATGAATTATTGTATTTTCATCACTTGTCACAATTGCTTGAAATCTTGATATGTATACGGAGTACTGCCCGACACACTGCAATTTTAATTTTGAGTAGCCGTTCGACTTCTACTTCAATGGAAGTCTAAGAGGAAGAAGGCAAGTTTAAGCTACCATGTCCCGCTCAATTATGTGTCCAACAGTGTTGAGCCATCCCAAAACATGGCGAACCATGGGAGACCTCCAGACACGATAGTTTCAGATGCAAGTCGGCCTGCTCCGGTTATCTCCAACCTATGTACACCTACTTCGGCTTAGCTCGCACTTTATAAATCATGCCTGCTTTCCAAATTAGAAATAACCCAACTCTTTCCATGCTCTCATACACTGCTCGGAAGCTTAATATTAAATGATAAACACACAAAATTTAGATACGCGTCACAAAATTCCTACATGTATATTTTTGAGATTTACTCTTAAAGCACTGAAGTGGGGAAAAAATCATTATTTAAAAAATTGATTATAAAACCATCTTTTTAATGTCATATTAGAATTTTAAGTATTACAAATATAGATACTAAAATTTAAGTTTTCTATTAAATGCCAATTTTATTAGCTACTTGGGTCATGAACATCTCTTCTTTCACCATAAGCCAGCATTGTACTCAGAAATACGAAAAAAAATGCCAATTATTTCAGTTTATTCTCTTATCGGATCCCGAATTCTAATTAATAAATACCTATATCATCGACCACTCAGGCAATAACACTTGATACGGTAATATTTTTAAAAAGTAAACACAACCTGTTCGTTACAAAATTGAGCTACTGTTTCTCAAGCATTTCGATCAATACAAAATTGAGCTAACCTAGAATGGAAAATAATGTCAAATCATCATATAAAGCTGTTTCTCCAAATACTTAATTCAGTTCAAAGCTTCAAATTTATATTCTTGACGTGCATTCTACAGAATCCTGGAACGGGTAAGAGAATTAAGAAGACTAGCTGTTCACAACCTCAGAATCTGTGCATTCAGGTAAAATTCATAATACCAAGTTGAGCCCTCAATCCAAAAAGAGAGAGATTATTACACAAGGAAGAGAAAGAAAAAGGCAAGTCTCAAAGTGGTCACAAACTATTAATCTACACAATAATTAAGTATGAAAAACAAGCGACAGCTGCAATAGGCCCAGGAAATAAAGACCAGTAATATGAAATTAAAGTACACGAGCGGCTTGACGATTCAATACAGGGCATAAGGGAATGAGAAAGGGGGAAGAGGGCCAAAATGCAATTTGCCGAATCCCCCCCCAACAGTTGAATTCAGATAATCTGAGCTCACCCTGCAATTGTTTGAGAATTTTAAGATATAGGGCTATGGAAAACACTATTGTGGATCCGAAGGCCTTGCGATGAATCAATTTTGACAATTATTGCTGACAGGCACAAGAGGAGGGTAGGCAAAATATGAACACCTGTGGAAGTACCGTTAAGGCTTCAGGCCAGGTATCTGTACAGGTTGGGATTGTCCTTGTCCCGCTCCAAATAATCTCTGGTGATCAGGTCCTCTATCCGCTTCTTGATTGCCTTGAAGTCGGGCTACCCAAAAAAAAGAAAAAAAGAGAATGTAATCTGTTACAGCACATGATGATGGATTTTATTCTCTTTGCAGAAGTAGATGGAGAATTGTGGAAAAAAAATTAATTTTTTGAAAATTATTGTGAGTGTTATTAATTTTATTTCTCTTCTGACAAAAAAAAAAACTTGACAGCAACTTTTTATTGCTATCACACTATCATATTTAATGGTAGAAAATTATGCTTTGCCAAATAAAACTGTGGCAGTATGTGGAAAGAGTTTATGAAAAATTATGTCAAGTGAACGATAGATGTCATATCAATGTTGGATGTATTGCCAAAAAAGAAAAAAAGAATCATCCATATAACATAATGTAAAAGTACGATGCAGAAGAGAATAAAATATTTCATGGCCTTCATACATGGAAAAAATCATATGTATATTCAGACATTGGCATTATTTTAAACCATTGAAGCATTAAACCATTTTAGCACTGCATTGCTCCATCAGGGAGCGCTCAGACAACTAAGAGAGTACACACTCCGATGCACTTTAATATGCTTCACAGTACTTCCCGTGGTATTGATGTTGTTTCACAATGCACTGTGTAGTCTTGATGCTGCATGCTTTTCATTTCATTGAATTAATATTCTTCATGGTTCATGGTTCATTTCCTCTACGTTGAGGACTACCTTCTCCAACGGTTTTATAACTGGTGATTCATTCCAAAATGATTTCCTCAAACAATGCATCCAAAGATTTCAATATAATTTTCCTTGCCTTTTGCCACCGGGTATTTATATAAGTATGCCTTACCTAACCTATTGCCATTTTTCTGAGATGAATATGAATGGTAAGCTGTGTGATTTATTTTAATTATCGTTGTGAGTCATTCATCGATTGTCTGATGGTTCCTGATGTACTAAAGCTGTGATGGTACTTTTTCGTTCCACCACAACATTTTAACTCGACTGATTCTGATGAACATCAAGTTGCATACCTTGATTCATTAGTTGCATATTATTTTCGTAGCCGATCAGCTTCTTCATTGGACTACTCTTAGCATCATTAGCCCACAGTTTGAGGTGTTTAGCAGTTAAAAAAATCCACAATGAAGTGCAAGATGTAAAAGATGTTCATTGTTGCGTTGGAACATTAGTTGTTATTCTTTGCGCGTAGAATGCTGTGAATAAAGATTTTTATTTTGAGAACTTTACATATGTATCACACAATTCTTCAGTATCTACATATCCCACATAAACTTTCATATTTACGTACATTGCACTCTGGTGCTTTAAGCCTATGAGTGAAAAAGTTTATTTCACTTTTAAATTAAAGATGGTAATAGTGCTAATTTTCTATGTAATATTAATGATTTGAGTGTTATGTGTGCAAATATCAAAGTTTATGTGTAATTTATGTCAATACATGCAAATTGAGCGCTATGTATTTAAATGCCCCTTTTATTTTCACCTTGATACCACTGCTGAGCTAATGGGATGAGCCGCCGTCTAACTTGTTTGAAGCTGTAAATCCATCATACTGCGTGCATGTTGATATCTTCTGAGTATCTAAATGTCATATTGGATCATAATGTTCTTTAAGTTTTGTAATTTAAATCCACTATTTAGTGCTTAGATGTTTGTGAGCATCTTCATTTCAACCAATTACTAGGTTAGTATTGAATATTATTCTTATGATTATGTTCAGTGAAATTGGCAGAACTTGCCGTATGAGTTTTGGATGTTGTCTCAAATTAGATCACTCCATCTCAATTTTATGACACATCGATCTTAACAATCATTTTTATTGAAATTAACTCCACTATCAGTGACTTTTTTAAAAAGAAAGTCTTCATCCATACACTTAACCTTCATTTTACATATCCTACGCAATTATCTTACGACGCAACGACGGACCACAAATTGCGGCATTTGGTTTTCGCTTCACAGCGGCGTTTTTAAAATAACTCTTTAAAACACGGCTGCGGGTTTGACTCCGCAGACCATGTTTCTTCTGTCTCGACCGCGGGTTCAATTATCCCACAGCCCCTCTTCTCATCTCTCTCGACTCCGCTGCCTCTCCTGCGATGCTTTTAACCTATGTATCTCTCTCCTATGGATCCGTGGCTCCGGTGGCTAACCATTGTTTACGGTTGGCTATTTTCAGTTATGAGTGGTTGTTCTGATGACCCTTACATTCTTCTCCCTCTCCCCTTTTTTCTTCCACTTGAATTTTGATGGTTTATGCACTCTGTGCTCTGTGTGGTGGAAAAAGTCATTCGGTTTGGTAGATCACTTTCTTCGATTGGTGGTTATTGCGTTAAGGTTTGTATTCTCTCTTCCCCTCTCCCTTCTCTTCTTCGGCTCGGTTTGGTGATTGTGCGCATAACTGGCTATGTGCGGTGTTCCCTCTTCTACCTACCTTCTTTGTTCTTGACCTCTTTTCATTTTTCTCTGTGTGGCTGGGTGCATTATGCTAGTTGGTTTCATATTTGTTTGCTTGATTTTGGTGATTTTCGATTGATATGCTCGGTTACGTGGTGTTGACGCTTCATGTTGCATCCATACGAGTTTTGGTTTATGCCTTTCACGCAATGTTGGATGTTTCCGGGCTTTGCGGTGGTCTTTGGATTTTTGGTGCTTATCCTGTTAGCAACGCTTCAGGTGCCCCCTGTACGTGGTTTGTTCGATTTCTTTTGGTGCTTATGCGGTGCGGAATTTGGATTTCTTCATGAACATTGATATTTCACTGGGGAATTTGAAAAATGGATGGAATTTGATGCCGGATTTGTTAATAGCAATATTTTGAGTGTTGTGTGTGTGTTAAATATGGACTGGAAATATGAATTTTGAATTTCAGTGGGAATTTCATGCTGGATTTGTATGTTGTTAGTTTCAATTTCAATGGAATTTCAGTGGAAAATTGGATATATATTTTAATTTTCAATGAGAATTTCAATGGGCATGTCACTGGAATTCCGTGTTGGATTGTATACCACTGAAATAATAGGAATTTGGCGTATGAGAAGTTGTGTGATGTGGAGGTGGCGGAGTTGAAGAGTTGTATGGTGTGGAGTGGTGGTGCTTAGTGTAGAGGCAGTGGTGTAAGGTGGTTGTCTGATGAGAAGGTGGTGGCTTGGTTTGTGGATGTGTGGATTTGTTGTTGTGGTGATGTCGGGTGGTTGTGTGGTGTGGAAGTGGTGGTGTGTGGATGTGTTGATGTGGTGTGTCGTCTGGAGGTGATGTGATGAGAAAGTCGTGTGATGTGTGGATGTGTTGGTGTGGTGTGGAGTGGTGTGTGGATGTGTTGGTGTGTTGTGGAGGTTGTGGTGTAGAATGGTTGTGTGATGAGAAGGTAGTGTAGGTTGGTTGTGTGATGAGAAGGTAGTGTAGGTTGGTTGTGTGATGAGAAGGTAGTGTAGGTGGTGGTGTGGTTTGCGGATGTGTTGGTGTGTGGTGTGTTGATGCTTTGATGTGGATGTGTTGGTGTGGATGTGTCGTGTGGCTGTGTAGGAGAGTTGTGTGGTGTGGAGGTGGTGGTGTAGAAGAGTTGTGTGGAGAGATGGTGTGGAGGTGGTCGTGTAGAAGAGTGGTGTGGAGGTGGAGGTGTGTGGAGGTGGAGGTGTGTGGATGTGGAGGTGTGTGGATGTGCAGGTGATGGTGTGGTTTATGGATGCGTTGGTGTGTGATGTGGAGGTTATAGTGTGGTGTGTGGATGTGGAGGTGTGGGTGTGGTGGTAGTGATATTGCGGCATTATGATTTTTTATTGATTTGCGATATTGTGATTTATTTTCATCTTAGTAATACAATGGTTAAGACCAAAGATATTGGTTCATCTGCAATGTAGGACAAAGAAAGAAAAATAATATTTTACGACATTTGCCTCAAGAAGATCGATCTGGGAAATAATATTTTGTGACATTTGTCTCAAGAAGATTGATTTGTGTAGGTGGTGTGGTGTGTGGATTTGCAGGTGTGGATGTGGTGGTAGTAATATTGAGGCATTACGATTTTTTATTGATTTGCAATATTGTGATTTATTTTCATCTTAAGAATACTAATTAGTTAAGCACTAAAGATACTTGGCTTATCCGCAATGTAGGACAAAGAAACAATAATAATATTTTGTGACATTTGTCTCAAGAAGATCGATCCGGGAAATAGGCCTACAACCTACTTCAACAAGGGTGGCAAAATATTATCAGAAAAGCCAAGGAAAGTACAGACAGAGAGTACGATAGAAAGTAATTAAAAAACAAGTTGGATTAGCTTAAGAATGCTTGGAAAATCTGGAAGAAATTGAAATGATGGTCAAAGGGCTTGTGGTGGGATCAACTAAAGCGAATGATTGATGCTTCCGAAGAGTAGTGGACAAAAAGACTTGCGGTAAGCATTTTTGAAATGTCTCATAATTTGGTTAATATTTAATTTGTTTTAAAATTGAACAAGATATTATATGAATTTGTAGATGGTGATTATCGTGAAAAAATTTAAATGCAGTGGAATCGATCTTTAGTTGGAGAAAAATTTTGATCGAATGTTTTGGGGTGTCATGGCAATTGACAACAATGCATGTGCCCTCAGCGAGAAAGAGTTTGGTGACATTCCAGAAAATTTGGGAGCCGACCAATCGAGTGATTCCACTGAAGGCCCCAACCTGAACCTCTATGAAATTCAGTCCACGTGTTGTTCTAAATGTCCACGAGTTGAAAATAAAAAGAAAATGTGAGCTGCTTTCCTTAGAAGTTAGATATAACAGCTGGTGGTTTCATGCAGCAATGAACCCAGCACATGTCAAGCAACTTCTGTTAACCGGTTCTGCAAATGTTGAATGCATCTCTAGAAATTTCTGAGGACTTGTTTTCAATGGAGTTGCTAAAACATTTGACCCAGAGATATTTTTTCATCAAGCCGCCCAATGATCGACGGATGGCATACCTACAATATTTTTATAAACACAGAAACATTTGAGAATTTTTTTTATTTACAATCATATGAGACATTTATATTTGTTAATTATTTTTCATTTTGCTTTGGATATTTAAACTGCTTGGGACATGTCTTATATGCTTATTCATTGATGCTTATATGTTTATTATGATGTTCATAACAATATATAATTGTAGTTAATTCATTGATGCTCATGTCAATACTGAAATACATGGATGCAACCAAAGAAAGGTGCAGAATGAGAGTTGCAGCTGTCGTATGTTTGATGTACGAAAATTATAACCCGTACATAGATTGTTCCCCTTGCAAGACAATCTCAAATGCTGGCGACAAATGGGTTGGGGAGTTGTCTGCAGGCCACCCAACGAGATTTTGACGCAGGTGATATTTAACAATCTATTGGAGAAACTACACAAAACACATGGACTTCATAGCTCGTCAAGGACGACTTCGCAAGAGGTGTTGATGATAATCATCTACATATTATCGCAGAATGAATCAATGCGATGAACAATAGAGCGATTTCAACACTCCAAAATAATTTGCAGATACTTTTCAGTAGGATTGAATACACTTGTAAGTTTTTCTTCACAAGTCATAAAACCAACAAATCCTATGTTCGAACGGACCCCCACAGAGATTTCACACGATGCGCACTATAGGTCATTCTTTAAGGTAAATTCTCAAATTTATCACAATAAATTTTCAAATAAGCATCGTAATAACATAACCCTTCATATTATCGTAGAATGAATCAATGTGATGAGTAATGGAGTGATTTCAACACTCCAAAATAATTTACAGATACTTCTCAGTAGTGTTGAAAGCACTTATAAGTTTTCTTCATAAGTAATAAAACCAACATATCCTATGTTCGAATGGAACCCTACAAAGATTTCACACGATGCATGATATACGTCATTCTTCAAGGTAATTTCTTCAATTTATTACAATAAATTTTCAAACAAACATCATAATAACATAACCCTACACTATTTTTTTAGAATTGTAATGGAGCACTCGATAGAATACACGTTGATGTGCGTTCCAAATAATGAGAATATCACATTCATTAGTCGTTGTGGGTCTCCGACGTAGAATGTCATAGCAGTATACGACTTCAACATGTGTTTCACCTTTGTCATGGCCGATTGGGAGGGCAGTGCACATGACAGTCGAACTTTAAAGCTGGAGAAGGGGCAAGAGAGACCTGCAATAAAGATGAAAGTGCAAGCGAGATGACAGAATTGAGGGAACAAATTATGGATGCGAATGATGCTACGGGGAAGGAGCAAGCGAGATGACAGAGTCGAGGGAACAAACTACGGATGAGATAATGGAATGGTGAATTGAGTATTCATTATATTATTAATTATAATGATTGTTGAAGAGATTCACTGTTTGTATTTGTATTTTATACTGAATGTTTATTTTCTTTCCTTCTTCATTTGATATTGATTGTTTAGATTTTTTGTGTTGTTTGTAAGTAATATTTCTCTTTTACATCTCTTTTATTTTTCTTTTAATGGATTTTGGGGGTCTATGATGACAGACGTTTGACCTTATAAATTCTTCTGGATGACCTGTTAACCGTTGTTGGTTGGTGTCACATATGAAATCTTAATGAAGACAACCAAATTTTTCTCTTCTTTTCGGTGTTACAGTTTTTGAGGTTCTTCTGGATGGCCATTTATTGTGATATGCATATGTGACACACGAGCTTGGCATTACGTGGGTTAAAGGGAACCAAGAACTCTTTTCTAATAGGTCTGTCGTCTTCTTTTATTGACAGATTCGTTGATGGACATACTGCATTCTCTGAGACCTCACACTTGCATAAAACTGTAGTTAGTTACTTCTTTTATCAATTTCTACTAGTTTTATATCTAACGAGAGGTCTTTTAAACATTCAAAAATACAAGCTCGAAGATTTCTGATACCTCCTGAGAATTGCAGTGTCACTGTGGACTTCAGTGTTCCCAACTAACTTCACATTAGACACATAGCAGCTACGGGAGATAGTTTTACAGGTACCCACGAAGAATCATAAAGAACTGACTTTTTTCTATGGGTAGATAAGCTGAAAATTTCCACCACTGAGAGTGATCGGGCATGGAGAGTATCACTGGAGGACAGCTTAGCTCGTGACATACGTCGTATATATTTTAAAAATAATATTATCATATTATTAAATTTTTGTAATTATGATACTGTTAAGTGAGATGTATATATTTTTTTATCATGTTCTACAGTGGATTTTTGCTTCAAAAGTATAAAATATATTAATATGACAGTTCTGTTAAAAATAACATTACAATACAGGGGTAAAATGGTCATTTGTCCAGAAACAGCTACAACATAGCAGTTTTCAAACTACCAAAAACAAACAGACAGTACAACTAATCAAGCGATAGCCATCAGCTAGCTACATGAAGAATTTCACGTGAGACTTCTCGTGATGCTTCTTCGTGATAATGCATTGCGTGCAGCCTTATTATTAGCTCGTCGTCGCCCCAAACAGACCTTAAGTCTTCGTGTATTTCAATAGATTGCACATCAACTAGAATATAGAACTATTATCAGTGAATAAGGCACACTGAAGCATCTCATTTTGAATATTATATGCAAGCACAATCTATAGTCAATACAGAAACTATGGATATAATGGTAATCATTAATAAATTTATAATGTAGCTGGAAATTCTTATAAATTAAAAAGGGAAAAAAAGGATAGTGTAGCAAATAATATAAAGTACCAAAGAGAAGGAAAAGAAAAGCGGTGACACGGAGTGAATAGCTATCCTTAGAAATGAAGTAAAAGGAGGCTGCAATCTTATAATAATAAAAATGGTTGATGCATGTATGGCTAAATGAAAAACAAATAATACATTGAGCTGCTTGATTCAATTTAAAACAACAACAACTCAAAATAATTAAATGCATGCCGAATTGTCCATCTAATTGTAATGCACATTACATGTGTTGGACACGGGTACGGCACATATTTTGAGGTGTCGTTGCTTCCGAGATTTTGAGGCAAGTAGGCAGTTTAATAAGATAAGATATTCCGGCAACAATAAGCAAATTCAACAGTGAAGGAAGAAAAAGATTAAAACTATAGATTACCTTGAACATTTTGCCTAGCTGCTCAACACATTCCATTACTAGTTGCTGATGGCCTAAGACTTTCCTACTCTTCATAATTCTTACAATAGAAGCATCAATGGCATATCTTCGATCTTTGTCTACATCTTCAATCACCTTCTTTTTCTCATCCACTGGAGGGAGAGGTATCTACAGTTTGAAAGGTTTAACCTCATAAATGGTAAAAAGGATGAATAATTAATTTGACTTGCAAAGACTGCAACAGAAGCGAAAGAAATGAACCTTAATCCTTCTCATTTTATCAGTAAATTTGGAATTGAATTCAAAATAGTCAGTTTGCAAGATGGTTTTGGTATTTGGCTCTTTATTAAGAATCTTGTACTTTGCGCAAGAAAGGGAGTGGAGTAATCTGACAACATCATCATCCGTCAGATTTAGCTGATTCATGATCTCAGAGTAACTAAATCTATCTGAACCATTAAAAAGCAGAAGAGCAGAAGCCTGTATATATCAAAGTCATTAATTAGAAACATATGGTTAAGGAGTATCCAATTAATGAAAAAATTAATAAATAACAGTGCATAGAACCTGATAAGTTGTAACAACGAGTTCCATTGTCTTGAGTTCGAACTTCCCATTGATATTACAGGTACCAAGAGAATAAATCCATGTAAGCTTACGGTGCTTAGTTTTTGTCTGATAGAATTCCTTGAAAACCTCTACACATTTAACCTTCACAGCAAACACACACACACACTAGTTATGACGGCATTATGAATTAAAATGTATTCCCACTTAAGACACCCCAGCCCCATTGTGAGTAGAAAGACAGAACATAAAATAGCAAATATTGAATCTAACACACAAATAAAATATGTTACATTGAGCCACCAAATCCCAATTGAAAATAAAAGCCAAAACAGGAATTGAAAAATAGTGTTATACATATATATATATATAATGTTCAAAAGGATGAAAGATAGAAGAAAAAGATTCATTACCATCTCAGCTGGAAGATTGAGATCAAATGATTTGTAGCTGGGCCAAAACCCAGTAGTTAGAACAGTGACAGTTAGGTCAATTCCTGGATTTACTTGTGGATTACTGCTGAGATATTCTTCGAAGCTTGCTTGGTTTTCTCTTGCTAAAGTTAAGTCTGTGACCTGAACAAAAATTATAAATATTAAAATAAGTCCTAACCACACTAACATAATAAAAGAAAAATATATGCTATATAACAAACCATGCCCTCCATCTTCGAAGTAAACTGCCCTCCACATTGCTGCTTTAGTTTTGTGAGGATGCTTCTCTCATGATCATCATTAGCACTTTTGTCAAACAGTAACCTCCGTGCAAGCTTTTTCCTAGAAGTATCGTAATAGCATCAAAAGGGTGCAGCAAAAAAAAAAACAATAAATAAACCTCAAAAAAAGATACAATAAATACAGCTCAAGTGTGAATTATAGAAGACCTGTAGAACTCAGCAAATAGGTCTTTATCACTAATATATGCAAGCAACTTGACAACCTGCAAAAAATTAAAATTTCTTCCAATGTAGCCCAAAAAATTTAATATTATAGAAATTAAAAGGTCATGGATGCAAGGATGAAGAAGAGGAAAACAAGTGACCTTTTCAAGCGTCTCTTCAATAGCTTCATCACTGAGTTTCTCACTTCCACCCTTCTTGAGTATATTATCACAAAACGTAGCTAATAACTCAGCACTAGAACTGCCAGCAACACCCTTGTTGCAGAATACCTCAAAAGCCTCCTTAAGAGCCTGCAAAAACACTTTCCATAAATATAATCAAATTATCAATAACTAAAATTTATAAATCAGACCTTGTGGAAAAGGGAATGATTCTGAAAGCAATCGTTCACATAAGCCAGGTATTTGTCATGCAACTCAATCACTTTTCTAACAAAAACCTACAAGAAAAGAGAGATCAGAAATATCAGTAGTTAAAAAATCGAGAGAAGTGCCAAAATGGTCCACCGACTCATTGCGTGAGGTTGTTTCAGTCTCAAAGTCTATGAAAGTGTTAATTGAGTCCCCAAAGTCTTTTGATATTGGCTGAAATAATCCCCATAGAGGACTATGTTTCCCTTCATTAAAAAAGTCTAGGAACTAATTTGACACTTTTTATAGATTTTGGAACTAAATTAGCCCCATAGAAATAGTTACGGGACCATTTCGGCACATTACAAAAAAAATATGCTCGCTTTCTCACAAGACTAAGTGCATGGGCCCGTACCTGTTCTTGCAAACCAACCACGTCCTTCTTCTCTGCCTGTGGAACAACAGCAACGTTAGAATGAAATATCCAGGTAAAACAATGACTATAGCACTAGATGAAAATAAAAAATAGAATCGTATAAACATAATGATAACAACCATTTAATCTTTCAAACAACATATGAATCATAAATACAAACTCAAGATAGGTGAATTTGTCACATAAATGCTGTAATAAGCACTTCTTTATAGTTATTTAAAAGATATCCATCTTGAAGACTTTCCAAGCTATCTACTGCAACAAAGGTGGATCCATAATCAAAAATATAATTCAAGATCAAGTAGATAAGTTCACGTACAAAAAAAGTGGGGTCCTTTTTATAGTTATCTTTCATTATTAAGACTTTTTTTTTTCTTTTCCTTCTTTATAACGGGTAGTTTTGTAAAAAGGAGCTTATAGTAGAGGTATAATTGAGCCGGTGCGAGCTAAACTGAAATGAAGCTGAGCTCGATGAGCTAAAAAGCAAAACTCAAGCCAACCCAAACTCGACTTATTAGGTTGTAAGCCAAGTTGTTCTTAAAGAAAAATGATATCAAATTCAAGACTTTATCTATAAATTATTAAAAATGTTAAAAAATATTTTTTATATTTTCATCAAGTGTTTTATTATTATTTCTCTCGTAATAGTTCATTCTATTTATTATTGTGTTATAGCAGTAGCTTCAATTAATATCGATTAATTTATTTTATAATAAAAAAGTTAGCTTGTGAACCGGAACTTGCAAAAATTAATTTTGAGTTTGAGCTCGAACTCGATCAATTAATCAAGCCTAAGCTACCGGGTGGCTCTAATACTAAAGTTAACCCAAATAACAATAGGAAAGACAAATATTATTATTGACAAAGCCAATCGGCGGTTATAACACATAGAAACAGAAACAGATACAACACGACAGGCGACTAGGGCTGATTGAGGGAGGTGTTTGTGCTTGCTAAGGACGTGGAAAGATAGCGACAAGGTGGTGGGTGGGCTTGAAAGCGGAGGAGTGGCGGTTAGAGGTCGTCCATAATCGAGATCGGCTGAAACAACGAGGATTCTAATGGCTGTCATAGCAGTAAGGCTGCAGGAGGAATGATTCCAAGCAGCTGGCAGCAGGGAGGCGGCAAGGGAAATGGTTCTATGTGGTCGAGACAACATGAAAACAACAAATTTGTTGTTTTCTTGATTTCAACGATGAGTAAAGACGATTAGGAGTGGTGCATGATGGTTGGGGAAGGGTGGAGGCTATTATGCAGGGTAGATGCGAGGTTGGGAAGGGGAGAGACGGCTAGAAATGGGGGAACTGCGGAGAAAATCAACAATAGTTGATGTTATGACAGTTAACACAGGGACAGGGTGGTCGGGAGCAATGTGGGGAGGATGTGAAAGAGGATAGGGAAGATAATTACTAACTGGAGACCAAGATACAACCGAAGCACCACCTGAACTTTAGGATACAACCCTCTAAGGAAAGGACGCTAGCGACCATCTAGATACAAAAGAAACAAAAATTTGAACCTAAAAAAATCAAGAATAAAAATACATAATAAAAAGATAACTAGCAGTGGCTCAAGAGAACAGGTCGATTCCTCAGAAGGAAGAAAACATTGATTGGTTCAGTTCAGGTGAAGCAGTAGGGTCACGCGGAAACTCGTGCGTGTGGGCTTGATCCCTCTTCTACCTGCAAAAGACCAGTGTCAATGCGAGACACGCTCTTGCATCAATCTTCCAGGATTTGGAGAACTTCAAACTCATTTGTCGAAGCTTCTAGCTCCTCTTAATATATTTTTAGGTTGGCCACGTTGAGGGTGATGGAGCTACTATAACTTCTTGGCAAGCCACTCCTGTAGAAATTATCATTCCAAAGCAATATCCAAATAAAATAAAATCACATCTTTTGACACAACCTGAGATGGAGCTGCATAGAGTTGTAGATTCCCACAAAATAACCTTCGAGCCCTTCTTCTCCGAATTCTCATGCTCAACTAAATGTATATGATATATAATTTTGTAGAGAGGAATCAACTCTAAAACAAGATCTATGATGGGTTGGACCACACTTAAGTATAACAACTCAGAAGAGGCATCTTCTTATTCTTCTTTAAAAGAACCTGGACCTCACTGTAATATATTTTCCCCCAAAGATGTTATGAAGATTTTTAATGATGTGGTTCATCCAACCTGTCTGATCATCTTTTGATGGGTAAACTGGTGAACTAATTTTAATACCCAAATGACTCTGTCGTCTACCAGAAGTGGCTCAAAAGCATCTCCTCTGGCATGTTGGACCTTCCTCAATAAGGGCAACTCAGTAAGTATACTATATATCTGAAAAGTGTGACATTCCCTTATCTGAGATTTCCATGTGTTTAGTGTCAGTTCCTTGGACAAGACCATCTTGGCTAACAAATGTTAAATTTGTTGGAGTCTCTCTCATGAGCTTATTTTGAACTACGTGTTTTCTCCCTAATCAATTGTAATTTGATGCTCTTCCTTAGTGTCCTCACCTTCATCAGTGTCTATAGTGTCATCGCCCATTTTTTCAACTGCTCACTGATCAATAAAAAAGATCATATTCTTAGTTGGGCAATTTGATTCCAAGCAACTGCTCGCTGATCAGTAAAAAAGATCATATTCTTAGTTGGGCAATTTGATTCCATACATTTGAAATAATTCCTAGTTGGGACAGATTTAGGAATGTTGGTTGGTTCCAACTCCACTTTGAACTAGTGTCTCTTCGTAGTGAAATCGGCTTAAATGTTCTGCTGCATATACCCTTGTTGTTTGATCTTGGGATTGAACTCTACTGGTAAGATGGTGGTCACCCAACGATGTTGTAATGGTGAGGCCTTACACACATATCCTACCTACAATGTATTGGTATTGGCGCTACATATTTAGCCAACTTTCCAACTCCCCTTACTCTTTGCTTTATCAGAGAATGGGGAACTAAAAGAAATAAGAAAAGAAAGGAAGAAATTGCAACTAAAGAGAATGGAGAAGAAAATCAACACATATGGTAAAAAGTTATGACATCGTTGTAGTAGATCATATTGCATCTTGATTCCTTAGTTGTGCCATTTATGCCAACATAAAAAAGAAAAATAAAATATAAAGAAATGCTTATAGCAAGTGTTTGACAAACCTATTTTAAAAATAGGTTTAAACAATAATAACATGATCTTTATCATGCAAATCCATCCACCACTACTCCAACCTAAACATTCTTACATAACAATAATACTCGAAAAAAGATTTAACATCAAATTACAAATACTTGGTAGTTTAAACAAGATCTAACAAAAACAACCACCACTACTCCAACCTAAACATTCTTACATAACAATAAAACTAGAACAAGATTTAACATCAAATTACAAATAATTGGTAGTTTAAACAAGATCTAACAAAAACACACGAGTAAACTAAAATGTTCTTAATTACATGAACGAAATTCATGTGTAATGGAACGTATATCACAAACTTATGTAGTCTGCTGATTTCATTTCCAATTAAACACTAAAAGAGGATAAGAATTTTTTTTTGTTACAATATCAATTGGTCATCTATAAGTTAAAAATTGCTTGGCCAGTGTGTTGAAGACCTAAAAAGTTCGAGTAATAATAAATTGGAAGTGGAGTTGCCAAAACTCATGAAATGGAATGAACAATATAAAGATCATGTGTTGAGAGGAAAGATTGTAGTGTTCTAAATTAACTGAGAATAGATGCTATAAGTAAGTCAAATAAGAGAAATACAGTTAAGGGCATAAAAATTTAGAAAACAATTCATACTTATGGATATATAAAATATGTCGCCCATATAGACGAGAAAATGTTAGATTCCCATGATCACATTAAAATGCCACCAAACATAGTTCAAAATGACATAATTAATATAGTCAGTTAATAAATTTATTTGTGCCATCCTTCTTATCTTGGAAAAGTTTCTAAGGACATTTCCATAATTATGTATTTGTTGTTTTGGACAGTATGGGCCTCTTACTATTCACTATTCGAGTTTTTACCCTTTTTTTTTCTTTTCAAGTTTACCTCAAATTTTGTTGATTTTAGGAAGGATTCCCTATTCTTAAAGATGTAGGGAGGGAAGAACATAGTTATGTTTTTTTTTTTTAGTACGCAATTTTCTCCTTGGAATCATTTGTGCAGGATTATTGGAATTTCCAATAGACCGCAACCTCTTATTTCTTAGTGGGAAACCTTGAAGGCAGCATCCACTGTTCAAGAAATTAAAGACCATTGTAAGCTGTGGTTGTTCTATATTTTTACATTGAAAATACATTTTTTATTGAACCTTCAAGCAAAACCTCAAGGTGCTGGAAACTGCAAGAAGAATTTTACAATGGTGCAATTTAAAATAACTGTTGCTTGCAAATTTTGGGCATGACTTTTGGATTTTCCAATAGACCACAACCTCTTATTTCTTAGTTGGAAACCATGAAAACAGCATCCACTGTACAAGAACTTGAAGACCATTGCAAGCTGAGGTTGTTCTATAATTTTACATTGAAAATACCTTTTCTGTTCAACCGTCCAGCAAAATCTGTTAAGTGCTGGAAACTGCAAAGAATTTTACATTGGAATAATTTAAAATAAATGTTGCTTGCAAAATAAACCGTTTTTTGATCCAAGAAAAGCCTTATAATCAGGTTACTAGTTGCCATATTCTTCAAATACGTCAATTTATTATATAATGTAAATTTGATTTACTTCTATTTCCTTGCATTGACATTAATTTAAGGTTCCTAGAAGTGAGTCGAGGATGTTTGCAAGATGAGAAGAAGGGGAAAAACGGAAAACAAAATAGGATTTGGAGGCAATTTTGGGGAGCAGCTGTTCTCCTTGCAGAAAACAACTAAGAAAACACAACCAGGAATAATAGTGCAGGTTACCGAGTCAAGGAGGATTCATTGCTTATTCCTAAACAATCTGCAGGCACATGACTTACAAAGGAAAAACGATACAACACTCCTAAGAGCAGAAAGCCATAAATAATCTCCAAATACATAAAATCAAAAAAACTAAAAGATAATATAGGTCTCAGACTATGAAACGGAGGACACGAATATGACACGACACGATACGAGGATACGGTATAATTAAAAAAATAGGACAAGACACATCATGAACATGCTTTTATATTTAATTAATTATTTATATTAAAAATATATTTCTCCATTCACAATACAAATTATACAAGAATCCAATTAACTTCATAAATTTAATTTATATTATAAAATTTCATGTTTATGAAAATTAATTTTTAAAATTAAATATAATATGTTTTAAAAAGTCATCCAACTTATACTCCAACTTATCTACTAAAATTAAATAAATCTTATGACTACAAAGAAGGAATCACTAATGCTCAACTTGGACAATATTGGATGAACCTTCAACACTCGAATTTGACGAAAGTTAGAGAGAGCTTCAATATGACGATAGATTGGACATATTTGACTATGAGATATAATTACGACTATATGTATATTTCTAATTTCCTAGTTCTTGTATCACATTTTCTCGAAAGTGTTAAGCTCACGTCCGATGCGGTGTCGAGGTGTGCCCCGGATGTGTTCGTGCAAAAAATAAATAAATAAATAAATAAATAGAAATGTATTTTGTAGTGTCGAACAAGTGTCAAGGTGACAAGTAACGGTTTTTTATACTTGTCTAACATGGGTAGGTTACATTTTTAGAATTGTCAGTGCTACATAGGTCTCAGACAATATATTTATACCAAGGCAAATATAATCCTAATTCAAATAAAGCAAAAAAATAAGCCTAAGTTCTGATCTGCCACTATTGGCAGGAAAATAGTAATCCTGGGTCCGTCTAGGATGGAAATCCCACACCTTCCTGCCCGCGGAAAGTCATGATCCCTTCATTCTCCCTAGCTGAGAGAAGCTTAGCCTTCATCACCAAAAATATATAGATCCTCATATTATGAAGTCAAATCAACAATATTGAACATAACAGAGATGTAGTAGTCGGGTGATGTAATATGTGTTGTCATTGATCATCTTAAAAACTCTAAATGATTTGTCAGCACAATTCTCAAGATTCCCACAGAAATCCACAGAAAATCTCTCTTTCAATATTATCCATATCAAGTCATCTTCTTTAAAGACTTGGGTTTTCCTAAACTTGCTTGCCTGCTTCTGATATTTAACATTTGCCAGACAAATCCCAACCCCCACCCCCCTTCTAGCTCATGTATGGCCATATTTCTCAAGCGCTAACCTTTGCATCAAAACTAAGCTCATTAGTTTGAAATATAGGCACTAACTCCAATGATGTAAGAGGACCCATATAAATCTCAAAGTAGTAACATGTTACTGACCAATTGATCAATTATAAGCAAACTCCGTCTGAGAAAGAATCAAATTTCATAGCTTAAAATTCATTCCAACAAAGCACCTAAAGAGATTTATCAAACTGTAATGCATCACATTTGTCTGCCCATCTATCTGCAGGTGCATTCTGTTAACCTCATTTTCAGTGAGGTTCTAGTTTCTTTCCTTAGAGCCTATGATCTAGCCTTAGGAGTTTCTTATTGACTATCCTAGTGGACTAGTACTGAGACCTATCTCGCATAGAACTCCGAACCACTTATTGAACCATTTTTGTGAAGACCTCGTGTGAGTAGTCTCAAGTACTCGACTCTTAGTTGCAAGGGCTAAGGTTTAACATGTAGAGGGCCCGAAAATGAGATAGACGGCTTTAGGTGAACCCTTAATGACTCGAACTCGAGCACACCACAACTTGACACATTTTTGGCCCGAACCCGGATGACGAAACGAACCACACGGATGCGTCCGAGACGTCGACTTTAGCTAGGAAGGAAAACGATATTGCTATGATTACGCACGCGCACGAATGGCACGAAAATCAATGTGTATTAAATTTAATTAAAGGAGGTGGGTTTAGGCTTGAACCAGGTTCAATTCGGGCTAAACATAGCCTAATTATGTCGGGTCGGGCCCTAAATCTTTAATTAAATTTAATCAGGCATAATTAATTTCCAATTAAGCTCAGAACATTCATGGAAAGTAATTAATCTCGCGCCCAATGCCTGTAACGGTTACCTGCGAGTATATAATTCAGTCCCCCGCTCCTTCACGCGAAAAAAAAAAAGGATTTTGATTCTCCCGCTCGCCTCTCCTCCCTGCGGCATTCGAACCCTCTCACGCTTACCTGCCTCGCCTCTCCCACACGACCAGGCGCCGCTCGACTCCCCCGCTCACCCCCTCTCGACAGAAGTTCTGCATTGAAATCCCACTCTCCCTCTACGATCCGAGCTCCTCTCTCTCGCTCGCCTCCTTCCCCGCGCACGGCCTGAAGCCGCTCGACTCGCCCTCTTTCGACAGAAGCCTGAGTCGCTCGCCTCCCCCTCCCCTCACGCCGAGCAAACTGAAGCCCTTGTCTGCTTCCCTCTCGCGCGCGATCAGGTAGCTGCTCAACACTCTCTCTCTCGGTCACACCTCCCTCTGCACCGAAGCCCTAGCCGCACCAGCCTTCTTCTCAAGCCTTCATTTCAGCTCGTCTCCCTCTTCAATTGCTTCTTCGGCGACGTCAAAAGGGTAAGCTACATGTGTTTCTTTCTCTCTATGTTTTAAAGCAAATCCTTGTTGTATATAAATAGGAGTTTTACTAGTTGGGTACCTAACGTATTGCTCGGACCTGATTGATGAGTGCTTCTTTAATCGATTGGGTACTGAATCAATGGTAAGCATGGATTGATTTATTTACTTTCTGATATCCCTGCTTTGTCATTAAATTTGATCGGCTGGAACAGGAAGCTACGATGGATAGGATTTGTGTATGTGTGTGTGTGTGTGTGTTGGGGGGGGGGGGGAGGCTAGATCTGTTGATTGATAAAGTAGGATTTTATGCATTTGATCATTATGTTGATTGGGGAATAATACTTGATTATTAATCTTGGAGGTGCATTTCTTTTCATGATGAAATCTAATTGTTATTTTTTTGAATTACATGAAGTTCGTTATCGATTATTGAGAGACGACTTCGATTGGAATCCTTAATTTAAGGTGCCATGCTAGATTACATTAAACTTTTATATTTATTTTGTGAAATATATCCCATGTCAAATTCAAGCTGTGCTAATTCCTTTTTGTTTTTGTTCACGCTTAAGTTGTCTTACTTTAAGTTGGCATAGTGCAAGCTTCATGTCAAACTTTTAAACGCAGCGTCAACGATAATTTATACAAGGTTAGCGGCTAAGAGCTTATGATAATTGGTAGCCAGAACTTAACTCCTCACATGTTAAACCTAAGGAAGGCTGAAATGCCTATGCTCATATGCCTATAATTCACCTGATTCTTCTCAGTCAAGGAAAAAGTACATGCATGCTACACAATTCATATGTATTTACATACTCAGCACCCAAACTTCACTTCTTACATGCCACTCAATTCTTTGGTATTTACATCCCTAACGACTAAAGTTTCATATTTACATCTATAACACTTTGGTATGATAAATTTATGCATGAAACTATTTGTTCCACCTTTTAAATGCAGATGTTAGTGGTTTATTCTTTTTTTGTGAGATTAAAGATTTGGGTGTTATACATGTAAATATTGAAGTTCCGGTGTTAGATGTGCAAAAACATACGAGCGGGTGTTATATATGCAAATACCCTCATTAGTAACTTGCCTGAGAAACTCTAGGGTACTCACACATGCTGCTATTTATGGTAGTAGAAATATTATGCTGATTTACACGCTATTTTGGGGCATTTTGTTGACTGAATTGGTCTAGTTTTGAGCGTTGTTTTGAGGCTATCCCCCTTACCGTTTGGTGGCTTTAAAATTTTGTTTGGAGTTATTTTAAGTGCAGTCTTTGAGCTTTTAAAACGTTGTTTGGAGCTTTCAAAGGAACGAATTTGAAAGCATTAAATGTGTCATTTTGGGACAGTTTTTGAACCATTTGGAGCAATTTTGGCACTGTTTTTTGGTGGCTTTTGCTTGCTGATTTATAGAGGTTTGCACAATATTTTGAGGCGAATTTAAGGACTGACTTGGACACTATCAATTGCTGATTTTTAGCATTGTTTTGGGGGCACTTTGGGGGCTGATTTGAAGCAATCTTCACACTGTTTTGGAGGTATTAAAAATATCGTTTTGGGGGGCCTGATTTGAAGCAATCTTCACAGTGTTTTGGAGGTATTAAAAATATTGTTTTGGGGGGCTGATTTGAAGCAATCTTCACACTGTTTTGGAAGCATTAAAAATATCATTTTGAGACTATTTTATGCACTGTTTTGGAGGCATTAAAGATATCATTTTGGGTTTCACGTGATTATTATTTAAACGCATTTAGGCCGATCCGCTCGTTGTTTCCTCCCTTATCTTTGCTAGTTTTGCAAGTAGGTCAGTTTTTTCCTTTCTTTCGTTTTTTTTTTTTATTATTATTAACGATTAGGTCAAAAATGAGGAATTTCTGATTTAATTGGCAAACACTTAAGAGATATTTGAGGTCTAGTTAGAAAACACTTAAGTGAATATAGAACACCTTGAATCATTCCAAGCACAAGTCACAGTGTAGGCTTTCTAGATTTTAGGTGCACACCTTAAGTGAGAGCACATCTATCTAATCCACAAGCAGAAGCTTCAGATTTTAGCGTGCACACCTTAGAGAGAGCCCATCTATTTAACCCAGGTTTAAGCAGCTTCCAGATTTTAGATGCACACCCAGGTGAGAGCTCATCTACCTAACCCGCATGATGCTAACTCTAGACCCAGGAGCACACCCTAGGTGAGAGCCTATTCACCTAATCCTCGAATGCACAGTGAAACTAGGCACCTAACTCTAATTCACAAACTGATTAAGACGCTAGACACGAGGATGCACCGAAACGTGGTTCACCCTTCCTTAATTAAATCAACTATGGAATTCCCGTAATGATTTAACATACATTGAAATCCAATGCACCGAGATTTGAGCTTGACCATCACGCTCAGATCCTCCTAACAATTGGGGAGATTTATTTTGCCACATATGGATCATCGAACTGTTATAAGTTTGAGGTCTAGGTGACTAGGGCGATGATAATAATGTTAATGTGTGCTAAATGAGGGATACAATGTGGGAATATTTAGAATACTATCTCCTACCTCAAAGACCTTTGCTAAAGGAGAGGAAAGGGTCGATGATGCTATTCGACGACTCTTGATGAGATTGTTTCCCCCGACGATCTTAGGTCGCCAGTAGTCCTAGCCCGATCAGAATGACTAGTCTGTGAACTATCTACTTTACAAATTACTTATAAAAATAAAACAAAATCTCCTTTGCTTGTTAACAAGAACTCTGCCTAAAACTTAAATAACTTGAAATGACGAATACAACAAAGCACAATGGGTCTGATCTGATGGTTGTGATCGTTTATAATATTGAAAGTGGCGATAGGTGGATTGATTGTGGGAAGTACGAGAGGTTGGTAGCTGCAGCAAATAGAGGCGTATGGAATGCTGGTTTTGGGGCAAAAACAAATGCAAGGGTGGTTCTGAGAGGCCAGAGAACTGCAAGTTTGTTGTTCCTGGTGACGACGACGTGGGGGAAGAGTATTATGGCAAGGGGCGACAAGGTGGGGATGCAAGCACTGCGGGATATGATGCAGTACATGAACCACCAAGTAGAAATAAATGCTGGAATGACAGAACAATAGGTTGGCCGACAGTGAAGGAAGCAGGCAGGAAAACAGGCAGGAATGTTAGGGAAGGGTGGAGACTGGCTGTGTTGGGCAACAAAAAGCTCGAGAAGTGTCGCGGCCTAGCCCAGGACATGGAATTAACCATGACGGGAACGAACGGTTGAGCGTGGAAGTTAAGTTTTCTATTATTCTATTTCTATCACTAATAATTATTAGCCACAATTTAGATTAAAAGGCCACTACATAATTCAATTGCATTAACAAAATTAGTTACCTTTGAGGTTGTTGTTCACTCCTAAATATATTAGCTCATCTTCTATTCATCTCATTTAGAAGTTTAAAACGTAAAAAAAAAATTAAAACAATATAATGAGTTATCTAAAAATAATTTAGAAGTAATCATACTTCTAAACTACAGTAACTCAATAAAGAGAAAACAATATCCATGTTGATCTCATATGTTACTATATGAGATCTTATAATAATCTAATATGTGCATGATATTTACTCAATGTGAATAGTCTAAAACTTCAATACGCATTTAATTTAACTGCACTCTTCAATGTTTGATCTTAACTTTATTTTTATTTTATATTCTTGCTATATACATCTTTATGTTTAATGATCATCGTCAAAACAACATAACTAACACCTTGCAATATTATCCTATCAGCACAGTGGTTAGTGATCTAAACATCAAAATTATTTGAGGTGGAGAGGCTCTATCAATGACCGATATGATTCTATCAACACAATGATTAGTCATCTAAACAACTCAATTGTTTGGAGTGGTAAGCTTTATCCACTCGCCCTTGACCGATATTCGTCTCACAATTATCTGAGATAGCAGAAAAACAACTATGCGCGCTGGTACATTAGCATCCTATGTTGCACCATAAGAAGATGAAATCCTCTTAGCATGCACATACAAGTATTCATATTTACCTCACATTATTCTTTCATATCATGCACTCTTTTCTTAAGCATTCATCTACATATGAAAAAGTTCATGTTCGCAAGAATCAAAATAATATGCACTAGTCTAATAACTTTATCAATAAATCATTATGCAAGTGATTGTACAGGACTGTTTACTAAATGTTATATCGTGATATACTATCTGCATTTTTACTTGAATCTAATATCCTAGTATAAATATATATACATGTGTGTGTGTGTGAATTTGTGTGTGCGCGCGCACGCGCAATTGTGGCATGTTGGATGACAACTTAGAAGTAAGTCCCCTCTGCCCCGGATTCGAATCTCAGCTAGGTCGAATTAGCACATATGTGGGATCGGTATTTAGGGAACAAGTGGTCCTTCCTAAATACTGATTCCTTATTAAAAATTTATATATATAATTTATTTTTTTTTTTAAGATTGTTTGTAGGCTATTATACGAGCCACTAGACCAACCTCATGTGCCTAAGAATTTCAACCCGCACATAGGTGGGATCGGACCCGTGATCCCAGTGGACTTACAAACTCTGTTAACCAAAGAGTCACGGTAGGTGACACACACACAATTTAAGTGACATTTAATAATCAAATAATTTTATATGAAATTCATTTTGTATCTATTTAATATGCATATTTTTTCTATTTAAAAATATGAAGAATTTGTTGTAATCCAAAACTTAGGGAAACAAATCATATATGAAATCAAACATACATCAAGGAATGATGAATATTGCTGAAATTCAGAAATATAATTACTCACATTAACCATTAGAAGACCTATTTATGTGCTTATTCCTTCACTCAATCACCTTATTGATTCTTTACAAGTTATTTTTTTTTTATTTGATTAAGATCTAATGCATTTTCAAAGTATACATTAATTTAAACATTGATAAGATCATAAACATACCTCTAACCACTTCTTTTTCTTCTCTGAAAACTTTCAATTCAAAATTACTATTCCTTTTACATCAAAAGTTCCTCAAATAATATTAATTTTATATATTTTTAATTAAAATAACTCGTATAAATAAGAAGTTAAAATTTAGCTGCTTCACTTTCGTCAATCTCTCGCTCCAATCCAAAAAGCCTTCCTTATCCTATTCCTAATCTCAAATAAAGTTAAAATATAAATAATAAACTTATATATTTATAAATATACTTCTATATTTATAAATAAAATTCTTATTAAATAACTTATTTAGAAGTGCTAAAACTCATCATCCTTAAGACTCGGTTCAGCCTCAACCTTACCCGCACGCGAGCTTCCTCTCCTAATGCTTCGCTCGAACAGTTAGGGCACGAAGTCACCTCCTTTTCTTCCTCCTTCGCACTAGGGCTGCCTGAAGCCGTAAGCTTCTCTCCTTCCCCTTCTTCCTCTTTCTACGTAGCACCAGACGCAAGTGTGAACATCCTTCTACGAATGAGATAAGCCTCGCGCTCCAATGAGCATTAGCTCCCCTGGTTTCAACGCCTCGTCTCTCCCCTTTCGCAAAGATGGTCACATGATGTTGCTCCTTCGCGTAAACGCTCACACTGCGTTGTCCTAGGTTGCCTTCCCCGTAGTGATGCCGATGTCTCACGACGCGGCTAGGGTTCGTCCTTCCTTGATGTTTCTCGTTTTCTTCTTCGCACGACATCAAAGCTTCGAGGTATGTGAAGCACTCACTCTTCCTCCTCCTCCTCCTCAGATTCTTCTCTGGCTCTCTTATTCATTCAATGGGTCGAATGAGCGTGGTAGACGTATGCGATTTAATTTCTGCAAAGGGGTGCGCCTTCTCTAACAGACACCCATTTACTATTATTTTCTTATTTTTTAAACAACTCATTATTTGCAGGGAGGGGGGCGACTAGAATTGGTGAAACTGCAAGAAACAACAGCAAAAATTGCTATTCCGACGGCTGCAACAGGGAAGAGGCAACGGTGATACAATGCAGAAATGTTGCAGAAAGTTAAGGAGAAGAATAATTACCACATCGGGAGTGAGATACAACCGGACTAACACCCAAATCACTGGATACAACCCTCGAAGGGAGAAAGGGCGTTGGTGAGCCGAAACTAAACCCAATACATCTAAAAAATAAATACATAAAAAACTGATAGTTAGGAGTGGCAAATGAGAGCCAGCCGACTCCACAACAACGAAAAAATCTAGACAAGCTCGGTCCAGACATGCAAAAGGAAACCAACATGGTTGTGGATTGTAGCAAATCGCAGAAATGGGAGCACTACTGTAGTAGGGGCGTAAAAATGGGTCTCTCGGGTAGCTCCCACGTCACATGGACAGTACAACAGGAAAGGTGTCATGGAAGACCAACTGCTAAAGAATAAGATTAGAAGGAACCTATTGTCCAATTTCGGGTTAAGGAATTCAATTCCAAGGGTAGAAGTTCTCGGGAAAAGAAAAGCCCTCAAAGTTATTTTCTCTGTAGGACTTTATTAATATAGTTCACAAGAATATGGAGGCAGTGTTCAAAATTGTAACATTAATCTTTTGGAAATGCACACATCTTATATAAAAAAATAATCAGCTTCAATGCACTTTGTTCATGGAAGACACAAATTGTGGTATTATAGATAGCAGCACGGTTGTCATGGAATAGTGTTATATGCTAAGTAACGGAAAAATCACTCTCCCAAAATAATTTGTATTAGCATCATTTCACATATTAAGTGAGCAAAACTCTGTATTCAGTCAAAGTGATCCAATTACCTCCAACAAAAATGCAATATCTTTAAGTAGGCTGCTAGTCTATAATAGAGCAGGAATAATCGATATTGGAAATATTTCAATTCAAGCGCCCATTCTTAATATATAGTAACCCTTTTTCCGAGAAAAACATGCATGAGAATCCACATAACAGTTTTTCAATAATTTTGTTTTCAATTTTGAGCATACCAACTAAAAGTTCATAGTGCCAATAAGATGTCCTGCCTTTTAATAATCCAATAAGTCAACATCCCAATTATCAAATTACACCGACACCAGTCATCCAGTAGCTCTTCACCATCAACCTTGGCATCAATATAGAAATATCAGCCTGCTTGCAAACAAGGAGACCAATTTCTTCAATAAGTCGGCACCGTGATTTATTTGAGTTAGTAATAATCTTTTTTTATCATAAGCAAATTCAACTCCAATAAATTATTTGAGCCGCTCCAAATCATTCGTGATAAAATAATTTTGTTAGTAATTCACCTGAGAGGCCATTAGAATCGCCTCTAATGACTAAGTTGTCAACATTAAAAGCAAGAATGATTTAAATTGAGATATTATGCTTGATTGTCATATAATAATTTGTGACGCTACTACAAAAGCCAAACTCAACAATTTACTTGTAAAATTTGTCAAACCAAGCTTATGGACTTTTTTTTAGGCCATAGATAGCAATCCTAAAAAATAAGGCACAATTCAACCCTTTGACAACATACATCAATCAGATTGCTCCATGTAAAGATTATGTAATGGATGACATTAATCACATCTACTGGTAATATAACCTAGAAATTGGGCAATGTTGAACCTGATGAGAGAATGTCGTCATACAAGTCTATCCAAAATAAATGGGTATATCCCTTAGCAACCAGCCAAGTTTTGCATTAGACCGTGAAGACAAATCAACAAGCAAATGGCTCGTTCAACCCCAAAGAGCAATTTCCAAATCTCATATATATCCACCAAGTGTAGAACCAATCTCAACATCCATAAAATCATTTTAAAGAGAAATGTAAAGTGCTTCTTAAGAAGTCTTGATAAAAACAAAGCAAGGCAAGGCAACCGTACAAAATAAAAGGAAAGATGATCAAACGTCATATAAGAATGAAAAGAGTAATATGTTGCCCTGTATCTTTCTGTAGCGCAATTAGTAATTAGAGAAAACAGAATTCATCAACATGTGGATGCTCAGTAAAATCTGATGACATGGGTGTTGGTGTTGTAGGAGGAGGTTGCTGTCATCAAGAGTTACAATGGGGTATGCATGGAAAAAAGAGCTTTTAGAGGTATATCAAAAATTTGAAGAAAATTTTGAGGACAAAGGAAACAAGATGAGGAATGGCATCATAAAAAGCAATATCAGTAGAAGTTAAGATAATGACATTAAGGTCCTTTTTGTGCGTGAGAACACCCAATCTCTCTCTCTCTCTCTCTCTCTCTCTCTCTCTCTCTCTATATATATATATATATATATATTGAGAAAAGGCCAAAAAACTGATTTTATTGAAATAGAAAAGATACATAAAGAGTGTATGAGAGGACCGAATAGAGGCGCCCTACCATACGATACAAACATACAGTAATAACCCAAACAGAATAGGAAACAGATAAACTAAAAAAAAAAATTTAAACATGCAGAAAACAAGTAGCTGGGGACGAGGCAATTTTGTCATGCCTCTTCATCTAGTTTTAATAGAGGAGCCAAATAAAAAACTTTGAAGTGTCATGTCATTGTCAGGAGTAACCAAAGTGTCATCCATTAAGTTTCCAAGCTGGAGTGTGCCCCCAGCCTTCTTTCGCCGAGAAGTGTAAACCTGTCATTCTTCATCAGGAGATTGGTTCGTGCGATCCTCGGTCTGATTAGGTATTAGAACCGCAGTAGAAGGAAAGCCAGCCGTTGCAACAGTGATAGGTTCAGTGTGTAATGCCACCTCTGCACCTGATGCTTCCTGAAGAAGAGCCGCAGGGCTATCCTAATTTACAATTTGAACATTATCTCTTGTAATATGGTCAGGGGAAGGAGCAATTACATCGGATATTAATTCATGTCTTGTGGTGAGTCCCTCCTTGGGTGGAGCCACTGTGTCCAGAACAGTGGGGAGTTCCTGCTTTTGACTATTGGTTCTCAACTGTGGGTGCAATCTGAAACATTTCTCCTTCGGGTGTCCAAACATCTTGCAGTGTTTGCAGTAGCGAGGTTTTTGTTCCATAATGATTTTTTGCCAATAACCATTGTGAGTAGAGCCAAGCCAGACTTCATCTATATCTGGTAGTGTAGTATCTCATTCGATCAAGATCCTTGCAGTAGAAAGCCTCGAGAAATGAACTATAGGTGTGTCTGTCTGCATAAGTTTTCCTAGGATAGTCTCAATTCCATATAAGGTAGGTTGGTCAAAGAATTGAAGGTTGAATTCAGATAATGAGAACCAGATAGGCGCAATAGGAGGTTCTTGACTGGGATCAAAATCAGGGGTCCATTTTAACAATTTCATAGGTTTGTTCTCAATTGTGATGAATTTTTTTTGAGAAAATCCTTGTGTAGTTTTCTTCTATGCTCAGCTGTATTATAATATGTCTTCCGTCGAGAAGGCCCACCTGTCAATCCCAACTAGTTTGAAATCTTCAAAAACCTTCCTAATAATCTCCATCTTATGGCGACCTTAATTGGAACTTGTCAACCAATGTAAATTTGTATTTTTCTGCAAGATATGAAATTTCAACGTCAGAGAAGAATAGTGCTGGTTTGTCTGCCTTTTTCCCTACTTTTTGATGAGATTGCAATCCCCATGTCCTGCAACAGAATCATGGTACAACTGCGGGAATATCGGACTATCTACGAGGTGGAAAGGGGAACTGTGTTTGTGAACCACTGTAACATTGGAGGGTTTGGCGAGGTTATCACCGGAGAGGGCGACGATGTAGAAAAGCCCCGAGGCCATTGGAGACGGCAGCAGCAGGAAGAGTGCGGCCTGCTAGAATGGTTGGTGGTCTGTCTGAAGTGTAGGAAAGCTGCAGCCGCACGCAGTTATCCAGAGAAAGACCGTGTGACCCGAGGAGACCACGACGAAGCCAACGGATTGAGAGAGCGAAGAAATTAGCACAGGGTTTCGCCATCGGACGAAACCTTCGCAAAGCCTGTCGACACCATTATATATATATATATATATCAAGTATCAAGTGGCACAAGGTACGATGGATCCAGAGAGGTGATACCGAAACTAGGTGGAATTCAACAGAAACACGAAATAAAACTTTTATTAATATAGAAATAAGATTACAACACGACACAAAAGAAAAAGGGAAATACAACAACAATCCAATCTCCGACGAGGACCGGGAGAGAAGATCCGAAGAGGGTGATGGTGTGGGCAAGGTGGCAAGGGGGGAAGGGGAAGGGTGAGGGCTTTAAGGTAGTTTGGAAGGTTGGGGAAGTCCGCAAGGGGAAGGGGGGCAGAAGGTTGGACATTTGACAACAGGTTTGAGTGGTTGGACAGTAGTTTGGATGGCAAGACACAAGTTGGGAGGCTCAAAAACAAGCAAAAAAGGCTATACAGCAACAGTATGCAGTAGGAAAAAGGGTGGTTGGGGAAGTGAGCTGGAGGCAGTTAGGAGTGATTGGATGGGCCAGCAACTAAGGGAAGTGGAGAAGGAGAAGGGAAGAGAAAATCACCACCTTGGAGTAGGATACAGCCAGAGCACCACCGCCTCCTCTAATATAGCCCCATAAAAGTGAGAAGGAATCCACACAGGAAATCTGAAAAGCAAACACAACAAAAATAACCCTAAATTCAGAAACAAGCATATATATAGACCTGGTTAGGAGGGAAACAAGAAAGAAAGACAAGAAAAAATGGAGGAGAAAAGGCCAGGCGGCAATGCCGCCTTCCCCAAATGCCTGCTCGATCTGGACGCGAAAGGAGAAGTTGTATGTGCAGTTGGATGCCGCTCGGCACTCTTTGCAAGTCTGGACCGGGCCCCCTAGGACCGATTCCCATGCCAATTGGTTCAACCGGTTGGGTTTGTTTCCCGCAATCCATGCGGAAAACTACTGAACCGGCTGGCTTTGTTTCCCGCATCCGTGCGGGAAACTACCGCACTCACGTCAATGCAAGAAATCTCACTCCCACGTCCACGCAGAGAAGCCCCGTGTGAAGAGGATATGGTACCCGATTGATATAGGTATTAAGGAATCATAGGGGGTTGGAACCCGATCGATGAGATAAAAAATAAAGCCCTTAAAATGTCTTTAGTGGTATAGAAAATGGAGGTTGAGCCGTAATTGTAAGAGGGGTGAAAATTTATCAAAAAGAGGGGATAAACCCAGATTGAGGAGATAACAAGCAATCAAGAATGCATCACCCAAAGAATGGTAAGGAATAATCATGAGAAATATTAAAGTGCAAGTAGCATCTAGTATATAGCAATTATTACATTAAACCGTATTATTTTGTTAAGATGTATATGAGTAAGAGTTTTGATGAATATAGCCAATGCTAGAAATAAAAGCTTACAATTGAGATTGCATAATTTATAGCACTAGCATCATAAGATTCTAATAAATGTAAAGAACTAAACATTTATTTCTTGATAAATATTTCAAATACATGTAGGACTCTTGACCAATATAAAAATAAGTAAATGGAAGTAATCATAGAACAATTATCAATGAATGTGACAAATACCAACGTCAAACAGAATAAGAATGAAAGCTCACATCATGGTGTTTACCAAATTCACAATTATAGCATTCAAATTTGTAGATAGGTGGGTAGAAAAAAACATGTCTGCAAAATCTATCAAGAGATTGAGACCGAATGAGAACCAATCATACCAATGATACATAGCTATAGCAGAAAACACAGTGGAAGGAGCACCACATTCAAGTAATATAGGTCATCAAATCAACACTATACCTGTCATTCCTTGAGCTAAGGTCCTCAAGGAAAAAATGAAAAGGTAAAATGATTGAGTATTGGTGAGATTGTAAATGCACAGCAAAAAAATAAAGAAAAAAAAATTTGTGAGACGCATGAAGCCTCTGAAAGAGATAAAGATTTAGAGGGATCTACAATGCCCTTTCCAAAAATGAGAGAAGGAAAACATCAATAATGATAGATGGTATAGAAAGCATGTGAAGAGATGAAAATAGTTTTAAAAGACATACCAGGACATAAGAGATAGAGATATCTATAATCATGGAAATGTTCAATCATAGTTGTCCGAAATATTAACTGATTCACAAAAATGAGACACCATGAGTGTTAGGCAAAGTTGTACTGGATAAAGATACATGTTGAGCTGTGAAGGCTAATCAAATTCCTCCGAGCAATGCTCAAGAGAATGATCAGGGCAATTAAAATGACGAAAACTGGAAAAGCATTTCAGCCGCGAACTCGGCCTCCAATGGTACTGCCACCTGACCCTTTAAAGACAAACACCAAAGCAAATGAATAGAGAGCCTGAGATTAAGGGGTGGAGATAATATGAAACAAAGAACCAAAGAATGAATGGTCACATTATTAGGCGATGTAGAGCCAAGCATTTAATATGGTTTCACTCTGCATGTCAAAGATAAATTTGGCAACCAAAAATAAATTTGGCAACCAAAAACTCCTCATGTTGCTTCTATCAAACAATCAGGTCAATTATGAAAGGCCTCATCAGAATAACACATCCCTTTTATTGTGCAGAGGGTAATAGTATCCATGGATTTGTAGAGCTCGGTGTAGACAGTAAACATAAGAAATGATACTCGCTTGAAAGTAAATGGAATAAAGAAAATCACATCTTCTTAGTTGAATCATGCACAATACAGTGGCAGAAATAAATGGTTCAAAACTAATAAGTAACAAAAGAAAGACATAAATAGATGCATTCCATTTATAAAACTTGATGGCAGAGACTACACACGAGGAATGTTACAATCTTGTAGAAGGTTGAACGAAGAAAGTCACACATTGTCTTAAATAATGCACACGACAATTGATGAAATAAAGGGTTCGAAGACTATTAAGAAACAGAAAATGATGGTGCAATTTATCGCTTGCCATTTATAAAATTTGATTGTTCATTATTGCCACAGGAGATAAATGAGTCAGGACAATGGAGCTTCTCATGAGAATCAACATGATTGAGAAATAATCTAGACCGTAGGAGATAACTGGCACCATTAAAACTGACAGCGACACTGATGGTGGCAGAGTTGTCTCATTAAGAAGAGAGACACCAGCCACAATACCATAAGAAGAGAGACTTAGAGAATCAAAGAGAAACTCAAATCATGGAGATTGAACATTCAAACCTTAGCAACTCATCAGTGCGGACAAACAAAAATCTTTGGGCATTGGTGCTGACTAGGGAATAAAGCAAGGGCACGACAACGATCAAGAACATGTGTTGCATTAACAAGACAGCAAGCGCACACAACAAGCAAAGGCATGTAAGCATAGGGTAAAGAGCAGATAAGCTCAACACAATCGTGCATGCAAAGGGGTGTGGTAAAGGAGTGAGAATGCGAATGCATAGCATGAGACTGCCAAAACAACTGTGAAATGCGAGCATATAAGTGCAGCAACGTGCATGAGCAACCATTGTTACAAAATGTGAGCCAAAACGAAAGAGCGGCAAGTGTCAAGCGAGAGAGCAATTTGGAATAGTAAGTCATTGTAGGTGAGACGTTGAAATGAAGAGAAAAATCAAATAAGACAGATGCAAAATGGGGGAGAACTGCTAAGACTTGGCCACCCTCTAATACAATATGTTGAGAGGAAAGATTTTAATCTCTTCCATTGACTTGAAATAAATACCTATAAAAAAAGGGTATGAATATCATAAGAAAACAAATAATTTCGAGGACATTCAAATTTATTGCGATATTACAAATCTATTGCCTTAATGAGACATTCTCTAAAATATGATATTTCCCCAATATTATTTCCTTAATATACAAACATGTTAACCTTTAAAAGAGAAGCATATGTTGGGTTAAGTGTTGCCAAGATGAGAATGATTAGGTGGATGAGTGGCTTTACACTTAGAGACAAAATGCGAAATGAATGTATCCATAATAGGGTTGGTGTTACACCAGTGACGGATAAAATTAGAGAGAGTCGCCTTAGATTGTTTGGTCACATTAAACGTCGACCATCTGATGATCCGATTAGGAGAGTAGATGTTTTAGATACAACTTATGTTAAGAAAGGCAGAGGTAGACCTAGGAAAACTTGGGCTTATTGCATAAAAAATGATCTTAATTTATTAGAATTAAACGAAAATTTGAACCTAAATAGGACGCAATGGAGAAAAAGGATTCATGTAGCCGACCCCACTTAGTGGGATTAAGGCTTTGTTGTTGTTGTTATATACAAACATGTTAACACAACAAAACAGGTAATAAAATAAGCACAAATGAGAAAAAATAAATTTGGTCAAACTCCAGTTAAGCAAGCATGATTAGCCTTTCAAAATCGTTGGATGAAACAGAAAATCATGCCAAAGTTGAGGCGCTGTGAGAAAACATACACAAAAGTCTAACCTTCTTGTTACTCGCAGCATCTTCTGCTTGTTTCACTAATGCTGTACCTTCAGCAGTGACATGCTGCGGAAAAAGGAAAGTAAAAAACACTTGGAAAGAGAATTCTACAATATAATAGGAAATAAGTTAGGAAAACACACTTGTTTAAAAATCTGAGAGACAGGATCAAGACCACGTGGAATTCTGCAGAAAAGCCTACACATCCTTGAGAGGTCGTCCACCTATTACAGAATGTTAAAAATTATCTAGTGCGAACGTCAAGTTTCAATTCAAGGAATGAGATCACCAGAATATTTCTCCTAATACCTTGTCATCTCGAAGTAAAGCATGGCATCCAGAATGCTCCTTCTCAAGGAGTTGAGTTGCATTTACTGATAAAAGCTCATGTTGCACTTTCTATCAAATTTTCAAAACAAGAGGATTTTAATCATCAGTAGGTAAAGTGAAAAGGAGAATTTCAAATAAATCAGAATAAGCACGAAGTTTTCATGATCTGTATGAATTTAAAATACGGAATATATCATCCAAGAAAGCTCAAGCATTCAGGACATTTTGATGGCTATGGTTACTCATACAAAATGTTCAAGCTGTGATGCTTAATCAAACTGAAACGTGAATTATGCTCTTAATTGACTAGAAAAAAAATTGATGAAGTGTTCAAAACCTCCTATAGCAGTTAGAATTAAAATACTGAGTACCATCCAAGAAAGATTGGAAACCCATAACATCCTTACTGGCTTGGTTACTCATACAAGAGCAGACTATCTAAGTTGTTGATTATACCTTCTTCAAATTTTCCCCTATAATGATGTGAGAATATAAGTTTTGAAGATATAAGAGTGTTTTGAGAATTAAACAAAAAAGAGTGATTCAGAACATTATGCATTCAGTAGAAGGAACATATACCGAACTTACCTTTAGTAGTACTATGAAGAAAAAGCACGCTTGAGAAACCATATACAAATTTAAAGACAAAGCAACAAATGTAAAACATCCACATACCTCCAGAAGCTTAGGCTCACTGCTAGAATGCAAGTAATGGGAAACCCTATCCTTCTCCCTTTTCAAACATTCCTCGGCCTAAACAAAACCCAAAGATTTAAAGAGCAGAACTTAAATAGTAAGAGGGGATATGTTTCCATGTGTTAGAAATCGACACAGATACCTTCAGCATGTAATCTGGACAAGAATCCTCCAAAATCCAATTAGAAGCTTTCCGAGAGTAGTAGGCTGCAGTATCCTCAAGCATTGCTGCTTCAAAGTCATTTTCATAGCACTCCATGCTCCCCAGCCCAATCTCAACAAAAATATCCAGGACATTTTTCAACAAAGCTCTATCAATCTGCTCTCCTTCACGTTCTTGATCAATCTGTTTACATTAGATAGATTAGCTAAATCTTTATTCTTGAATCTGTGTAGCACAAAAAAAAAGTAGTGAAAATACTACGCTTACCAAAGAGATTACCGCATCCCTAACTTTTACTTTTATCTCATTATAAACCTGCATTTACCAGTGGGATTTTCAAAATAAGAAGGAAAACTAATCAAAAAAATCAATAGAAAATATAATCCAACAAAACAAGGTTCAGCTATAATATTCAAGACAAATAGAAGCGCAATAAATATAATAACTATCAATTCAAACTTCCTGTTAAACTACTATGAAAACAAGAATGTCGGCGTACCAGATCACGAAAGCAAGTAAGCCCAACTTCATTGAGTGCCGGTAGTGACCTCCTAGCAATGAAGTAGCGATCAAGGTAATGAAAAAACCGTGACAACCATCTGACCATTATCTTGTGATTCAACCATCTTTTAACCAGTTCTCTCAACATAAATTCATCATGCTTCTCCCTCAGAGAAGGCAAAACCTAACCAAGTAGAATAGAAGAAGTTACAGAAGGAAGCCAAAGTATTAGCATGACAATCAAAGATAAATCATACAAACATGAAAATTGTTTAATATTCTAAAAAGTAATTACATTTATGCCTGTTCTAAATGTTAAGTAATTATCAAAATATCTTTTAATTCATTCCATGTATTCATCCTGAAATAAAACATATTCCAATTGAAAACGCAGAATGCATTAATATACCATCTAAAAGCAATTTGATGTTAAAATGACAGACTTCATCTCAAAAGAATGGTCAATTGTTCACACACACAACCTAGAGTTAAAAGGTGTGATTATGACATGGATAGAATAGAGCAATAAACCAGCTAACAACAAAACATCGACGCTAACAAGAACAAGAGGAATCCATTTTCTTATCCCAAGTAAACAGTTTTCTAAAGTACACTTAAGCTTGAATGCCAAAAAAAATGTTTTGCAGTAGCAGCTGTGAAGTTGATATCCAAATGTCATAATTATAAACTAACTCTACAGAATTACCATACTTGATAAGAAAAAGAAGACCGAATTTTGACAACCTTTAGACAATTAGTAAATTTTCTGAATTCCATCATTTTAAGACGTTCTAGCTATATCCTTAGAAGCCTTTTTTTTCTAATTCAAACAACCTCGTAAAGTAATAATTTCAGCCCAGGGAAATTAAGCAAGCGTATTTTTTATTCAAACTGCAACACATGCAATTGTTTCCAATGACTAAGGACACACATGATACAATAGAATCCTAAATATAAAGACACCAATTATGAAATATCATAATAAAGACTGGATGAAGGCATCAAACACATGGAATAAATAAATAATTCATGTAAGACTAATAATTATTAAGAAACAACAAATAAAATATAAACTAAACAAAAACTAGATTACTTGCTTAAAAATCATAGAATGATCAATTGTAAAAAAAACAGGTAATTTTTTTAAAGAAGAAAGAAATTTTATTGAGTCAATCCATTGAAAATAACATATTTCTTGAGAAATTCCAAATTTTCGTACAGCAGAAGTGTGCTTTATGAAAGCATGCAACATATTTGAGCTATAGTACAGCTTAACATTTCCATAAATTAATTGTCCTATCCATCACAAATCAACCAAAAAAATAATCAGGTAACAAAAACCATTGCCAAGCAGGTACTAGGATATGCAATCAAGTTGCACAAAAACTAGATTAATGCTCTATAAAAGCCAATAACTTATAAATTATGCCCAACTTTCAAAATATTAAGAAATGTTGGAGTCCAAATGCCATTGCTTATTCAATAAATTAGTTCTACAGCATCACCATGCTTGATGAAAAGGAAAACCCAACCATAGCAATCTATAGATATTTTTTAAAACTTTCTAAAACTCAAGGACAAGGTAAACAAACAAGCATGCAGTATTGCAAAATAAAATAAATAAATAAATATCAATTAAGAAAAAAATCACCCATACCACATCACAAACTCAATTTGATTCACAATGGATAAATCATCTCAAAACTCCAAGCCTGGAAAAAATTCATCCATAACTCAAGTAGGCTTTTTCCTTAACCACCTAAGTTACACGCTTATTAATCAAACACGAGGAAAAATCCCCTATAATTGCAACATTGGAACTACACCTCCATCTTCAATCTCCTTCTTTCAGTTATTTTGGAGAATAGACCTTATAAAACACAATAGCTTGCAGAAAATGAAACAAGAAGAAGAAATATCTAATTGGATTAGACTACATCAGCAAAAGCTAGAACTCATGAGCTTGGTTTGACAAAATTGAAATAGAGTTGTACATTAATGCATTATACTCAACCACGAATAGGACTGCTATAAAAACTCGTCGTTCGCGAACAGCTCATTAAATAGCTCGTGCTTGATTCATTTGTTAAGCAAGCAAGCCAAACAATAATATATTTTTTGAGCTCAATTTATAAACGAGTTGAACATGAATGAAAGTTTGTGTGTTCATGTTCGGCTAGTTTTGTTTTGAAATAATAAAATAATTAAATAATAATATGTAAAATTTAAAATAATGATATTTTAGATATGATATAAAAGATTTGGTTTATTTAAATATATAAAAAAATAGATGTTAGATATATAAATAAATGAGAATTGGGTGTATTTATGTAAATGCCCATTAAAGTGGTGTTACATATATACATACATAAGAATTGGGTGGTATGTATGTAAAAGCCTCCCAGTTTTTTCCAAAAGGTGGCATGCCTGTTGCTCTGTGTTGGAGAGGTGTTACGCGGGTAAATGCATAAGAATTTGGTGTTATGTATGGAAATGCACGTAAAATTCAAAGAAACTTTAGTCCCACATCATGCTTAGAATAAAATGGTAAGCGGCCAGAGCAGTATAAATATGAGAAAACCAAACAATGGAGGAGAAATACAAACTTCACGCATTCGAAGCATAAATGTACTTCGTTTCATAAAAAATGTTTAAAAATAAATATGTTTTTTTTATTATTTTAATTTAAATTTGAGCTGAATATGAGCTTAATTCGAATAAAATAAAGTCGAACACTAATAGGTTATTTGTGAGCTATTTCAAACATGAACCGAACACAAACAGATTATTTGCGAGCTACTCCAAACATGAGCCCGACATGGACAATAAAAAATTTAAAAGAGCCGAACACGAACAAGCCTTGAGCTCGATCATGTTCGGCTCATTTACAACCCTAACCACAAATACAATTTGCATGTAATCTAGTCAATATTGAGAATGAAATAAATTCAGCATGTTCAAGGGTTTAATAATATTTTGCAACAACAATTGCATGACTCTAAATTTCATTATCAGTTGGTCATAAAACAAAAATGTTTCCAAAATAGGCAACATGAAAATCACTTCCGCAAAAAGATCTATGAGAAAGGAAATGATACCATCCACTCCGTTGAATAACAAAAAAAAAAAAAACCTAACAACCTCTTCAGATTCAGAGTGATAACAAAAATGAACACAATGACTGCCTAATGTACTATCATGAAAACGATATTGCACCTGCCATTTCATGTTCAATAAAATCCTAAGTCCACAACAATCATAAATCCCTAAAATCTATAAGTTCCAAAAAGTGATGACAAGTTCACCATTGAGCAAACAAAACCTAAAAGATGAATCATAGCTTGGAACATCATTGTACGAGAAGCTAAGCACCTAATGAACACAAATTAGACAAGTATTATGACCCCAGCCAATCTTCCACAATATGAATCACACTTCAATTGTTATTTGATTCAAAATAAGGAACAACAAACAATCCTAATTAGATTAGATCACCTTGTCCTAATTAGATTAGAACAACTCAAACAATCAAGTTTAACCTAAAAGAGATAAGTTAAATCCAATAAGCAACAACCAAATAATTTATTTATCCTAATCCTTTATCACATTAAACGCAGATAAGAGCAAGTCACACAATACTCCCACGGCTTTATTATAAGAAAGAATTCAACAACAGTTAAGTACATATTATTTTGTATCAGAGATAACACCCTTACCGTAGAACTGATGTACTCCTCAAACGACTCCTTATACTTATCATAGAGTTGCTGTGAGTAATCATGAGGCGGCTTTTGTGTGCACATATTATAAATGGTTCTGATCAGCGTAAGAAATAGACGCCCCAGAGGACAGAAAAGCAACTCATTAAATAAAATTAAAAACAAGAAAGGAAAAAAAAAGGAAAGAAATGAACTGAGAAAACCAGTACGTGTAGAGCATCATGTAGTCTTCGGAGCTGAACTGCGGTTCTGGAAGCCCTTCCAGAATGTTTTTCAGCTTAGTGATGCCCTTTTGCATGAATTCCCAGCCCTGCTCCAAATCTATCGTTTTCCTCTCGTGCATCGCCATGTTCACAGAAAGCAGGGAGAATATGACCTGTCCTCAAATCAATTCCCCCTACAAGAGTAAAATCATGAATAAAATGAAGATAATTTGTTGTACAAGTTGGGGGGGATTAATAAACATCTCAGAACCAAACCCTAAGGGGCCAAAAGAAAAATCTGCTACTGCAAAATAAATCCTACCCCTAAATTGGATTCACGAGTCACGTCGCCAGGTTTGCTGCACACCAAAGCCCTGCGGCCGGTGGATCGACTGGACCGTCACCCTATAAAAAAGTGTGATGAGGAATTCGAAAGCGAAGGCGGAATGGAGCGAGAATATTGACAGTAAGGGTTGACAGTAAAAAAGATCGTACCAGGAGGAAAAAAAGGCCTTAAAACCAGAACAAAAAAAAAAGGAGTCCAACTGCGTCGAGACGGTGGCCGACGGGGACGACTTCGCCGAGAAATGCGAAGGTACGAGCTGCCTGGAAAGTGTGGAGCGGAAAAATAAATGGCAGTCGTCTGGTGGAGAGTAATACCGGCTTTTAATCGTAACTTAAGACATTTGACGGTAATATTATAGAACTCGTGGCACGCAGGATAGGAAATAAATGAAGGCCAATATCTGAATTCCTGCGGTCATCTATCCCTGGAAAAAATAGTTAAAGGGCGTTTACATGCATACCACCCATATCTACTTATTTATATATCTAAATTTTAAAATTTGCTTCTTATGTTTATTAACAACTAAATTTTCATATCATAACAACTAAAACATTTACTTATTTGATAATATTTTATATATACTGAAAAAATGTGTCGACACTGAGTTAGAGGAGTTTTAACGGTCTAAAGGAAAAGAATACAATGAGCGAGAGTCCACTGTCGAAAGATCACAAGTCCTACTTGTCCAACTAAGTGAAGCTGTTGAGTCTAGCCAGTAAGGCCAAAAGCCGATCAAGCCACAAGACAAAACAAGGACAACGGAGGATACAAGAATGAGTCACTCAACCAGAAACGTGGCAAATGTGTATCCAAACCAATTATCATAGGAGAGTCGATCCAAAGGAAAAACTAGTTCCCTATTATCTCTAATAACCCCATGAACATCTAGAGACTCATCATCAGAGTTTAAGGATCGATGGTTGGGTCGTATCAACCAATCGACTCATATCGATCAAGCACAACTGGCTAAGTGAATCTCAATCGATAGAGTTGATGTTGCTGACACGAGTCAATTATGCTTAGCCGATTGAGCCAAAGAGTAGTTGGATAATAGGCTTATGCATATAAAATACCAGAATATCTCAGTACGGATCCCTTTCAAGCATGAGTAAAAATGTAACATCGTCATATTATATCGTCTCTTTTATAAATAGGCGAATTATTTTATTAATAAGACATGAATGATTAGGACGCATTATTATTCATTATTCAATCGATTCTTTCTATCTTTCTCCCCCTCCCCCTCCCCCTCTTATTTACATTTTATTCATTTGGAGTTATTCACAGATAAATCTGGATTCAACATCCTAAAATGTATGGTTAGTGTGAATCATGTCACAAACAAAGAGTAGTCAAGGAAAAAAAAAATTTATCAGAGACATTGACAATATGGAGTGCACCAGAGCATCGGTGACCCAGCAAATAGGGAAATTGAAGGATCAGATGTCATTAGGGGTGTAAACGAACTGAACACGAACTAGTTCGTTCGTGTTCGGTTCGTTCAAAATTTAATTTGTTCGTGTTTGGTTCATGTTCGAAATTGTTCGTGAAGTTTGTGTTCGTGTTCGGTTCGATTTGTTCGAAATTAGTTCGAAATGTTTGAAATGTTCAAATCGTTCGTCTTGTTTGGAATTATTCGAAATTGTTCGAAATTATTATAATGTTTATGAATTTTCTTTGTTGTGCTTATGTTTTATTAATTATTTCTTTATCTTAGAGAGCTAGCTAAAATGCATTAATTTTGAAAAGAAAGTAAATATTTCTAGAAAATTGATTGCGAAGTTAATGTAATAGAAAAAATATGAATTTTTCTAAATCATTAGATTAGATAATCATACGAATAAAATTGGAGAAAAATGAAGATTTATATAAAAAAAAGAGTTATCAATGGATTTCATAAAACTTGCATAAATATAATTCTTTCAAGTCCTCCTACAAAAACTATACAAAAACAAATTTAGTAATTTGGATCTTCTTTTTGGTTTTAGCCCACTGCTTGTCAAGTAGTATGTTGCTAGATTTCACATCTCTGTGCACGACTTTTGGTTCTAGCTGCTAACGAAGATATGTTAAGCTGTCAAAAGTAAACATGTTATACATTTCAAATATTACTAACGAATGCAGACAAAATTCAATTTAATATATCACCTTAGAAACATATATGTAAGAGCTGAAGAATATCACCATATAAACATATATGTAAGAGCTGAAGATTACTAAAGGCCGCAAATATATATATATATATATATATATATATATATATATATATATATATATATATATATATATATATACTTTAAAAAAGTGAAGTTTAAGTGTTAGAAAAGTAAATACGCAAGAATTGGATGGTAAATACGTAAATGCCACACATATATATATAATTTAAATTTGTTTCAAACTTCTTTGAAACCATTTATAAAAATATTACTCTTATCGTAACCAAGCAACAAAAACTTGTTTGGAACCATTTATAAATTTAACGAAAGAGATCTTAAATTGTAGCTGAAGCCGTTGTTCAGGTGTTCTGAATCTAAGCTTGAAAGCTTTTAAAAATGAAGGATTCTAGTATAGCAAATAATAAAAAAGATAAGAGAACTATTAACCCAAGAAAAACTGTTAAGAGAAGATGTCAGTAGATAAATGAATTTGCAATACAATAAAAAATCAAAAGCAATGTGTGTTGTTAATAAAAACTTTATATTCTAAGCATGAAATAAGTGAGACCAGTGATGCAATCCAAAAATTCAAATGAAACAATCAATATAAAAATGTTCACACATGCATAATGAAAGATTGAATCACTATCTTATAATATTAGCTAAAAACACTAAAATATATGTAGATAAATAGCTTTTACATACCACCTAATAAAAATAGATTTATGAGTGACACTCCACTGAGATGATTTATGGTCATTTATGTATATATTGGCATCACCAACCACAGCTGGCACCATATGATGCAAAGTTTATAATACTTAGTATAACAAAACAATAACACCAACAATGCAATGAAAATTATACACTAAAATCCATTGAATGTGAATAAAAAAAGATAAATCAAGTCATATCACATTAATTCTGTTATGGATGTCTAATGTGCATTTCATGAATTCTTTAAAGATCATAAATTATATGAACAAAAAAGAATGTCTAATTCCATATAACCGAGAATATGGAGCTTAATACGCACATACTTGATGCTTCAGAGTACTGAACTCAGCTGTGCGATCCTCTCTTACAGATAGTTTTATCCAAAAAAAAAATGCATAAAGATAGTTCCAGCGCCAAAATTAAGTTCAAAACAGTTCTAAGTTTGTCTCTAAAGCAACTACTTGACTACACAAATTAATCACTGAATTCATTTGTATGCTTGATACGCATATAGGAGCGGTTGAATGGTATGTAGGATAATGGAGCAGCACATTGAGCTCAACAAGTCAAGCTCAAGCATCAATTTCAAGCTACGTATATTTCAAACTCAAATTCCACAACCAAATCACCTGACATCTTTCAAGATCAAAATTGGCATCATTTTCCACCTATATGAAAGATCACATACAATTTTTTAAAAAAGATACCAGTTAAAAAATGCAACCAAACAGAACCAGGGAGGGGAGAGAGGGAAACAGCCCTCTCACCAATTTTGGGAGTTGTTAAATCTCTCATATGCCCCTGAAATGACTTCCCTAGATCTAGTAATAGCCAAATAAGGATACCCATCTCGATTATATAATAAGTCATTATGTCATTAAGACTGTTGGCATGTAGGTAAATCTTTAAAAAAGACGATAACAAATAAAACTCAAGAATTATAAGCCTGAGCAATATATTTAGAAATGATAAACCCTTTCCTATGTAAATGTTAACCTGCAGAAATCAGCTAAAAAGTGCAACCCAACTGAAACCAGAGAGGGGAGAGAGGGAAACAACCCTTTCACCAATTTTGGGAGTTGTTGCACCTATCCCAAGCCCCTAAAATGACTTCACTGGATCTAATAATAGCCAAATAAGGATAATGCCAAATAGAGATTGAATGGTATGTATGTAAATCTTCCAAAAAGAAAATGCCAAACAAAACTTCTTCATGGCACCACTCTCCTACCTTTGCGGTTTTTCACATATCAAAAAAGAAAATTAAAAAACTCCTAACTTTATGTTTCATAAACTAATATTAAGAGAGATTCGGTAAAGGAATGTGACTGCAACAAAAAAAGCTCACGAATAAAAAAAATGTCAGCAACCTTTTATCAAATTAGGTAACCCAAAATTTTGCCAGCAATCTTTTATTTAAAGCTCCGAAAAAATTCATAAATTCCCCATTAGATTAGGGGGATCAAGCTAACTTGCATCTGTGATTCTGGTTGTGAGCGACCGAGTAGAGAGAGCAGAGATCAGTGAGCTCACATCCAAACCAGATCTGGAGGCAATATGCCAATAAGCAAGATTTCACTCCAAAACTTCAAAAAACTAGGTTTCACTTAAAAAAAACACTTAAAAAAATTAAGTTATGAGCCCAACCTGAAGATAAATCTGAAATAGTAAAGAAAATACACTCAAATATGATTCACCGATAACCTTACAAGCAACCAAGCAAGAATGCGAAAAAAAAAAAAACAGATCTATAGTCAATATGAAGACAAACAGATCTACATTTAACCTAGGTTTCACTCAGAAAAAAAAATGAAAGATATAAACCTAAAAAAAATTTATGAAAATTTAACCTAAGAGGCAAACATGAAGTTAAATTTGAAATGTTAAAGAAAATATACTCAAAGATGAGTAGATGACGCCTCAGTAGGCCTACAAGCAACCAAGCAAGAATATCGAGCACTGAAGCAAGAATACCGAGTAGTCGATCCAACGCCGACTCTATGGAAGACAAATAGAAGCGGAGATTAGAGAATGAACACAAACATTCAACCCTAAGCTCTTGACGAGACAAAGCATTTCGCGATTTTGAGGCTAAGAGAAGGAGAGTCGTCTGCAATTTTCCGAGAGGGGAAAATCGAAGCGTGAAGCGTCAAACAGAAATGCGGGGTTGGACTTAGGGTTTTCTTTTAAGTTTATATATATTAGATTATTAATATATATAAATATTATTATATTATATTACTTATATAATTTATTTTATATAAATATATAATATTTATATTACTAATAGTCTAATACAGTTTATTATTGATATATTATTATTATTAAGTTATTATATATTATAATTTATAGAATTAAATTTTTTTAAATTTGATAAATTTTTAGAATACATATAATATAATTATTTTTAAATTTCATAAATTTTTAATAATTAATTATTCTAAATTATTTAATATTTCGAACAATATCGAACCGAACACGAACGAACGCGCCACTGTTCGTGTTTGGTTCGTTTAACAAATCGAACGAAAAAATTGTTCGTGTTCGTCTCGTTTGCTTCTCGAACGAATCGAACACGAACTTCTTAGCAAACCAAACACGAAATGTTCACGAACAACGAGCTTTTTTTATAACCCTAGATGTCATCTGATATGTGCAAACTTAAGGAGAGATTAGAGGCCTCGAGAGGAAGGGCAGACACCTAACAACAGAAGAGCACCCCCAACCCTGGTGGCCTAAGAAAGGAAAGGCGACTCCCAATATTTTGATAGTATCGGGTCAGCACCAGTCGATCGACATCGAATCGGGCTTACTGAGGCACCGAGACAACCCAATAATGTGTTCACTCTACAAATCTCTAAATTCAAACCACCATAATGATTTAAAAACCTGACATTAGAGTTATACAAGAGTCAGAACGATTTGACCAACTACATTGCCTTATTTGAGTCAATTGTGTGTTTGTTAAGGATTACTAACACTCTGAAATGTCATCTTCACCACACTGAGGGAGTAAACCCTCACGTGATTCAATAAATTACAACTAGAGTAATCACATCGTTTGTTGACTTCAAATAGATGTTTGTGACACAATCTGCGCACGCCCAGAAGCCATAGAAGAACTCATTGTCTCTTCTACAACTCTGATAAGGACAAAGCAAAAGCCTACACTCATTTTTCAATCACTCTCAGGAAGAAGTGTTGAAAGTTCATGACATAGAGCCCACAGTCAACCATGCTGCCCTAGTTCAGAGGCTGAAGGAATGACCTTTTCAATATGCACTAGACCTGTAACATTCAAAAATGCTAGCCGAGTTATTGGAGCTGACCAACAACCACATTCTTTGAGGAGTATAATTCCAACCCAATTCATCTATAGTAGAGTCCTATATTTGTTGCCCACATAAAATGGCCAATCACGGAGACTCTTCTTTGAGATACTCCAAGAATGCAATGTTTTGCAAAGTTTGCTCCATTCTTTTAATATGAGTACTGACCCAACTTGTAGGGAATCTCAACAAGTCCCCAAAATTCTCTTGGACCAACAATCTGTATCTATTTTCTCAACAGTATGTTGCATTTGTTGATAAACGAAACTATGCTGAAGGGTTTGAAAGTCATGGTGATCGATATGCAGTAGAATTCAATCTCTTTCCTCATAGATGTTGATGATGTAGCTGTTGGGAATGCAATCCGCTGGTAGTATGCACCAAGCTACCATCCTATTAACCATTTTCTTTATTATTGAGGGCATATGGTCCAGTTCATCATGCCTCAAAATTCCTAGGGAATTCCCTTCCTTGTCTCCTGCAAAATTGTAACAACGACCACACTGGATGGTGATTTTGCTTTTACCCCTCATTCATTTTTACGGCTCTAAATATTTCGTCTTCATTAGAATGTTTACATGACCTCTGTCCCTTAAATTAAACACACAATCCAATATCTTCCTTTGGTCACTCTCTGAAAATACATTGGCCCAATATGTTGACAAATTTCCCCTGAATCTTGACGAAATGCTAAAATTCTTATTTCTGGACCCCTTGTATCTTTTCTAGATCGTATCTGGGAACAAATTGTGATCGTCAAGACTTGTCCTCTAGCTCATCCTTGGAAACAATCCGTGACCGTCGAGGCTCGACAAACTGTGGTACATATTGTTCTATATTTGGGTGCTCTTTGCTTCTAAACACCATTGATGCTTTTGTGTATTCCTCCAAAGTCATGTAACGTTCAAGAAGAAGAACATTACATTCCAGGTACTCGGTGAATGCTCCAGTTGATGATGTTTGTCTCACTATGTCGGCGTTGCATCTTGGAAATCCTACACAAAGCTCCTCAGGTGGGCTCTGACATGCCTTAAATTTAGTTATTTTATATGTGCATTTCATGCTCATTTTTCAAGGATATTATGTTTTAATGAAAGTTATTTGATGTGTTTTTGATTTTAGGTGCAAGAAATGGAGTTTAAACGAAAAAGAAGCAAAAATAAGAACAAATATGTCAAATGGAGCAAAAAGTGACATGGCGCCTAGGCGCCAAGTAGTTACGATGGCTTTTAGAAGGTTTGCGCCTAGGCGCCACAGTTGGGCGCCTAGGTGCCTAGGCACTAGAATTTGTTATTGCTTTTATAAAATGAATTTGGATGAATTCTGAAGATGTGTGTTGACATCACTTTTGTGAGGATCTACTCTAAATTGACAATCATAATTAAGACATATTCTGAACTACCCAAATCAACTTAGAATCCCAGGAACTCCTTTACAAGTTCAATGGTCATCATGACCATTAGATCCATATTGGAGAAGAGGTCTACCAACATTGACTCCTTTAACCCATCAAGGATACCCAAAACCATAAAAATTAGACCAAATTCTTAATGTGTCCCTTTTAGACCCAAACACCCTAGGTTGATCAAATCAATGATGACAAACCTTGATATGGTCACCACATTGACCATTTGGTCAACCTTGGACCCTATAGTCATCCCATTGACCATTTGGTTAACCTTGGACTCTATGGTCATCCCATTGACCATTTGGTCAACTCTGGACCCTATGATCATCCCATTAACCAATTAGTCAACCTTAGGACCCAATTAGTCAACTCTGAGACACAATTGGTCAACCCTAAATCCTCTTAGTCAACCCATGGTTTTATGACCTAATTTCATTTTTTAATTAATTAAAAATATGGAATTAAGGCTAAATTTCAACTCTAAAATCATGACCCAAGCCCATGACAACCTAAACCCATATGTGACCTAAGGCCATGAGTGATACCCAAACTCAAATCTAACTCATGGCTCATTACTATTGGGTCACCCATGACCCATAAGAACCATCATGACATACTAAGCCCATGAAACATTCTAAGACACCCAAAGCCACCTTTTTTTACTTTTTAAAAGCCAACATGAGGAAAGGAATACATGGCCCCTTACATGGTATCCACCCCTCTTCTTCTAAAACCAGATTGGACTGGTCAGGCCAGCTCATTACTGAGCCTCTTATCCACCTCACCATCTCTCCAATAGGGAAAGAGCCTTACTTTAGCTATATTATTCACCATATTGGAAGCTATGTTGAGCACGCCATAGGAAAACCCAAAACCTAATTATCTTCAGCCAAAATCTCATCCTCTAGTCTCACTGAGCTTCCCTTAACCACCTTCTATCTCATTCAATCAAACCTAAGCTCAGCCACCCCCTCTAATGGCTATTCATACCCGAGAGCTCCAAATAGAGGAAGAAGACAACATACAGTCCTTAAACCTTGACAAACTCAACGACAAAGTTGTTTCCCACACCCTAAGCAATCAATCCCCTATACTCTCAGCTTCTGAAATCCACTAGGAAACCCTAATTTCTTACTCCAAAACCAGGACACTTTTTTGAGTTGACATAAAACCTTCTGAAACTCCAATTCAACTATCCCAAAAGCTTCTCAAAGCCTCAAGAGGAAGTTCCCAATGCAAATTGGCTCTTCCCACAAGCTTTAATATATTCCATGATGAAACCGTGACACAATTTCAACAAGGATATACCCCGACCTAATTTCACTCCAAATTGAACTTACAAGAAGCTTTGCATGGACCAAACAACAATTCCTGTCAAGCTCAATTGATGCCTCACCTTTTGAGACCAGGCACGTGCCCACAACCCTATAACTGAGCTCAGGTTTGAACCTTTGTAAAGAAAATTATCACACCATAACAACATAACCATATGAATGTGTTCATCTTGCTGCGTTGAAGCTTAAGGAAAAAAATTCATGAAATTTTATTAAGAATTGAGTGAGATCTTTCGGTTTAATCATAAGCGGTTCTTTGGTTAACATCTCTCAAAGACGATGATCAAATGTCGTCTATTTACATATATCGAAAATAGACGGTTCATATTAGTTTGGACCACGAAATCGTCCATAAGAAGGAGTTAAACCGCGGGCCACCTCAGCTGCCACGCATAAAGCTCCGCGAATCAAAACCCACGTATGGACTTTCGACTCGTCCGATGTTTGAGCTAATGCCTTGCTAGATAAGTAGGAAATTGCGATTTTTCTATTTAATAAAATCCAAAAAAATCAAATAACTTCAAAATTCATAACTCAATATAAAAAAATCATAAAAGTAAAATAAAATTCTCTTGAACTCACCAAAGAAAGAAGAAAATTATAAAAACCAAAATTGAAATTAATGAATTATATTTCATTTTTAATTAATTAATTACTCTCTGGAATAATTTAATTATTAAAAATCAATTATAAATTCAAAAATGACAAAATTTTCAAGAATTACTCCTTCTGCCCTTGGGAACATTCACTGTTTTTTTCAAGGTCAGGAAAAATCTCCAAAATGAAATTCATCAAATTTCAACAAATTTTAAAATTATTTTTTTAAATATATAAAAATTAGAAATTTGAAAATTGGTTGGAAAATCTAGGGTAATGAACTTAAACTTTAAAATAATAATTTCTAGCATTTGATATATTTGAAATGACAATTTAGACATGTCGGGTGAAAATTGTAAATTTTAAATTGACATTTTATTTCTAAATTTTCTCAAATTTCATCCTTTAGTTTAAATGATTATTAGGATTAATCTAATCCTATACTTTAGGTTTAATTCACTTTAGACCTAAAATAAACCCCAAAATCTTAATTAAGTTGGTTTAAACACATCTTAAACCTTTAAGTCTCATTTAAGCTTAAACCATATAATTCTTATGTCTTACTTACATCAGGCTTAAGTAAACTCAAACCCTATTTATACCAAATTTATTTTCTTAAGTGTTACTTGCATTAGGCTTAAGTAAACTTAAACCTTAGTTAGATCGAACTCTAATTAGACTTAATTAAACTCATTAAGTCTTACTTACATTGGACGTAATTGTCGACCGTTAAATTTGAGAGGTTGAGGTTTTTTTTTGAAAAGGGGTTAAATTATAAAAATAAAGTTTTTATTTTATATATATATATATATATATATATATATATATATATATATATTTTAAAAATAATATTTCAATTTTGAAGAATATGAAATCGAACTGATCTCCTGTAGAATAAATACATGACTTGGGGTGAAGCTTAATCAAATAAACTAAAGAATTTATGACATCCGTTTGATCTGCAAACCAGTTTTGACCGACAATTTCCTCTACTTAATATGAAGGAATTAGATAGGGTTTATATTAATCTAGGTCTTTAAGTTTCCTATAAGGGCAAGCTCCTATAATTAATTACATCCTAGATAACCGAAGTCACCTAAGAAAACTCTTGATATATATCAGGAAACATTTATATTCATAAGTTCCAAAGGTAAGGTTTTCCAAGAAGATGTGATAGTCGAAAATTCAATAGGTGAATGGCTTGAATTTTGAAACATTTTATTTTATCAGAATCCAAAGGAGAGAAGGCTAGGGGAGGGACATAGATTCAAGGAAAATCTTGATGTCTTCCCAAACTATCTTATAGTTTGGCTTTAAATCTTGGAAATAAAGTTATTTAAATTTTAATCCTGCCAATTAATTATAGGGATTATTTTTTCATAATATTCGATTATGCAACAACCTCGAAGATGGGAGGATTTATGTCGTATCCGACAACAACTTCGAAATCCTAAAGGGAATTAGGTCTTATATTGCACAACAGGGCTGTGCAAAGGCTTAAAGAAAATGTGAGGATTTATGATGTACTAGGCAAGCTACCTCGAAGTCCTATAGCTTGTTGTTTAAACTAGGGAAATGTTTTGCCGGTGTAGAAAAGTTTTGCTGTTGAAGATAGCTGTGCTGCCCACTATGCATGCTCCAAGATCCTCATTGTAGCAAATTTAGTTTAAAGAAGTGTCAATTAAGGAGAAAATAGAAGTGTTGTGTTTTAGAAACATTTAAATTAAGGTGTCTTAATACTTTATTAGGGGAACATTAAATGTGATTATAGCAACATCGGTTAAGATCTCACGGTTCCATCATCCCGGCACCGTTATTTTCATCGGATTCACTTAGTCCAAATGAATTTACTAAACTCAACTTAATAAGTTTACTTTCATTTAGACCATGGGAAAACCCTGTTAGCAACACGTAGGTTACTTCCTCCATGGAATTCCCGATCATCCAACGAGATGTTTTATTTTAGTTGCAATTTTAGTTTTTGTTGTGTTTGTGATTAAATTTTGAGTTGTTTTATATTTTGAATATTATGGTAGTGGATTTTATCTTGTCGTGATTTTTTAATTTTAATTTTGGTCTCAGTTTTGTGGCTATCCTAAAGGTTTTAGTTTTCATGCAGGGTGACATTATTGTTTATCATGCAAATTGCAAGAAAGGTAAAGTGCGATAAAGAAAACACGGGAAAATAAAGCGCTGTAAATTTATAAAAGTGTACCTGGTGAGTCTTCTCGTTCCTCCACCTGAAACTTTAATATTCTTGTAATAAACATTTATATTTTTCAGTTAAGTAAAATTTTATGGATAGGTTCATCACAGACTTAGCAAACTCTAAGTCATAACCCGGTGAACTCCTATTCCTTTGTGAGATTTCTTCATTTAATAAATATAATAAGTACAATGATCCTACAAGGTGTCCCGAAGAGCTGTGAAACGGTCCAGCAGAAACCTGAATATTTCACAATACTTTTGAACTTTCTTGAGGTCTTTTTGGGCTTATTATAATTATTAAACGATTTATCCCTTTCATAGCCTTATGCTGAGTGAACCAATGTTTTACTCATTCCGAAAGGAGGGGGAATTATCACTTAGTGCTTTAGTTAAGAATTAAGTGGATGGGCCTTTAGAGGTAAATTTAACTTATGGAAGAATTTACCAAATTTTGATGGGCTTGTAATGTTTCAAAAGGTAGTTTTAAGATTAAACATCTTTTTTTTTTCTAACTCTATTTAGTTAATTCTTTTGATTAAGCCTAGCTCATCATTAAGCCCTTAAGGTTTAGTAGGCATTTTTATGTCTTTAGAAAATGAAATTTTATGAATTTCACGATTACGATCCTTATCAAGATATTAATTTATCATTTAAACATCAAATAAAAGGGATTAAGTTAGTGGAATATTAACTTCCCAAATCAACCCCCAACTTTAAGATTTTTTTAATTTAATTTCTCTTCCAAATTATAATAATTAAGAAAATTTTAATATTTAATTTTAATGTGACAAAAATTGAAATGGGTTTCTACCATTTGTCTCTTAATGTTTTAATCATCCAACATAATAATTAAGATAATTTATTGTCATTTTCCCATTTTGATTAAGCCTAAGTATTAATTAAAGCTAAATTTTCCAAAATTAAAATTTTGCCCCTAAAGGCCTTTATCACTTCATAATTCATTAAATTTAGCTCAAGTGACTTTAAAATTTTTATGTGACCTCACTTATGGGTTAATTAAAACATCAGAGTAGGAAATGTGATTTTTCAAATTTTAATTTAATTTATATATTTATTTTAATGCAAAAATAAGATTTTCAATGAAAAATCAATAACTTGACCAAGACAAATCCTAATCCCTTAAAATTTTTACTGGGGTAGGCTTAGGTCAGAGAATCACTTGGACCAAATTTCATGATTTATTGAGTTTTAATTTAATTATTAGAATTATTTTAATTTCTGGAGTTTTAATTAATTATAAAATATTTTAAAAGTTTAAAATTCAATTTTATATTTTTCAAAAATCTCTCTGAGGTCAAGGAACCCGTAGAACCAAATTTCTTATTTTTTTGATTTTTTTAATTATTAGAATTATTTTAGGGGAAAAATCAATAAAACTCATTTTTAGCCTCTTAAAAATTGATTTAGGCCTTTAAAAATTGATATTTTAATTTTGAAGCTTAGGAAAATTATGGGGATAGTTTCTAAGTAATTAGGAGACTAAAAGTGATAATTTGATAATTTTTAATATTTTTGTGATTTTTATTATTATTTATTTATTTAAATATTAAAATATGATTAAAAATGAAAATTTTATAAAAATCTCAATTTTATTTTTAAAAGAATCCACTGATCACAAAGAACTTCCAAAACTAATCTTATAAATTTTTGACATGTATTTTAATTTTTAAAATTCATTTAAGTACCAAAAAGGCCATTGGACTTAGAAAAATTATTTAACCTATTAGATTAATTTCAAATGACTTCAAAAATTTTAGGGGAGTTCCTCTGTCCCTAAAGCACAGTTGAGAGCAATTTTTGTGTTGTTTTGATTTTTAGTTTATCCTAATTAATTAATATTTTATTTTAGGTCAAGTGGACGATTAGGCTTATTTTTATCATTTTAACTCATGAAAAATTTTTTCTAGGGTTCTCTGACCATAAAGAATCTACTTAAATTTTTTGGGATTTTTCTAAGCAATATGCTAATTATCACATATAATTTATGAAACAATAGACATAACCTTGAAAAACATGATTCTCTGCCTAGGGATCTTCTCTGAATTTGGAAAAATCATGAAAGATCCTGCATGATAGAGGGAATAACATAGCAAAATTTCATGCTATAGTGAAATCCCTACATGCATGGAGAATTAAAAGACTGAAAATTATATTTAAATTATTAAAAATAAAATATAAATAAAAATATTTCAAACCATTTCCACATAGTTCTCCTCTGTCCATTGAGCACTAGAATATTTTTCTTTAATTTTTAGGAATTTTCTAGGCCAACATATGAATTTTCAAAGTTCTCTGATTTAAATAATTCAAAAATACTCATACTTTCCTACTTAAACACGCGGCGCCGTGTCATCCTCGGCAGCTCCAAAGCCTTCACGCGTCGCTCTGTTATTTGACGCCGCTTTCTGACTTAGCTGCCACGCGGCCGCGCTTTATGTATCGAGAGCTCGTCCGGCGCAATTCTGGTCATTCGTTCATTACACGCGCGATCCGACGGCTCCTGGTCATCGTCTTCACCTGGTCTAACCCGCGAGCCGTCCACCTTCTAGACCTAAGAACTCGAGCTAAACTCAACCAAATCGCATGGGGTTTGTTCCTAGAGCTTCATCTAGCCTAGACGAACATATCCATACGGTTTATACGGTATAAAATACAGTGTACAATTATGAAGGATGAAGAAAAGCTTGGGAGGAAGAGTAAGTCAAATACCTTAGTCTGAGAGGGAAGGCCTCAATCAGATGGTTGTGGCAGCTTCGATTGGTCCCAATGAACCTCCAGATATAGCCTTTTACCCTGGTGAATTGTCTAGACCCAAACTCGACTAGACCTGATTTCAGGTGTTGATGGAAGTCTAGTGCAGAGACCTTCTGTGATGGAGCTTTGATGGGGGATCCTCTTCTTTCATTGTTGTGAAGGTGTGGGTGCAATTAATTGCAATTTGGTGCACTATGGAGCTATGGAGGAATTTGTCTTGGTTTTCGACCAAATTTCAGTGATGAAATTGCTCTCAGAAAGTGGAGATCAGTGGCTGAGGACAGTGAGATCACTCTTAGGATCTCTCAGGGAAGCTCTGGAAGCAATTTTGTGGAGTTTCCTTAAGAAAAATTTCAACACCTAGTTTTGGCCGTGAAGAGCCCTATTTATGGCCATGGCCATTGGGGTGAGCTCAAGGGCTGATAATGGATGGATTCAATTGCCTAGGTGGAGGGCAGCTGAGCCCTAATGGCCATTCAGAGCTGACTTGGCCATAGATAGAGTTTGAGTTCAATTTGAGAGGGGGTGGCTCTCGGTTTTGGTGTTTTCCAGCCACTAAGGTGGCCGGCAGAGCAAGGGCTGGTGGCCAGGGAGTTCAGGTGAGTCAGGGGAGGATTAATAATGTTTTTACCCCCAATGGCAAGTGATGATCGTGAAGATATTTTGATTAAGGCCAAATGTGGGGTGAAATCCCCTAATTCAAGGGACCTTTGGTCCATGACTCCACTAGGGTGGGCTAGGTGGGTCTAGGTTGGTTCTTAGGGGTCACTTGGTGGCTGTGGAGGAGTTGGTTTGGTCACATTTGATTCAATTTGATTAAGTTAGGTCATGGGTTCAATTTTGGGCCACACGGGTCATTGTTGGGCTAGGTTGGGTTTGGGCTTGTGTTAGACCTAAATGATTGAGCAACTTGGTGTAGATGATTGTAATGAAGATTTTTCATGAAGGCTTGGAGTGGTTTTGGGTTCAAATGAGGTGTCAATTTGGTGGAATTTGGGATCTTGGTCCATTTGGGGCATGTTGGGTTAACTTGGGCTTAGGATGGGTTAGTGTGGTGTCCAAGGCCAATTGAATGTTCCAAATGGTCTATGGGGATGTCATGAAGAGTTCCCAACATCAATTGGGTGAAAATTTTGAGAGTAGGGCAATCAATTTAGGAGATTTTGGGCATATGGCATGTTTGGGTTAAAATTGGGCAAGCTTGTTCAAGTGGATTTGGGTGAGACTTGGGCTCAAATTTACATGCATATCACATCATTCTATCTATTTACATATTTAACACATAAATATCATATTTACATGCATGCCGCTCAAAATTTTAACATCATAAAAAATATTACAATTATTATCTTTTCAAGAGTGAAATACACATTTTCATGAAAAAGATTTAAAACACGAAAGTGTGATGAATGTAAATATCAAATTTTATATGTCTACCACTTTATCGAGGCAAGAAAATGTGTATTTCAATTTTTAAGAATAATAATAGTTGTATCAAGGTAATTTTAGCTTTATTTTCAATGAACTTTTAACAATTATGATAAACGATGATTTTGGTATGGGTGTCCTGGTGGGTTTTAGTGAATCTAGTAATCGACGGTCATTAAATATTATCTGATTATCAAAATCATTAACTTGATGCAACTTATAAAGCAACAGCCAGACACTGTTGAAAAGTTTGACGGTAAGTTTTTAGTCAATTAATAACCGACGGTCGAATGACAACCTCAAAAATCTAAAGAGAGTTAGGACTTATATTACAGAACAAAATCGTGCAAATGGCTAAAGATAAAGTGAGGATTTACATAGTGCTAGACAAATTACTTCAAAATCCTATGGTTTGTTATTTAAAATAAAAGAGATTTACTGACAACGATCATGTTTGCTCCCGTGGAGATATTCTTTTGTATATCCTCGTCGTGCTTCCCATGTAGTTTGTTATGAGCTCCTCGTCGAGACGAATCCAGGTTTAAAGATTTACAATTTTGCAGTTTATGTGCTATGTTTTGGTTTTGTACTTTGATGTTACTCAAGTGTTTTGGGGGAATTTTAATTTAAGTTGAGTGACACCGGTAAAGATCCCACTGTTCCATCAACCCACATCACTATTTTCTTTTGAGTTTACTTAGTTTAAACAAGTTGTTAAGCTCATGTAGACGAGAGAATCCTCGTTAACAACCGTAGGTTACTTCATCCGAGAAACCCTCGTAAGCCCAAAAGGAGTGGATTAAGTGTGTTCAAAAGGTTTAAAAGTGTATTAAATTTTTTTTGAAAGTGTATTATTCTTATTTTATTCATTTTTAAGTAAGATTGGTAAAGCACGTGTGGTAAATTAATAGTAAAGCAGGGTATTAAAATTACAGTAAATAATCTATAAACATGTACTTGGGCCTCTGTTACCGCAACATGATTAGTATTATAAAACATAATATAATTAAAGGAAATTTAAGTAAATTGCGGGAAAATGAAAGCAAGAAAAGCAGGAAAATCCTATATAAAGAAGTCACAAAAAGGTTGTAGAAAAATATAAGCAAGTAAAGCAAAGCCCATGAACATATATGAAAGACTGAAACTAGGTGTAAGAATTTGGTAAAGGTGGTGGCTCAGAGCTGGATTGTATGCTTTATAATTCCAACCTCTGATAAAAGTAACCAACCTAACATTGTAAGGAGGACAATCCCTAACCTCGATCCAAGAGATTACCCGTGGACCTTCTATAGTTTTCCTTAAAAATTCATTTTAAAATTATTTTTCGTGCATGTAGTGTTCATTTTAGCAAACAAAGGGTAATTATGTTTCAAAAAGGTTTTTTATTATTTTATGTTGTAAGTATTTGGTAAAGTGGTATGGTTCACATGCTAATTACTCTAATCAGACTAGGACTTCCGACAACCTAAAAGTGGCGGGGCAACTCCTACCAAATGCTGGTGAATAGTATCATCGGTCCTATCCTCTTTCATGTAGGATCCTTGAGCTAGGAGATAATTTTCTAAATCCCACTCTCAACACAAATAAGCAATATCGTCATCGCCCTTGCCACTTAGAATTCAAACTTACACTAGTTCAATGATTCATATGTAGCATTAAAAAATATTCCCATTTGCTCACAATGATTTAAATACCTTATACAAGACTAAAATCCTTGAGCATTGGGTTAATTGTGTACGATAAGTAGTGTAGGGCATTTTGTTAGAATTGGCGAATTAACAGGTTTCGGGGCATATCGTGGTTGGTCGCTAAAGGTTTTAAGGATGATTTTCTTCAGTAAAGCATAATAGAATCGAGTGTCCTTCAAAATTCCCAAAAGATTGCAAAAGTGTTTGAGGCATAACCCTAAACAACTTTCAAAATATTTTGAATCATTTTGAGTTCATTTGGACTTATTATGTCGTTAAATTAATCATTCCTAGTTAAATTAAGATTTAGTGGTGGTGTTTTAACTTATGCTTAGAGAACTTTAATGTTTTAGTTATCCTATGAGATGGGCAACTAGACATTTATTTGAAGTTTTATTTAGGAAATATGTGTGTGGACACCCTTAAGGGCATATATGGTTATAAGGTAAATCCCTACCGTATCAATTGAAGTTGAGCATGCAGTTCTATAAAGATGTTTATAATTGATTCTATTTCTTTTATAAACCTCATTAAATGGTTATAGATCAAAACCTAGTTCACTACGAAGCTCTTAAGTATTTATGGGTAGATTTGTAATTTTTGAAAATCTTCAAATGAAAAAAGTTTATTTTTGATTAAAAGACTGTATCATCATTCAAACATTGATTTAGGGCTCCTGATTAGTAGGTTATTGATCACTGAAAAATTTATTAACAAAGTTCATACCTATTTTTGATGAAATTGCACTTTAAAGAATGGTATTTTCTTTATTTTATTGCAGGAATGGAGAATTTAGGTGATAAAAGCAAAAATCATAAAAAAGAGCGGATTTGGAGCAAAAAGGAAGAAAATAATGCAATTTGTCTTTGAGTCGCCGACGGCGAGGTTACAAGGAGACATTTCTGAAGGATTTATATTTGTCTCGCTGACATCGAGCCCGAGCCCGCCGACAGTGAGAAAGCTCGGTTTGAAGATCTTCTAGAAGCCTCGCCGACAGCGAGGTAGTTCGTCGCCGACGGCGAGCTAGTTCAAATGGCACAGATACATTGAACCTGGACACTTTTTGAAGAGATGCTTACACACCTCTTGGACCTTTGCTTACCTCTATATATAGAGGCCGAAATTCAGCCTCTAAGTGTGTTCTAAGGGTGTTATTTTTTTTGTGTTGAGTGCAATCTTTTAGTCTTTTGTCTAGTTTTGTGTGCAGTTGTGTGTCTTTAGTGAGTTTAGTGAGTAATTAGTGAGTCGTGCTGTATTGGAAGGAAGAGTCAAAGGAACTACGAGGAGTCTGCTAGGGGATAAATCAAGATAAGTATTTGTATTTATTGTTTTTAACTTTAAATGAAATCCATGCTTAGTTTAGTTCCCATGCATTACGAGTAGTTTATTTAGTCTTTCTCCCGTTTATGAAATTAAGTGACTTGATGAAATTAAAATAGAGATACTTTTATATATTAATAAATTGTGATAATTTTTACTTAAAACTTAATTTACTTTTCAACTGGCCATTTGATTTGTTAAAATGTGTTGATTTACAACTATAGTAAAAATTACATCCGATTTTCGGGGAATTCAAAAGCCTTGGAAGGAAGGTGCGAATAAATAGGAAATAACATCCACTGGGCGTAGAATTGAACATTTTAGTGTGACGGACTAAAATTTTCAATTCGGTCCTATTGTTTGAGAGCCGAAGTGTAGATGTTAGCCCTCGGGCGAGGGAACGTGGGAGCTACGAAGTGGCGATCGGTATCCTCCCAGCCTAGCAGACGGATTCACTAATCAAACATAGGATTAGTCGATATTCTTTACACTGGACGAAAGGGTAAAGAATAGGAATGCTCCTATTTGTCACAATACCTTAAAATTATCTATTTAAATTCATCAATCACTTAAATTTCTAAACAAGGGGAAGATACTTTTTCCGAATAGTTAAGACTTATTTAGCAATTAGTTTAATTTCCTGCACTTTCAATTAGTATTAATTTTCTACTTAGTTAAGTTACCTAATTAAAATACTTAATTTACTTTATTGCGCTTAAATTTAGAATTCCAAATTTTCGTATACTATTTTAAAATTATTATTATTATTATTTTAAAATTAGTTGTTATTTAATTTTCTATTTCCCCGTGGGATCGATAACCAGGACTCCACTAGAGCCCGTATTACTCGATACGATACGTATACTTGCGTAGCATCCACAACATAAATAATTACAATTCTATACATATAATATAGCGGGGTCAAGTTTTTGGCGTCGTTGCAATTAAATTAAAAATATCATAACATAAAATTGTGGGTCAAGTTTTTGGCGCCGTTGCCGGGGAAAAGTAAGAAAAATTTACTGTGAGTAACGTACTATTTTAAAATAATCATAATAAATAAATTAATATCTATTCAAAAATTGTATGCGCAAATTTGGAAACGAAAATTTAATACCTTACGATTCGAATTAGAGCGTACAATTAAAAGAATTAGAAAACAAAAGAAACAAATTATAAATTTAACACAAATGACAAATATTCCCGAAATTCAAAATATGAACCAACAAAGACCATTAAGAGATTATGCCAACCCTACATCGGATGAAATTCATTTAAGCTATTCAAAACCCCGATGTAGCTGCTAATTCATTTGAACTTAAACCCGCAATTATCCAAATGGTACAAAACAATCAATTTAGTGGTTCACCTATCGAAGATCCTAACTTACATCTTGCTAGTTTTCTAGAACTTTGTGCTACTTTTAAATATCAAGGAGTATCTGACGATGCTTATAAGACTTAGACTTTTTCCTTTTTCATTAAGGGATAAGGCTAAAATGTGGTTAAATTCGTTAGCACCTGGATCTATTAAAACTTGGGGAGAATTATCACAAAAATTTCTATCCAAATATTTTCCACCATCTAAAAGCTGCTAAGTTTAGAAATGATATAACTTCTTTTTGTCGGATAGATGGAGAATCAATATATGAAGCTTGTGAGAGATTTAAGGAACTTCTTAGGAAATGCCCACATCATGCGCTACCAGTTGGCTGATTATTCAAACCTTTTATAATGGATTAGTAGGATCTTTAAGATCAATCATCGATGCTGCTTCGCTGGAGGTTCATTAATGTCTAAACCATTTAATGAAGCTTATGCACTAATCGAAGAAATGACAACAAATAATTTCCAATGGCCTCATTGATAGAATAAATCCGAAAAAGATAGCCGGCATTCATGAAAACGATGCAATATCTATGTTAGCTTCTCAAATTGCTGCTATATCTAAGAAATTAGATAATTTTGGAATGAACTACTCTCCTACTTTAGAAGAAAATTCATCTGAACAAATCATAGAATTTCAATCTAATTATGAAACTTTAAATGCTATTAATAATAGAACTAACAACCCTTATTCAAACTATTATAATCCTGGTTGGAAAACTCATCCAAATTTTAATTGGAATAACACATCTAATCAACAATGGATGAATCAACCTAATCAAGCAATTCCAAACTATAAACCTAATTACCCACCTGGATTTAAAAACAATAACCCTCAATTCAAAGATAAGAAATTATCTATGGATGAATTAATTTTGAATATGGGTCATCAACTACAAAATCAAGGAAATCAACTACAAATTCAAGGAAATCAATTACAAATTCAAGGAACATCTATTAAATATATCGAAACTCAACTTGGACATATTGCTACTGCGCTAAATAATAGAATGCCTGGAACTTTTCCTAGTAATGTGGAAATAAATCCTAAAGATCGAGGAAAAGAACAAATTAAAGCAATACAACTAAGAAGTGGAAAAGAATTAGAACCTCAAATTCAAAAAGAACTTGAAAGCCAAAAGAGGAAGTGGAAATCGAAAAGAAACAATTCAACAAGATTTAAACTTAGAACATCCTTTAATACCTATGAAAATTTACATTGAAAAACCTCCACCACCATTTCCTCAACGACTAGCTCAACATAAAAAAGATAAACAATTTGCTAAATTCCTTGAAATATTAAAGAAATTAACAATCAATATACCTTTTGTCGAAGCTTTAGATCGGATGCCAAATTATGTAAAATTTATGAAAGATATTCTAAATAAGAAAAGAAAATTCATCGATAATGAAACAGTCGCACTTAGTGAAGAGTGTAGTGCTTATTATTCGAAGAAGCTTCCTGAAAAATTGAAAGATCCTGGTAGTTTCACTATACCCTGCGCTATAGAAGAAAATTTTTATGGAAAAGCTTTGTGTGACTTAGGAGCAAGCATCAATCTAATGCCTCTATAAATTTTTATGAGATTAGGATTAGGAAAAATTACACCTACTTCAGTAACCCTTCAATTAGTTGATCGTTCGGTTACCTATCATAAGGGAGTTATTGAAGATGTGTTAGTAAAAGTGGATAAATTTATCTTCCCAGTAGATTTTATTGTTTTAGATATGGAGGAAGATAAAGAAATTCCTATAATTTTAGGAAGACCATTTTTAGCTACTGGAAAAGCTATGATTGATGTTCGGAAAGGAGAATTAACTATGAGAGTAAATGACCAAAAATTTACATTTAATATCGCAAAATCAATGAAATATCCTGCGCTAGAAAAAGATGATGAATGTTTTCGGATGGAAATACTTGAACATTTACAACGCGAACATTTTAAGGAATATTACGAAGATAAATTAGAAAAAGAAAACACCGAATTAATTAAAGATAATAATGAAGAACTAGATTATATTCGGGAAAGATTTGAATTTTTGGATAATACCGAAAACACCGACGAGAATATAGTTCCATCAATTATTAAACCTCCCGAACTTGAGCTAAAAATATTACCCGATCATTTGAAATATGCTTATTTAGGTAATTATTCAACTTTACTAGTTATTATTTCATCCGCATTAAACGAATCTCGAGAACAAAAACTTTTAGAAACTTTAAAAAAATATAAAAAAACTTTTGGTTGGACTTTTAGCGGATATTAAAGGAATTAGTCCTTGAATCTGTATGCATAAATTATTTTAGATGATGAACATAAACCTAAAGCGGATCCCCAAAGGAGATTAAACCCGATAATGAAAGAAGTAGTTAAGAAAGAAATTTTAAAATGGTTAGATAATGGTATTATATATCCTATTTCGACGAGTGCTTAGGTAAGCCCAAATCACTCTGCGTTCCTAAGAAGGGAGGAGTGACCGTCATCGCCAATGAAAATAACGATCTTATTCCTATAAGACAAGTTACTGGTTGGCGTATATCTATTGATTATAGGAAATTAAATACCGCCACCGGAAAGATCACTTCCCTTTACCATTTCTAGACCGGATGTTAGATAGATTAGCTGGACATAAGTATTTTTGTTTTCTAGATGGATACACCGAGTTATCATCAAATACAAATTGCTCCGAGGATCAAGAGAAAACTACATTTACTAGTCCTTATGAAACTTTCGCTTTTCGAAGAATGCCTTTTGGATTATGTAATGCACCAACAATATTCCAGAGATGTATGATGTTTATATTTAGTAAGTTAATTGACAATGGAATAGAAGTATTTATGGATGATTTCTCCGTATTTGGAACATCATTTGACACATGCTTAACTCATCTTGAAAAAGTATTAGAAGTATGTGAGAAAACAAATTTAGTTCTAAATTGGGAGAAATGTCAATTTATGGTTGCGAGCGGCATTGTATTAGGGCATAAAATTTCGAAAAGGGCATGGAAGTGGACCTGCAAAAATTCAAGTTATAGCTAAATTACCACCTCCAACTACGGTAAAAGGGTAAGAAGTTTTCTTGGACATCGTTGGATTCTACGGACGTTATATAAAAGATTTTTCAAAAATTACTAAACCTCTATGCCAACTTCTCGAAAAGGACAAGAAATTTGAATTTACAATCGAATGCTCGAATGCTTTTGAACTCTTAAAAGAAAAATTAATTACAACACCTATAATAGTTTCACCTAGCGGGAGAAACCATTTGAGCTTATGTGTGATGCTAGTGATTATGCTTGTAGGAGCGCTTCTTGGCAAAGATATGAAAAGATTTTTAAAGTTATATACTATGCTTAGTAAAACTCTAAATAATGCTGAAATAAATTATACGATTACGTAAAGAGAATTATTAGCGGTAGTATATGGTTTTAATAAATTTAGACCTTATCCGATTGGAACAAAATGTATCGTGCATACCGATCATTCTAGCTATCAAATATTTAATGCAAAAGAAAGATTCCAAACCAAGATTAATTAGATGGATGCTATTAATGCAAGAATTCGATTTTGAGATCGTTAATAAGAAAGGAACTGATAATCAAATTGCGGATCATTTATCAAGATTAGAAAATCATGAATTATCCGATATTGAAAATGAAATTATGAAGCAGTTTTCCGATGAACAACTATATAATATCAATGAGTGGAAAATACCGCTGGTATGCTGATATAGTAAACTATATAGTTAGTAATATTTTACCACCTATGCTAACTTTACAACAATGAAAAAATTCATCCATGATACGAAAACCTATTTTTGGGATGAACCATATTTATATAAGCAATGTAAGGATTTAATTATTAGAAGATGTGTACCTTATGAAGAAAGCTGAACCAATTATTCAAAAATGTCATGATTCGATTTTTGAGGACATTTCGGGATCGATAAAGCTGCTTATAAGATTCTACAATCGGGATTTTACTCGGCCTACTCTATTTAGAGATGTATACGGATATATTAAAACTTGCGATAAATGTCGAAAGAGTAGGAAATATATCTAGAAGAAACGAAATGCCTCTAAACTTTATACTAGAAGTTGAAATTTTTGATGTTTGGGGATTAGATTTTATGGGACCTTTTATTCCTTCGTTTGGAAACTCATACATATTAGTAAGTCATTGATTATGTTTCCAAATGGATTGAGGCACAAGCTTTACCTAGGTGTGATGCTTAAGAGTGTTTCAAAATTTATGATGAAAAATATTTTTACTTAGATTTGGAATGCCGAGAGTGATTATCATCGACGGAGGAACTCATTTTAGAAATAAATACATTCACAAACTAGTAGAAAAATACAATATTACTCATAAGATATCCATCGCTTATCATCCACGACTAACGGATTAGTCGAAGTATCTAATCGTGAGATTAAACGTATTTTAGAAAAATCAGTAAACCCAAATAGGTTAGATTGGTCTATTAGATTAGACACTGCATTATGGGCTTATAGAATCGCTTAAAAACTCGATTGGAATGACTCATTACGAGCTTATATATGGAAAAACATGCCACTTACCAAGTTGAATTAGAACATAAAGCATATTGGGCGATTAAAGAATTTAATTATAATATGAAGGAAGGCTGGTGAGAAGACATTCTCTGCAATTAAATGAATTGGAAGAATTAAGAAATGAATCATATGATAATGATCGGATTTATAAAGAAAAGATGAAATTATGGCATTATCGGAAGATTAATCGAGAGAAATTTTGAACCGAGACGGAAGTTTTGTTGTATAATACTAGATTGAAATTATTTCTGGAAAATCGAAGTCTCGATGGTTAGGACCTTTCACCATAACTCAAATATTTTCATACGGAACTATAGAAATCGAAGATCCAAAAACTGGACATAAATTTAAAGTTAATGGACATAGATTAAAACCATATTTCGAAGGTATAAGACCTAACTATAAAGAGGTTTTAATGCTTAGTCGACCTGATTAATAATTGAAATTAGGTCGAGCTGACGACGTTAAACCAAGCGCTTTATAGGAGGCAACCCATATTAGTCATCTATTTTTATTGTATCTTAATAGTTAGTCTATATTATTGAAACTTTACTACTCAATTATTATTAAGAATCATCACATATTCGAACCATTATGATGAGAAAAGAAATTATTCGATTTAGAGCGAAATTGGACATTATTTTGGAATCTCGCCGACGGCAGAGGTCGATACTCGCCGACGGCGAGGTTCGCGCCTAAATTAGATTCGGCTTATTTATCGAGCTCGGCCGACGGCGAGAACGTCCCCCGACAGCGAGAACACGAAAGGCGGTTTTATAAGCCGAGTCGCCGACGGCGAGAAACGTCCTCGCCGACAGCGAGGAAGTTATAAAGATAAGTTATTTATACTTTGAATGCCGATTTGGACGGTTTCAACACCAATTCCTTTGTGAAAACCCATTTTTAAACCATTCTAAATCTGCCTTCTTCACTAGAATTCATTCCATTCACCATAATTGCCTCCAAATTCTTAGATTCCTCTAAATCTGGAGTGTTTAACCGGAGAAAATTTGTGAGTGCGGAAGCGCAGCGGATCTTCAACAAGGTTTTGATAAAGAAAAGAGTTATCAAGGAACGGGGATTTGTTAATCGAGGATTAGAGAATTCCACTACTAAGATAGAAGAAATGATCGCACAACGGCACTGGGAGGTATTTTGTTACACTACGTCCGTCGTTGTTATTCCGGTTAGTGAAAGAGTTCTACTCTAACTTACATGCGATCAACAATGGAATGTCTACGTCCGAGGAAGATAGGTGACGTTTACTCCATCAAGAGTAAATGAATTATTCTCTATAGAAAACACCACAGTATGTCACTATTCAAATTTTGTGCCTTCTCGATATAATATGAATGAGATATTTCGATATCTGACTGATGAACCGAAGATTGGGAAATGCGTGAAGACGGGTATGTTAGTTTCTTCGCATCACTTTTGAATCCCGTCTCAAAGCACCGGCACTTTTTCATCTCATCTAAATTGTTACCTACTTATGAGGGTAAACAAGGTTTCGAAGGAATGCGCTATATTGAATTATTGTATTCAAAGTGGATTGCCTATTGATGTTGGATCAATAATTGTTAAGTCTGCATTGGGTTTAATTGTGCATGGGTCAGTTCACGGACTAGGACACCCATCTACTATTTTTGCATTATGCGATCGAGTATCGAGTTTCTTATGAAGCTTGGGAAAAGGTTCATGTACCTTGGAAGCCGCTTGATCCTACGGATATGTTCCACTACTTTGGACAATAATGAAGACATTACATTTATCTCCGATAGAGCTTCACGGAATAATCCTATGAGAAGGCCTATTTCGGATAAAACGGAGTTACTTATGAAGAAAATTAAAGGAATGGAGAAAGAACTGCAGAAAGTGAGAGATTCAATCGACAATAGATCCGATTTATTTGATCGCATTGATTGGAGGATGAAGGAACACTTTGATCATTCTGGACACTTGGAAGCTAGCTTTCTTCATTTACTGAGACAGAAGGGTTGGATCACTGAAGAATCTGCTTCGGAATTTCCCTTCAGGCCTTTCTATAACTTATTTGTGCATCATCGTCATATCGAAAATATCAGAGAAGATGAAGATTCTGACCTTGAAGAGTAGTAGTAAAGATTTCCATAATATGTTTGTATTGATGTTATTTGATTTGATTTAGATTTTATTATGTGTGGAGTGATGATTTGAATATCTCAAACTTAATTGAGATATGCGTCATAGTTTTGTATCAGCATTTAATGTGTCGTGGATTGGTTTGCGATGCTGATTAGTAGTAAGGATTGAAGTTTGAAGTTTGATTATAGAGTCTAAAATTATGTTAGTTTGTATATCTCATGGATTTCAATATTAAAGTTAATTTGTTGTGTTGTGTGAATTTGTTTGTGTATAAGTAGCTAATCTTCATATTAAATTAATAAATGATGTGATTGGAAATATAATATAAGGCAAATTAAGGACGAAAATGAGTGACGAATTTCAAAAAAATTTTAAAATTTTGAAATCTCACCGACGGCGAGAAAAATCCCGCCGACAGCGAGATCGATCTCGCTGACAGCGAAGAATTTCTCGCCGACAGCGGATTTTTCCCTAGAGTTTTTTGTTCCAAAAAATATTAGCTCGCCGACGGCGAGAAAAATCTCGCTGATAGCGAGGTCGGGAAAAACATATATTTGACCGGTCAAAAACACTATTCATCATCCCCAACCTCTCATTTTCGCAAAAACCGACCTAGGGCTTGAGAGATCTTGGATTTGAAGTTTATCACTCAAAAACACCGGATTTCATCTTCTCTTGGTAAGTGCTTCACTCCTATGCAAAAATTTTTGATTTTCACCATGTATTTTCACCACATTGCAAATTTTGGGAAAAATCAAAATATGGAAGAAAGATTCGGTGGAAATCCATGGAATTTAATTTAATTGCTTATAAATGTTGTAGGAAGCCTTCTTAGGATTATTTTTAAGTTTAGTGAAAATTTTCATGATTTTCATAGATCGATCGTATGGCTCCACGACAAAAACGTCGAGTAGAATTTGACGAAGACCGATTCATCAATGCACGAGCACAGACTAAATATTTTGAAAATATTCAAGGAAGAAAGTGCATTGCAGATCGGGTTTTCAAAAATCCGGGAGGAGAAGTAGAGCGGATTATTAAGGAACGAGGTTGGGAGAATTTCTGTTACGTTCAATATAGAAGCATTGTAGAAGTGGTTAAAGAATTTTATGCCAATTTAATCGCCGCTGAAGATGCACCGATAAAGGTACGAGGATTTTTGTAGATTTCAATCGTCGCAAGAATTAACGCGTTCTATGAAGTTCATGACTCGCACTTTAGCGAGTATGAAACTTTGGAACAATGGAAGGACCACTTGGAGGAAGTCATTAACTTTCTCGACCGATGGGACCGGAGTTTGGAAAATTAAGCGACAGGAAAGAGTGAATTTTCCTCTTTCTAAATTAAATGCGATCTCCAAAGCCCGGCATTACTTTATTTGTTCTACTCGTTACCCACATATCACCACGGTGAGGTAACACGAGATAGAGCAATTCGAATTTCGTATTCGGAATAACGAAGCATCAACATCGGGAGAATTATTTATCAAAACATCCCAGCCACTCCTCGAAATGAGAGTGGAGCCTGGATTGGGACACCTCGGATTAATTTTTACACTCGCCAACTCTCCGGAGTTGAGGCTAGAGATAATGAAGAATGGGTGGAACCAATGAAACCACTCACATCTACCGATATTAAGAAGTATGAATCTCATGAAGGGTGGAGAGCGGGAGTAAGAAGTTATTTCACTCGGTCAGTAGAGATATACCCTCTACTAGCCATGAACCTCCCGAGCCTACCACCCCTACCCTACAAGATCCGATGAATGAATTGACATCTGCATAGGAGAAGTTTTGAGCGGTTGGAGAGACAATGGGGAGAAGATTTGATCATTTTGATCAAAGAATTGATAATCCGGAGAGGAGACATGATTATGATAGCGAATATCTCCGGCGACATTCGGAATACGAGATTGCATACTATAAAGCTGAACGTCGTTATAGGAGTGGTGATTTAGATGTTGTCTTTCCCGAGTGCCCCGATATTCGCGTATCATCCTGCTCGGTCTTCTCGACTTACTGATCAGGGAGGAGATGATATAGCCTGGGACTTTGGTGCTGAAGATTAGGACTGTATTTGTTTTATTTGTTTGATGTTAAGTTATTTTGAAGACTTTATATATTTGTAATATTCAGTACTTTATGTTTTGAGACATTGGATGTTTGTTAGATTATTTGCTTGAATTGTTATAGTAGTTTAGTTTTTGTTTTTGTGTTAGTTAATTGCATTTGTTTTTATGTTAAATAGGATGTTAGTTTTCTTTAGTATGTTTTTATTTTATTACGTATTGTTTTAAGTTGTAAAATTGTTAATCTGTTAGTTCGATGTTTTTAATATGTTAGTAATTCATATGTGTAGTGAAGAGTTAATTTTAATTGTTATATTTAAAACTTATCTTAGATTTTATCCTCGCATTTTCTTTAAATTGTTATATATATATGGAGAATACTAACGATACAGGTTCAATGAAAAATGAAAAAGCTCGCAAAAATTTCAAAGAAAAGAAATACCTAAACTTCAAAGGTATGATTTATTTACTTTCCCTTTTGCATTATTTAGAATAGATATAAAAATTTAAGTTTGGGGGGTGGGAGTAAAATACAAATTTAGTTATTAACTTGTTCTCAATTTCTATTTTCAAATTATTATAAAATGATTTTTATAGCAAAATTTTCAATTTAATTAATATGAATTATTTTATTTAATTATTATAAAAGGTTAAATGAAATATTTCTAGTGCTTTAATTAATTAAATAGAATAAAATATTTGGTTAAAGGGAATAAGAATATAGTAAACTATTTTTAGTAAGGAAAACTATATTCTAAAATTAAATTCTTAAGTATTCAAATGAAAAAGAAAAGATTGAAAATCAATGAAGTAAAAACTATGAAGTATATATAAGCTTAAGAAATATTTCTAAGGTTCAAATTTAGGAAGATGAAAATGAAGTTCAAAATTATTAACAGGCTCTCCAGATACAGTAATCCTCATTAAAAAAAAAGGAAAAAGAAAAAGAAAAAGAAAAAGAAAAAGAAAAATGAGGAAAGCTCGAGGAGATGCCTTATAAAAAATTGGCTTCATTTGAATTAACCTAAAAGGAAAAACTTAGATATTTCCAAACTTATATTTATGGATTAGAATTTTACCTAATAGTGTTTTCTTGAATTTCTTATCATATGAATATCTTAAGTAATTATTCTTTTAAATATAGTCATTCCTGAAATGAATAGTAAGCTAGAAATCTTAGACCTGATAACTAATTTATTTCTATAAGATTAATTAAAATTACATGAATTATTTTTATTTAAATTTATTATATTAATTAATCTAATTCATAGTTTATTTGAATTGAAAAATCTTACTATAGAAATCATTATTTTTATGTAATACTTAAAATTACTTGAGGACAAGTAATAAGTAAGTTTGGGAGATTTTGATCACTGAAAAATTTATTAAGAAATTCATACCTATTTTTGATGAAATTGCACTTTAAAGAAGGGTATTTTCTTTATTTTATTGCAGGAATGGAGAATTTAGGTGATAAAATAAAAAATCATAAAAAGGAGCGGATTTGGAGCAAAAAGGAAGAAAATAATGCAATTTATGTCGAGTCGCCGACGGCGAGATCGAGCTCGCCGATGGCGAGGTTCGAGGAGACATTTCGAAGGATTTATAACCGTCTCGCCGACGAGCGAGCCCGAGCCCGCCGACAATCGAGATAGCGCGGTTTGAAGATCTTCGAAGCCTCGCCGACGCCGAGGTAGTTCGTCGCCGACGGCGAGCTGAGTTCAAATGACACGGATACATTGAACCCTGGACACTTTTCGAAGAGATGCTTACACACCTCTTGGACCTCTGCTTACCTCTATATATAGAGGCCAAAATTCAGCCTCTAAGTGTGTTCTAAGGGTGTTATTTTTTTTGTGTTGAGTGCAATCTTTTAGTCTTTTGTCTAGTTTTGTGTGCAGTTGTGTGTCTTTAGTGAGTTTAGTAAGTAATTAGTGAGTCGTGCTGTACTGGAAGGAAGAGTCAAAGGAACTACGAGGAGTCCGTCGGGGATAAATCAAGATAAGTATTTGTATTTATTGTTTTTAACTTTAAATGAAATCCATGCTTAGTTTAGTTCCCATGCATTACGAATAGTTTATTTAGTCTTTCTCCTCGTTTATGAAATTAAGTGACTTGATGAAATTAAAATAGAGATACTTTTATATATTAATAAATTGTGATAATTTTTACTTAAAACTTAATTTACTTTTCAACTGGTCATTCGATTTGTTAAAATGTGTTGATTTACAACTATAGTAAAAATTACATCCGATATTCGGGAATTCAAAAGCCTTGGAAGGAAGGTGCGAATAAATAGGGAAATAACATCACTTGGGCGTAGAATTGAACATTTTAGTGTGACGGACTAAAATTTTCAATTCAGATCTATTGTTCGAGAGTCAAGTGTAGATGTTAGCCCTCGAACGTGGAGCTACGAGTGGCGATCGGTATCCTCCCGACTACTAGCAGATTCGTAATCAAACATAGGATTAGTCAATATTCTTTACACTGGACCAAAGGGTAAAGAATAGGAATGCTCCTATTTGTCACAATACCTTAAAATTATCTATTTAAATTCATCAATCACTTAAATTTCTAAACAAGGGGAAATATATTTTTTCTGAATAGTTAAAGACTTATTTAGCAATTAGTTTAATTTCCTGCACTTTCAATTAGTATTAATTTTCTACTTAGTTAAGTTACCTAATTAAAATACTTAGTTTACTTTATTGCGCTTAAATTTAGAATTCCAAATTTTCGTATACTATTTTAAAATTAGCATTATTATTATTTTAAAATTAGTTGTTATTTAATTTTCTATTTCCCTGTGGGATCGATAACCGAGACTCCACTAGAGCCTTGTATTACTTGATACGATACGTATACTTGCGTAGCATCCACAACATAAATAATTACAATTCTATACATATAATATAGCGGTGTCAAGTTTTTGGCGTCGTTGCAATTAAATTAAAAATATCATAATATAAAATTGTGGGTCGGTTATTATCTTCTTAATTCAAGCCCCTCACATTAGGATCTCCCAACTTAACTGACTTCTAAACCATAACAATTTAGGAAATTACATTTTTACCTTTCTTATAGAAGATGATGTGAGTTGGTTTCTACCCTTTAAACCTTTGTGTTTCAATTGTTTATGAGTGTTAATCATTATCAATATTATCCACTTACCCTCTATGTTGACCTAAATTTTGATTAAGGCTCAAAATTTCAAAATTACCATTTTGCCATTGGGGCCTTACACTTCATATTTTGTTAAATTTAATTCAAATGACTTTGAAATTTGCTTATTATCCTACTCATGGGTTAATTGAAACATTAGAAAAGAGACTATATTTTTCTGATTTTTATTAAATTTATAATAATTATTTTGACTTAAAAATAAGAAGTTTCAAAGATATTTAATTTAACTAAACAAACAAACTTTCTACCCTTATTGAAATTTCAACTAGATCAGAGGAACTCTAAGAATAAATTTTGTGAATTTTAGAATTATATTTTAAATTTTATAATTATTTTTAATGAGTAAATAAATAAAAAATACTTTCTTATTTCAAAAATGCATTATTATATTTTTCATATGTCTCTTTGAGCTCAAAGAAGTCAAAGAAATTTATTTTATATTTTTATGATTTTTAATTTATTTTATATAATTATTCTTTTTACAAATTAAGTAAGATATATTTACATACTTAGAAATACATTTTTACACCTTTGGAAATTTACAAACACGTCTTTTGAGTTATTCTCTATAACTAAGACGATATTTAGGATAATTTAGAGTATTTTCATATTTTTAGTAAGTTTTGATATTTTTAATTTTTAAAAATTAGAAAAATAGCTTAAAAATAAAGTTTTTTATTTTAACTTCAATTTTATTTTTATTTGGTTCCTTGGTCTCAAGGAGCACTTCAAACCAAATTTTATAAGTTTTTTTACTTTTTTATTTTATATAATACGCTAAAATCATTATTTACTTAGAAAAATACATTTTTACATTAAAAATAATTTTTATGGATTTTAAAATTTACAGAGTCCTCTTATGATGGTTACTTTCAATTTGGCCCATTTTGGTGTTTATTTAAATTTTTTTAAAATTTTCTAATTTTTAGAACTTTTTATTAATTTTAAAATAGAAAATTATTTTTTGACCTTTTTAAGCTTGAACTTTATTTTTCCTAAGATTCTCCGACCATATTAAATCTACCAAACATGATTTTATATTATTTTGACCTTTGTTTTATTTTTTATAATTCTCATAATTAAAATATCATGAAATATCCAAAAATTAGGGCTTTTGCTCATAGAAGTGCCTTCTAATCCTAAAAAAATCAAAGAACGCTTCTATGCTCATTAAGAACAAACCCTTAAAATTTCATTTAATTTAAGTTTTAATGTATTTAATTAATTTAAAATAAATATAAGGCAAATACTTTTTATTCTTAGTCTACATTATTCTCCTCTATTCACTAAGTATAGTATATTTTTCTTTTATTTTTATGATATTTTTATACCACGATATGCATTTTTATAGTTTCTATAATTATTTAATTCCACAATACCCTAATTTTCTACTTATCCACGTCATCCTCGACATCTCCAAATGCATATGTGGCGGCCTCTGATTCACTGTGCTTCCTACGCAAGCTTGCCATGTAGCCCTCAATTCACGTATCTTTCCCTCGTCCAACTTGATTTAGTATGTACGTTGAATACACGCAGAAACAGACGACATCAGTTCATCATCCCAAACTCGCCCTAACACAAGAACCATCGAATTTCTAACCCTAAGATCTCACTCGATACTCGATTTAATTACATGGGTTTCTTTCCTACACCTTCATCTAAGTGAGACAAAAACATCTATATGGTTAAATACATATGAAAATAAGTTCTCTTCACAAAGGCTCAAACCAAGCACAAAATCAAAGTTCTTGGGTTATACCTTAGCTTAAGAGGTGAGACCTCAATTGGGTTCGCTCCTGAGCTTTTTCTTGAGTTCATGAACATCTTCTAAGTGTTGATTTGAGCTGGGTTAGGCCTAAGTATGATTTTGATCGAAGGGTGGCTCGGACTTGGTCTTAAGCTATGGTGGAGGGCTTGTGAGAGGGGGATTTTGATTGGGGAAGTCGTTTAGAGGTGTTCAGAAGCTTATGAAAGGATCAATTTAAGGTTTTGAGGGGTTTGGTTGCATGGCCAAAAAATTCTCTTGATTTCAGAGGTGAAATTGGGCTATGGTGGAGGCAATGGGTGGCTAAGGATGGTTGGGTTCAGCTTAGGATTGATGCAAGCAGCTCTATGAACAATTTGGCAGAGTTTCCCCTCAGTTCTTGCACCTCTTCTATTTCGTCCATGAAGGGTGGCCATTTATAATCTAGGCCAAGGGAGAGGCACTAAGCTGCCATTAGCTAGTGCCATTTACCATAGGTGGAGGGCAATTCATCGCAAGTGACCAATTGGGGATTGCCACATTGGTTGGGTGCAATTTGGGTTTGAGCCATGGTTGGGGGTTATCAATTTTGGGTTTTCCGACTACTAGGCGGCCAACCAGGCCAGGGGAGGTGGCTTGCTAGCCTAGGGAGGTCAGGGAGGCTTAATGGTGAATAGTTAGAAGGCTGGTTGCATAGGTTAGAGATTTAACCAATTTGGGGCTTAAACTGAGGGACCATTGGTCCATGGCTCAAAAGAGGGTTAACTAAGTGATGTGATTAGGATCTCAAGGGTTTAAAGATGGTCAAGATGTGGCCAAACCTAATTGGGTGCTTGGGCACTTTTTCCCTCCACCTAAGCAAGTGAGCACACTCATTGATTTGCCCTGAGCTCCACCATGGCATCCTCTATTTTAACTCCACCTCCATTTCCATAAGGGGAGATGCAAATTTACCTTGGGGAGACTCTGCCAAATTGCTCATAGAGTTTCTCCTAACTCTTCTAAGCTCAACCCAACCATTTCCAAGCCTTCTTCTCACCCAAACCCAATTTTGAAGCTCAAGATTATGGCCAAAACAGGACACCCATCAAAGCTCCACCAAATTCAAATTAAACTTACCCACACTCTCCTCACATCAAGAGAAGAAGTTCCCCTATAAAAGCCCCATCACCAAACCACTTTAGGATAAACATTTGTTAGCTCCCTAGATCCAATTTCATTGAAGACATACCTAGGCAATTCACTAGAGCAAGATGTTTCATCCATGGGCTCTTGAGACTCCTATAAAGCATCTCCAAACATCCAATCGAGGTCTCACCTCTTGGACAAATGTATTGAAATTTTTCCTCCAACCAAGCTTATTTTAATTCTCCACAAAAATTTACTTGATTTAAATGCATCATCACCGTATAGATGTGTTATACTAAGTTAGAAGATCATTTAAAAAAAAAACACACTCAATTTCATTAAGAATTGAGAGATATATCAAAGTTTTAAGGTGGACGGTTCCAGGAGAAAACCAGTTAGAGAAGATGAGCGGAAGTCGTCCGATCGTGCGTGTATCAACGGATGACCGAGATCACGTCGGACAGGCATTCGATCCATAAATGCACCGCTAGCTAAAAGCGACAGTCAACCAGCCAGCTAATAGGATCTCGCCACGTGTATTCCCACCCATTTGTACGAGGATGACGTGGCAAGTAGGAAATAAGCCTTTTTTTATTCAAACAAATACCTAAACTTCAAAAAATCATAACTTTGTCTAGAAAACTCTAAAAAATAAAATAAAAATACATTTTTGCTCATTGAATAGAGGAGAATAATGTGGTAAAAAATTAAAATATTTTACCAAATATTTTTATTTTTAATTAATTAAATATTATTTTAGGTCTTTTAATTCTTCATGCATGTAGACATTTTACTATGACTTGAAATTTTATTATGTTGTTTTCTCTATCAATAGGGACCTTCCTTGATTTTTCCAAAGTAAGAGGAGATCTCTTCATTTTTTTTAAGTTTAGGGTTATTTTCTTGATAAATTAATCATAATAATTAGCATGTTACTTAGAAAAATCCACAAAAATTTGGGTGAATTTCTTATATCCAGATAACCCTAGGAAATTTATAACTTGGTTTAAATCATTAAAAAAAAACTCTGATTAGACCAAAACATCTAAAAATAAAATTAAATTAATTTGCACTAAATACACATTAAGATGATATGAAAACAATTCTCCACTATCATTTAATGTTAACAGAACCCCCCATAAAAATTTCAAACCAATTGAAATTGATTTAACCCACTAAATGAAATAATTAAGTGAAATTATCATTTTTGGCATTATAATATTCGTAAAAATTAAAATATAACTCAAAATTTCACCAAGTTGATTTTGGAAGTTTTCTGTGATTAGAGAAATCTAAAAAAAAATAAAATTGAATTTTTCAAAAAAATTTCATTTTTAATCATTTTTAAATATTTAAATAATTAAAAAATTATAAAAATCACAAAAATATTAAAATTTACCAAAATGTTACATTTGGTCTCCTGATCACACGAGAACCATCCAAATATTTTTCCTAAGTCTCTAAGTTAAGATATTGATTATTTAAAAGCTTAAGGTAATTTTTGGAATAAAAAAAATGGATTTTCCTAACCTTTCACTAAAATAATTATAATAATTTAACAAAAAAACAAAAAATTATAAAATTTATTTTTCTAGGTTCCCTGAGAAAGATTTAAGAAAAATATAAAACTTAATTTTTCCACTTAAAATATATTTTATAATTAATTAATACTCTAAAACTTAAATTAATTCTAATAATTAGAATAAAATTCAAAAAATCACCAAAATTGGTCCAAGTGGTCCTCTAGTTGGTAGAAACCTCTGATAATTTTTTTAAGAAAATAACTCTTACCTTGGTCATGTTATTGACTTTTCATTGAAAACCCCTATTTTCCATTAAAATAATTATATAAATTAAATTAAAAATAGAAAAAACACATTTTCTCCTCTGATGTCTTAATTGACTCGTGGGTGAGGTAACATAAAAATTTTCAAGTCATTTGACTGTAATTTAATGAATTTTGAAATGAACAAGCTCAAGAGGGCCTAAAAGTAATTAAGGAGTCTTAGCCTTAATTACCATTTAGGTCCAACCAAGGGTAAATGGGGAATATATAATTTTAATTATATCCTTGGATGATTGAAACATAGGGATAAAAGGTAGAAACTCATTATTCAAAATTAACATTAAAAAGAAAACCTTAATTATTTAAATCATTAAGCCTTGGAAGTCAATTAAAATAAACGGTGTTAAGGTTATGGGAATTGCATAGAATGACTTTGATTCATTAATTTGAACCCCTAACTAATGAGTTGATCAAATTTCATTTAATTTTATTCAAAATAAGATAATATAAATAATTCAAAGCAATTGAAGAGAAACAACAATAATAATAAAACAATAAGTAAAGCAACCTTAATCATCGTAATTAAAAATAATTTGGAATATTAAAATAAACTAAAAGATAATTTTTCTATAATTAAATAATTTAAAATATTTAAGATAATTTTAAAATGATATAATTAATCAAAAACAGTTTAAAATATTAAAATTAATTTGAAACAACTTAAAATATTAAAATTAATTTGAAACATTTTAAACTATCATAGTAATTTTAAATATTATAATTGATTTAAGAGATTTTTTTAAATCAAATTAAACCATCTTAAAACATTATTAATTCAACTTCAATTAAAATGGTTAAGTTCTTTAATGAACCAACTTGCCCCTAAAGGCTATCATTTTTATACTCTTAAATGAAAAGCCAAATGACATGTCACCTCTCTCATAGGATATTCAAACATCCAAGTTCACCGAGCAAGAACCAAAACACATTCAAACCTTAAGGATGATCGATTGATTGGTACGATGAAATTTATCTAGACTCGAAATGGTCCCAGAAGCATTGAAAGGATGTTCATGATAGGTTCCTAAGCACTTTCTCAATCTGATGGGACATTTTATAAGAACAATTGAACTTCATTGTCCTTTGATGACGAAAATCATCATCAACACACCTTAGGAGTTCACTAGTTATAGGATTAGGATTTGGTAGACAACCAAAACCTTCCCCTAGCTTTACCTAGGTGTTTTCTTCTCTTAAACATTTAAAAGTGTAGTTGGAAATGACGGGAAGACCTTTCAGGTATACATTTAAGTTATCGCAATTTACATTCTGCAATTTATTAAATGTTTTACTTTCCTGCATTTTATAAATTTGTGAAAATGATTGAACCCAGCATGTTTAAATAACTCAAAATTTAATCACCAACAAAAAAAAACTGCAATCATAACTAAATTAAAATGTCTCGTTGGGTGATCGAGAATCCCTCGGAGGAGGTAACCAACGTGTTGCTAACAGGGTTTCCCACGGTCTAAAAGAAAGTGTGGAACTCATTCAGTTGAGTTTAGCAAATACATTTGGACTAAGTGAATCTGATGAAAGTAGTGGTGTCAGGATGATGGAATTGTGAGATCTTAACTGGTTCCACTTAATCAATTTTAATATTTCCCCTAATAAAACTTACGGCGTTGTATTTGACACACTAGAAAACTTGACCTCTGAACCATGACACTTCTCTCATCTATTGATTGTCACTTCTTAAACTAAACCTTCTGCAACAAGGAGCTTGGAGCATGCACGGTGGGCAGCACAACCATCTTCAACAGCAGAATTGTTCTACATCAGCTCAACTTTCCTTAGAAATAAACAACAAAGTCATAGGACTTCAAGGTAGTTTGCCTAGTGCAACATAAACTCTCATTGTATTTCTTTAGGCTTTTACACATCATGCAATATAAGCCCTAACTCATCTTAGGTTTTCGAGGTTCTTATCCGATATGACATAATCCCTCATATCTTCTAGGCTATTTGTATGATCATGTCATACAAATATAAGTCCTAAATAAATAAAATTTGCAGGATTGAAATATCAAATAACATCTCTCTGAAATTGAAGCCAAACAATAGGATAGTCTGAGAAGTCACCAGAGGTTCTCTTCTGGATCCATGACATCCCACACCTTTCTGCCTTTGGACCCCAAAATAATTGTTCCTAATTTGAGTCATTCCTTTTTGAATTTCCAAAATCCAATTGTTTGAACCTTAAACTTTGCAATTCTTGAAAGCAGAACCACTAATCTTAATCGAGAGTTTTCTTAACTAACTCCCGTCATTTAAGATGTAATTAACTATAGAGGTTTGCCCCTATAGGAAACTTTAAAACCCAGGTAATATAAACCCTATTTAATCTTTTGTAATAAATAGGGGAACTTGTCAGTCCACATAAAATTGCTTTGCATACCAGAACGAATGTCACAAATTTATTAGTTTATTTACCGAACCTCACTATCAAGTAATGAGTATATTCTTCGAGATATATGCATGGCTTGCGGTGTATGGTTCATTTATTTAAACTATTAAATATATGAGATCAGTTCGGTCTCGTATTTTCAAAATCAAATATTATTTTCCAAACTATTTAAAATTATTTATATACTTAAATTAAATATAAATCGAAAAATGTACCGACACGATGATGGACTTGAGCCAATCCTTAACAATTATCCTGTTGGAATCAGTGCAAACTGGAGGGACATCTGCTCCTCTTATTAAAATTTATATTTGTGGTTCTCTTTCAAGAACTTCCTCTGTATCGGGTAATGTCATAGTTAGATCATTGCAGATTATGTCTATGTCATCAAATTACGTGTAAATTTAATAATTGGTTTGTTCATCAAGTGAATTTGGTCAATTTCTAGCTTGACACTTTCCTTGAAGGAGAAGAAGAGCATTTTTGATAGACAGATCCCTAAAAAAAGAATAAGAATTAAATTTCATCGAGAGCTCAATCACAACGTTTAATTTTTTTTTTTTAATTATCCTCAATGAGGGAAGAACTTCAATTGAAAATTTTACATATCAAATTTGAAGCTTATTCAGATTAATTTAAGGGCATGTTAGGAAAATTTTTGATATTTGAGTTTGAACAGGCTGAATGGAGCTAGATTTGATTTGATGGGAATTAGATTCATTTGATTATGTTTTAACTAAGTTTAGTTGAGTTTGATGAATTCAATTAAACAGATAATTCCATTCAAGTCATATCTTAAATTTAACATGTTCATAATTCAGTTTTCTTTCTAGAATTCCAAAGATTCAATAGCGAGATGACTTCCAATAAGGAACCCAAAAATAGATTTTCTTAATTAGAAAGTTCGTGTACAATACTAAGCACGATATTTTTTCAAGTAATGCACATTGATTGGGAGCATCGGATGTTAACATCCCTTGCAGTCGACTAACCGATAAGAACCTCCTTGATATACTTTATCTATCACAAACGAACCTTCCAACGTTGCTTCAAACTTGTTACATATTTTTCAGTGAGTGAGGATCAATCTTTTAATGAGTAAGACCAATTCCCCTACTCGAAAGGTTTTAGGTCGAACTAGTTTATCATGAGCTTGAACCATCCGTAAGCATACTTATTTAGTTTTATCATTTTAAGCAAAAAGATTCTCAATTTTCTTAAGAAATCCATTGAAAGCAGTAATTTGTTCAGACATAGGACCCCTAAAAGCTTATAGAATATCACATGAGATTTGAATGATCCTACTTCTCAAAGTCTCGCTTACCTTCAATGGAACTCTTATATGTAAAATCAATGGGTCACTCAATCCTAAGTGCAAGGTCAAGATTCACACAACCAAGAACCATTATAATGTTCTCTTTCCAATACTTGAAGATAGTTTCTTTTAGAATAGGTATAAAATTTACAATAGTAGATGTTTTAAATATAGTGAACCATTTTAAACAGATGCATTAATTAAGGGTCTGTTTAGGGTAGCTTATTTGGTGCGGTAGCGTTTTGAAAACGCACCTGACCTGTTTAGGTAAACAGCGTTTTGGTAGCTTATGCGTGTTCAAAACGTTGAAAAACAACGTTTTCACACCGCACCTACCTATGTGCGGTGGGAGCTTTCTGTCTGCGATCTGACTTTTCCAAAAAATAAAAATTTGTAATAGATACCACACCTAGCTTATCAACAGATTATTTTAATCAGTTTATCAGCAGATTATTCAATAAGCTGCAGCCGCCACAAACAGACCCTAAACAAAAAACAAATCAAACACTATAATTATAGTGAATCCCATAATGAAATGCCTACTCCAACATTAATATTTTGTCCTTAGACTAAAATATTAACTTGTACAAGGTATTCTTTAATGCAATAATCAAATGTTGACAAGAAATCATGGTTCATAAAAATTTTATCTTTGAATTGAATTATTATTTATATGAAATATTTTATAATTATCACATATTTTTTACCACAAAGTTAGAGATAATTTAATCAAATATTTCGCTTCATTTGGGCTTATTAATATTTGCATAAATCAGAGCCATACAACCATCTCAAATTCCTACAATAAATTTTAGAGATTCAACATCATAAACAATGACTTAAAAAACTTGTAAATAAATCAGAAGAGAGAATCAAATATTAAAAAAACATATAACAGATTTAATTACAGATATATCGATCCAAAAATTTGATTATTTTTACAAAAATTCCGTCTCTCCCCCTCGTTCCAATCAAACACGCCGCCGGGGCTGAACTTTCCGTCAGCTACTTGGTGGTGGAGAGTGAAAGGCAGCGAGACGAATATGAGGATCGTCGGATTGACGGGAGGGATCGCCTCAGGAAAGAGTACCGTTTCAGCTCTCTTTAGATCCAGCGGCGTCCCTGTCGTGGACGCCGATCTAGTCGCTCGGGTATGGCCCTCCTTTCATTACACTCTTCATGATCTAAAGGGCCACACCATTTCGATTATAAAACTGTTCTGTTTGCTTTTTATGTAGAATTACTGGCACTGTTCTTATTTGCTTTTATATTTCATGGATGTGGGTGAAATAGGAGATGAGCTAACAAGATAGGCATATGAAATGCATATGAATGAAATATAAAGGAAAAGAGGCAGGCCGAAGTTACCATGACTAGAGTAGGACTCAGGACCTCATGTTGACAGGACTGAGTGCGGAAGGAACTAAATAGCTGGCCCCAATTTGTTGGAATCAGTCAATAAAAAAAATGTTGGAATGATGTTCATGATGATGATAAAGATGAAGATTTTCTTTGAAGGATGAAGATGATATTTTGAAATTTTCATGTTTTCACTTGAAGGGATGGCTATTTAAAATTATGACGAGTTTTTGGTAGTTTATCAAAATATGCATAGCTTGCACATGAAGCATCCTTTATTTAATATGGGTCGTGAGAGGTGCTTGATGTATGTAGCTTTACCCTTGAATTTGAGAGAGTCTAATTTTATGAATTTGGTGCAAGCTCACTTCAACTTATGTTCCTCTATTTGAAAGGGATTTGTTTTTTTTTTTGGATAGCTTATGGCACAATGATGTGTGCTTATGGAACTCTTACCATGATAAATGTTTTGTTTTGACAAATGGATAAATTTTAATTATTTCCTTAAATTTTTATGTAACTGGCACTTTGATCCCTTGATTTTCAAAAAGCTTCATTTTATTTGACTTTCTAGTTACTTTCTAATATTTTCCATTAATAAAACCATGAAATTAATCTATAGCACATTTATATGACCAAACGGTGGCAATAACATGTTAAATAGTGCACCAAATGTTAATATGAATTTACAAGTATCATATAAGTTTTATAATGGCATCGTAAGAGTTCACAACATTATATAATTCAAGCGAAGTTTGATGGGTTGTGGGAATAGAGAGTTGAAGCAACAAGGGTATGAAATAGTTTTAATCAACTTGAGAAGAACATGACTAGTACCAAATTATTGGTTTGAATAAGTTAATTGAAATCATACAAATCCAGTATCGAACATCTCTGATCCATGACTTAGCCTTCAGAAATCATCCTTCATCAACCTCTTTGTGTTCATGTATTCAAGAATTCAGTTATAATAACTAATGACAGGGAAACAATGAAATGGTAAATCATATATCAGCTTTAGAGGGGAAAACGGATGGATAAGCATTTGCCCCTTAGTCATGATCAATGAAATCTCGAGCATAGTACATGCCAATCTTTGAAAAGATGTCATAGTTTATTCATCATATATGATTATATTTAGACTTTTAAAGTGCATATGAAGTACTCATATCCATTTGCTAGAGAGTAAAATAAGAGCTTATGTGAAGGGGCAAGTTGTTTTAGTTACAAGGAAAGATTAAGGGGATTAATAAATGTTTAGATGTTTTAGGAAAAAAAATAAAAGAGATACAAAGAAAATAGCTGGAGCATGAAGAAAGCAAAACATACAATAAGCTTGTTCTCATCTAAAAGTAACAAAGATAGATGTATTAATATTCTAGGAAATTTGTCTGGCAGATTATCATATAACATTTGAGTACAATAGGCTAAAATCTTGGATGTGAAGGAGGATAAAGATGTTTACTTTTTATAGATTTTTTATGTTGCTTTAATCAAATTGTGGAACAAATACCTTTTCATGATAGTTGGACTTAATAATGAAAATACTGTCATCACATATTATCTTGTGACTCTAATTTCTAATTATTTTTTTTTTCTTACAAATAATTGAATAAATTAATAAATTTAGAAAATAAAAAACGATAGCTTGCACCTTGTGCATTTTGTTCTATAGCACAGATAGTGCATACTTGTTTTGTTAGCTTTTTTATATAATTAGGGTTGAAGGCATGCTACACTATGTTATCGGTTACAGTGCATGCTATTTTATGCCTTCTTAAGTTTATTTATTGATGAGTGGCTTTACACTTAGAGAAAATGCGAAATGAATATATCCGTAATAGGGTTGGTGTTGCACCAGTGACGGATAAAATTAGAGAGAGTCACCTTAGATGGTTTTGTCACATTAAATGTCGACCACCTAATGATCTGATTAGGAGAGTAGATGTTTTAGATACAACTTATGTTGAGAAAGGCAGAGGTAGACCTAGGAAAATTTGGGCTTATTGCATAAAAAATAATCTTAATTTATTAGAATTAAACGAAAATTTGACACTAAATAGGATGCAATGGAGAAAAAGGATTCATGTAGCCGACCCCACTTAGTGGGATTAAGGCTTTGTTGTTGTTGTTGTTGTTGTAAGTTTATTTATTGATGAGTTATTGTATTGTTTAGTTCGAAATAAATTTGTTGATACTCTCATACAAATGGACAAATTAATTTGTATTTATGATTTCATAGTTGCGAGATATGGAAGAGGTATAAGCATTTTATTGGATCTTTCATATGCAAGTCAAATTAGTATTATTTTAGGTATTCGAAGAGCAAAACAAGTGAAAGCTTTAACAATAAGTCCTTAGTGCTAAGTAGAATCATTGACACTACAAGATACCATCCAATGTACAATGATGCATTAAGAGGTTCCGCCTCTATATTTTATCTCTCATTCCGGCAAGGGAAATTGATATGAGCATCTTTTCTTATGCCAAGTAAGTCTAGAACATGAACGCACAGATTGGGCTATCAAAAAGTTTTGTTGTTCACGAACAACTTTTGTTTGACTCGGTATATAGTTCATGTTCACTTTCTTTGTTAAAAAAGTGGGCCGAACACGAACAATTATTTTAAGATAAATTTATAAAGCAGCCAACAACAATTATAATATGATGCTTTTTTTCCACTAAAGAGGGGTTGGCTACGTGAATCCTTTTTCTCCATTGTGTGCTATTAAGTGTCATATCTTTATTTAATTTTAATAAATTAAGATCATCTCTTATACAAAATGCCCAAATCATTTTAGGCCTACTGTCTTCTTAACATAAGTCGATTAAAAAACATCTACTCTCCTAACCAGATCTTCAGATGGTCGGCGTTTAATGTGACCAAACCATCTAAGACGACCCTCTCGAATCTTGTCTACCATTGGAGCTACACCAACCCTATCACGGATATATTCATTTTACATTTTGTCTCTAAGTGTCAAGCCACTCATCCACCTAAGCATTCTCATCTTAGCAACAATTAACTTTGTTTTATACTTCTCTTTTAAAGGCCAACAAACTGTTCCATAGAGCATTGGAGGTCTCATCACTATCTTATAAAATTTTCCTTTCAGACTAAGTGGTACTTCTCTATCACACAATAGGCCTGATGCATTCCTCACTTCAACTAACCGATTTGAATTCTACTAAAATCATCCTCATCTTATAAAATTTTCCTTTCAGACTAAGTGGTACTTCTCTATCACACAATAGGCCTGATGCATTCCTCACTTCAACTAACCGATTTGAATTCTATTAAAATCATCCTTATCTTTATTATCATCACTTTGAGCAATAGATCCGAGATATCTAAAACGCTCACACCTTTTAATGATTTGATCTCTCATATTTACAACTCTGTCTTTAGAGCTACTACTGCTAAAATTACATTCCATGTATTCGATTTTAGCTCTACTCCAACGAAGGCCCTTAGACTCCAATGATGACCTCAATAATTCCAGTTCTTCTTGAACTATTTCCATTGTCTTATCCACAAGAAACATATCATCAGTGAAAAGCATACGCCAAGGTACATTATCCAGCAAAATGTCCAATAAGAGAATCCGTCTAAATCAAAAAAGATATGGGCTTAAAGACGATCCCTGATTTAATCCAACTAAAATAGGAAAACAACTGGTCAATCCTACTATTCAGACACTAGTACTAGCCCTAGTATACATATCTTTAATGTCTTGAATATAAGTCATATCAATACACTTATTCTCTAGAACTCTCTGATGGACTTCTCTTGTAACCTTATCGTAAACTTTTTCTAAAGCAATAAAAATCATATGCAGGTCCTCTCTTTACTTCTCCATCAAACCTCTCAATAAATGCATAGCTTCCATAGTATATCTGTCCAGCATAAATTCAAATTGATTATGAGAAATCTTTCTAATGCGTCTTAACCTATGTTCAACTGTCCCATAATTTTAAAGTATGGACATCAACTTAATTCCTCTATAATTTGCACAATCTTGTGCATCCCCTTTATTCTTAAAAATGAAAACCAAAATACTCTTCCTCCACTCCTCAGACATCTTTTTAGATTTTAAAATAATATTAAAGATTTTAGTAAGCCAAGAAACTCTCAAATCTCTTAAATATTTTCACACTTCAATTTGAATATTATTAGATCCTACTAATTTTCCACCCTTAATTTTCTTTAAAGCCTCCTTATCTTCTTTTTTACTAATGCGACGGTAAAAATAAAATATTTTATTATTATTAATTATATTATATCACTAGTCGATCGTATTTTAAGAAATTTCATTGAAATGTTTAGCGAAAAAACTCACTCATCTATGTTGAATATCTTATTTTATTAAAAGCATTTTTGGACTTTCATCTTTAATACACAAACAAAATTTTATCATTTTAATTCAAATTAATTAAATAATTAAATAAATGATATTTATTATGAGCTTATTATATTGTTTATGTTGTACTTAAAAAATGTTGAAATATATTATTTTTTGAACCATTCAATCTAAATTCGAGCTAAAGACGAGTAGCAAATGAATAAACGAATTTGAATTTAGTTGAATAAAAACATATTATTCACAAGCCATGCTAACACAAGCCCATTTTGAACACAAAAAAAAATTGAATAAGCCGAACACAAACAAACACCGAACTCGTTCAATCTCAGCTCGTTTACATCTCTGGACACATTGAGAAGGGACCATAATTTTGCTGTTAGTTAATGAGCTTTGTAACTCTCATAGGCGCCACTATATCTTTGTAAGACATCAATATGGACCAAATAAAATTTACCAAATAATAGAATGATTTAAGCATTATTAAATATAGCTAGTATCTGAGAGGATCTCAATTCCAGAAACTTCTGGTTTTTTTTTTTTATTTTCAAATTTTCAAAAAATAGGGGAGAAGCTTCTAGGGGATTATTAGGATGTCCAAAAGGTTTCTATGAGTATATAAAAGATTAATAGAATATTCTGGTTGGAGCTGATAAACAAAAGTCTAGCCTGGTTGGCTTCCATAAAAGTGGTTATGCATTTTATGTTTCTGAATAAAGGCTTAAATTACTTTTACATCAAAATGGCAACCAATTATTTTCAAACTCAAGACCGCCAAATAAAGGAGGATTTTGAAGAGATTTTGAGTATTTTTCATATCTTTAGTGGTAGTTTCTATTTTTATATTCATTTATTGGTTTTAACATTTAGGTTGATGTTTCGGAGGGCTAGTATTTATCTATATTATAGTTTGGAATTTGAAGTGTTTTCTAAATTTTTTTTTGAATCTCTGTATAATGGAGGATGGAGATTACATGTAATCGTTTAGAATATGAAATAAAGCTGATAACTTGATCTCAAAACAACCCGCCCTCCTTCCACACATCATCTACCCAAAGGAAAAATGGCCTTTTGGCTTCTCCCCGCACACGCTCCTCCTCTCCTCCCCTTATTTACTTGTCAGTCTTATCTATAACCAAACTTTGCGTAAGCCTGCAATGGGAGTTCAAGTCTGATCTGTAACCAACCTTTGTGTAAGCCTGTAATGAGACGTTTGAACAAATTCACGGAGTTCTATGATATTTTTTTTCTTGATCTATTAGTCAAATAAAATTATTTTGCACGGTATTTCATGCTGCAGATGACTTCCCCTCAAATCTTCTTCTTTCTTGTTGTAAACAACAAGAAAACTATTTTTGGAGTTTAGTTGGTTCGCATTAGCACCCCTTTGCCATCTCACTTGTTCCCTTGTGATATAACTAATGGCATGTAAAGTGAGAAGATTCCAACTTATATGAGAGAGCTGAAAGTTTACCTATGCTATATGAAGCTTTGAGTGAGAAATAGTCCAGTGCAGGGACAGGAGAAGCTCTACTTTTTTGTAAGGAGGTGTATACTCTTGTTTTGTTTTGTTCCTTTCAGAATCTCATACCCTATTCTTTATAATGAAAGTTCACCTGACATATTAATGTGTTCCACAAGTACACAACAACAACAACAACAACAAGCCTTTATCCCACTAGGGGTCTGTTTGGGGCAGCTGCATCCCATCATCCAGCTTATGCTGATAAGCAGCTTATCTTGACAAGTTGCGTATCTGCAGTTGATCCTGATAAGCTGGCTATTTGGTTTGTGCGTTTGGAAAACAGCTGATTCTGCATAAATGACTATTCTGTCTCTGTTTCTAAATTAGTTAAATGCATTAAAGTTTTACCAAATATCCTAACTTCTACCAGTAAACACCTCGCCTCTATGATCATTTTTTTTAATCATCTAAGCATCCATTTTTACAAGAATTATTTCTAATAAAAATAATTTAACAAATTACAGGACAATTAACAAGAACAAGTTTCTATCTTGATTCAAGTTATTCTATTGGCATTCAAACAATCAAAGAGGTTGTTTGGTAGGAGGATTTGAGCAGAATTTAACCTAAATTCTGCCAAAGAGCAAAAATAACTATCAATCCTACAGAATCTACATTCTCGGTTGTAATATGGATGCCTTTAAAACTCGCGATCCCTCTCCTTCGGTCGAACCCTTTCTGGTTCGTAGTCTAGCCTTTGCGAAACAGCTGTCGCTCAGTCGCTTCCTCCTCGCTGACGCTCCCCACGGGCAAATACCCTCGACACAGATGTCCTCCCCTCTCCCCGAGCTCCTACCCGAGGGCTTTTCACAAAAGAACCAAGCTCCTTCCCCACCGCCTGAAACTTCTTCTCGGGCCCGAAGCTTGTCGTCGTCAAAGGTAGCTGGAGCATGCGAAGGGCTGGTTGCGGTCGCTACTTCCTCACTCCTACCCTAAGCGAAGAGGTGGAGAGAAGAGGGCACAGTAGGAAATTTCACTCGAACGCCAAATGAAGATGCAGGACGCGAGGTCGATCCTGCGTTCCCGTCTATTAAGGATCCAAAAACGCAGTTTTGAGATAAGTTATTTGAATGCGAAAATCAAACAGTGTGACAACATTTTTGAAAACGTCCGTCTGCACAAATAAACTGCCTAAACAGCCAGTAAGTGTGGTCGGCTACATGAATACTTTTTCTCTATTGCATCTTATTGAATGTCATATTTTCATTTAATACTAGTAAGTTAAGATATTTTTTATACAATAGGCCCAAGCCTTTTTAGGTGTATCTCTGTCATTCTTAACATAAGCTGAATTTAAAACTTATACTCTCCTAACTGGATCATTAGATGCTCGACGTTTAATGTGGCCAAACCATCTAAGAGGACTCTCTCTAATCTTATCTACCATTAGAGCTACACCAACCTTATCATGGATATATTCATTTTAGATTTTGTCTCAAGTGTCAAGCCACTCATCCGCCTGAGCATTCTCATCTCAGCAACACTTAACTTTGTTTTATGCTTCTCTTTTAAAGGCCAGCATTCTGCACCATAGAGCATTGCAGGTCTCACCACCATCTTATAAAATTTTCCTTTCAATCTAAGAGACATTTTTTTATCACACAATAGGCTCGATGCATTCCTCCACTTCAACCAACCAACTTAAATTCTACTAAAAACATCCCTATCTATATCACCATCACTTTAAACGATATTCCCGAGATATCTAGAATTTTCAGACTTTTTAATGATATGATCACCCATAGTTATAACTCTGACACTAGGGCTTCTACTACAAAAATTACATTCCAATGGTCTTTAGACTCCAATGTAGACCTCCATAATTCAAGTTTCTCTTGAACTCTTTCTCTAGTCTTATCCACAAGAAGGATATCATCTGCAAAAAGCATACACCAAGGTACATTCTCTTATAAATGTCCAATAAGAGCATCCATAGCTAAAGCAAAAGGATATGGGCTTAAAGCCGATCCCTGATGTAATCCAACTGAAATAGGAAAATACTTGGTCAATCCTCCTTCTGTTCAAACATAAGTAACAGCTCTAGTATACATATTTTTAATAACTTGAATATAAGTCATATCCACATCTTTCTTATGTAGGACTCTCCAAAGTACTTCTTTTGGAACCTTGTCATAAGCTTTCTAGATCAATAAAAATCATATATAGATCCTACTTATTCTCTCTGTATTTCTCCGTCAAACCTCTCAATAACTATATAGCTTCTATAGCAGATCTGCCTAGCATAAATCCAAACTGATTATGAGAAATTTCTTTAGCACACCTTAACCTATATTAAATTACCCTCTCCCATAAATTAAATTATGACACATCAATTTAATTCCTCTATAATTTGCACACTCATGTGCATCCCCTTTATTCTTAAAGAAATACTCTTCCTCCACTCATCATACATCTTTTTAGTTTTTAAAATAATATTAAAGAGTTTAGAAGCCATAAAACTCTCAAATCTCCTAAATATTTTCACACTTTAATTGGTATATCATCAAATCCTAGTGATTTTTCACCCTTGGTTTTCTGTAAAGTTTCCTCAACTTTTTTGCTAATTTGGCGGTAAAAATAAAACATTTTATTTTTATTAATGATTTTAAGATCACTAAGGTCGATTGTATTTCCAGAAACTTCATTGAAAATTTTATCAAAATGCTTATGCATCTATATTGAATATCTTCCTCTAAGAAAAATACTTTTTAGTTTTCATCTTTAATACACAATGTTCCGCAAGTGCGCTAGTTAATATTTCTGAAGATGTCAACATAATTCTTAAAAAATTGAAACCAATCCTTGCTCCATCGAGGGGCTCCATATCTGTTGGGGAATCCAAGCATCAATACTGTTTATGAGTGTTTTCTGACAAATTAATGGTAAGTATTTGTAAGAATTTTGCTGGAAAATTGAAATCTAGTTGACACTTGTGGCTTATAAATAAAAGTTCTGTTCTTTTGTTTCATAACCTTTTGGCATAAGGGCAATGCGGTTATTTGCCAGAAATATCCTTCAGGGGCTGTTTGGTAACGGATTTAGTAATTTCTTCAAATTTGGATTTACTAAATTCTGCCAACACCAAGATTAAGTAAATCTGGGATTTAAGGAAAAACTGAAAAGAAATTGAGAAGAATCTTGATTTACTAAATCTTGGATTTAAATGTTGCCATTTTTTCTGCCTTGCAAGATATAAGTAAAATATGACTTAACTACGTTACCAGACAGCCCCTTAAAGATTTCATTCCCTAGATTATGTATTTCATAAATGAAAATTTGAAACCACTGAACAAAATGTGACATTTCTGAATACATTGTTAAACCTAAACTTTGTAGCATGAACTATCATATGAATTTTTTTCTCTCATTTTTCAATATAGTTTGTGTATTTAACCGTTACTGGAAACTGCTGCATTGCAGGATGTTGTAAGAAAAGGGACACCTGGATGGAGAAAGGTTTGTGCTGCATTTGGTGAGGATATTTTGCTAGAAAATGGAGATATCGATAGATCACGCCTTGGGCAGATTGTTTTTTCTGATGTAGCAAAACGTCAACTTCTGAATCGGTATGCATGTCACTATTTCCATTTATTTTGTTTCGATGGAAAATAGGAATTACAAATATTTAGGGAGCATTTATGATTTAGTGGCTGTAGACTAGTTTTGCGGGGCATTACCATTTTAATCACCTCACCCGCTCCCTTTTTTGGGGGCATACATACCACACAACTCTTATTTATTTATATATCTAACATCTAGACATTCATGTTTACCTTCATATCACTCAAATATTCAACATCACATCAAAAATAACACTATAACTATTTTTTTAAAAGTGAAATACGCCTTTTCATGCATTGGTTTATGATACCAAGATGTTATTAGTAGCGTTGTAAACGAGCCATTCTTTGGCAAACTTAAGTTTGGCTCGTGTTCGGCTCTTTCAAAATTGGCTTGTGTTAGAAATTGCTCATGAACAGTGTGTTCATGTTCGGCTCGAATTACATATTCTTATTTGTGTTTGGCTTTTGTTCGGCTCAAAATTGGATCGTTTAAATTAATTATAAAAATAGATGTAGGGTGTTGGATTCGAATCTGTACCAATTCTATGTAATCAAAGGCGCAGAATCACATGACCATACGAGCTTCTATGATTTAAACTTAGATATAAATAATATATATAATTTCTTTATTTAAGCTAAAACGAGTTGAGCACAATCGAATAACGGGTTGTTCATGGTCAACTCGTTTATAATTTGATTTAAAAAATTTGTTCGTGTTCAGCTGATTTATTCAACGAACGGTTTAAACACGAGCTACTTAGCAAACCAAATATGAGTTGTTGCGAACTACAAGCTTTTTTGACACCCTAGTTATAAGTGTAAATATCAAACTTTATGTGTTAGATACGTAAATACATAAGAATTTGTGGTATATCTGTAAATTGCTCTTTTTCTTTTCTGTTTTGTAGTTTTGTTGCATTTGTAAGTTTTTTTTCCATCTCCTCTTCTTCGGTAACCAGTACTCGTATTTTTATTGCAATCAGTATCTACGTTCAATTTTTTTATCCAAGCCTGATTATGCCAAGGGTGATTATAAGACAATGGCGGGATTGAAAATAATAGGTCTAGACATTAAGATATCTGTTGCAAAGTCGTTGATGAGAAGATTGTTCAATCGGCATTATTTTAGCGCTTAGATTTTAACTGAACCTCCGAAAGAAATTAAGGAGCTCTAACATTGAATTTACCAGTTTTTATAAATGCCTTGCTATATATATATATATTATGTTGCATGCAAATTTTGGCACAATGAAATTCATTTTCCAACTTATTGTTGTATTAAGCTATTATTTTATGCCTATTACTAATTCAACCTTTTGCCATTCTCATAATTTCCTAACGTGAGTTGATTTTACCAGACTTTAATAAAAAATATTGAAGAGTAATATGACATAACTACTAAGAGTTGAAATGCTTAGGTTTTGTATCTATTTTAGTAGCCTCTCTTTTCTCTTCTAAGTTGATGTCAACCTCATTCCTTGCTTTCTTACATAGTTAAACAAATACCTTCATGCAGTCTATTAGCTCCACATATAACTTATGGTATATTCTGGGAAATTATGAAGCTTTGGCTGAAGGGATATAAAGTCATTGTACTTGACATCCCATTATTATTTGAAGCTAAGATGGATCGAATGACGAAGCCTATTATCGTCGTATGGGTAAATCCTGAAATGCAGCTGCAGCGGCTAATGGATAGAGATGGAATATCGGAAGAGGAGGCTAGAAACAAGATTGATGCTCAGACTTCATTGGACTGGAAGAAGACGAAGGCTGATATTGTTATTGATAACTCTGGTTCAATCGAGGATACACGAAATCAGTTTCAGAAGGTGCTGAACCAGGTCACAACATCTTTGAGCTTGAAAGAGTTTGCCTTCTCCAGAGAAAGCGTCGTATTGTTTCTTCTATCAATATTTATTGGCTCTTGGATTGTACATAGTCGCATGTGATTTCCAACTGGTAGGTGTCCTTAACCTATTAGCTTATTTATAAATTTTTCATTTTAGTTTTGGAAGATTTTCATACAGACCACTCAATACCCTATGTTTTTACATATCTGATATCAATTTTTACATGTATGCCTGTGCATGAAAAGGTGTATTTCATCTTTTAGAAGTTAAAATAGTGGTTTTTTTTAATGTGATATGAAAAACTTGGGTGTTAGTAATATAAAAAGCAAAATTTTGGTGTTAGATATGTAAATACATAAGAATTGGGTGGTATGCATGCAAATGCTCCTTTAGCTTTTGTAATTTCAAACTTTACACTTAATATACCTTTGCTCATTAAAAATATGCAATTTATAAGAAAAATAAATGAAAGAAAAGTATGATGAAATTTCTGTAACATAAATGTTTAGAACCTGATTATCTAAGTTTGAAAACTTGAAATATTTGGGGTGTAAGTGTCTTGAAATTTGACTTTCAAAAATGCTGTTTGGTTATTAACTGCTTATAAGAATGATTAGTTGGTCTTATATTGTTGCTTTGCCTGAATAAGCATCTTGGTGCTAAAGCAATTTAGTGCTACTTTAGAAAATTTTTCTTGTCTGAATTTATTATATCTTCTTTCGTAAGTCTTTTGGTATCTTTCAGTTCAATGCTTCAAACAGTATTTAAATTTAGGTAGATTTTCGAATATACCACTTATTCCTATGTATTTGCATATCTAACCCTTAATGTTCAATTTTTAAATGCATCCCACTTTTCACATGCATGAAAAGGTGTATTCACTTTTTCAAAGTTAAAATGGTATTTTTTGTGATGTGAAAGATTTGGGTGGCATAAATGTAAAAAGTAAATTTTAGGTATTAGGTATATAAATACATAAGAATTGGGTCGTATGTATGTAGCTGCCCCTTAAATCTATTTTCAGAAAATTCTTCTAGTTTGGAGTAGCTCAAAATCAAAATAAAAATTTGGAAGATTTTGACAGACTAATAAAGTTGAACCACATTTGACTATTAGTTTGAATCCCAGATTTAATTTTCGTTCTTTTTTCCATATGAAAGTGGGTCTGTTCTTTTTTCCATATGAAAGTGGGTCTTTTCAGGAAGAAGCACTCCATTTCTCCGCTCTTCAAGAATTTGTTGCGGGTATTAAAATACTCTCTATTGGCATCACTCCCTTTCCCTATAAGTTCTCCAACTCTCATCAGAATTTCAACTTTATATTTCTTTTTTGCTCCATCCTTTCATTGTTCATGTTGCTGTAGAGAGTCTCGATAGATAGAAATTTTATAATGGAAACAAGTATATTTGGTTGCAAATAGGGGTGTAAACGAGCTGAGCGCTCAAACATACGACATTTTGGTTGGAAAAAAAATGAAGAATTTCAAGGTGTCGTGTTCAACTGTTCTCCCTGTCCGAAATGATAAAAAATAATAGTATTGAGTCGAGCCAAACTCGAGCCATGCCTATATTGAGCTCAAGTTCGGCTCACAACAATGACAACGGGCTCACAAGCTTGTGAGCTCTGGCTAAAGAAGCTGCCATAAAAGCTCACCAAAGACGGTATTGTGTGATCGATGACTTGTAAAAAGAAATTGTCATGAGAGCTCACTAAAGAAGCTAATCAACATTTAGATATGTGAGTTGGCTCTCGAGCTGGCGAGTTGAGGCTTGACGAGCTTGAATTACTTAGTTTAATATATGAGCTCAAACTTGAGCTCCTGGCTTGATAAGCTCAACTCATAAACTCATTAACGAGTCCGGTTCAAACAGCTCGGTTCACTTGCTACCTCTAGCTGCAAAAATTGAGAAAGTAATATTTTTATTATGTTTATACCAACTCTTCTCAAATTTTACCTATCTTTTTCTTCACCTCTATGCAAGCTCTTAAGAATCCTCATCCTGTCAAGTGATTCCAAGTTAATTTTTAAAAAGGCAAAGTGCATTTTAAATACAACGCTACATAGATGTTTCGTCCTCTTCATTTGATTCAAGATATCTCATAGAGACAAACTTCTATGATTAAGTATCCCCTTAATCGGAAAAAAAAAAAATGATCAAGGCCAACGTCAAATTGAGGATAAGTAATTAGGGAAAAAATATGCTCGTAATGGCCCATAGTTGATGGGGAATGAGGACAGTGGTTTCATCGTCATATAGATTATGATCTATTTAATAACTAGAGATAATCAACCCAAATTAATAAAAAAAAAATTGTTTCAGAATTCATAGATTGCATCATCTTAGGGACATGTTGGCTTGAGACGAAAAGCTTTGGAAGGATCAATTTCAAGTTTGGTCTTTGCTCACATAGGACTTAATGTCGTATATGATATGTTTTGTAACTCACAACTCTAGTATTGGCCATTAGGGAATATACTTGGGCTTGGTTTGTAGCTGAAATATGATTTTGTTGCTGTAAGTAGTCCAAGTACCCAATTAGAAGGCACGGAAAAGTTTTTTAATTAACATGAGATTTGTTAGTATGTTCATATAGCTATATTATATATGGCATTTGTTTTTTGTGAGCATTTATCATATTTAGATTTGTCTTATTTGACGAATTGATGTAAAAAGAGGATGAATAACTACTCATATCACAAAGTTGCCTACTATTGCTTGTTTTTCTATATTTTTTATTTTATTTAATGTTCGCAAAGGGTTGTTGAAACTAAATAGGACGCAATGGAGAAAAAGGATTCATGTAGCTGACCCCACTAAGTGGGATAAATGTTTTGTTGTTGTTGTTGTTTGGAAAGGGTTGTTGAATGTGAATGGAGCTGCCTTTGGTTTTGATTGTCTTAATTATACATCTTTGTGAGAACTACCCAAAAAATTATCATAAAGTTATAGGATTTTTTTATGATGGGGATTCCTCTAATTATTGTTGATGGTAATCATACACGTGCTTAAAGTGTATTTATGATGGAGAGTTTGACTTTGGGAATGAACACATTAGGTCCATCATCAAAGTAGGGATTTCGTAATTGAAGTTGAGACTTTATTAAGTTGACATCTTTAGTTTAATCATAAACTTCTTAAACTACTAATATCTTTTAGTTTGCATTGCCAAGGCTCGTCAGATTCGAGAAAGTTTGGAATTCTAGCTCAATCATCCCATAAGAGTTTTAGGGTTCCCTCCCGCATGACCATGTTTTTGGCTTGTTGCTTGATTGATTATTCTTTTATTTTTTTTCAAGTCTGTTTCTTGAAGAGTTGTGAGCTATGAGATTTTCCTTTTTTTGGTTGTTGAAATTTTTTTTTTTATCAATTTGAGGGCTTTGTATTTTTATCATTTAAGTTTTTTATGAATGTATACTCTTATGGTTATAACATTTTCATAACCTTGATCATCATCAAAGAGATGTTCAAAATCTTGTTTGATTTTTTATTTTGGTGGAGGGTTGCATAGATCATCATGGGATTGGGTGGAGGGTTGCATAGATCCTCGTAAGTAAATATTGCTTGAATCACTTGTCTTTATGATCGAGAGCTTGATTTGGTTTACAGTTCCTTTCTATTATAATTTTCTAGTAATCGACATTGCTATTGGGGTGAACCCGTCCTAAAGCACAACAACAACAACAACAACAATAAAACCTTAATCCCACTAAGTGGGGTCGGCTACATGAATCCTTTTTCTCCATTGCGTCCTATTTAGTGTCAAATTTTCGTTTAATTCTAATAAATTAAGATCATTTTTTATGCAATAAGCCCAAGTTTTCCTAGGTCTACCTCTGCCTTTCTTAACATAAGTTGTATCTAAAACATCCACTCTCCTAATCGGATCATCATGTGGTCGACGTTTAATGTGACCAAACCATCTAAGGCGACTCTCTCTAATTTTATCCGTCACTGGTGCAACGCCAACCCTATTACGGATATATTCATTTCGCATTTTGTCTCTAAGTGTAAAGCCACTCATCCACCTAATCATTCTCATCTCGGCAACACTTAACATTATGCTTCTCTTTTAAAAGCCAACATTCAGTACCATAGAGCATTGCAGGTCTCACCACCATCTTATAAAATTTTCCTTTCAGTCTAAGCGGTACTTTTCTATCACACAATAGGCCGGACGCTACCAACCAACCTGAATTCTACTATTAACATCCTCTTCTATATCACCATCGCTTTGAACAATGGATCCGAGATATCTAAATCGTTCACACCTTTTAATAGTTTGATCACCCAAAGTTACACTTCTGTCACTAGGCCTACTATTACTAAAATTACAATTCATGTATTCAGTTTTAGTTCTACTCAAACGAAGACCTTTAGACTCCAATGTAGACCTCCATAATTCAAGTTTTTCCTGGACTTTTTCTCTCGTCTTATCCACGAGGAGGATATTATCAGCAAAAAGCATACACCAAGGTACATCCTCTTGTAAATGCCCAGTAAGACCATCCATAAATAAAGCAAAAAGATATGGGCTTAAAGCGGATCTTTGATAAATAGTATTAGGGAATATATCTTTTTATCACATAGGTTAGCAATGATATTTGCCCATAAATTGAGGTTAAGCCGCTTTTTGGTAGCTATAGTTATCTCTTTGTTATACATGTAAGTTACTTCATTTACATGTAAATTGAGCTGAAGACAATGATTATTATGTCATGAGCCTTCCTAACTCTGCTACTTGCACGGAAGCCTTACTTGCTTTATTCCCTTTTATGTGGGTGCATGTCCACAAGAAAGAAGATTGATCCATATCCAATTAATTTGCGTCCATACATTTTAGGGTAATTTGGTCATATTTGCACCAATAGGTTTTGATTGAACCCTCAATCATGTCTTAAACATATCGAGTGAACTTGGATTCAGGCTTACTCATGTTAGATTCGACTTTGAATGAACGTGCTAATTTGGAGGATTTTAAATTCCTTTTTTTGATTAAGCATGATTTTTTATATCAAACAAGAATCACAAAACTCAAATTGACTCGATTGAATTATTTTTTTCTTTCCCCTCGAACACTTAGGGCTTGTTTGGTTCGGCGTTTTAAGGTGCGGCGCGGCACAGTGCCGCGAAGTCGTTCGATTAGCGTCGTTTGGATGCCAACTTCGCGGCCGCGAACTGCGAAAGTTGGCGGAAAGCGGGCCGCAGGATGGACCCTGCGGCCTGGCGTTCGCCGCGCTAATATTACCTATTGCCCTCGCGAACATTACCAATTATCCTCGCGAGTCGTCTGTTTTGCCCTAGCGTCCGCTCACGAAGCTCCCTTGCGCCTTTTTTCTTCCTCAACCAAGGACGAAGCCGGAACCAGGAATTTGATGTAACCAAGGACGAAGCCCCTTGCTCCTTCTTCTTCCTTCTTTGCTCACCGCCTTTATCCCGTGCCTCGCTATGAGGCCCCTGTGTATTTGATGTAAATCATGTTCATAGCCATGATCATTTCGCCGCAGCTTCTACTTTTTCCAATTCCGAGTACCTAATTGCTTTGCCGCCACTCGCGCAAAAATGCAACCCGAATCGAGTAGCTTGTCGATTTTGGTAGAGAGGAGGTGAATGCTAACAAGTGTGTGCTCGGCAGAAGCAAATTAATGAAAGAGTTGTTTTGAGAATATGCGAACGAGATGAATTACTGGTTATATTCGATTTTCTATTTGGAATTTTTACATGCATGCCTCTTCGTTCCATTTTAAAGTTTAGGTGTTATATATGTAAATAAAGATTTACATATATTTCCTATCTTAAGAAATAATTTATTTTCTATATTAATTAATGTAAATTTATTGCTTAAGAAATAATTTATTTAATAAAAAAAATTATTTTATATATTCTCGCTCGAACCGTAATTACTGCCTACGTACTCGTTTTCACGCAGCACGCACTAAACGTACAACTGCGATTCCCATGCATGCTTCCCCGCAACAGCTTCCCTGCAAGACAGCAGTTGTACTGCAAAGTTCGAGAAGTTCGCAACTCGCGCCAAACGTACTCTTAGAGTTATCATGTTGTCTCATAGTTGTCCTTTTAATTTACAATAACTTCATGAATATAAGTGTTGCATGCTAGAAGATTCGCAACAGTAGAGTGATAATTTAACATATTAGTATTGTACGAAAATCTAGCACACACACTAATGATTGAAAAGTATGAGAAAATACCAAGATATTTACGTGGAAAACCCTGAAAAAGAAAAAAATCATAGGGCCTTGCCCAGGGAAATCATTCCACTATAAATGAAAGAAGTGTTACAACTCTACACCAAGAACAACACTTGTCGCATGCACAATATTTGTAACACCTCAGGTGTTTGAAGAAAGTCACCATATTCTGAGTACGACAGTTGAAAGTATTTGTCGCTAGAAGTTATCGCCAAATTTTCAATGCGGTGTTATTCGCTTCTCAGTATACAAGATACTTTGTAACACCGTATTCAGGACACTTCGTTGCACCGTATTTAGGGATACGCCGTTATACAATGGAGTTCGTCAACGGCGACAAGCAGGGGGCGGTCAACAATAGTCAACAGTAGTCGGTGGGTGGTGGTCGACGATTTTTAACGGCTATGGGGGCCCGAAGTTATCTCCGGGTTTTTCAGTCTAGAACACCACTGGAATTTAACTCGTTCCCCTATCAAATGAAGTTTGGGGGTCTATTTATAGCTCCTAGGAGAAAATCATTTTGGTCATTCCACGAATAACTCTCATAATCAAGGACGTGAAAACCGGACTGAATCGGCCTATTCGACCTCGCGGATTGCCAACTGGCCTCTTCCCCGATCTGATGCCTAATTGAATCAGCCAAGCAAAAAACTAGAATCAAACTAAGCTCAGGTCGTGGTCGAAATGCAAGGGCAGTTAAATGAGCGAAGTTGAAGGTGAGGTGAGACGACGAGATTGCAGCGTTTGCGATGGAGTACTTTAGGTTCTCTAAAGCAATAAATCCTGTACATAACTAAATCTGTGTACCAAGTTCCAATGGGATCTACTAATTGTGCAAATGATGGATTTACGGCAAAGGAGCAAATGTGATTTACTAAAGCTGTTTGGGCAATGATTATGACTTTTAGAGGTTGGCCATCACCCTGGAATTTATTTATTTTCTTTGATAATTATGTGACAACAATGGTGAAACTTTCTATAGATCACTTCACTTGAATTCTCCTCTTAATGGAAGTTTCCGGAGGAGCCTTGGGCTGTTCATATGAGCCTTCCATTCTTTTCTTCTGCTTCAAATCTTGAGCGTGACAAACAATGTTCTTTTTATTTATTATTATTTTACCTTTTATTTGTGTGTGTGTGTGTGTGTGAGAGAGAGAGAGAGGGTAAAATTGTTGATTCCTTTGAATAACCCATGTCATATTTTTTGTTGTGTGATGGCAGGACATCTTATGAATGGGATAGAGCTTCTCATGCAAAATGATTTCGGCTGTAGAAATGAAAAAAATTAAAGTTTAGGTATTAGATCTACAAATAAATAGGGATTGGGTGGTATGTATGTAAATGCCCCTTTTTGTTCTCATATAACTGCTGCTTCCTACTAGTGCATGTGCTAATTTAATAGAATCTATAGCCCCTTTTTGTTCTCATATAATTGTTGCTTCCTACTATTGCATGTGTCAATAAATAGGAATCTGAAACCCACCATTTATTTTGTTGCTAATTAAGAAAGTTATTGAAGTAAAGTTTTCCACACAATATTTGTATTCTTATGTTGTCTGATTTGATTTGAGTACTAATGATGAAGGATAATTGTTTAAAATGCACAAGGAAGATGACACAGTAAAAAAACTTTTTGGCTTAGTTATTTAACTTCTTTTAGTCAATTCCTTATTGAATGTTATGTTTGATTATATTTGTTTTTTATTATTAAGAATATTTTATATTATTCATTTCTAATATTTTAAATAATGTCTTGACGTCTTTTGTTAGAATGTACCCATCTAAAATACAACTTGTGATTTCAACACATGACGTTCACGAGAAATTAGATATTGCTTGGAATCATTTTAGTGAAACTAAAGGTTTTGAGGGAAAAAAAACAATTTGAGTGTTTGTACAATTGAATTACATACAGAGAATAGGGTATTAATATAATGCAACAACACCTTGTTGGAGTTACGGGAAACATCGTAGCTTGCCAAAACTATCGCAAGATGTTCAGTATCATATGTGTGAAATTTCAAATTATGCTCTCATTGATTCCATAGAGAACTCACTTATAAATAGGTGAGTACAAGTACAAGAATAAGGAAAGAAATTAAGTACTTCCTATAATTACGGAATAACATAAATAGCTAAAATTAAGGAATTAAAATAATGACTGAATATAGAAAGTATTAAAGTATATTTATGAGCGTAATTCCACACTCACCCTCTAGTTGGGTTGTACAGATTGTACATGCCCAACTTGTTGTTTAGCTCATAAAAGCTTGACTTAAGGAGAGCCTTGTGCAGAATGTTCATGGCTTGGTCTCTGAAGGAGTATAGACCAATTCAACGATTCCATTGTCTACTTTCTCGAAATGAAGTTCCTGGTCAATCTCAATGTGTTTTGTTCTGGTCATGATGAACAGTGGTTCTTACGATATCGATTGTCGTCTGATTGATTAAAGAACGATCTCGATAGTGATTTTCTCCTATAATCCCAAGCTCCTTGAGAAATCTTTTGATTCACATTCCTTCACAGATTCCCAGTGCTAGTGCTCTGTATTATGCTTCTGCACTACTCCGAGATACCACTGATTGCTTCTTGCTTCTCCATGTCACTAGATTGCCGCATATATAAGAGCAATATCCAGAGGTTGATCGTCGGGAGGATGTCTCTCGCCTTGGCCAAGATCGAGTAAAACTTCTACCCTTTCGACTATCATTCTTCTTGAATAATAATCCTTTTTCTGGAGTCATCTTTAAGAATCTTAAGATTCGGCTAACAGCCTCATATGTTCTCAAGTAGGATAGCTTCATGAATCGACTCACTTTACTTACCGAAAAATTTATGTCTGTGCCATGTAGGATAAGTAAATAAGTCTTCCAATGTTCATTGATATCGTCTTTTGTCGATTGGTAAACTATCATTCTCCATTCCAATTTTATTATACAGGTCTATCGGAGATTCATTTGGCTTAGCATCCAAGATACAAGCTTTCTTTCAATGGGCCCAATGTGTACTTTCTTTGAGTTACTGCTATCCCCATTTTGGATCTTGCAACTTCCATTCCTAAGAAGAATTTCAAGTCTCCAAGGTCCTCGATTTCGAATTCATAGGCGAAACTTCTTCGGCTATGTCAATTCTTCGAATGTGATCACTGCAGAGAACGACGTCATCAACATACACGATGAGTACAACAATATTCTTCTCGGATCTTTTGTGAACATTTTATGATCGACCCTGCTTTGAGTATAACCGCATTTGATTACCGAATCGATGAACCGGGCAAACGAAGCACGAGGAGATTGTTTGAGACCATATAGAGATTTTGAGCTTGCATACTTTGCCACTAGTGAAGGATCCTTCTGCATCGTGAGATAAATCCATGTATACATCCTCTTCAAGATCTCCATTAAGGAATGTATTTTTGACATCAAGTTGCATTAGCGGCCAGTCTCGATTCATCGCAATGGAGAGTAAGATTCTAATGGAGTTCGGCTTACACGAGGCGAATGTCTCTTGATAGTCAATTCCATATGACTGTGTATAACCTTTTGCAACTAGTCGGGCTTTCAACCGATCTATGCTTCTGTCTGCCTTACATTTGATTGTAGATAACCTCCTCGTATTCTTGGGCAAATCAGACACAATCCACGTTCCATTCTTTTCTAGTGCAACAACTTCTTCATTCATAGCTTTTCTCCATCCTGGGTGTGAGAGTGCTTTCTGAATAGAATTCGGGATCTCTATGTTGTCAATAACAGTGACAAATGCATGATAGGGAGGAGATAACTTCTCATATGAAACAAATCGAGAGATAGTATGTTGAGTGCAAGGAACATCGAATCATCTCTCACGAAGCGGTAAGCTCATAATCACTAATGTCTATAGATTCCGTACCCGAGTGAGTTTCGTAGAGGTTTGGAGCCGGATTAGATTCTTGGACAGCAGCTGGAAGTGATGTTTGGTTCTCTATTCTTTCAGCAATTTTGTTCCTTCTTGTATAGACCCGAAGTTTCTGAGGTGCGGGATGTGTAAATAGGTTTGGCATAGGAGATGGAGGAGGTTGAATAGGAGATGGAGGAGGTTGGACAGTCGGTGAAAGACCGTGTCGGACTGGTAAAAGAACACAGGGTCAGTTGCTCACTACGACTCTCCCCCGAACGACGGACTCGGGTAGTATGATCGATGCTCAAAAAGATGACATCCATAGAATTATAGATCTTTTTAGTTGAAGGGCAATAACACTAGAAATTTTCTTATTGGTCGAATACCCTATGAAGATGCATTTTATTGATCTGGGGTCTAATTTACTGCGGTGTTGTTTGTGAATATGAACAAAGATGGAGCAACCAAATAATTTGGTAGGGATAACCGAAGGGAGGACACGGGTAGTTAGAAAGGATCGAAGGAGGACATCAATTGGACTAAGAAAACCCAGAATACGAGAGGGCATCCTGTTTATGAGATAGGCAGCAGTTAATGTTGCCTCGCCCCAATAACATTTAAGGACCAATGTGGTGAACATGAGACTGCGGGCTACCTCCAAAAAGTGACGATTTTTCCGCTCGCAACCCCATTTTGTTGGGAGTATCAACACGAAGTGCTAGGCTGAAGGATGCCATCGTGAGTAAGGAAAGTTCCTAGTGGAGGTGTCGAAAAAATCTCATGCATTATTTGTTTTAAGAGCTCGAATCTTCGTGTCAAATTGAGTGAGTATCATTTGATGAATGACGAAATATCGGTCCTACCTCGGATTTATCCCGCATTAGATAAATCTAGGCCACGCGTGTGCGATCATCAATAAAGGACACGAACCATCGGCCCCGTAAATATTTTTTTTTTACGAGAAGGACCCCGCACATCACTATGGATTGGAGAAAAGGACGAGCTGGGTCTCAGTATGATAAACGAGGAAATGAAGTACGAGTGTGTTTAGCAAGTTGACAAAATTCGCAATTAAAAGTCAGAGGACTTTTATTAATAAATAAACGATGAAACAGTTTCCAAGCGTATATAAAATCGGATGACCTAAACGATAATTAAGTAATATGATTTCACTATCATTATTAATACTGGAATGAAAGACAATGTACTAAGAGGATTTAAGCAAGACATACTCGATACAAGAGCATAACTAGTGGGTGAAACAAGACCAACAGAGGGTTTGTTGAGAAGATAGAGACCAGTGCGCAACTCAGCACTGCCAATCATCCTCCCCGACTTCGAATCCCGAAATTCACAAACATATTGAAAAAATTTAGCCAGCACAATGACAATCATGAGTGAGCCTTTACTAATGAAACCAGTATTACAATCCAAAGTAGGAATACGAAGCACAAAAGCGAGGAATGATATCCGGAGAGATGCGGACGGAACCAAGACCAAAGAACTTTAGAGGCCGATCCATCGGCAATCCGAACGATGAGGGCCTGACTACATGGTCGGTAATCCACTAATAAGCGAGATATCCCCGGTCATATGATCGGAGGCACCTGAGTCAACAATCCATGGGCAAGAAGAGGTTGACTCCAAGACGAAAGCATATGAGAAAATACCTTGTTGGGCAACAAGGCTGGTGGCACCTGATGTGACACTAGGAGGATGGACTGGAGACAGCTGACCGAGCATTTTCTGGAGAGCATGAATCTGTTCTTCGCTGAACGGGCTCGTTCCTGGAGAGGCTTCGGTGGTGATGGTGGTAGCTGCCCGAGAATCACGTTTGGTCTTTCCATTGGCGGGTTTTCCATGAATCCGCCAACAAGTATCCCGAGTATGGCCAGAACGGCGGCAATGATCACACCAAGGGCGGCCCTGGCGTTGGCGATTGTCTGTGGGTGGGATGTGAGCAACAAGTGCGGATCCCTTAAGGACTGAAGTGGAAGAGGAAGCACCTAACATGACCTTTTGGCGACTCTCTTCGCGGCGCACATCAGAAAGAATTTCACGAATTGTTGGGAGAGGTTTCAGACTCAAAATCCGCGAGCGAGTTTGGTCAAACTCAAATTTGAGGCCGAGGAGAAATTTGAAGGTACGCTTATGTTCCACGATTTGGCGAAATATGATAGTGTCTCGGACACTTCTGCGAGTACACCTCGAATAGATCTAATTGCTGCCAATACCGAGGTAAGAGTATTGAAGTATTGAGTGACGGAGAGATCACTTCGACGAAAGTCATGAAGGATGGTCTCAACCGCATGAGAGTTCGTACCGTATTATTCGAACTAGAATATGTCTCACTGAAGCATCCCAAATATCCCAATCGTGCTATAGAGAAGAAAATTCTCGCCGATATCGAGGGTCATCGAGTTAACGAGCCTGTGCCATAACCATATTATTCTCGGCTTCAAGCTTTTTATGACGGATTCATGTTGTTGCTGGGCTGGAGCATCACCGATGAGGTAGTCATCTTTACCTTTGCCGCATACAAACATCATTACTTGACTGCGACCATCGGAGATAATTATGGCGGTGAGTTTGTGGTCGGTGATGAGGACGAGTTATTGTCCGAATTCTCTGGGCAGCGAAGACCCAGTTGCGGAGGGGTGGCTAGAAGTGACATCACTAGTGGAGGACGAGTTGCAGGCATGGCCGTACTTAGTCATCGGAGAGGAGAGGGGTCCAGCAGAATGACCAGAGAAGAGGTTGCATCGACGAGGAGCACGGTTGGAACGGGCTGTGCTTGCGGTCGGTTGCGGAAGAAGCGTCGGCGATCGGAAGTGGACAATCGCGGGATAGGCGTGATTCAGTGCTGCGCTCGGACGAACGGACGATCGAACAATCGCCGGAAGCAGACGAGCGGACGATCGAACGATCGCAGGAGACCAGACGAGCGGACGATCGAACGATCGCAGGAGATGGGAGGAAGCAGACGTCCAACGGGATCGAGCGGAAAAAGCAGTCGAGCGATCGCAGGGAACGACGGGAGGGAATGATCACAGGGAACGATCGTTCGATCGGACGATCGAACGATCGCGGAGGAAGCAGACGAGCGGAGAAAGCAGTCGAGCGGGACGATCGAACGGAACCAGCGGACGATCGAGCGGGACGAGGATTCGATCGAGTGGGAGAGGCTTCGATCGAGCGGGAGAGGCTTCGATCGAGCGGGAGAGCTTCACCTATGTCTCTGATACCATGTGAAATTTCAAATTATGCTCTAATTGATTCGATAGAGAATTCACCTATAAATAGGTGAGTACAAGTACAAGAATAAGGAAAGAAATTAAGTGCTTCTTATAATTACGGAATAACATAAATAGCTAAAATTAAGGAATTAAAATAATGACTGAATATAGAAAGTATTAAAGTATATTTATGAGCGTAATTCCACAATATGCAATAGAATTAAAAAGAGATATTTAGAAGTAAGAAGAAAAAGATATAGAAAATACAAAATTTAACCTCTCATCATAAAGGAATTGATAAGGGACAAAATTTGCGAAAAAATATCGCAAGATGTTAAGTATCATATGCAATAGAATTTAAATGAGATATATAAAAAGAATTAAGAAGGAAAATATATAGAAAATATATAAATATATGATGAAGAAGGTAGCATTTAAGAAAGGAATTCCTCACTTTTCAAATCACCAAATTTAACTTATCATCATAAAGGACTTGATAAGGGAAAAAGAATGATTGGTGAGGTGGAAAATTATTTTGTTACTAGAACAAAGTCAAGTTCACAACCATCTTTGAAAAGTTTACTAGCAGCTAAAGATGCTATACATCATGTTGATATGATAATTACAAGATGATTTTTTTATTGTTGCATTCCCTTTAGTGCATTGAATTCATCATTTGCACAGAAAATCATTGATGCAGTTGTTGCTATTAGACCTTGATATTACCTTCTTCTTATTCTAGAATGAGGGTAAATTTTTTGAGAGATTCTTATTGAAAGAAATGAGATGTACCTTAATGGTTGATGGATGAACAAATAATAGAAGCAGAATATTGATCATTATCATTTCTAAAATCCATTGATGCTTCTGATATAGCAAATGATGCAAGCACTTTGCTTTATTTGTGGAAGTTGTTGAGTGGGTTAGTGCAAAAAATGTTGTTCACTTGATACGGTTGCAAATTATAAAAAAGTTGGGGAATCGTTGCATGAGAAATTGTGAATATATTTCAATCATCTTGTGTTGCACATTGTTTGAATCTTTTTTTAAAAGATATTGATGATATGTCTTTGGTTAAAGAACTTGCAAAAAATGCTTCAAATGTGACAAATTTATTTCACAGTCATGTTTTCTTATTATCATGGTCGCAAAAAAGATCAGGCTGGAAGGCGTTAGTACCCCTAGAAGCAACTCGCTTTGTAACTACTTTTATCGTTTGAGAAGTGTCTACGATTACAAACACGAATTACAAGCACTTGTTACTAGCAAACATTACATTGTTTCAATATTGTCAAAGACCATTAAAGGGAAAGATGCAACTTCTATCATTTTGGATAGTAAGTTTTGAAATGACAACTTAATAATATCAAAATTATCAGGACCTTTAGAAATAATTACTAAGGATGTTTGACTCTAATGAGAAACCATCAATTGGTTTTTTGAATGAAGGAACATACAAAGCAAAAAAGCAATTAAATGTATTTTCAAGAATAAGAAAATTATATATAATCCATACACCAATATTATTTAAAGGAGATGGGATTTTCAGCTTCGACGAGGTATTCACTCAGCTGCTTATTTCTTAGACCTACATTTTAAATAGCAACAACTATTGTCATAAACATGAAATCATGCAAGGTTTGGTCGAGATGATTGGAAATAAAGACGTAGTAAACCAAAACTTATAATGAATAAGATTAGATTATATCAGGATAATTTAGAAAGTTTAGGACAATCGGTTGCTCTCATTATGTTTAAAGAAATGTTGGTTGGTACTTGTTTTCATAAACTATTGTAGTACATTTGTAATATATTTGCATATTCTTTAAATTAATTAAGAGTTTATATCATGTAGGTGAATGGTGGAAGATGTTTGGCTCTTGTGATCCAAACCTACAAAAATTAGTTAATCATATTTTTAATCAGACATCTTTGTCTGGATACGAAAGAAATTTGAGTTTTTCTGAGCAAATTCACACAAAAAGAAGAAATTAACTTAAACTCCAAAGACTAAATGATCTTGTTTATGTTTGATACAATCTTAATGTGAGAAATATGTATTATTATTTCAATTTAATAGCTATAATCATATTATATAATTAAATAATCTCATTTATTTGTGTAGGTTACACTTAAAAAAATAGAAGTTTTGATCTATTGAACTACGCAAGCATTGAAAATATAGATTTTCTTATATTTGATAATGAACTAACGCCTGAACTTATTTTTTATGATTTAGAGAGAAATTTATAAGGGTATGATTCTAACAACTGAAGAGTTTGACATAACATCTAATATTGAAATTCACCGTAAGTTTTTACTAACATCTATATTCAAGATATTTTGTTGCACCGTTTTTATAGATACATCGTTACACAATAGATTTTGTCAATGATGGCGAGCAGGGGGTAGCAATGGCGGTGGTTGATGACAGACGCCGAGCAAGTGGTCAACTGATGGTTGGTGGTTACGACCACCAAAAGTTATCGTAGGCCTTCGGCCCGTAACAACACTGAATTTGACACCCCTCTCAAGTGAAGAGGGTGTCTAATTTAGCCCTGGGGTAGGGGCTTTTTGCTCATTTGATAAATAACTAATGTTCGCGCCCCTTGTTGTTTGACCAGAAGTATGACCTTCTTAGCGGCCGACTTGTTTCAAATTCCTCATTCGAGGTTACCATCATTTAGAAAAGCAAAGGAAGAAATGTAAGACTGAAAAATAGATAAAAGCTAAGAGAAACAAAAATAGTAGCTACGAAGATATTTATATAGAAAAATTATATAAGATAAATCAGAGAACAAAGGTCCAAAATATATCAGGTCATACTCGACCTGAGAAATATACGAGAAAGATTCTATATAAAGATCATCGTAACCAAATAAGAGGACAAAATCAAATTGATTTTGTTCTGTTATCAAGAGACGTCCCACAACAACGCATTCTCGTCGTCGATTACATGTCGAGGGAAATCCTATAAAGACTGAGGATTAAAAATGTGTCTTAGATTGGTCTTTTGAAATAATGGCAGATAAGTAAATTTTCAACAGTCCTGGTAGAGGAAATCTGCTAATCGTTAGTTCAAAACTAGACCGTCGGGCAGCAAGTGAATCACCATAACTTAATGGATAGATATCACTGAGCTGAGAAGGCTTACGATATTTGTCCACAAAGATTTGACAATGGAGATGAATATGCTTAACATGTGTAGATCAACAAGTAGGTTGAAGACAAGCCAAGACGAGTAGAAGGTAGAGATAGTCTGGTCAGTGCTCCATGAACCCATCCTCCTATGCTATTGAGACCCTAGATCAGATCTACTAAATTGTGAAGATAGTCAACCCAACCCACTTAGGGAATTGCTTCATCAACAATCCATGTGTTGCATCATCTGAAGCGATTCAGTAGATCCAAAGCCAAGTGAAAGAAACATCTAAGCTCCTAGACTCTAACTGGATTAAAAAGGAGAATATTGATTATACTTCCTAAGAGTATGCACAGGAAACCTACAGGAAGAGAGGGGAAACATATGATTTAGTTGCAAAGCTATGCCACCCACAAAGGACTTATAATCTTGTCTGGATTAGGAAAGCCTCTAACATCTTATACCGCACTGGACAACCGCCTAATTATATAAAACAAATGTTGGGCCGATTAGATTGGAAAGTAGGGTACTTTCCTCAGGTGATGTTCTATGTATGCGGTGATCTAAGACATCATAAGCGTGGAGACCCTATTAGCATGCTCAAGGGTAATATCCATCCACTTATGATCATTTTAAAATCGCGCTAGTGGTCATGCAAGAAAGTAAGTACAAGAAATAAAATGTCATATTTTAAAATATTGAATATTTTCATCCTAAATTTTATTTAGAGATAAATCTTTTAAAATTAAATTGTATAACAAAGATTTTATTCTAATGAATCTAGTGATTGTATCCAAATAAACTACAAGCAAAAGAAAAAGTGAACATAGGCAAGATGCTGAAAAGTAAAAAATCAATATAAAAGAATAAAAGGCCAACAACACCGCTGGTTCAACTACAATTCTAGAAAAGAAAAAGGGTGCAAATAAATGCACAATCTAGAATTAAAGTATGAAGCACGAGCAAATAATTATTGATTCTCTCCACATGGTCCCTGCTCCAAACTCCATAACTCATGTTTTTGTACCATATTTTCAACACAGATTCTCATAGGGGATTCTAAAAGTACATTGAGAATAAAAATAAAAAAAAAAAAAAAAAAACTTGACCTGCAAAATAGAGGTTAGTGTGAGCTATGTCATATAACGTGTTAAAACAATGTATCCGTGAAAATAAAAAAGACCGTATCCTATGGGAGGACAGCTAAACAATGTTTGTAGAAAATGCATTAGTCAAAATCATTACGCTTCTCCCTTTTGGATACGACGCCCTATAAGGAAAAATACGCCCTAAATACACCAATGTGCAAGTCTCACACCCAGTAAAGCATGCAAAAGCACTTAAAGTGTGCAGCAGTTAGCACAAGCCAACGAATAATAGTTGTGCATGAAATTCCCTAAGTACACTCTAACCTTAGTTCTAAACAGGAACTACAAGGTGTTGTCTAACCAACATCTAAGGGCAAGCTGTGCAGTGCAGGGGCTAAGTCTTATCGTATGTTCCTATTGGGGTTATCAAATTGACCTTGTGCAGAGCATCTGAATGAACTAACCCTCATCACGACATGTGATTGAGATTAGCCCAGACCTATGCTTGGAATGATCCTATGAGATCCAGTTGTAATAGGATAATCCATCTAAATAAACCAATAGGCAATGCTCATTGCCCTATTAAAATCACAGGTCAAATTAAAGTAATGAATGTTTCACTCAGACATAGTAAAATACCCTGCGCATAAAAATGCACAATATGCAAATCAAGTGCATGGGAAGCTAAGCTCTAAAAGCACGACAAAACAAAGTCATCATGATAGATTAGTGAAACAAAGGTGGACTAATGCAAAGAAAGACATCACACAAGTGAGTGCAACAAGTGCAGATTCTCAAACTAATCATGCAATGAGTCATAAAACACATGCAAATGCCCATCACGGGATCTTGTAAACAATCTCAGTGTACCCATCTTCTGTTCTAAAAATGATGCAATGTTTGACGGTGTTGAAACACCAAACATGCAACAAAGGCACAACAAGCATGCGACACAGCAAAGGTGCAATGACACACAAAAGACAAGTCAAAAGACGACATGCAGAGACAGTCTTAAGTATTGGTGGGACTTAACACTTTCTTACACGCCTCAGCAGAAAATTTATAAAAGGTGAAAAAGGGAAAAGGATGAGCTTACAAAGGATCACCCTGAAAAATGACGAAACAAATGTAAGCCTAGTCAATCATTCAGGCGAAACAGAACTGTCACCCACGCGGAATGGTGTACCAATGATTAAAGATGGTGAGTCCCTGGGCCAACCATTTATAATGATGAGATCCTCCTATTCTGGATAATCGGACTCGGTCGAAAGACATGATCGAACAAGCCAAAGTAGGCCACCACCCATACGGAAGGTTGTACCAAACCAAAAGGGAGATTTATCGTGTTTCCCAACTTCCAACACCCAGGAGATGATAACTCCAATCCAGTGAAAGCCGGTCCCGACTAATAGACCAGTGTCATGTATTTGCTACATCGAGCATAACATGGTATATCGATTATGCATCGTGACGAAGTAAAAACAAATGTTCGGATAACTCTCAATGTTGAAATGCCATACACTGCCATTCCAACTCGGGAGGATACCATAGTGTTGTGTTCACATCAACGGGAGATGACACTGGACCAAAAAGTAGGGGCCAGCAGCGTGACACCGAGACTGACGTCGCGACTTTGGCCCAAGTGAAAGCAACCACACTTAGAGCTGCCAAGCTAAAACAACATTGCGGCCTGATCCGACGAATCTAACACTATGATGCCGAAAAAGCAGTATCAAGTACCAATCGAAACCGGAGTGGACAACCTCCTGCCATCACGAAGTTGATGACATGCGGCTACCTACAAGGTGAAGTAGTGGTCAAGCACCAAGAAAACGGCACTAAGTATATGTCACACCAAGAAAAAGGAAAAACGGTGTCATCACTAACAACAGATTCTTGCCAAAATATTTAATTTCTATCATAAGGCTAAAGCTTATTAGTATATGAACTTGTGTCATCACTAACAACAGTGTCCTGCCAACATCTAGTGTTTAATTTCTGAATTAAGATTTCATACCCAAACCAATCTTAATTGATGTCGCAAACAAAATTATATCCTTTATCTATTAATTCCTTATACATGCAAATATATTATCGGTTTTTGATAAAATTAAAAAATAAAGATATTCGTATGATATAGAGTTATTATCAGACATTTAATAACATAAATGGATTTATGTGACATTAAAAAATTTAAATTGTCTATTTGAATAATTCATCCACTATTATAGTTATTTAAGGGCTTAATATTAAATTTTAAACTATTTGTTGGGGGCAAATTTATGATAAACAGACAATAAAGACATTTACGGCAATTTATTGATAAAATAACTAATGCTGCAGATAATTAAAATGAAGCTAATATATGACTAATTCATCGTGTTATAATTTAAAGTATTGTGACGCAAATTTTTTATATAAATTATTAGGAATATTTACATACATACCACTTAATTCTTTATGTATTTACATAGTATGCACATCAACTTCAATTTTTACATATAAGCCAATTTACCTATGAATGAGGTATATTTCAATTTTTAGAAGTTACCATAGTGATTTTTTTTGTGACGAGAAAGATTTGGGTGGTAAAAGTGCAAAATGTAAAGTTTAGGTGTTAGATATGTAAATACATAGGAATTGGGTGGAATGTATGTACAAGCCCCAAAAATTTATTATGAAAAGTTAAAAAAAATAAAATATAATACATGTTTTCTCTCATTAAAAAACTATTTTTAAGTTAATATTTTCTTATTTTTAAATTTAAATTTTCTCTTCATGAATTATAAATATTTTTATACTTTACGTGACTAATCAATAATTCATCTTATTGCTGTTGTCCCCTCTCAAAATAAATTCAAAAATTTTTAAAATATCCCAACCAAATGTTGCTTACAATATCCTTCAAATTTTTCTCCAATAAACAATTTAATGGTGTAGGAATTTTTTTTTTTTTCAGGGGAATTTACATATGTACCAAAGAATTCTTATGTATTTACACATGTACCTAATTTAAAATTTATGCATAAGACTCAAATTTTCAACATCACACCAAAAATATTACTAAATTTATTTTGTTTCTAAATGGACTACACGTCTTATACATATATTTTTAATATAATTATGAAACTAAATTATTCATACGAACAAATCCCATATAACGAAGAAAAAGGATTTATATAGCCAACTCCACTTAATAAGAAAAAAGCTTGTTATTGTTGTAATTATGAAATTAAAGTATTGCATACATAAATACCAAAATTTTGATGTTAAAGATATAAATACATTCCATCAATTTCACCGGTTCTATTTTTAAATTGGTCAAATCATTGCAACCCAAAATTGAAAAAGCGAACCAAACGTTTTGCTTATTTTTTACGGATCTGCCTTTAAATTGGTCAAATGATTGCAACCGAAAACTGAAAAAACGAACAAAGCAATTTTTTATGATGAAACCAAAACTGAAATTACTACAGCAACAACAAAGCCTTAATCTCACTAAGTGGGGTCGGCTACATAAATCCTTTTTATCTCCATTGCATCCTATTTAGGGTCTGTTTAAGGCAGCTTATTTGGTGCGGTGGTATTTTGAAAATGCACCTGGCCTGTTTAGGTCAACTGCGTTTTGACAGCTTATGCATTTTCAAAACGCAGAAAATAGCTTTTTCACATCGCTCCTATGTAAGTGTGGTGGCAGCAGAAAGCTGAGGTCTGACTTTTCCAAAAATAAAAATAAAATTTTATAATAGCCACCGCATCTTGCTTATCAGCAGATTATTTTTAATCAGTTTATCAATGATTATTCAGTAAGTTGCAACTGCCCCAAACAGACCCTTGGTGTCATATTTTAATTTAATTCTAAAAAAGTAAGATCATTTTTTATGCAATAAGCCCAAGACTTCATAAATCTACCTCTACCTTTCTTAACATAAGTCGGAATCGGAAACATCTACTCTCCTAATCGGTCATCAAATGGTCGACGTTTAGTGTGAACATACCATCTAAAACAACTCTCTAATTTTGTCCATCGCTGGAGTTACACCAACCCTATCACGGATATATTCATTTCACAATTTGTCTCCAAGTGTAAAGCCACTCATCCACCTAATCCTTCTCATCTCAGCAACACTTGCTTAGCATATTTACAGGCCAACATTCAGCATCATAGAACATTGCAGGTAGAGATACTATAAAAATAAAAAATAAATGATATAAAATATATCAATTTAATGGTTAATAAAAATAGTTGAATTTACTTTAAGATTAAATGTAACACAAGCTCTTCACATATAGCAACCTCAGTAACTTTCGAACTTTTTCAAACATCAAAATATCGCAGCACAATATTTCTTCCAAATAAACAATCGATAAATTTATGAGCCTATCGTTATGAACGACAGCTAAATTTCAGCCAAAGCAAATAAATTTTGCCAAACTTCTAATGATAAAAGGTATTTACATACATACCACCCAATTTCTATGCATTTACATATCTAACACGTAAATTTTATTATTAACATTTATAGTACACAAATCTCTCATATCACATAAATAACACCACCATTTTAAATTTTACAAAATGATATACATATTTTCATGCAAATGTAAGGTGGCAACTTTAGGTTAAAAACACTACCTAGCACGGAAAAAATACAAGCAGAATCAATCAGAAACCTACCAAAAATTTCAGTTTTGAGCAACTTCAAATCAATCAGCTACTAATAGAAAGAACTCAAAAACTCTGTTAAACTATAAATCTATCCAGAAAACAGATCAAACCATTATCAGCAAGAAGTTAGAAAACATTGTAGTCACTGAACAGTATATCAAATCCAAATCTAAAAGATGCATCTCTGTGGCTAAAAGCATCTATCTAAAAATAAATAAAACAGTGCTAGAAGCAGTGGTTATTTTTTTTGTTCTCTGATATACACATGCATTTTTATTTTTAAACCCAATTTTCTGAAAATTTATATACCTGTCTTCTAGCAGGGACTATGGTTCTATATTTGCATTTTCATCCTCCTGCTTTGTGCAATTAAATCCTTGACAAATGGAAACCCAGATAATGAGTACAAGCAGCAGAAGAATTCCAAGGATCACCAACTTGATCTTCATGTTATGAAACCACATCTTCTTCCGTATTTTTGTTCCCTGTTTTCTGAAATCTTGAGCCTGAAATTTGTTATAAAATAAAAGTCAATTTTGGTGCCATTAATGCAATATATATATATATATATATATATATATATATATATATATATATATATATATATATATATATACATGCGCATATGGTTATATATTGAGAATATTTCCTTCTATTGAGGCTGTAAGAGATAAATGTAAGAGGATAGTTCGGGTAGAGTGTTGTGCCTGCGAATGCAAATCGGTCGTCTTTTCGGCTAGTTCGTTGAGCTTTTCACCACGATCAATAGCCTGAAAGAAGCGGCGCGCATAAAATATCTACTATAAACAATTTCATAATGATTTTCTTTACTGAGATTTCAATTCATAAAATTTCTTAAAATAATTTTCTTATAGAAAAATATGCCAATGATCACATTCTAAATCCATAAAATGCTTTAAATAATGCTGGCTAGGAAGGGAGAAAAAGCTAACACAGAAACAAATTGATGCAAACATTGTAAGATTGTCCATTTAGTCAGTGGCTTTGGAGCAACGAAAAGTTTTGTTTTTATTGAACATTATACATTTATGAGTTTGAAATTCAAAAGCGACAAATCAATAAGATAGAAGAACAGCTTGTTAGGAAGTATAGATGAAATGGAGATGGAAGTTCAGCAAAATGTATCGGTGATAAAAATTATCTCCACACAAAATCTTAAGTTTATGGGTGAAGGACAATCAGTTAGTATTTCTACACTGATACATTTTTTTAGGTACCCAATGGTTCACACACCTTCACAATCTCCAACTAATGTAAAAGCTCACCATACCGGCCATCACTCCTCTTCAAACATAAGCTTTTAGTATCATGCATACAGAGTCCTTTCAGTGGTAGACTCAAGACAAACCATCGACTCTGATACAACTTGTTAGGAAGTGTAAGCCAAAGGGGACCTAAGTGCTTGACTTAGAAACAATGATGGTCAACCCATTTTCAACTCAACAACTTAACTTTGATGAAAGTCAGTTATTAGATATTTTTAAAACATATCTTCGAACTATCTATTTTGATACTAAAATTAAAGATTTATGCCTTAAGGACTACATAATCCAATTCCTCTCCAAACTATTTTGCCAAAAGCCTAATGCATTAAGTATGCTTTTGTTAAGGTAATCTCATTTATTTGAGTAAAAGCTCCATGCCAACCAATTTAATTTTTTCAAGTTAAAATATAAGGCATTATTGTATACGTGAGTATAAAAGAGCATCAAAAGATTAGACAATCGAAATATGTTGGTACAGTTCTGGTGGAACTCAAAATGAAGCTCTATTTTTATTTGATTTAGACTTTTCCTGCTAGAAATGTTCCTGGACTTGTATAAATTCAGTGCAAAAGATAGAATGAAATACATAACAAATTCTCTCCAAATTCAATCAAGATATCACAGCCTACATCTTTTTTTCTTTACATTTTCTTACATTGCAGCTTCATTGTTGTAGTTGTCTTTCTTTCATCTACCTAATTTTCTCATTTATAGCCTTCATCGCTAAAATCTTCTATTCTTCTCTCTTGCAATCAATTACCACGATAATTTTTCTTTCAATAAAACACAACAATATGCGCAATCTTAGCATCTCCCAGTCGTTCGCCCCAGCTATCCCATGTCAAGCTTGTCAAGCACCCCTGCTAACCAACGCTAGCATCTAGGACTCCTTCCATCGGCTAACCATTCGCTGCCCTTGTGTGGTGAATTGCCACCTCATTTATTCTGGTGATCCTTTTGTCACTTTACCAATATATTGTAATTTAACTAAAGTTCATAACTAAATTTCAGCCCCAAAAATTCATACATTTTCTACAAGAGGTTCACATATCATACTAAAAATTCTCCTCGATTAATATAAAATTCACGCATAATAGAACAAAACACAATAAATCTCTCCAATTCTTGTTAAGATTAGTGCAAACACGGTAGAGACTTGTCCACTAAGGAGAGGAACTTCGTGCAATGAAATGATTGCTAGTCTTAGAGCAATAAAAATATATATAAGCCTTAATGGGACAAAGTGTTAATGAGCATCTCAAAATCATAATCTATAAAGTTGGCCAGAACTGATCCAAAATAAATGTCCCTGTTAATTTCCAATGATATCTGGCATCAAACTTCGAGTTTTTATCAGATTTGATTATTTCCTCATGAAGAAATTCTATATGCACTTGATGTGATTCAAATCTAACATGTATGAGGCACAGATATTTCAGCAAGTCTTTTGGGGTTTTGTCAGACGTTTACTTGATATGACACGCTCCCAACATGCCGGACACATGTGAGATGCTAAAAATATTTTCCTTTTTTAGCATAATTAGAGCACGAACCAGACATCTTGTGATTCTTCATTTTTGTTTTCAACCACTGTACTGCACATTCAAGCACGCTAAAATCATAATTGATGTGTTTTATTTCAAAATTAAAAAAAAAAACTAGAACACCATGACATGATAGGTTAGGACTTGTGTCTACACGGACAAAACATGTAAATTTTTGAAATAGGATGAACAGTCAATGGATATTAATAACTAGAGTTTATAGATTCGATTAGCAATACATCAATATGTTCAAATCTTATATGATTATTTTGAAGCTTATATAATTCTTTTGGGTCTTTTAGTATTTTATGTAGGCAATAGAATGTTAAACATTATCTCTAATGATTAATGACATTACAATTTGTTATAGAGGATTAAGTAGATTTAATCAAATGGTGAAATGTAATTGTAATCAAATTAATGTTTTTTTAATGATCCTTAATCTTTATATGTGATACATATAATATTATATTTCAATGTGTAAATTGTAGTGTGTTTGATAGAAAATATTGGCATTAGGTGCTTTGATTATCCAATCTCTATAAGAAATTTATAATAAAATAATATTTCCATGGAATACTGTGTCGTGTATATTTCTGCCAATATTTATACATCATACCTCAACATCTATGAAAATAGTTAATATCATGTCAATAATATTACTAATAAATTCATTTGCCAACATCGATCACCCATAAATTTAGCATAGTCCAACAATGCACTTATTAATTCATATAATAAAGTTTAAAATAAGTTTAATTGTTTAATATTAATAGATTTAACTATTAATATTAAAATTGATATGACTTTGGAGAGTCCTTGAGACGAAAGGTGTTGATAGACTTATATTCAAGTCATTAAAAATATGTATACTAGAGTTGTTACATGTGTTCGAACTGAAGGAGGATTGATCAAATATTTTACTATTTCTGTTGGTTTACATCAGGGATCGGCTTTAAGCCCATATCTTTTTGTGTTGTTTATTGATGGTCTTTCTGGGCATTTACAAGAGGATGTACCTTGGTGTATGCTCTTTGTTGATGATATCCTCCCCGTGGATAAGACGAGAGAAAAAACCCAGGAAAAACTTGAATTATGGAGGTCTACATTGGAGTCTAAAGGTCTTTGTTTGAGTAGAACTAAACCTGAATACATGGAATGTATTTTTAGTAATAGTAGCTCTAGTGACAAAAGTGTAACTTTGGGTGATCAAATTATTAAAAGGTGTGAACGATTTAGATATCTCGGGTCCATTGTTCAAAGCGATGGGGATATAGATGGGGATTTTAATAGTAGAATTCAGGTTGGTTGGTTGAAGTGGAGGAATAGGTCCGGCCTATTGTGTGATAGAAAAGTACCGCTTAGACTGAAAGGAAAATTTTATAAGATGGTGGTGAGACCTGCAATGCTCTATGGTGTTGAATGTTGGCCTTTAAAAGGGAAGCATAACGCTAAGTTAAGTGTTGTCGAGATGAGAATGATTAGGTGGATGAGTGGCTTTACACTTAGAGACAAAATGCGAAATGAATATATCCGTAATAGGGTTGGTGTTGCACCAGTGATGGATAAAATTAGAGAGAGTCGCCTTAGATGGTTTGGTCACATTAATCGTCGACCACCTGATGATTCGATTAGGAGAGTAGATGTTTTAGATACAACTTATGCTAAGAAAGACAGAGGTAGGCCTAGGAAAACTTGGGCATATTGCATAAAAAATGATCTTAATTTATTAGAATTAAAAGAAAATTTGAAACTAAATAGGACGCAATGGAGAAAAAGGATTCATGTAGCCGACCCCCACTTAGTGGGATTAAGGCTTTGTTGTTGTTATTGTCATATTAATAGATTTAACATTATAAATATTATTATGAACAATTATAAATTATATGTCGCATGCTTCTAATCCAGAACATCATAAAATCATTGAGCGTATGTTTTCATGATAACAATTTATTAGTAAACGTTTTGTTCAAAGTTAACAACTTATTATTTGACATTTACATACTGTATAATATAAATTATTAAACATTTTTAAAAGACAGCAGACACTGGAAACTATGTGATGGATCAGAAATTTCAAAGCTATTGAAACCATAACATGACATCCAAATCTTGCGTAGATAATTATGCATCTAATACATCAATAATTTCATGCAGGGGAAAATGTGACATTACTTGTGAGAGAACAAGTAGTAAATGAGAAGTTTATAGCTAACATCTCTTATGCAGCTATTTTCTGACAAAATGTTTTTTTTTCACTAAGAGTAGAAGTTTAAATTTGAAATGAAAAATATGTTAAAATCTTAATCATATAAAGTAGTGCAAGCTTTAATTGCATTCTATTATTAGGCATACCAAGCTTTTTGGGTCATGCAAAAACCCAGCTATGCTTCAACATAAGCAACAATAAAGTACGTTTTTAATATTTAATTAATAAAAAAAATGGCACAAGTCCAACTATAATTACGTAGATACGAGGCCAATTGCAGATAAGGAGAGCTCAAGGCCAGCTACGTGCCAAACGTCGCAAAGAAAGCTCGTGAATATTTACTTGAAAAATGTTGAAAAGTCGAATTTGAACTGAAGAAAGGAAACAAACCATGAGCTAGAGCACCTTGTCCAATAATAAAGTACTTATTTAATTGATACATATGAAAATATATGCACCTTACATTAAACATATAAATGACATTTAATAATTTATTGCTGTCACGTTAAGCCTAGGGACCGATTCATATTTCATAATTAAAAATCAGTAATATGAATAATAATAACTGTTGCATGCTAGAAAATTTGCGACGGTAGAGTTCGTCTAAGCGTTGCACAAAGATCCAGTATACAAATAAAATTAAAGTTACAGAAGGAGATACCAATATTTTTATGAGGAAAGTTCTGGAAAAGAAAAAAATCATAAGGTTACTACCGGTCAAATGAATCAATATGCAATTGTAAACACAGATCCAATCATCTTCTAAGTTACACAAGGTCAATCATAGATGTACAATAATAATTTAACTATAATAGACATAATTAAGCTATAACAAATGTGATTATTGATTGTAATAATAATAGTTAACCACAAAGGTCATAGTTAGTTGCTACAAAGGTAATATTTTAACTATAATAGCGGCACTTGACTAAATTGACCATAATTGGAAAACATAACAATAGTAGTTGGCTACAAATAACGTAGTTGGATGCTACAAGTAATAGTTGATCATAATGACTATATTCCGTAGCTACTATAGTAGTAGTTGGTTTCACGTGCTATAGTTGAAAACTATAACGATAGTAGAGCGACGTCAAAGACTATAATTGGGCGCTACAAAGGAAGTGGTTCGTCATAAAAGTAGGAGTCGATGGTTGCGATAGCGACGATTGGCACAGAGTCGTAGTTGAAAATTGTAACGATAGTAGTTAGTCGTAAAGGTCGTAGTTGATTATTCTGAAGACGATAGTGAGCCATAAAAACTATAGTCGAAGGCTGAAATACTAACAATTGAAGCCGTAACAATATTAGTTTATCACAAAGGTTAAGTTAGGTTCTACAAGGCAATAGTTAGCCATAAAGGTTATATTCGATGGCTTTAATAGTGGCAGTTGGCCACAAAAGTTGTAGTTGAAAACTGTAATAGTATTAAATAGTCATAGAAACCATAATTGGTTGTTACAAAGGCAGTAGTTGGTCACAAATATCGTAGTTGGACTACAATAGCTGCAAGCAGAGCTCATCGAAGGCTGGTGGTCGATAACAGCAAGCATTGAAAGTCGGTGGTGGTTACAGTGGCCGACAATGGTCAGCGGTTACGGAGGCTAATGGTTATTCATCGGGTCTTTAATACAAGTGTTAGATGCAACAACCATATTTGGAATAAATGGTTGCAAACAGGGTCGCCGATGACTGGTGGTTGACAACGGTAGGCGATGACAGCCGGCGATGACCGATGGGCGGTGATCAACGATTACGGAGCCTAGTGGATATCACTGGGCCTTCAGTGCAAGTGTTAAATCACAACAACCATATTTGGAATACAATTGGTGTAAACAAGGTTCACCGAAGACTGGTGGTCGGCAGCAACAGGTGGTGGTGAACGGCAGTGGTCGACAGTGATGACAAATGATAGTCGATGATGGTCAGCGGCTACAGAAGCTGGTGGTTATCATCGGGTTTTCTCTCCAAAACAGACTCTGAAATTCCACTTCACCTCCTCCCTCAAGTGAAAAAAAGTGGGTCTATTTACAGCCTTTAAGAGATAAATATTTTAGTCTTTAGCGCATAACATCCCTAACCACCAGATTGAACGATTCATATTGATTCCCCTTGATCATAGGTCGTTATTAAGGATTTGAATGCCTTAATGACATTGGAATTGAGCGAAACTATGCTCATTGCAGTCTTCTCATCTAAACACTTGATTTAACTATAAATATGCCAAATTTGGAGTTTATTTGACCATCCAAAATCTTCAATTATGCTTCAATGGCCTAATCTAAGCCTGATTAGAATTAGATTGAAACCAATTTTGTATTGCTCGGTTGATCTTGTAGAGATGGTCAATTTGAATATAAACTTCCTAAAATTGGGGCCCATATTATATTGAATTTGAATTTGGAATTGAAATTGAAAAATTCCTTATAAAAAAATGCATCAAGTCTCATGCTAGATAAAATTTTTTTGAAGATACATCAATACTAACTATAACAATAATCAAGTTTAGCTATTATTATTAATATTATTATTATGGGCATTTACATACATATGACTCGGTTCCTATGTATTTACATATTTAGCAAAAAAATTTTACTCTTTACATTTATAACAGTCAAATCTTTCATATCACAGAAATAACACCATTTTAACTTTTAAAAAGTAGAAGACACCTATTCATGCATAGGTAAGATCGTATATATGTGTAAAAATTGAAGTTTAGCATAAGAATTGACAGGTATATATGTAAATCTTCCTTATTATTATTATGTTTGTGATGAAAAATGAGCTTATGTATGCATGTGCGTGTGAATGTGCATATAAGTTTGTTGGTGAGCGCATGCTTTTGCGTTATGTGCCCAAATTTCTTTTCACCTTTTCTTGCATGGATTTATACTCATTTTGTCCTTCGAGCAAAACAAAGGGCTTCAATAGATGTTGTGACATATAAATCTATAATTAATAACTCCCTCTGAATGTTGGCGGCCTAAGCCAACCAAATTAAATCACGGCTCATGTCAATTTTGCAACATACGTATTCACGTAAACAATTGATCATTGATCCCTATACATACCAATTAATGAGTATTGGCTTTTAAACCTATGTTTAATATCAATCGTAATGATGTAATAGGAACATTTCACCAAAATGATTGATCGTATCCATTAATTTTAAATTTATACATTTAACTCTTTGAAAATTAATATATAATGTATTGAAGAACCTAAGAGTAAGTGATAAATGCTGAGTACAAGGGCCAAATAGTCCCATCTATTTACAAGTGGTCATTCTAGTTTCATAGTAAATATCAAATTAATCCTCACTCTTGATATGTGCTGAAATAGTCTAGTGAAGTATTTTCGCCCCCTTTAAAAGAGTATGGGGACTAGATTCAAACTTTTATAGATTCGGAGACTAAAAATGACCTCCAACAAAGACTCAAATCACCATTTTGACATCTTTTTCTTGAAAAATATTATATTCCATTGACTATAATCTAGCATCATTCATATATTTGTCAATCATCTTGGCCAACAATGACTTCGATAAATGTTATGAATTCTAACAGTAATTCAAAGAAACTGCCTAACCAACTATGCAAGTTTAAGGTAGCATGCATTGCTTCTCTTAACTTGGCAGTAGCAGTAGCAGTAGCAGAAACTTTATACTCCGGTTCTGCCTATTTTACGCATGTTCACACTAACAAATGAAGTTAATCTAAACATCTATGCAACACTTCTAAATCTTTCTGAGATTTATTTATGAAATAAAGGAAAAAAATTATGAGGATCAATATTAACTTGAAACTAATAAATCAAATAATAGAAACAAAAATTACAATTCAAAAGTAAATAGATACAAGTAGTTTGGATTTACTATTTAATAGAATGGAAATATGAATGAGATAATTGCATTTAGAATTGTGATTAGGTGATCAAAATAGAAACTGATAGTCAAAGATTACAATTCAAAAGTAAATATTCAAGTATTTTGGATTTATTATGCGATAGAATTGAGATATGAATGCGATAATTGCATTTAGAATCGGTAAAAAGAATAAAAATATAATTAGGTCGCTTAGACTCTTGGGAAGTACAAGTCATTTACAGATAAATCGAGCATGAAAAAATCAGAATATTAAGATAAATGTGCAGCAAAATTTGGAAGGAAAAAATTAAAATTAATTATATCAAAAGAATTGTTACAATGACCGTTATTTGAGATAAAATTAGTCCAAGATAAACTGCATGTTTTGAAAATGTAAGAGAGTCAAGTAGACAATACACTAATTAGGCAGGTAGTAAAGCTGAGCAAACATAAATAAAAGCTATAAAAAGATTTGTTAGAATAAGCTAAGCACATCATGCAGTACACAATAGGCCCAAATGAAAAAACAATGTTTCCTAAACCTACCCCAAATAATTATGATAAGGCTAACGATGACAATAATGAAATTAAATAAAATTCATGTTGGAACTAGAGTCCTTTGGAGAGCAGTAGAACAAATTATTCCAAACCTAAATACTGAAACTTTAAGAACCAAAGCATACCATTCTCCTACTACTGAATCATGTGAACCACCTTTCCCCCTTCAGTTGCATGAATAATGAGATCTCGTTGGGCCTACTTTCTGATTGGGAGAATTGCTCGACATTCATATTCTTCCCCACTGCCTTCCTGATCTCCTTCCCTCGTTCGCCCACTACCTTCCTCCTCTATTTATTAACTATCCGGCTTAGGGCATTACTCGCCCTAACCCACCATGCAAAGCATCCTTTTCTTATAGTTGGCATTTATGATAATTATATTAAGGTTCATAATGATTATATATATATATATATATATATATATATATATATATATATATATATATATATATATATATATATATATATATATATATATAATCATTATGGAAAAAATTGGACGGAGGTCATGATACAAGCCTCCAACCAACCTCATGTGTCTAAGCACTTGATCCTATACTACAAGGCCCAAACACTCAAGCGGGCTCAAACACGTGACCCCAGGGGACTCACGACTGATAACGCAGCTGCCAACCAAAGAGTCACGACGCGCAGCACATAAAGATTATCTATGTGTGTGTGTGTGTGTGTGTGTGTGTGTGTTGTGTGATAATAATAATAATAATAATAATAATAATAATAATATAACTAATGTGTCGTTATAACAAATGTATTTTTGGGTGCAGAATGTTTTAGCAAGTTTTCGCTGACATCTTAAAGTGAAGCTTAAGTAGATAAGAATTTTTTTGTTGCATGTCTCGAGATAAGTAATTATTATTTATTAAGGGATAAATGTAGCCTTCATTATTAGGGGTGTTATCCTTGCTACTTGTATTAAGTTCTTAACTAATTATTGGTTTGTCAGTCATACCATTTAAATTCTATTAATATAATTGCAGTAGATTTTTTTTATTATTCATAATGAATTGTATAAGCAATTAGTCTTGCATTATTGCTACATAAACTCCTGTTAAATTACTCATGTATCTGTGTTTCCAGTATTTAATATTTTTTGCATAGTTTTGATATGTAAATGATATCTTAAATCTCATTTAAATTATTAATATTATTGCAGTGGATTTTATTTATAATTCATAATGAATTGCATAAGTAATCAGTCTTGCTTTATTGCTGCATAAACTCCTGTTAAATTATTCATGTTTTGTATTTCTGGTACTTATTATTTTTTTTTATAGTTTTGATATTTTAAATCTCATTATGACAAATACATAATTGTGTATAAATATAATTGAACATACTGTAATTACACTCCCCTGATTTGATTGAAGTGTGTAATGTATGCACAATACTATAATATTACTATGTCATTATTAAACCTTTATTGTGGCTAGCTGGATCAATTGGTCCTCAGATAAATCAACGGGATTTGTGCCTACAATTATTTGTTTCAAGGTGTCATTAGAAACCAGCTATATATATATAGATAGCCAGACACACATATTTTCTTTGCAAAATTTGTTATGTATATAATAAATTGTCTTTTTTTATTATTTATACCGCATGCCTCTTTTTTTTTTCACATTTATGGTTTAATAATAGTGGCTAATTATCGAGTTTGATTTGTAAGACTCACTTGTTGATATTTTTGTATATCAAATTTCACTCGACCACTTGGAAGATCATCGCCACAAGAGTAACCTTTCCAGCTTTGTAATTCTTTGCTGTTATTGTTAACAATTTGCTTCCATTATTGTAATTTCTTCTGGGTTTGGATTGTTATTCCCCCATTGTCATTTCCAACTTCTTATTTTTTGGTAAGTTCATTGTTTTCCCTTTAGTTGTATCAATTATCAAACTTATTAATGGAATGAAATGAAATTTCTTTTTTTATTTATTTCATTACTGCGTGCATACAATCTATTTATTTGAGAATACAAAACATGTTCAAATCCTTTCATCATGGCCTATATTGCCGGAGTGTGCTGCCCTCCAAACTCAGGGTGTGACAAAAACTATATCAAAATTCATGAAGAAAATATAGGTTTCCACGGTATTTTGACTTAAAAACTGTTTGCTTGATTGTTTTGGTTCAGAAACTACAGGGATAAGTAGGTCAAATCATGTTGAATACCTTTTCTATATTTTCAAACATAATGCTCTTGATTTCAGAAATTTGAGTCTTCACTTTTAGAACCTTTTCTATTTCATCAGCATGCTCAACGATATACAACATGTGCTCCTTTATCACTGATCTGCATGTTAAGTTCACATTATTGCACTGAATAAAATAAAGGGAAATTTAAATACATACCACACAAGTCTTATGCCTTCACACATCTAATATTTACACTTATAACACTTTTGTGTTAAACTTGTAAATAAAAACGTTCATTTCACTTTTAAAAAGTAAATGATAGTGATACTTTCGATGAAATGCCAAAGAATTGACTGACATGCATGTAATTATGAAAGTATGGCGTTAGATTTGTTAATATATAAGAATTGTGTGGTATGCAAGTAAATTTTCCAATAATAAAATAGACGGCTCATGAAGTGCCTCGGAGAAGAGCATGACTCAATCTTACCCAAATTCTTTATTCAGACTTTTTGCAATTGCTGTATCAGCTTTGCCACCACCATATCGCTTTTTGAAGTCTGCCTTCACTCGTTCCAAAAAAGCCATCGAGACATGTTTTGGAACAGTTTCTTTTGCAACGACACAATATACTGCAACATTTACAGCCAAAAAGAAACAAAAACAAATTAGGTATAACTTTGGATTTTCAACTTGTACAATTCTCAGCCACTCAAACACTCGTAAATTTTTAGCTTTATAAAATTTATTCACATCAATGAGACTATATGGAAACTTCACAACAAAGACAAATACCATAAATTGAGCATGTATCCGACAATATTACTGAAAACAATAATGTGAAGAACATTTTTAAGTTATTGTTGTAATAACTAGTAATGCCCCTACTCGAACCAAACCTTCCTTGAACCGAACTGGCTCGAAGCTACTGATTCTCTTCTCTCGGCTTTTTAAATCCTGAATAGGGATCCATAGGGCACAACAAGACAGGCAAACAAAAGAGGCTACAGACGAGCAGGTGACAAAAATCGAGGGAACAACTGTCAGAGTTTTGAGGGAATAGGCTGAATGTCTTTTTCTTTGCTTTCATTCCAACAAATAATAATCTGTACAATCTATTTTAGATGCATAATAAAGTGTGCAATCTAATTTAAGTAGCTTAATAATAGATATTCCTAATCTAAATATTCAGCTAAAAGGAAAAAAATCTGTGCAATTAAAATAAGGAATTTAATGCAGCACTGCAAAGAAGGAAACTCTTTATTCTGCTTGATTTCATTTACTCCTGATTGATATCCCCCCTCAAATTAATGTTGGTTGATCAATAAGCATCAATTTGCCAACAAAAAACTGATGACGCTGTCGAGGAAGAACCTTAGTAAATATATCAGTTGTTTGAATATCAGAAGAGATATGAGGAAGATATATAATATCATTTTTATAGGCTTCTCGAATAGGATGACAGTCCAGTTCAATGTGTTTCATGCGCTCATGAAAGACAGGATTGGTAATAATATGGATAGCACTAGTATTATCTGCATAAAGATAAGTAAACTCAAGTTGAGAAAAACCAAGCTCCGCCAGTAAATCCCGAAGCAAAATGATCTCAGAACAAGCAAGGGACATAGCATGATATTCAGATTCAGTAGATGACTTAGACACTTGATATTGTTTCTTGCTCTTCTAAGAAATTAAAGAGTTACCAAGAAACATGCACCAACAAGTAGTGGATCGATGTGTATCAAAACAACCAGCCCAATCAACATAACTATAAGTTGTTAAGTTACTAGGCGACTCCGCGGAAAAGAACAAGTCAAGATGAGAAGTACCTTTCAAATACCGAACAATACGTCGAACTGCAGCTAAATGAAGATGTGTAGGTGTCTGTATAAATTGATTAACTTGTTGCACAACAAATGAAATATCAGGACGCGTAATAATTAGATAATTGAGACTCCCAACAAGTTGTCGATACAGAGATGATCAGAAAGACCGTCACCGTCATTCCGTTGATATTTAACATTTACTTCCAAAGGAGTATCAGCAGGGTCACCATCTTGGAGACCAGCCAAAGCAATGAGTCCCTTAGTATTGTTTTGCTGATGAAGAAAAATACCAGTGGGAGCAGAGTGAACCTCCAATCATAAGAAATAAGTTAATTACCCCAAATCCGTCACACGAAAAGTACCATGAAGACGCTCCTATATCTGAGACATCAATTGATTATCAGATCCTGTGATGACAATATCATCAACATAGATTAATAATAAAACAATTCTCTTGTTCGTCTTGCAAAGAAATAATGATGAATCATACTGACTTTGAATGAAAGAGAAGCTAAGAAATGTATTGCGAAACTTTTCAAACCAGGCCCGTGGAGCCTGTTTCAAACCGTATAGGGATCGTTTGAGCTTACAAACATCATATGAATGTGTAGAAAATAATCCTAGAGGAGGAGTCATATAGACATCTTCTTTGAGGTCTCCATGCAAAAATGCATTCTTAAACATCCATCGGTCGTAAGGACCAGCCTTTAGATGCAGCAATAGACAGCATAAGTCTTACAGTTGTCATCTTAGCCACAGGGGCAAAGGTTTCTTCATAATCAATCTCGTATTCCTATCGATTGCCAACTGCTACCAATCTTACCTTTATACCTGTCAAAAGAGCCATCAGATTGGAGCTTAAAAGAATAAACCCACTTAAAGCCAATGGGTTTAATATCTTTAGGACATGAAAAAATGTTCCAAGTGTGATTGTCTTGAAGTGGCTAAAGTTCCTCTTGCATGGCTTTGATTCAGTAAGTCTATTTAGCAGCCTGACAATGAGAGGTAGGAATAGTAGTATTAGTTAAAATTGTAGAATACTCATATCTATCTGGAGAACGAATGTGACGAGTTGATCGTCGAAGAATTGTTGAAGCAATTTCTGGATCAGGGTCGGGGAGGATTGGAGGTGAAAGGGGCAGACGTCGTTTGTAGACAATGTCAGGCTTGAACGTTTATCAGAAGAAGAATTATCAAATTGTGGAAGTATAACTATATTCGATGTCGAAAGAAGATGCTGAAAGTAGTATCATGTTCAAAGAAAATCACATCCTGAGAAATATATCATCGATTACTAATCGAATCATAACAAAAAAGTCTTTGTGATTAGATCTGTAAACCATAAAGGCACATCATATTGCCTGGGCTCCCAACTTATGACGTTCATAAGTAGGTAGTGAACAAAGCAAACACATCCAAAAGTATGTAACATATGATAATTAGGATGTTTACCAAAAATCTGATAGTATGGAGAATCATACTTCAATTATTGAGATGGTAAATGATTAATGAGATAAACTGCAGTAGATAAAACTTCAGTCCAAAACTTAGCTGTAACAAAAGATTCTAACAGTAATGTGCGCACTGTATCCAACAGATATCAATTTTTTTGTTCAACAACTCCATTTTGCTGAGGCGTATAAGGACATGAACGTTGTGAAATAATGTCTTTGTTATGGAGAAATGCTTGAAACTCATGAGACATGTATTCACCACTATTGTCAGACCGCAAGATTTTAATACAAGCGGAGAATGAGTTTCAATATATGCCACAAAAGTTTTAAATACAGTAAACACTTCTGATTTGGAACGCAAAAAAATAGATCCAAGTAAATCGACTGTAATCGTCAATAAATGTCACAAAATATTTATATTGAGCATGTGAAATAACTGGATAATTCCAAACATCAATTTGTGGATAATGTTAAAACATTTATTGGCACGACTGCTCAAAATAGGAAAAGATAATGCTTACTTTTTCCAAGTTTACAAACAGAACAATCAACTAATAAACTCATATCTGTATAACCAAAATCATCACTTTCTAGCACATGTTTCAACACCACATTATTTGGATGACCTAGTCGTTTATATCAGACGCCCGCCTTATTTTCAACAACTGAAGAAGCCAATGACATTGTCCGAGGAACGCTAATTGTAGTGGAAATAACCTGTCTATTTTAGGCCCCTTCGCTATCACCTTTCCCGACACTGATCCTGCACAACACAACCATCACGAGAAAAGTAAATATCACAATTATTATCCACAATTTGTCCAACAGAGAGTAAGTTGGTAGATAATTTAGGAGAAATCAAAACATGTCTGAAGAAGTTAATATCACAAACTGTCGCAATTGGAATATTATTTCTATTAGTAACCTGAATATGTTGAGTACCAGTATACGATTTTTGGTTATGTAGTAAATCAGTTGTGCCAGTCATATGATTTGTGGCGCTTGAATCAACAAACCAAGGAGAAGGAATAGAAGTAATAGTCTTACCTTTCCCTTGAAGACCGAGAGCAGAAAATGCAGAGAAAATCAACTGTTGAACCATCTCTGGTGTGAGAACAGATTGATTATTGTCAGCAACTGTAGATATCGAGCTAGGATTGTGAGTGTCGGGCACCGTACTATGAAGGGCTTGTGGTTTGCGGTAGTATGGGATACTCCTTAATATGATGTCCCTTTTGCTTACAATAATTACAGAACTTATTACCACAGTTTCGTGCAATATGACCAAATTCTTTGCAGTTGTAGCACTGTACTGGTCCCTTCACTTTGGTCTAAGCAGCATATGCAAATGATCCACCTGCAGCATTAATAGCAGCCTGTGTTGCCAATATTTGTTATTCTCACAATCATTCACCAAAACAGACATCCAAACAAGGAACCGGATCTCTGTTGAGCAACCCAACCCGAACAGTTTCAAATTTAGGTCTAAGTTTCATCAGAAACTGATCATGACGACTCTCTTCATGAATGGCCTGAATACTAGTTAAATTCTTCTTTAACACCTTAGCATAGATAATGCCAGAATATTCGCTTCATAAATTTAGAAATCCAAAATAATATTGTTCAATTGAGAGATTATCTTGACTAGAATTACTCATATCAAATTTCAATTGAAAGCGTTTTGCAGTATTATCTTAATTGTATACGCGTTTCAAGTATTCCCACATTTTTTTAGCCATGTCAAATGTTCGTAAATTGTTTACCATATGAACTTCAATAGATCCCAAAATCCAAGAAACAATTCGAGCATCTTTTGCTTCCCATTGACCGAGATCTTTCACCCCAGTAGGTGGTAGAGAAGTCCCATCAATATGACCCCAAAGCTCCTTCCCTTTTAAGAACATTATGAGCTGAAATTCTCATGCGGCATAATTCTTCCCCGTAATTCATATATCTAAGATTTCAGAAGGCATCACGACCAGGTAGCACAATAATATTTTGAGCTCTACTTAATGCCATCGGTTAGGAACTTTGAGGGCTAGGGCAGAGCAGTGATTCGATCGGACAGAGAGGATCGTACGCAAAAACTTTCTGGATTGCGAGAAGATTATCGTCGATATGTGAGGATTTCGAACAAGAGGAGCAGGCGAACCCTCCTGTTGTTGCTTATGATGAAAATCAGGACCGAAGAGGCGTGATAGAGAGGCTCACACAGTTCAGGCTTGCGAGAAAAGAGCAAAGCGGTGCGGAGGAGCTCTCGGCTTGATACGACGGAGACGAAGCAGCTGACACGAACGAAGCAAATCGGGACGAAGCAATCTGATGGCACCGGAGTCGAAATTCAAGATGTCGCTAAAGAAGAACACGAAGGCGGACGAGGATCTTCATTTAGAAGATGTCGTAGAACTCAACTAAGAGTACAGACGAACGCTCCCAACAAGCAGACGGGACCTTGAAAGCAGTTGAAGAAGCCGGCCAAGGATTCTAAAGACTAGAAGACGAAAAGATTCAGATCAATTCTAACTCAGAGGCTCTGATACCATATCAGAGTTTTGAAGGAATAGGCTGAATGTCTTTTCCTTTGCTTTCATTGCAATAAATAATAATTTGTACAATCTATTTTAGGTACATAATAAAGTGTGCAATCTAATTTAGGTAACTTAATAATACATATTCCTAATCTAAATATTCAGCTAAAAGGAACGAATCCGTGCAATTAAAATAAAAAATTTAATGCAGTACTGCAAAGAAGGAAACTCTTTATTTTGCCTATTTTTATTTACTTCTGATTGATAACAACGGCAAGCATATGCATGGATAGTCTTCCTCTTCATGTGAATTGAGGGTAGATCGAGGCTTGCAACTGCTAGCGTGGAGAACTGCTGGTCAGGAAATCAGCAGTTGGGTGACCCTGATGACTTGGCAAGCCTGTCCGAAAGAGATGCTAAAGAAAGGTCTTCACACGTTAATTTTTCTATTATTTGTTGAGGCATTAACTAAATTTAAACTATAAAAATCTCATCTATTGCATATTATTTGAAGCTGCTATAATATAATAAATCATTTATTCATGTCTCTTTATTTGCTCATATTATGCCCTTTGCCTTGTCGTTGATATTTTGTTCAGTAAGATTTCACCTAATGAGTCCATTCATGGCAAACTTACAGCTTAAATTTATGAATTTCAGATGGCTACCTATGCATTGGGTACATGAGCTTTTTATACCTGTGCTTCAGGTGTAGAATTGAGGGTAGTTATAGCTATGATCATTTAATTTGATTCAATTGTGTATTTTATTTTACTTTTTGGTAGATAGAATTATGTGAAATTTTTGAATTTGGATGCTTAGATGATTATTTCTATGCGTGAGACAAGTGCTCAGTAATGATTATTGCTCATCTCAGCAAGAAAGGCAATTATAAGATGTGCAATTGCAAAATTCAACCTACACTGAAAAAACATATGACGAGTCTAATTTCAACATTCAAAATTAATGCATGCAAACTTATCTCCAATTAAAAAAATAATAAGAATAAATTCCATTTGAGCAAATAGTATCCAAGTCAGATGAGTGCACGCATATGCTACTAAGCTTTATTCTGTCATTTTCTTCATCTTTCTCATCTCTCATAATCATATTACTAGTAAGGATACATGCTCTTCATCATGGCTTGATCAATCAACATTTCAAGAACTCTTAGAAGTTACCCTTAAGTAAGAGAAAAAAGTCACATTCCCCAAATTATCACCAATCTTGGCTCATTTGGTAGAAAAAAGTACAAGGAATTTAGTGGTGCAATAGATTTCGGTTAGAGTGAGCCCCAGTTCAAGATATTTCAAGTCAAAGTGTATGCTTCGTCCTATGAGAAAGAAAATCTAGTGGATTTTGAATGCAACTTTATAGTGGATTTTAATAGATTAAATAAATGTTTTTGGCTCATATCACGTCAGTTGAGTTTGATTTTAATTTGAGTTCATTTTGGATAAACTATTAGAACTGTTCTTTTTATTATCGAAATTATCGTTCAAATTATTGTAGGCTTAATGGGCCCCCAGACGAAGTCAGATTTGAGAGTTGAGGGCCAATTTGAAAGGTTTTGACGATTTGGATGCACTCACTTAGTCTGTTTTAAAAAATAATGATTCGTTGAAAAGTTTTACACTTGATCATAATTCTTGCATGAAAACCCAAAATGCAAAATTTTACATTAAAACGGTGTTTAATGATTCACCAAACTGGTGTGGTATGAAGGTTTATGTACTAAGTTTAGATTTCTCTTAAGTTATGTGAGGCCTATGTTGAGTTTAAAGTTGGGTTTAGGGTTAGTTCTAAGTTGGGTTAGACCTAATTTGAGTTTAAAGTTAGGCAGTCCAAACAATTCCAAATCCCATGGCTAATCAACACTGGAATCTGCAGTAATCCATCACATCAAGGGTAAAAAGAAAAAGGAAGATTTACATACATACCACTCAATTCTTAGGAATTTACTTATCAAACACCTAAACTTCAATTTTTACATACATGAATAGGTGTATTTCACTTACACCTTTCCTATGCATGAATAAGCGTATTTCACTTTTATGAAAGTGATATTTTTTTTTATTTTGATGTGATATAGAAAATTTGGGTGGTATAAATATAAAAAAGCAATGTTAGGTGTTAGATATGTAATACATAGAAATTGGGCGGTATGTATGTAAATGCTCCCAAAACAGAATTTAAAACATAAAATATAAATGCACTCTGCAACAACATAAACATTTTCCATGCTTCTAATGGGTCAAAGTTTAGTTAGATTATGCCACCTACTTCAATGATGCAACTAATTCCATATGTGCTGCTACAAGCCATTATTTTTGTTATATAAACATCCTAGTGCTTCATCATGAAAACAATTAGTAATTTTAACCTTCCTCGGCTATTAAATGTCAATTTAATTTATAGTAAGAAGGGGCTAAGCTCTGTAAGAGTGCTTCTACAATTCAAAGAGGAGAAAGACCAAGAAACATTCGTGAACAAAAGGATTTCTTGGTCTTACAACATATATGCCTCCCTCCAGTGTACTTCAATATAATAATTTACTAAGGTCAACATATGTAACAAAAAAATATTCTTTTTTTTTTCATAACATCGATCTTGGTATTTAGCAAATGTTAGGTGATTTCTGCAAAAGTTCATTTTGACTAAATGAACGCTGCCCATCGCAATCAGCAGGCAGACTCGAAATGCGATACCGACAATCAAAATAAAAGGGAGAAAAACATGGAAGGAATTGCAGGCTCGGAGCCTACAAGAAGCATAACTATTATTGGAACATGAGAGCATCAAATTTAAGCCATCGAGGTCTAGAAAACAGAATAGGCCACTATAAACTAAAACAAAAAAGAAGAAAAAACCGCATCCGACGTAGGATTTCCGACCTTTACAACATCTGCAAACCAGTTAATCAGCAAAATATGTCAAAAGTTACTGGCATTGAAAATTTTCCATATCAATTCTGATCAAACAAAATTTGAAGGCGTGAATTCCTCAAAATATCGACATCTGATTAACATAGACCAGATCGGATCTAGAGAGTGAGACGTAGGGAAATGTGCGTGTGGGATAGAGAGAGAATATACCATAGCCATCGTGAAGGAGGAAATTGAAGGTGTGGTGGTCGCAGGCGTAAGTGTAGCGATTGTTGGAGGCTGGGAGTCTTTGTAGGCATTGTGCAGCTATCGCTGGAAAGTTTCCAGTATACTCTGTATACTCAGCTAGAACCAATGTCCCCCGAGCCACGAAGCTGTAAATGAACCACCCCTCCTGCTGCTGCTTGTCGCCCATGCCGCCAACCACGACAATCAAAGCTCGATCTCGTTCGCCAAAGCTAGCATAGATGCCCTGCTTAGGTCTTCCGCTCTCTTCCTCTCTCTCTTGATAGAGCAAAGCAGGTGCTAGGAAGCAAAGGCCGCAAATTCCGGAACCTCTTGCTCCTTGTCGGTGTGGTTAGTGAAGCTTTCCACTTTTCAGTCCACACCAGAAGTGTTTGAAGAGCAGGTCACGGCTGTAATAGGGAAAGGAGATCACCAAACAGCAAACAGCCGAAACTACCAATCACCAATGAATCCAATCAGCATAACTGGAAATGGAGCAAGGGAGAAGGCCTTTTTTAATTCACTTATTGAGTAATGTTAGCTGCAAAAATATTTAAATATTAATACTTTTAATGCTAGTTTTTATTTTAAATAAATTAATCTAATTTAAAAGGTTTGAAATTAATTGTAAAAATATAGAAGGTAAAAAACATGAATATATCAACAGTGGTGAGGGGGGTATCTGTTTAGGCGATTCTTAAGACTCTTTAGGGTTTCTTTGAGTAGTTAGGGTTCCACTGCAATTTGCCAAAGATCTCTCTTTTTTTTTTCTTTCTCCTGAGAAATCTCTATGGTACGTCTCTTTTTTGTGTTCTTATGAGTTTCTTTTTGGTTTTTTGGGCTTTGCCCATTTTTTTTCCTTCCCGGAGTTCTTTTTCCCTCCTCTATCTTGTTCGTCGCGATCTATTCATGATTCTGAGTCAGCAACTGTCTTAAAGCGGAAGGGATTAGTTTTTCGAATCTTACTTCTTCGATTGATTTTAATTTATTTAATGTTCCTTGCACATATAGAAATTCGTTTTCTCAGATGAAGAGATAGATATTAGATCTAAGCAATGAGATCTTGCTTTAGTTGGTTATCTTTTAGACAGAATGCATTTCTATGATAATCTCTTCAAATTATTAGTAAGATTTGAAAGTTCAAAGGTCTTGTTGAGCTTCTCTCTTTAACTTAGGGTTTTTCTGTTCAAATTTACCTGTTATGAGAATTTTGAGATGATTCTTTCTTGTAGTCCTAAGTTTATTAGTGGTAGACCTTTTATTTTTTAAAAATAGACTATTAATTTTTGGCATATTCGAAATGATTTCAAGGAAATTTCTATAAGATTAAATTTTCTAATCTTTCTTTATTTTGTTGCTCAGAAAATGGTATCTCAGAAATAGTTAGCAAAAGTGGTATTCCTTTTGTGTTGGATGTATTGACGGCTAAGGGTTCTAGGTTTTTTTTTTTTATAGTCAATGTTCAAATTAACATTGGCTCATCTTTACCAGAATTTGTTACTATTGTTTTTAAGAATAGAGAATTTATTATTTTGTGGTTTATAAATGGAAGCCAGTTCCATACAAGGCTTGTTCTATCTTCTCTCATCATGCTTCTAACAGTCCTAAAATTTCTTCTTTACATGTTAATGTTATTCCTATCGTAAGAGAAAGGAATCATAATAAATTACAAGTTGTTGGAAATTAGGGGAATAGAAGTCAATTATTTGATTTTCTCAAAGACCAAATAATATTATTAATTCTTCTATTTTTTGGATCTTGATGCTACTGTTCATATTTTATTGGATAATAATGTTATTAATGAGGTATTTTTTTTATTGTAAATATTGATCCTGTTTTACAAAATGATGTGAGTAATTCTCACAATGACTCTGATGATTCTATTGTATGTGCTAATAATTTGGTTTCTCATAATGTGAGCATTTCTAATAATTTCTCTTTTTTAGGCATTATTAATGATGGTAACATAGATGATAATGTTACCAATATTTTTCCTATCAGTAGTGACATGATTGTTACTAATCCTTCTATTCTAAATGCTAATTTGGTTTCATCAAGATCTTTAAATAAACTTAGAAATGCTCCTTTTCATACGACTTCTACTTCTAATGTTGCAGTTAGAAGTAAGAAAAGACGATCAAAATGATCTTCTTTCCTTCTTTATTTTCTTATTTTTCTGGTTGTTTTTTTTTTTAATTGTCTGCTTGGAGTATTTGTGGGTTTAATAGCGAAACATGTTATGTAGATTGTAAAAGTTTTTTGTAAAGATTTTAACTTTGATATTATTTGTCTTGTTGATATTAAGTTAAAATCTTCTTTTATCTGTGTTCGTATTGTTTCTAATCAATGCACATTTTTCTTAATAAGGTAATGTGCTTAAGTCTGACATTATTGATTATGATGGCATCTGGATTAAATAGAATAATGACTTATTGAATCTTTCAATTTTAGAAATAGATGCTCAATTTATTTATTGTCAAGTTTCTGCTATAATCTACTTAATGTTTATGTTCTAATAAACATCTTTTGGGGAACACTTTTCCTACTAATTTTGATGTTTCTGAAGATGATGGGTCTTTTTTGACCCAAAGTTATTTTGATGAAGACAATAAGAAGGCTTTCTTTTCTATTGGCTCAAATAAAGCTCATAGACTGGATGATTTCACTTTTAAATTCTTTAAGGATGTTTAGGATATTGTTGGTAATTAGTGTATTTATGCATTAGTTATTTTTTTGTTATATCTAAACTTCCCAATGGGTGAAGTATTATGCTATTATGTTTATTCTCAAGAGTACTGCTGCTAATTCTCTTATTAACTACCATCTGATCTCTTAATGCAATACTTGTTATAATGTTATTTTTATTTTGTTGGCTGATATACTTAAAATTATTCTTCCTAAAATTATTCTTCCTAAAATTATTCATCCTTCTCAGGCTAACTTTATTAGCGGCCGTGATATCGTTGATAATATCATTTTAGCTAATGAACTTTCTTATGGTTTTAAATTTTCCAATTGTGGAAAGAAATTTTATGCTAAAATTGATATTCATAAAACTTTTGATAAAGTTAATAAAGACTTTTTTGTAAGAGACTGTAGAAGATTGATAATCTTAGTAAGTTTATAAATTGGTTTTTTGTTTATATTTCTAATGTTCATTTTTTCTATAATTATTAATAATGATTTAAAAGGCTATTTCTACTCTTCTTATAGTTTAAGATAAGGTTGTCCTCTTTCCTCTTATCTTTTTGTTATCATCAGGGATTCTTTTTCTGTTAAGCTAGATAGTCAATTGGAAGATATTAGTCATGTTGATTAGCAAAATATGATTTATTTGATGATATTCTAATTTATTGTAAGACTAATCCAACTGATATTAATTTCATATTTAAAACTTTTAGCAAATTTTCTAAATCTACCATTATTTTTTTCAAAAAGCGCTGATAGTAATCTCTAAAATCTGACTTGTACTTTTATGTGGATTACTTTTAAGGATTTGCCTTGGAATTACCTTGGTATCAATATTAAACCATCTAACAACTTAGAAGAAGAAACGTTTATCTGCTACTAGTCATTTTCAACTTATTAAATTTACCATTTGGAGTTAGATTTACTATTTGTTTTGTTTATTTTTATTACCTAATATTTTAAGAAAACATATTTCTTCTTTGATATCTTTTTTTTTTCTTAATATTTACGATTAAAAAAAATTCATACTATCTCTTGGAAGTTATACTTCCCAAACATTTTGGTGGCACGGATCTTCCCACTTTGGATAACATAAATGTTATGTGCAAAATTAAAATTTTTTGTAAATGTTATGATTATCCTTCTTACCAAAGAGATTGGTTTTTTAATCATTATAGCTCTTTTTAGCATAAAGTCAACTGTATATCATTTCTTTTTTTTTGTAAAAAACTTATTAGAATTCAGATTTGATTTGAATTTTCAAGTGAAAAATGATTCTTCTATATTGTTTTGTATGATTTTGATCATTAGTTTTAAGGGTAAGTTTCCTGTGGAAACTTATGATGATTTGATTTGTAATTGATTTAACCTTTCTCTTAACTCAAAGCTTAAGGATATTGTTTATAATCTATTACTAATTGACTCATTTATTCTTGGATGAATGACTTTAAATTTTCTCATAAAGATGTTTATCATTTTGTTTATGCTTCTCCTTCGCCTTTTATTGGTTTAAATTGGTTTGGTTTAAAGGTTTTTCCTTAATAAAAGTTTTACGTACTTTGAAAGTTATTATTACATGTCTTAGAACATAAGATATTCATTCATTAAGATATTTGCCTTTTAATTTGACATATGTTTTATTTTGAATCCCATGATCACGACTTTTTTAGTGTACTTATTCTCATTCTCTCTTTAAAAATTATTTAATTAATGGTTTTCTAATTGTTCATTTTAATATTTTTAAGTCATTTATTATTTTGACAACTTTTCTTGCAAGATCTTTAGAAGATTTTATTTATTAGCTTTGCAAACTGTTGTTTATGTGATTTGTATTTCTGACTCAATCAAACAATTTGACAATATCAAAGTTTTTCTTATGTTTTGCTGTGGAGGTTTTGTTTTTTTTTTGGTTTTTTCTTTTCTGGGTTTCCTCTTACTGTTTCTTATGATTCTTCTGGTACTTTTTTTATATTTAGCTACTATACCCATTCATATTTAGTAGCTTCGTCGATCTTTCACTTTTTTTTATCTTGGTATATTCATTATCATTACATATAGATGAAATTTTGATTACTGAGATATTAATTATTTAGTCTTTAGGTTGGAATTGCTTATTATTATTATTTTTTTTGGTTTGGTAGAGTTTTTGTTTATTCTTTTCCCTTTGCATTTATGTCTTTAGAATATCCGTTTTGTGTTAGGGAAATTATCTGTTTCGTTGAGGTGTTGTATGCTAGTGCTCTCTAATGCTTTTTATTGTTGCACCTCATTTCTTTGGTTGCTTCTGGTTTTTTTGTATAACTTTGGTGTTGTTTAGTTTTTTGAAGTTAAGTTCTTGCTTTTAGTTTCGTTTTTTGCTCTGAGGTCATTTTGTTTATGCTTTATTTATTTTAGTTTTACAAATCTTTGTTTCTCTTTGGGATGTTACAATTGTTGTTTAGTGCCCTCTATTGATATATTGGTGAGGTTGTTATTGTTACTGCTTTATTGGATGTCTCTTTGTGGATTTTTTTTGCTATTTGGATTGACTATTTCATACTCTTTGTTGTTATATCGGTGGGGGGGTTGCTATTATTGTTGTGCTTCTCTTTTTAATATTTTCTGATTATTCAGGTATTATTCTTAATCTTATATATTGTGGCTATGTTTTAAGTTTAGTTATGATGTACTCATTCTTATATAGTGGATTTGCTATTCTTTTTCAAATTTATCTTGGTATATTTCTTTTCATTAAATATGGATGGAAACTTGGTTTCAACCATTTAATGTAAGGTTTTTCTGCTGAGATATTATTTCTTTAGTTTTTAGGTTGGGGTTACTTTGTAATGTTTTGGACTCAGCCGAGCTTATGCATATTATTTTTCTGTCTCAGTTATGTTTTTCTTTGGTTTATCTAATTTGTGATGGGGAAATTTTTTATTTTGTTGAGGTGATGTATTTGTTAATGCCTCTTATGCCTTTTTTTACTGCACCTCTTTTCTATGGTTGCTTATGGTTTTATGTATCACTTTGGTGTTGTTTAATCTTTATGAGACAAGTTCTTCCCTTTCATATGATGTTGTTTTGTTGCTGCTTCTTTTATTTTGGTTTACAAATCTTTGCTTCTCATTGGGATGTTATTATTGAAGCTTGGTGCCCTTTGTTAATACAATGGTGGGGTTGCAGCTGTTCTTTGCTATGTTGAAAGTCTCTCTGTGATTTTGTGTGCTAAGAGGATTGATTATTTTGTACTCTCTGCTGATATATGGGAGGGGGTTGTTGTCTTTGTTGTTATGATTGGAGGTCTCTTTGATGATTTTTATGCTTTGTGGACTAAAGATGCTCGAGAGCTTACAAATTATTGTTGTTTTTAACGTCTTTGGTTCCTTGGGTGTTATGGCTATGTCGCTCCCTTAATATTTTTGTTGTTCTCTTTTCTTATTTTTAGTCTTCTTTATTTATATGTTTTAGTTTGTCTATTGTTTGTACTTGATTTTATTAAATCTAGCTCAACCCTCACTTTTCCCAAAAAAATATAGTATTTCTAAAATCTAATTTTTAAAAACTATAATGTTAATAAATATAAGTTTGTAAAGCATAAAATATGAGGTCTATCTCATCATTCCTCTCTCTAGGAGCCTAGGATTTAGCCTTAGGGCTTTCTTAGTGGTTTTCCCAAAAGTCTTGTGGTTAAATCAATACAAAAAATAGAATTTCAAACAAATCTTCTCTACTTAGAATTTTATATACTTGACTTCAATTTTTCAATTCTTGGTTGAGATGATTAGAGTTAAGTTATTGAAGTTTAAGTTGTGTATCCATAAGATTAAAAGTGTCTTTAGTAATCTTTTTACCCTAGAGGTTTTTGTCTTCTTCTAATCTCTCGTTTTGCACTTCTCATCACCTTGGAGAATTTTTCCTTTAAAACACGGAAAGCCCATAGGGTATAAGACTTATTTTGAACTAGGGTAGGGTTCATCCTGTAATAAAAGAAATCCTGAAGTTAAAACCATCAAATTAAAATCATCCTTAAAATCAAATTCAATGAAATCCAAAGTGAAATATTAAAATTAAACCCAATAAAATTTGAATCATCAAAGTCAAATCAACCCAAACCAAACACAAACAAAATTAAATCATTAAAATTAAAGTCAAACATAGACAAAGTTCACCATAAATAAAATTTAAATTAGTCGGGATAATCAAATTCACTAAAGTCATAAAATAAACAAAGATCAAAGTTGAAATTCAAAACTCATTATAATTTTAAAAATAAAATTAAAAAAAAAACCAAAATCAAATTGAAGAAAAAATAAAAATCCCAAATTAAAGCCACTAAATAAAATTAAAACCAACCTAAAATCAAATTTGATAAAATTAGACTCACAAATTAAAATCATCAAGTCAAATAAAATTGATTAAATCAACATAAGAAAAATTTAAAAAAAATTAAAATAATAAAATTTTAGATTAAACATCAAAAATAAAATTGATTGCTAAATTTATACTAATCATTTAAAAATTAAATAAATACATATTCATCAAATCCAATTAAATTAACACAAATTAAATCAAGCTCACGACACTTTAACCCACTAAGTAGCATATCAAGCCACAAACCCATGTCAAGTCAAGTCAAGCCAAATCAACCAAAACAAAAAACAAAAAAATCAAGTCCTCATTATAAGTCAAATCCACGGCTTAACCCACGACAAATCTGCTCTTTACCAAATCCATTCAACCCAAAAAAATATTCAAGTAAATAAATTATTTCCCTCCGTTATTTGTGCAAAAGGCTGACCTGCACCTCCTCTCCCATTCGCCAACTGTGCGGCACAAGCTCTTATTCATTCATTCAGAGACTGTAGGCACGGCCTCCAACTATTTAATTTTAAAAATTTATAAATGTTTAAAATTAGGCTTATTATCATACATTTTTTATTGGGTGAGGATTATCAGTCATATGCAATAATTTTTCGTGCAGCTGACCCTCTCATTTGAGAACTGAGCGGAACCTCTCTCCCTCAACTACTCGATACCCCTCCTTCTCCCAGGAAAAATTATTGTATCAAGATACCAGACATAAATTTTACATTCCGAGTCAATGAACACTTTTCATGTGAGAAATTAACCCCCTCCCCTAAAACTTACCCATCTCATATATTAAAGTGACCCATTTAACATATAGGAAGTGCTCGTTGATCTGACCTCAGAGAATGAATACTTAGCACTCCTCTCTCATAGGATTGGTGAGCTCCTCTTCCTCACTCACAACTCACGAAACGCCAGCCTCCTCTTTTGGAAAAATTATTGCGTACGTTCAACGTACGCAAACTTATGTCTGGACTCCAATTACATAGCGACACGTGTTTGTGCCGACCTCAAATCTTAAAATAAAAAAAAATAGTGAATTTAATCACGCGACCCGACCGACTAAGTTTTTTCGACAGAAACAAAGCCGCGGTTTTCGAATATTCTGCTGCTTTCTTGAAATATTCTCCGGTATTATTACGACAGTATTCTGATATCATTGCAGGTAGACTAATATAATTTTTCAAAATTATTTACTCTACCTGCAATGATATCGGAATACTACCGTAATAAAACGGGAGAATATTCCAATAAAATTGCAGAATATTTGAATACAACGATGGAAATATTCAAATACAACCGCCGTTGTAGTCGAATATTCTGCGATTTTATTGAAATATTCCCTAGTTTTATTATAGTAGTATTCTGATATTATTGTATATAGAGTAAATAATTTTGAAAAATTATTTACTCTACCTGCAATAAAACCGAAGAATATTCCAATAAAACCCTAGAATATTCGAATACAACCGCGACGTTATTTACTCAATCTGAAAGAATTCTGGAATACCACCCCAGTAAAATTGTGGAATATTTTAATAACACCCCGGCAGATTCTAATACAACCGCGGTTTTATTTTCTTCCGAAATAATACCCTAATATAACAAAAAAATATTCTAATAACACCACAAAATAATACAATTGTGTGTGTTTAAATAGGCGGGGAAGTGACTAAAATGCCTTTTTGTCGAAAAAATTAAGTCGGGCCAGGCCGCGTGATTAAATTCACAGTTTTTTTTGTGTTTGAGGAGTATGCTCGACACAAACACGTGTGATTGTGTAATTGAATTCAGAGACAATTTTGCATACCTTTTTAGGGCCTGTTTGGTTCGACTACGGTTTTCGTTTTGCAGATACTATTGCTCATTCTAGAAGCAGTTCGTGGAAGGCTTATTCTTCATTTAGTTGCAGTTGTGGGAAAAATACATTGCGAGCGATTTTTTGTAAAAATGACCAGACTGCCCCTGTTTATTAAAACTGTTTGAAATTTTCGATTTATTTATATGATATACAGGATTTGCAAATGCAATTATTTTTTTTTAATTTTATGTTTTAAATATTCAAACTAATAAATATAAATTTTATTTTTAAAAATCTAAGCGTCATTAGTGGTTAAATATATTGTTCAAATTAATAAAATGAAATATTTAGAAACTTTATGTTGGTTAAATATATTTAGAAGCTTGATATATATAAAGCTATTTATGTATATACGTATGTTTAAATTTGTTTACTTATATGCATGCAAACACATAAATATTAATATTTTATTTTTGTAAACATATAATCATATAATTTAAGTTGATTTTAAAAGAAATATATATAAAACTATGCCGCGAAGTCCTGTAGATGACCGATGTAACAAGGTGAAAAGAGAGCGGTAGCGGAGTGTTTAAAAATTATGTTTTATTTATTCAAACGAAATTAATTGATTATTTCATATCTATATATTTTAAAATTATGTCAAGATGTGTTTGAAAATATTTATCGATTTATATCTATATATTTTTATATATTTATATATTTTAAAAGTATTAAAATTTTGAGTTTTAAATCATCTAATTGCACGAGATTTGAAATAAAAAAACATCAAGATAATGATTGTATATCCCAAAAAGTCATAAAGTCCTGCAGATGTACATAGAGCCCTCTCAAGCACGTGCTATAACAGTATAGTGAAAAAAAAACTGTAGAACTATTACAGCAACAACTAACACGATCATAATGTTCACTTTAGTTTTGAGTTGTTGTGGCTCCCGTGTCACACCTTCTTCTGGTGAAGCCGTCCACTCCCTAGCATCGGGCTCCTGAGAATCGGGTAGACTGTCCGTCCATCGGAAAAAACCGCTTTGCTGTGAAATGTTCCGAAGGCAGCAATAAAACTTTCGGCGAAAGCTGTGCTGCTGTCGTGATGTGAAAAGCGATGTTTGGAGGCCACAGTGACATAGTACTCGGCGAGAGGTAGCCGACATGGTGGAACTCATGTCTTCCTGAAATGCAAGCGAATATAGAACTTAATTACTCTGATTACCAACTGCTCAAACAAAATGATAATCATCAAACCAGAGAAAAGAAATACATTACTCTTACAGACCAGTTAATGTGAATAAAAGTGCTCAACATAATGTAAATCTTCATTTCAAAATAAAAAATATCCTAAACATCATCAACATAATTCTCCTCAACAGAACCACTCTCCAACTAATGAGCTAGTAATCTCCTCTCGAAGGGCTGTCATTTCGTTCGCACCTTCTCCATCTTTCATGCAAATTGAGGCACTGTCGTTCTCCTCCCGTTACATAGATTGGTCAATGCGTTATTCATAACCTTCGACTGTAACTACCTCGTCATTGAGATCGACAAGCTCAAAATCAACATCAGCTCGAGTTGGATGTCGCCTGATATAGTTATGTAGGGTCATAGTTGCTAACACTATCTGCACCTGTTTGGGAAACGGTTAAGGTGACATATCTTAAAGTATGACCCATTTCTTCTTCCAAACTCCAAATGTCCTCTCAATTACGCTCCGCAAGGATGAATATTTTTTATTAAATACCTCTTTTCTAGTTCTTGTACGATTACTGACTCTCTCAAAATCTGGAATATGATACCTTGTGTCAGGATAGGGTTTAAGGTACCCCCTCTGCATTGAGTAGCCAGCATCCTCCAAATAATACTTTTTTGTAATACTAAGAAACTTAGCAAGGTACGTGAAAAAAATATCTACTTTTTATATTACTAAGGAACTTACCATGCGGTGGGAGAGAAAAATTGTACTATGGATTTCTCGTTGCAATTTTAAAAACCCTACTATCATGTGCGTTGCCCTCCCATCCAGCCAATGCAAATGTAAAACACATGTTGAAATCACAAACTGCTATTATATTTTTAGTTGTCCTCCCATAACAGCTGATAAATGCAACTTTCTCGTTATCCGACACTACAGCATGAACGTGCGTTCCATCGATTGCGCCGATGCAACCCTTTATAAACAACATAAATCATTTCAATATGCAGTCAATTAAAATGTGGTTGCAGTATAGAAGTGTACCTTGAAATATGACATATATCGGTCATCGTTGCAAATCTCTACTAGCGTCCTTGCAAAAGTTGGATCAGTTGGTTTTATTACGGCTTGTGCTAGACTAACAAGAGAACTCAAACCAACTGAGAAATGTCTGCTAATTGTTTCGGACGAGTGATGGAAGCGTTCCATGGCTCCCCGCATGGACTCGTTCTGTGATAGTATGCAAACTATTATGCCTAATACTTCACGGGCTGTTGTCCGAGAAGACCCGTGAAGTCCATGAGATATTAGATCTATTAAAAGATCACTGAAAACTTCATGGGACATGCGGAAGATGTTTCGAAATCTCATTGGCTGTCATGAAATCATTTCTCTCATCCATTTGTCCCCAATCTGAGATGATGTGTAACAGGGTTTACGATTGACGTACGTATTATAGTATTGCACCAGTATATTTACCGCTGCATTTCACTATCGGCGTCGGACTTCCTCTGGGTCCATGACGATATAAACTGTATATTTTAATTAAACCGAATTAAGGTCTTTAGAAATCATAAAGGGACTAAAAGAAGCAATTGAATGAACTATATTTGGACAATATAAAACTTAAACATTAGTTCAATCTAATATAAATTGTCCAAACAAATACATGGCTGATAGTCATACTAATAGATGCAATAAATTTAAGCAGTGCGACATAAAATCAAATGGTGCGACAATTATAATAATATCATATATATTCTAATCGTCGCTCTTTGCTCAATGCAGTAAAGAAGTCTCGATGTATAGAATCACGGAAGAGGTCGACAACAAAGTAGAAAAGATCACAATCCCCAGTAAAGTTTGGGTCGTCCTCAAGAAGCCTAACGACCTCATATATGTTGACCTCATTTTTGATGAGGTCTTCTCTTCTTCTCTTTAGTACTTAGGATCTAGCCTTAGGCTTTTCCTTTGACTATCCTAGAGGATTAGAATTGGGACCCACCACTTAGAAATTCAAACCACTTCCTAACTCCCTGCAAACTCCACAAAATTGATTATAGACCCCTAATCACCTAGAAGGTTGAAATTAAATGTGGAAGTTTAAAGGATGAGTTCCTATAGGATTCTTTGGCCTTAGGATCTGCCACAGGTGGCACGAGTCCAGTGAAGGGGGCTGACTTACACACACACTACACCTATACACTACACTTTCACACACCTCTTGAAACCACACCCATACCCAATTTGACCTCCTAACTCATGCAGGTGATTCGCATGGATGGTCTTTAACCCCTAAGCCCTGCTTAAGAGGGTTAGGAACAACATAGTGGATGCCTCGAATGAGTCCCTTCATGGCTCATGTAGGCTTGATATGGCTTCATGGCTCAACCAAAATGATTTCATTCCACTTACATTCACCCAAGCTTCAATTTTCCAAATTTTCAATTTTTGACCCCCGGGACCCTACACCCGCTTAGCCTACCCAAAACCCTTGAAATTACCCAAATTTTCTAAAATCTCCAAATCACCCAAAATTCCCCAAAAGCATTCCTAAACATTTCCTTACCAATCAAATTAATCATCCATACCCAAAAATACCAAAAATTCCAAAAATACCTCCCGATACCCTCCAGAATACCCAAAATGCCCCTCTTAGCCAAAAAATCCAAAAATTCAGAAAATTCCCAGAAAATTCCAGAAAATCCCAAATATTCCCAATTTCATTTTGTTCAACTACACCATGGGCCAATTTTGTCAATTTACCCCACTTTTATCAAAACCCCCGATTTGACCCATTTTAACCCAAAATGAACCCAATGTCAAACCAAACCTACCCAATTGACCTAAATTCTGGTCCAATTCAATTCTAAACTTCAATTCAACATCCCCAACACCAATCTAGACCAAATCCAAGTCCAATTGGATTGACATTTGGATCCAATTTCACTTTTGGCCTTAAATCCCAATTTGGACCCATGACCCAAACTTAGCCCAAACTCACCCAATTCAACTCCAATTAACCCCAAATCTTTTCTATACCTTCCTTAACATCCCCATAAACAAAACACTAACATGATTTGCCCAAAATTTAGACCCAAACCCCACTCGAATTCAACCCAAAATCAAAAGGCCCATTTTTGACCTAAACCTAAACCTAGCCCAAATAGACCCAAACCCCAAAATCAAAACCCAACCAAAGCCAAAACCTCTTTGAAACACTCCCATAAACATTTCCCAACATTTATTTTACATCAATTTCAACCCTAGCCCAACATTGGCCCATGCTAGCCCATTTTGGCCCATCTTAGCCTCTTTACCAAAAGGCACATATCCAACCCAATTCAAACCCAAATCACCTCAAGTTTGTTTCAAATCATTCATGGTACATCCTTAAACCAATCCCAACATTTATTTGACATGGCCCTTTACAAAATTTTTTATCCAAAAGCCCATTTTCAAACATGAAGACCCCCCCCCCTTTAAGCCTTCCTAAAAGCTCATTCTTAAGATAATTTCAAAAGCCCAAGCCTATCCTAAAGCCCACATGAAATTTCTCCTTATCATCCCTTTGATTGAAATCATCCTTAAATCCTAAATTCATCATTGGATTATTCCAAAATTAAACCTCATGACAACTCTCACCAAAATGCCAAAAGTCACAAAATCCATTTCCATGAAATTGAACCAACTTTTCCACTAAGCCACATGGAGCCATGCATGAGCCATTCACAAGCCATATGAAGCCATGAAAGTTTGGCATGTGACCATGCCATTAATGGTAAAAGGAGGGGCTCCTTTCCTAATCTTTCATTAAGCCTTTTAACCTTATTCATGACACACACTAAACCATGTTTAGCCACCTCATCAAGGATAGAGACCACACCATCCTCTCTTGGGCGACCCAACCGATCCTCTCGGCCCGAAATCGAGGCCATGGGGAGGTGCACCCAACCCAAACCAATGGGTTGACCAAATTGAAGCCAAAATGACCCCTTCCCCATTCCATTTTAATTCGGCCCCTTTACACATGGCAATTGCCACGTGCTTGCACTAAGTCCCGCCACCGACCCACCTGACCTTGAGGGTGACCCATGCTCGGCCGGCCGGCCACCCGAGTCGCCGGAAAATACCATGCCCGAGACCTTGGGAGAGGCCGAAGCTTGGAATTCCATCTCGCTGAGCCGCCCCACTCCGAATGGTCACCATGGTCTGTTCTTCGCATGCCGAAGCAGCGCGATCCCGACCCTCGGCTCCCCACGGGAGGCCCTCGAGCCTCTCTATTTAAACCCCTCACCCTCTCGGCCAAAAGAGGTCCTGAACCAAACCTTAAGGAAACTCCGCCAAAATCATTCCGGATCACTCTCCACACATAGAGCACTTGATCCCCACCTGAATTCCGGCCCAATTCCCTCCGAGTGAGCCCGATTTTGAGCTCGAACTTCGGCCCAAAACCGGGACACTTCTTCACGGTGAGCCGATCCCCAAATTGATTGGTCCTACACCTTCGACTGGACCAGAGGAGAAGTTTCCCCGAAAGCCCCATCTCGAGAGCCACCCAGGTTGCTCCGGCCTCCGAGCTTTGTGATCGAGCTGTGGTCACTTTCATAGCCTAGACAATTCACCGGGCCAAGGGACTTCATGCGGAGCTTACTTGGACCCGATCGAAGGTGACACGAACTCTCAGATCGAAGCTTCACTTCTTTGAGCAAAGGTATGAACTCCCTCTTCTGCCCGAGCTTCAGTTAATTCTCCATTTTGATTGGCTTGATTTCATAGCATGTTCACCGTATGGATGTGTTCGTCTCATCAAGACGAATCCATAGAGCATAAGAACACGAAAATCCGTTGAGAATCGAGTGAGTTCTTAGGGTTAGAGTGTGGACGGTCACGGGATCGCACCGGTCGTAGACGATGACCGAGAACCGTCGGATCGCGCGTGTATTGGATGGACGGCTTGGATTGCGTCGGACCGGCGGATGGTACGTGAACCGCGGGGCCCGGACGGCCGAGTCGGATGGCGGCGCCGAACCGGGGAGCGACGGCTGTTGACCTCATTTTGATGAGGTCTTCTCTTCTTCTCTTTAGTACTTAGGATGCTAGCCTTAGGCTTTTCCTTTGACTATCCTAGAGGACTAGAATTGGGATCCACCATCTAGAATTTTAAACCACTTCTTAACTCCCCGCAAACTCCACAAACTTGATTGTAGACCCCTAATCACCTAGAGGGTTGAAATCGAATGTGGAAGTTTAAAGGATGAGTTCCTATAGGACTCTTTGGCCTTAGGATGCCCACAGGTGGCACTAGTCGATGAAGGGGCTGACTTACACACACACTACACTCATACACTACACTTCCATACACCTCCTAAAACCCCACCTATACCTAACTTGATCTCTCGAGTCATGCAGGTGATTCACATGGATGGTCTTTAACCCTAAGCCCTTGGCTAAGAGGTTAGGAACAACATAGTAAATGCCTCGAATGAGTCCCTTCATGGCTCATATGGGCTTGATGTGGCTTCATGGCTCAACCAAAATGATTTTATTCCACTTATATTTACCCGATCTTCGATTTTCCAAATTTTCGATTTTTGACCCCGGGACCCTACACTTGCCTAACCTACCAAATGCCCTGAAACTACCCAAAATCTCAGAATCACCTAAATTACCCAAAATTCTCCAAAATCATTCCCAAACATTTCCACATCACTCAAATTGATCATCCATAACCAAAAATACCAAAAATTCCAAAAATACCTCCCGATACCCTCCAAATACCCAAAATACCCCTCTTAGCCAAAAAAAATCCAAAAATTCAGAAAATTCCCAGAAAATTCCAGAAAATCCCAAATATTCCCAATTTCATTTTGTTCAACTACACCATGGGCCAATTTTGTCAATTTACCCCACTTTTATCAAAACCCCCGATTTGACCATTTTAACCCAAAGTAAACCCAATGTCAAACCTAACCTACCCAATTGACCCAAATTCTGGTCCAATTCAATTCTAAACTTCAATTCAACATCCCCAACACCAATCTAGACCAAATCCAAGCCCAATTTGATTTACATTTGGATCCAATTTCACTTTTGGCCTTCAAGCCCAATTTGGACCCATGACCCAAACTTAACCCAAACTCATCCAATTCAACTCCAATTAACCCCAAATCTTTTCTAAATCTTCCTTAACATCCCCATAAACAAAACAATAACATGATTTTCCCAAAATTTAGACCCAAACCCCACTCAAATTCAACCCAAAATCAAAAAGCCCAATTTTGACCTAAACCTCAAACCTAGCCCAGAATGAGCCCAAATCCCAAAATCAAAACCTAACCAAAGCCAAAACCTCTTTAAAACACTCCCATAAACATTTCCCAACATTAATTTTACATCAATTTCAAATCTAGCCCAACTTTGGCCCATGGTAGCCCATTTTGGCCCACCTTAGCCTCTTTACCAAAAAGGCATATCCGACCCAATTCAAACCCAAATCACCTCAAATTTGTTTCAAACCACTCATGACACATCCCTAAACCAAACTCAACAATTATTTGGCCCAAACTTTTACCAAAATTTCATCCCAAAATCCATTTTAAAATTCAAAAGCCCACTTTCCTAAACCATTTTAAAAGCCGATCCTTTACCACATCCAAAGGCCCAAAATTGGTCCCAAAGCCCATATGACATTTCCCCTCATCATACTTTCAATTAAACTCAATACCTAAGTCCTAAATTCATCATCAAATCATCCCAAATCAAGTTCCATACAAATTTCCATCAAATTACCAAAAATTCCTATAATCCATTTCCATGAAATTGACTTGACTTTTCCCAAGCCAAAGGTGAGCCATGAAGCCATGCATGAGCCACATGGAAGCCATGAGAGCCTCTTTACATGTCACCATGCCATTTTGGGCAAAAGGAGGAGACTCTTTCCTTAATTCCTAAAGGTGATTAACCACTCCGCATGATTCCACTAAATCTTGCTTAAGCTTAATTGTACTTGGATGGTGACCATTCCCCACGCGATTAAGCTGACACTAAATCACTTTCTATTCGGCCTAAACAAAGCCTTGGGTGGTGCACCTAGCCCAAATAGAGGGGTTGACCAATTTGAGCCAAAATAAGCCCTCTCCCATTCCATTCTAATCCAAGCCTTTTACACATGGCATTTGCCGATTGCCTACACTAAACCCCGGCCACGACCACTCCGAACAAGATGGTGACCGATGCTCGGCCAGCCGACCACCGAGTCGCCGGAAAACACCATGGCCGAAAGCTCGCATGTGAGCCAACATTGAAATTCTCCATTGCTTGACTTGTCTCGACCCGAATGGATAGCATGATTGTTCTTCCCATGCCAGAAGCGGGTGATCCAAAGCCCTAACTCTCCACAGGAGGCCCTCGCACCCTCTCCTATTAAACCCCTCACCCTCACGGCCATGAGAAGAGAGTTGCACAAACCTTGCCGAAACTGCGCCAAAATTATTCCAAACCCTTCTCCACCCTTAGAGCGAGTTGATTCCCGGTGTCGATTTGCCACTAATCCCCAGTGACAAAATCCGATTTCTCGGCTGAAATTCCACTCAAAACCGGGACACTTCTCCACGGTGGATCGATCCTCAGAATTGATTAGTCCTACACCTTCACCGAGACGAGAAGGTGTCCACCGAGCAAAAGCCCCATCTCCGGGCCACCCGGTTGTTCCGGACTCCGAAGGTTGTGATCGGCCTTGGTGGAAATCACACTGAGCGATTCACCGCATCCCAGGAGCTTCATCCCTAGCCTCCTGCGGCTCCAACGAACGTGCGAGCATCTCCGATCGAGGCTTCACCTCTCGAGCTAAGGTATGAGCTAATTCTTCATCCCGAAGCTTACGGAGATTCTCCATTTCAAATGCTTCGATTTCGATGCATGATAACAGTATAGATGTGTTCGTCTCCTCGAGACGAATCCATAGAGTATAAGAGCATGAAAATCCATTGAGTATCGAGTGAGATATTAGGGATTTAGTGTGGACGGCTCTCGGGTGAGGACACTTGGGGACGATGAACGGATGCGCGTCCATTTAATACACGCGCGCACGGACGGCGAGGATCGCGTCGGACCGGAAGACGGAGCGATACGGCGGGCCCCCGGAGCGGCGACTCGGATGGCGGCGTCGAATGGGAGCGCGCGCGTGTGCCTTCGGAGATCTTAAGGTTGACGCGGCGCCGACTCGGATAAATAGAAAATTAGGGGTATTTTCATTTATTTAATTCCCTAAACTTCAAAAATTCATAACTTTGTGTAGGAAAATCAGAAAAATAAAATAAAAATACCCCCTTGCTCGGTGAACGAGAGGAGAATAATGTGGAAAAGAAATCATTTAATTTCATCAAGTATTTTATTTTTTATAATTTATTTACTCCCTGCATTGTTTTAATTCTCCATGCATGTACACAATTCACCATGGCATGAGACCATAGGGCTTTTGAAGCCTCTAAACTTGGTAACATTCCTTGAATTTTCCAAGGTCAGAGGCCACCTCTGTGAAAAGTTATTTATTTTTCAAATGCATGTTGCTGTTTTGAGTGTTTTAATTCCAAAAATTAGCATGTTGTGAAATAAATTCTAGGAAAATTTGGTGATGTTCCTTATGACCAGGAGAACCCTAGGAAAAATAGGACTTGAGTTAGTTCACTCAAAATAACCCTAATTGGCTTAAATACCCAAAATTTGACTTTAATTAATTAGAGTTAACCATAGATCAAATTGACTTGAAATCAATTCTCCACTGACCTTTAGGATCGAGAGGAACCCACCATAAAAGTTTGAAGTCGATTGGACTTGGTTAGCCCTATTAATTGGTTTGATTAAGCCGATTTAGTCATTTTAAACTTAAAAAATTCATAACTTCCAAAATATCTTTCAAAAATTCACCAAATTGGTTTTGGAACCTCTATGATATCAGGGAAATTTAAGAAAATTAAAATTTCAATTTTCTAAAAAAGTTGATTTTTAATATTATTTTAATATTTTTAATAATTAAAAAATAATAAAAATCACAAAAATAATAAAATTCACCAAAATGTCACATTTTGAATTTTAATTACTTAGGAACAAACCCCATATTTTTCTTAGGCCTATTTGGTGAGATATGAATTTTTAAAGCTCTAGGGTAATTTTAAAATTAAAAAATGTATTTTCTAGCATTTTCACTAAAATAATCATAATAAATCATAGAAAAATCAGAAAATTGCAAAATTTGGTTCTCTGAAATCCTTGATATCAGAGAGATTTTTGAAAACATAAAATTCATTTTTCAACATTTATTTTATTTTTAAATTAATTAACACTCCAGAACTTAAAATATTTATAATAAAAACAATATAATTCAAAAAATTACCAAAATTGGTCCAAGTGGTCCCCTGGTCATTAGGAATGTCCCCTAATTTTCTTAAGGATAGAAACTTTCCCTTGGTCATGTTATTAAATTTTCCTTGGAAATCTCTATTTTCTACCAAAAATAATTATATAAATAAATTAAATACAGAAAAATCACATTTTCTCCTCTCATGTCTTTATTGACATATGAGTGAAGTCACATAAAAATTTCAAGTTCATTTGAGTTCAATTTAGTGAGTTATGAAATCATTAAGCTTAAAGGGTAAAGTGGTAATTAAATTTCTTTTAATCTTTAATTAAAACTTTAGGTTTAATAAAAAAATTAACAAGTAAAATATTTGATCCTAATCTGATTTGGATGATTGAAATTTAATAATTGAAGGGTAGAAACCCATTAAGCAATTTAAAATGATTAAACTTTAATTAAATAATTGATTAAATTTGGAAGAATAATAAAATTGGAATTATTAAAATAGGGATATTATTAGGAAGAGATTTATTCTTTAATTAAAAAATCCCTAAATTAATCATTTCATTAATGTTTAATTCCTAATTAAAATGATGATTCAAATTTAAAATATTAAAAGACTTAATCATTAAACTAAAATTAAAGCTTATTGAACTCTTTAAGATTTTAATTAAAATTAAATTAAAAAATTAAATTAAATTAAAAATTAAATCAAATCAAATTAAATCAAATTAAAAATTAAATTAAAAATTAAATTAAATTAAAAATTAAATTAAATTAAATTAAATTAAATTAAAAATTAAATTAAATTAAATTAAATTAAATTAAAAATTAAATTAAATTAAATAAATTAAATTAAATTAAATTAAATTAAATCAAATTAAATAAAAAATTTTAATTAAATTAAATCAAATTAATTCAATGTAACATCAAATCAAACTAAATTGAATTAAATTGAATTAAATTAAATTAAATTGAATTAAATTAAATTGAATTAAGTTGAATTAAATAACATCACCTAAGACATAAAGAAATAAGCTTAAAATAACTTGAACAACTATTCCAAATTTAAACCTTTCGATTGAAATTAAGCTAAATCACAAACCATTTGAACACCAATTTACCCTCGAAAAGCTTTAGTTATCATAACTCTAAACGAATATTAAATGAAATGTTACTTCACTTATAGGACATTCGAATATCTAGTTCAGTCGAAGCGAGTTAACAAAACTTGAAGACCTCGGACGATCGATTCATTTACATAATTAAATTCATTTGGACTTAAAACAATCCTAGAAATATTGAAAAGATGTTTAAGATTCTTCTTAAGCACTTCCTCGATATGATAGGATATTTATAAGAACAATTGAACTTAGTTGTTCTTTGATGAAGAAAATCGTCTTCGAACTAAAACACGAGGAACTTAGACGTCGTAGGAAATGACTAGCTATAGGATTAGGAATTTGGTAGAAAACCATAACCCTTACCTTAGCTTTACTGGGAACTTGCTTAAATATTCTAACTGTGTTTTAAGTGCGGCTTGGGATGACGGGAAGACCCTCCAGGGTACGCTTTTATTTTATTGCGATTTACTTTACGGTAATTTATTTAATCGCATCGCACTTATTTTTCTTGCATGATAAACAACAGTTGCATGAAAACCTACACCTTTAGGACATAAACCAAAGCAGAAACCCATAACTAAATTAAAAGACACTACGAAGATAAAATTCACCTCCACAACATTTCAAAATATAAGACAACTCAAAATTTAATCACAAACGGAACAACAAAACTACAAGCTACAACTAAATTAAAACGTCTTGTTGGATGATCGGGAATACCTCGGATGATGTAACCTACGTGTTGCTAACGGGATTTCCAGCGGTCTAAATGAAAGTGTGGAACTCATTCGGTTGAGTTTAGCGAAATTCATGCTGGACTAAGTGAATCCGATAAAAATAACGATGCGGAAGGATGGAGCCAGTGGGATCTTAACCGGTGTTGTTATAATCGACTTTAAGATTTGTTTTAATTAAAACACGAAAAAAACACTTGGAAATTAAGACTTCTCTAAACCAAAACACTTTTCTCATCCCACGATTTATGATTTCTAAAACTAAACCTCTGCAACAACAAGGAGCTCGGAGCATGGTGGGCGGCACGACCATCGTCGTCGTGCAAAACTTGAATCTACTTCGACAAAACTTTCATAGAATTAAACAACAAAGCCATAGGACTTCGAGGTAGTTTGCACTGGTGCGACATAAATCCTCGACTCTTCGTTAGGCATTTGCATTGCAAATTAAGCCCTAACTAGGTCTTAGGATTCGAGGTAGTCGTCAGATACGACATAAACCCTCGTATCTTCCGAGTTATTTGTATGACTCTATCATATAAATATAAGCCACTAATTAATTAAAATTGGCGAGATTAAAACATTAAATAAACATTAGGACTTTCCTAAATCCAAGACGAAACAATAGGGTAGTCGGGAAATTATCGAAGTTCACTTCGAATCCGTAATTTCTCTACTTTTCTTCCTTTGAATTCCCAGAAATAAAATGTTCCAAACTTGATCCATTCCTATTGAAATTCAAAAATTCAATTCTTTGAAAACTTAAACTTTGAAATTCTTGAGAGCGGAAATTATTGATTATTATCGAGAGTTTTCTTAGGTGATTCCCGTCACTTAAGATGTAATTAACTATAGGGGCTTGCCCTTATAGGGAATTTTAAAGAACCCGAGTAATATAAACCCTGTTTAATGTTTTCATATTAAGCGGGGAATTTGTCGGCTTATAAAATTGGTTCGCGAGACCAAACGGATGTCACAAACCTTTCTAGTTTATTTAATCGAGCCCCATTATCAAGCGGTGTGTCTATTCTTCGGGATAGATACACGGTTTGTGGTGCGGTGCTCGTTTATATAAACTATTTGAGATGTGAGATCAGTTTGACTTCATATCTTAAAATTTTTTAAAATTATTTTCAAAATCAAAACACTACTTTTCAAATTATATATATATGTAAATTAAATTAAAAATTCACCGACAATTTCTGTAGGCGACCCCTTTTAAAAAATACAATACTCAACCTAAAAATATGCGAGACAACTTACGGCGACTCCGCTGGGGACAATTCCTCTCTCCATTTTAATCAAATAATTCTGCTTTCAAAAATCGGTAGTGTATCCATGTCCCTAATGGATCAAACTACCCTTCTTTCCGTTGGGATACTATGTTCATTTCTACCTTGAACAAGTATAACCAACATTCTCTCGGATTTAGGAGCCGCTTGTTTAGACACCCCTAAACGAGAGAGGTTCCGAGATCCTTTTACCTCATTTACGAGGTGGGGTGGACCCCCGATGGGTGTTAGTTTAGGAGTGATCCTTCGAGTCGAGAAGTCTTGCTTAAGACTCTCTTTTCCTTTCCAACTCAGGTTCAGATTCCTTACCTTCTCTACACCTTTGAACACTCCGTTCTAAATAAACAAACCCTCTAATAAGTGATTCTTTTAATAAGTGATTTTCTTATAAATACATGAACAAGAATGAGTTCGGACTCTTTTCAATTCCTTTCTTTTCGTCCTAAAGAAAAGAAGCATAACTTGGGACTGACAACCGAATCTACCTGCGAAATGGAAGCCCCGAAGCGGATTTTCTCTTTTACCAATGGGTGGACTTCGGCTGTACATAAGGATGAGATTGCCCGACAATGGAATCATCCGATTTGGACAAGGATTTGAAAACACGAACGTCGAGATCACCGACGTCTCCCTCTTTGCACTGATGAACAAGGTATCTGAAGCTGAGGAGCCGCTGCGAGTTCAACCTTAGGTCGACCCAAGAATTCCCTCCTCTGCAAAGGATCCCGACTAAGAGGAATACTGCTGTCCGCAGGAGGACTGTTCTTACTACCCCCACCGGTTTAGTTGTTTCTGCACCTACCCCGACTTTTGCCAAATCAAAGGGGAAAGAAATCCAGAATTATGATGGACCCATTACGGTGGAGGGTACGGATCTTCTGTAAGACCTTCGTTTTCGAAATCGGGTCCGGTTCGAAGATTCCGTCACTAACGAGGACCCAAGAAGAAACGAAGTAGAAGGATCGCTAGAGAAGCCGGAAGCTGCTGAAATTGCTTTCCTAGAGGAAATTCCGGAAGCTGCCCGAATATACACCATTGCTCGAATACATACCACTTTTGGGAGGAAGCGAGGTTTCATCCCCTCTCCGCCGCGGAAGATGAAGAAAATATTCGCAAGATTCTTTGCCACATTACCACGACCCGCATATTACAACGATAGCCGCAAGAAAAGAACTAGAACTACGCCGTTTGCTCGGTACCGAACTTTGGTAGAAAAGTTAGCAAGAAGGAAAAGCGCCCGTATCGGAAATTCTACGAAGGATAGGGCGGGTGCCGAGTCGAATCCGTCTTGGGCCCCGAGTAGAACCCGCCATCATGACGAGAAAAGCCGAGTAAAAGAATGAAGGCTAGTCCGCCCGTTGTCGTCTCGGGATTACAAATTAGGGAGGATACCACCTTCCGGCATTTGGCCAGACGGACCATGCGGTCCTAGACCTTCGCGTTAGAAGGATGGTATGGCGTCCCACTGCTTGGGCGGTTGAGATTGAAACGACGGCCGAGAAAGAAAGTCTCGCCGGGAGACTTGAATGCGAAGAAAGTGCTACCGCGATGAAGGGGACTCGTGAGAAGGGGACCCGGCGGCTATCGCACGACAACCACGAAGACACACGAAAGCCCCGCTAGAAGATGCGATGGAAAAGTTGAGAACCGATATCCGACGATTGGCAAAAGAAAGAGAAGAAAAGTTTGGAGACGAGATTGATTCATCGGAATTCATGGACGACGAATACGCAGAAATCAACATGGTTGAGACGCGAGCTTCATCAGCTTCGCAAGGTGCTCCTGCAGCGCGTAGAAAGAGAGGAGCCGGGCGATGAGAAGGCGGCTTCGGGAGAAAGACGACACGATCGCTCGAATGGCGAAAAGGATGGAAGAGATGGCCGTAGCTGCGGCCACTCTCCGGAGTCAAGTACAACCACATAGAGAGACACCCCCGAGAGGTCATTCACATTGTAGACGGAGGAAAGGAGATTACGTCCGTCAATGGGGATGATCGGTGAAAAAGGATACAACACGAAGTATGATTCCCGAAAAGGATATCAAGAACTTGGTGGAACGGCGGAGTGCGAGAAGCCTTAGCACAATCGAAGAGCGGGACATCCATTCGGACGGGTAGACCTTACCGGAGAAGGTTCGACGACATCCCAATACCCGAAAGGCTTCGTACCACCTCCGATTCGAGACCTTCGACGGAGCCAGGAACCCCGACGGCATGTGGCACACTTTCGTGCCGGTTGTTGCAATGCGGCGGGAGCGATGCATTACTCTTCCGACGGTTCGTCGGCGGTCTGTCGGGAATCGCCTTCGGCGGGTATGCGGGGATTACGAATGGTTCGGTGAAGACGTTCTCGAGGCTAGAGAACCTCTTCATCGAGCGATTCGCCGGAGCTCGGCACCACATCACTATAGGTGATTTAGTGGTAGAGAAACAAAAGCCGAATGAAACTTTGGTGGATTATATACTTCGATGGAGGAATCTAAGTATGAAGTGTGAACCACAAGCTGCAAGAACAACACGCGATCGGCATTTTACTTAAAAGCATTCACGGCCCGATAGCACTTCTCCTCGAGGGATTCACTTATTAAGACTTTTGAGAAGTTGTTAAGCAAGGCCGGAAGCTTGCAAGAAGAGGCGAAGCAATTAAGTTTCGCCGACAAGACGGACAAACAAAAGCACTGTAAAGACTTTTGAAAAGAAATCCGGGATCGTTGCGGCGAGTTGACAAAGGCAAGCAGCCGTCTGCAAATACCGCCGAACGGCGCAGACAACCACAACAGAATTACCGGCAACCCCGGCCCGGCTATCGGTCATCTCCGCGGTATGAACAACCACCTCGTCCGCAACGTACATTAAGGGAGCTTTTGAGCGAGAGAATATCCGTTCAAGAATGAGGCGATGCCGAAAATGTTCCGCGATCGATGAAGACCCCGGATTTCCAACTACCGGAACCTAAGAGACCGGAGGAAGTCAACAAGAAAGGTGATCCCAACTTTTGCCCTTACCACCGGATGCTTGGGCACAAAATAGAAGATTGCATTACCTTCGAAAAGTTGGCTCGATGACAACCTGCGGAAAGGGAATATAACGATCCCGAAGGAGTACATGAAGGAACCCCGGAAAGGAGGTTCGCGTCGATGTTGTCTCGGTCGATCCCATCATTCAGATAGATCCCTATACGGCCGACGATGGATGGACTACCGCTTGGACGAGGTCTTCGAAAAGATTTTAGACGACATCCAAGCCGCTTCGGTGCGAGCTTCGATTCGGAGTTTGAAACACGTTAAGCCGGTACTTATCACTTGCGATAGAAGAACCACCTCAACGGGAGACGATTGAAGAAAAGAAGAAAATTGACGAAGAAGAGAAGACAGAGGCACCTAAGGCTAGACTAGGGGCTGCTTATCCTAGGATAGTTGTTTCCGATTCGGGGGAGAAATCCCTCGAACCTGCGACTACTGTATGATTATCTCGCTCACTTCGGTGGGATCTTATAATGATGAGGGTTATGGCGTTGGCTACGTTTTGATTGTTTCTAACGATTACGTAACTAGCGACAATCGACCTAATCCGGACGTCGATTCCGGTACAAATAACAATTCTCGAATCATACACAATCTCGACGATCACAATGACGAAGAAGACATCCACCGGGGAGGCTACGAGAGTTCAACGAGCAACGAATCTATCGCGAGTTTCGAGGAGCTCCGATCACGATAGAGTTAGAGCCTTCGGACTCCGAAGCTAATCCGGAAGAGCCTGTCATTCCGATTCGAAGAGACACCGGCAAGCTCAACAATAGATTCGGAGGAAATTACGAAGTCGACTTAAGGAGTGGAAAAGTTCTACCTCCGAGAATGGGTCCAAAGGACGAAGGAAAGCGGGTGGTTGTTCGAAGAACCAACCCAGGCAGAAGAAATACCCATTCGAGAAGAAGCGAGAGACACATGAAAATAAAGTGGACTACAACGTGCTAGCCCATCTTAGGAAACTACCGGCCAAACTAAGCATTTATGATGCTCTCATCTTATCGAAAGAGATGAGAGAAGCTCGATTAAGGCTTTACTTGATCCGAGAAATTTGCTTAGCTCGAATGGCCGGAGATTCCTTAGATGAGGTTTGCTCGTTAAAGGAACAACGAGGTGTTACCTTCACGGACGATGACCTACTACTTGGAACAGGCGGATCACAACCGACCGTTGTACATTTCGATTCTGATTGGGAAGTTTACACTCTCCGAAGTATTGGTGGATCCGGGAGCATCGATCAATATAATGAATCTTCGAACGCTAGCATACTTGGAAATTGATGCTCGCGAGCTCGAGGCGAACAAAATGTTATTAAGAGGATTCGACCGAGAAAGGAGAAAGAGCCCTCGGGTCAATAACGCTACGATGAAGACCGGTGACTTAGCAAAGACAACCGCGAAATTTCACATAATTGATTCGAAACATCGTTCAACGCTCTACTTGGGCCGACCATGGATACATGAAAACGGGATGGTACCATCATCCCTACATCGATGCATTAAATACTACGACGGAGGGGAACGAGTGTATTAAAGGTGACTTACAACCGTTCTCCGTACATGAAATCGGAATCCATGAAGATGCATCTTATTATGCACCCCCGAAGAAAACAGTCTTCTCCAGAGATACCATAACAAATGAAGCAAAGGAAATTTGGGACAACGAAGAACCTAAAGTTCTAGTCCAACAGTCACTAACCACTCCCTTACGGCGAGATGGTGAAGGTTTCTCCACAACTTGCATCCGAGGTCGAGGCCGGGGACGAGGTCGTGGTAGAGACGTTAGGACGATTGGACAGAAGAAACCGACCATCAATGTCGATTGGGAAGATAGTTCTGAAGAAGAAAAAGAAATCAAACAAGAAATCAAACAAGAAGCAGCGACAATAAGTCGGAAGAAGCCGCAATTCAGAATCCCTCTTGAAGATGAGAAGAATGAAGAATACAAATCAATGTACGAGAAGATTAACCACTACGTACATACTATGACCCTAACTCCGATCCATTCTAATAAGATCGAGGGTATGGTGGTCGAAGAGGTACGTAGCGACGGTGCGAGGCCAATCAAATTCTACCGTGGTGCTTCTTCCTCCAAAACTGAAAATAATGTACAATTTGAAGATGCTACTTCATCGGAATTAATGGAATTGCCTTTTGAGTGGTACTCTCCCTGTGTTCAAAATTTAATTCAGCGTGGTTTCTTACCTCAACAGTGGACAAAAGGTCAATCTCAACATTTTGAAAATTTATGGAATAACTCCGGTCGTCCACCTAATTCGAAGCATGGTCTCGGATTCGGCACAGTAGGGTCAGTTGATGATATTGAATTTTGTTTGGTTGTCACTTGCGAATCTAATGAAAACTGCATGGAAACTACGGACGAACTCGAAGATTTACAAATTGGAGACGCTCCACCGAAGTCGAAGAAGAAATCGAATCTACGATAGATGAGTTAACGGAAGTTAACTTAGGTACTAGCGAAGAGCTGAGACCTACCTTTGTTAGCTCCTTACTCGATAAAGAAGACTCGAAGAAATAATCAAGTTATTAATGGAATTTAAAGGCTGTTTTGCTTGGAGCTACGATGAGATGCCGGGATTAGCTCCGGAGGTCGCGATCCACAAGCTAGGAGTGGATCCTACTTCCGTCCCGGTCGGACGAGGTCCCGAGAAGAATGCGTCTAGAAATCGAACAACAAGTCATAGCCGAAGTTAAAAAGCTAATAGACGCTAAATTTGTCCGTGAGGAACAATACCCGACTTGGTTAGCCAACGTGGTACCGGTCGGGAAGAAGAATGGTCGGATCGGAATTTGTGTGGATTTCGGAGATTTAAACAAGGCATGCCCGAAAAGATGAATTCCCTCTACCGATCCCGGAATTAATGATCGACATTGCTTCGACACATGAAATATTCTCATTCATGGATGGATCTTCGAGGATACGACCGGTAAAAATGGCTCCGAGAAGATGAAAAGCTTACGGCATTCGGAACGCCGATCGGAGTATTTTGCTACACGGTGATGCCATTCGGATTGAAGAACGCGAGGAGCGACCTACCAAAGAGCAATGACGAGAATTTTTGATGATCTCATCCATAATCGAGTCGAATGCTACGTGGACGATGTGGTCATCGAAAGCCAAGTAAAGGACAACCACTTGTATGATTTGAGAATTGTTTTCGAACGATTAAGACAATTTAACCTTAAGATGAATCCCTTAAAATGCGCCTTCGGTGTCACCTCCGGGAAATTCTTAGGATTCGTTGTCCGACATCGTGGAATTGAAATCGACCCGGAGAAGATTAAAGCTATCTTAGAAATGCCGCCTCCCAAAACCTTAAAACAACTACGATCTTTTCAAGGGAAGCTGGCATATCTTCGACGCTTTATCTCGAACCTGTCGAGTAGGTGTCGGCCTTTCTCGGCACTAGTTAAAAAGGACGCCAAATTTATTTGGGAAGAGAAATGCCGAGAGGGCCTTCGAGGACATTAAAAAATATTTAATGACACCTCCTGTCTTAGCGACCCCGAGTCTCGGGTAGACCGCTAATACTTTATACCGCGGCTTTAGATGACTCTCTCGGAGCCACGTTGGCAGGGTCGATGATGAGGGAAAAGAAAATGCTCTTTATTACCTAAGTCATCGTTTACTGCCGACGGAAATAAGGTATCCCGCAATTGAAAAGCATTGTTTGGCCACGATCTTCGCCGCTCGAAAGCTCGGGCATTACATGCTTTCTCATAAGGTCGACCTAATCTCGAAGTTTAATCCATTGCGATACTTGATGACTCGTCCAACGCTTTCGGCGGACTTGCCGGATGGTCGATGATATTATTGCAATTCGATATAACTTTCGTGCCTCTTCGTGCAGTAAAGGGACAAGTCTTAGCAGACTTCCTTGCGGCACACCCTTTGCGGCGGAATCTCCTCTCGATGACGATGCGCCGGATGAACAAATAATGAACTTAGAAGACCATGATGATCGACGTTGGGAATTATATTTCGACGGAGCATCTTCGGCACATAAAGACGAAGAATCGCAAGTGATAGTGCCGGTAAGGCGGGGATCGGACTAATCTTTATAACACGGAGCGGGGGATGTTAAGATACTCCTACCACTTGACGAGCCGTGTACGAACAACGAAGCGGAATACGAAGCCCTCATAACGGAGCTCGGAATTAACTATTCGAATGGGTATAACGGACATCGACATCTACGGGGATTCACGGTTAATCATTCAACGGATCGCCGGACAATACGAATTTTAAAGCCAAGACTCGAACAATACTTCCGGTATGCCATACGAGTTGTTGGAACAGATTCCGAATGTGACGATCTACAAAATTCCCGAGAAAGAAAATGCTTTAGCGGATGCGCTAGCTCTTCTCGCAAAAGAATTTGCACGTTTACAAGATGAATCGAGTGGAAGTGTCGGTTCACGGACGTCGGGTCCTATCACGGCTCAACATAGACACAATACACAAATCGAGAAAAGAAAAAGGATCGGTCGCGGCGGTGACGGAAAACACGAAGATTGGCGACGGCCGTTGATAGATTACACTGCAAACGGGAAAGCTACCGGACGATAGGTCGCTGGCCCATCGGATCGAAAAGAATTCGTCCTACGCATCAATAAACAACACGTTATACGAGAAGGTCTTTCGATCGAATGTGGCTAAGGTGCCTAAGCGGGTCCGAAGCCCGTGAAATTGTTAAGGAGGTGCATTCGGGACTCCGTGGCGCTCACCGATCGAGTCCGAAAATGAAAATGAAAATTAAAAGACTAGGGTACTACTGGCCCTCGATGATGACCGATCGCATGAAAATCGCCGAGAGTGCATCATCGGTGCGAGTGCACGGAGTGGTTCTACACCAATCTCCGAATGTGCTACATCAGACAATTGCATCGTGGCCATTTGAATGTTGGGGCACGGATATAGTGGGTCCGATAGAACCACCGTCGTCGAAAGGACATCGCTTCATTCTTGCGGCTACAGATTACTTTTCCAAGTGGGCAGAGGCAGTTCCACTTAGAGAAGTGAAAGCACATCACGTACTACATTTTTTCAAGAACCAAGTTGTTTACCGTTTCGGAGTGCCGCGCAGAATCATCTCGGATAATGGGTCAGCATTCAGAAGTACGCAAATCAACAATTTTGTCAAGAGACACGGAATCGACTGGCGGTATTCAACAATTTACTACCCAAGAGCAAACGGCCTTGTTGAGGCTTTTAATAAAACTCTCGTTCAAATTTTAAAGAAAACCTTGGACGATAATAAGAGAAATTGGCACGAGAAGTTGTTAGAAGCCTTATGGGCCTGCGGACAACCTTCGAACTCCTACGCAAGCTACACCTTACGCTCCGGTGTATGGGTCCGAGCGGTGTTACCCTTAGAAGTCCGGCTTCCTTCACTTAGAATTGCGAGTTGCAAATAAAATCACAACGAGAAGAGAACGCCAAATTACGACTCGAAGAATTAGAGAGCACGGAAGAGAAAAGACTTGCGGCGCAACAAAATTTAGAACTATACCAAGCTAAGATGGTTCGAAGCCCATGATAAGCTGGTCCGCCCAAGAACCTTTAAAGTTGGTGACTTAGTTCTCGTTCTCAAAAGACATATTCTTGCACACCGCAAGATAGGAGGAAAATTTGAACCCACTTGGGAAGGACCGTTTGTGGTTGAGGCAGTCTACTCAGGAGGCTCCTACCAGCTTGTGAATTGCCAAGGAGAACGACATATGCTTCCGATCAATGGACGATACTTGAAAAAGTATTACGCTACCTGATGTTTCGAAGGAATGAACTTTCCATCCCTAGAAGCACGGGTGAAGTGATTACTTATGATTGGGTCCGAACCCAAAAAATAATAAAATGTGCTAAAATAAATAAAATCATGATAATAAAATTTTCCTTGTTTTCTTTTCCAAGTCGAAATCTCTTACACGATCTTATCCCACTTCATTCTGTTAAGTTTAGAAATATAAGAATAATAAAAAAAAATGTCTTTAATAAACATTTTCTTAATGTTCTTGTTCTTAGTACGGCCCCCGATCCTTTTCCTTGTCTTTTCGCGGGGAAATGTCGAACGGGCGGTTGGTCACGAACTTTAAGAATGGCGTAAGCCTTGCACTCGATGAAAAGAGGGTGAAAGATGGAGCGATAATCGAGATTGACTCGGATTTCGCACCGGCGAGGCCTACGGTACGAGGAAAGTGGCCGGGTCCCGGTCGGCCGAGAAGAAGCTGCCGGACATACGGTGATGAAAGTGGGTGGCCCAAGCCACCGATCCGGCGACGAAAAGAAAGACAAACATTGAAGAAGATAAGAAAATGAAGTACGTAGTCGCTACGGCGAAGGCGAGCTTGTCGGCGCCGCGCCCGCGGAGATTCAAGAAGTTCGAAGAGCTACTCTCACGGCAACGCAACGAAGAAATAAGAATCGCCGTATCCGTAAGATGTTAACAAAACTAGGCTGCGGACCGGCGCGACGAAACGATTGCTAATGTCGGTGCATACACTTCGAGGACACCTGGTTCACCGGGAACACTGAAGAAAGGAGGCCGGCTCCTAGGATAACGAAAGAACCGGGGAAATCTCCGGAAGATCGGAAGAAGAAGGCTACCACGCCACCGGATAGAACCACCGATGATGCATGACCTTGTTGCGAAGCAGACCCGGGGGATGTCCCGACGAGCATCATCCACGAGGAGCCAAGGTATGCGGGGAGAACGTGAAGGGATTGAACCGTATATTCCACAATATGTCACCGAGGCCTCGCCATCGCGGATCGATCCGGAATACGAGGCTGGAGAGAATGCGAGAATGTTGAAAAGAAAACCTTTGAATACTTCGAGAGAATTAAAGGCGAGAAGAATCAATATACTTAGAGGGCCTCGAGCTACATACGGACGTATTCTCGGAGTATGAACAACGGCAAATCGTGGATTGCATCCGGGATTTGAAAAGAATGGGCCGAGCGGGCCGCCTGAGGAAAACACATACTCGGAACCCGGAGATGGATGCCGGGGAAAGGAAGAATCACGATACAATGTGGATGCTGTTACAACTTTGCGGAGGACGGAAGGGAAACCCACGGGAATACTCCGTCATGGGCGAGTGGATCCGATGCCATTAGTTATCAAGAGAATGGTAAAGAGATTGATAACATGGAGGAGTACTTGCCGGCGGATTGCATACCCAATAGGTGCATTATTAACATCTACAAACGGGGTGTTCGCATACCCCACACATAGATCACCACGACTTTGTCGGACCTTTACTGCACGGTCTCTTTCCTGAACGAGTGTAATATCATGTTCGGATCGACCTCCGGATAGCGAGCCCGAGTGAGTTCGAGGGCCGGTAAAGATACCTTTACCGGTAGGTTCCGTCATGATGCGAAGGGCAACGGAGCAAATATCGCTAAGCATTGCATACCGGGAGTACCGGTGAAGCGGATCTCGGTTACTTTCGAAGGATGGACGACGGGAAGACACCTTACCATTTCCGGCCGGACTCGGAGCTAGAGAGCCTCCGGCCTTACGAGTCGTGAGTTACATGGAAAATATCACACCTCCAATGTACATCCATACGGCATCCTTGCCAAGGATGGCTCGGAAGGTGATGTTATTGACCATGTACCCCACTATTCAGACATGGATTTTTGACAAATGCTTCTTTGGATGGATCGACAAAGATCATACACGATCCGTTTTGAGTTTACATGGATTGTATGAAATATATTCCGGATCAAGATGTATGATGTATCTTCTACATGATTGGAATGAAAGTGACCATGTCACATTTTTGGCCTTCACCTCTTTTGTGCAAATTGATTGGGAAACGCCAGTTAAAGTTAAATGAACTTCGAACGAAAGAACAGAAAAGGAATAAAAAAAGAGAATAAAAGAAAACTTTCCTTAAAAAAAAAAGAAAAAAAAAATGACAAACACCAAATTCACATGAACATTAAATAAGCGATAAAATAAAATTTGAATCATTAAAAGATAAACAAAATCAACATAAATGTTAAATCAAATTCTCAATCAAATTTCAAATGTGACCTTTCAAATCTCAAATTCGATCTTCCAGATCTTAAATCAAATCTATTTCAAATCTCAAATTCGATCTTCCAGATCTTAAATCAAATCTATTTCAAATCTCAAATTCGATCTGCCAGATCTTAAATCAAATCTATTCCAAATTTCAAATTCAATCTTTCCAGATTCCAAATCTCTATCAAATCTCAAATTCGATCTTCCAGATCTTAAATCAAATCTCAGTCAAATTTCAAATCTCAAATTCGATCTTTCCGGATCTCACATCGAACCTCGGTCAAATTCGAACTTTTGGGTCGAGGATTTTACATCCGAAGATCTGCCTTTCTAGGATTCTTTCCCTGTGCCTTTGAAATACATCAAATTTAAACTTTTGGGTCGAGGATTTTACATCCAAGTACCTTCGCTTTAGGATTCTTTCCCTATTGCCTCTGAAATACATCAAATTCAAACTTTTGGGTCGAGGATTTTACATCCAAGACTGCCTTGCTTTAGGATTCTTTCCCTATTGCCTTTGAAATACATCAAAATCAAACTTTTGGGTCGAGGATTTTACATCAAGACTGCCTTTGCTTTAGGATTCTTTCCTATTGCCTTTGAAATACATCAAATTCGAACTTTTGGGTCGAGGATTTTACATCCAAGTACCTTTGCTTAGGATTCTTTCCCTATTGCCTTTGAAATACATCAAATTCAAACTTTTGGGTCGAGGATTTTACATCAAGATCGCCTTGCTTTAGGATTCTTTCCTGTGCCTTTGAAATACATCAAATTCAAACTTTTGGGTTGAGGATTTTACATCCGAGACTGCATCTGCTTTAGGATTCTTTCCTATTGCCTTTGAAATACATCAAATTCGAACTTTTGGGTCGAGGATTTTACATCAAGACTGCCTTTGCTAGGATTCTTTCCCTATTGCATCTGAAATACATCAAAATCAACTTTTGGGTCGAGGATTTTACATCCAAGTACCTGCTTTAGGATTCTTTCCTGTTGCACCTTGAAATACATCAAATTCAAACTTTTGGGTCGAGGATTTTACATCCAAGTACCCATTGCTTTAGGATTCTTTCCCTATTGCCTTTGAAATACATCAAATTCAAACTTTTGGGTCGAGGATTTTACATCCAAGTACTGTACTGCTTTAGGATTCTTTCCCTATTGCACTGAAATACATCAAATTCAAACTTTTGGGTCGAGGATTTTACATCCAAGACTGCCCTGCTTTAGGATTCTTTCCCTATTGCACTGAAATACATCAAATTCAAACTTTTGGGTCGAGGATTTTACATCCAAGACTGCCTTGCTTTAGGATTCTTTCCTATTGCCTTTGAAATACATCAAAATCGACTTTTGGGTCGAGGATTTTACATCCAAGACTGCACTTGCTTTAGGATTCTTTCCCTATTGCACCTTGAAATACATCGAATTCAAACTCTTGGGTCGAGGATTTTGCATCCAAGACTCAGCCTTTTAGGATTCTTTCCTTGTTGCCTTTGAAATACATCAAAATCGAACTCTTGAGGTTAAGGATTTTACATCAAATACCGCATTACTGCGAGATCTTTCCTCATTGTAATGATCCAATCCAATCAATTCGATCTTCTTTTGGGGTTGAAGATGTTACATCTAAAACTTCAAAATTCCGATTTTCATTTCGAATCGAATCCCTTCAAATTAATTTTGACAAACTTCGATCTAAATTGAAACTCCAATTGAAATCTAAACTCACACATCATGACTTGAACATGAAACAAAATAAAATCTAAATCGAAATTTCCCGGATCTTGTGATTTGGAATTCACCTCCTTTTCCTTTCCCAGCGAGAGTTCAGGGAATCTCCAGTCTTAGAGATATACTTGACACTCCCACGGCGGAAGCTCTTCTACTTCGTCCGAAGTTTGTTACTTGGACATACTGTGTTGGTTTTGTTGATCGCTTCGGTCAACACCAATACGCGCGGTGTGCTCCGTCAGCTCACCACACCTATTGGAGGTCCATTTGTTGACCTCATTTTTGATGAGGTCTTCTCTTCTTCTCTTTAGTACTTAGGATGCTAGCCTTAGGCTTTTCCTTTGACTATCCTAGAGGACTAGAATTGGGATCCACCATCTAGAATTTTAAACCACTTCTTAACTCCCAGAAAACTCCACAAACTTGATTGTAGACCCCTAATCACCTAGAGGGTTGAAATCGAATGAGGAAGTTTAAAGGATGAGTTCTATGGGACTCTTTGGCCTTAGGATTGCCACAGGTGGCTACAGTGCAGTGAAGGGTTGACTTACACACACACTACACCTATACACTACACTTTCACACACCTCCTAAAAAAACCACACCCATACCCAACTTGATCTCCTGACTCATGCAGGTCATTCACATGGATGGTCTTTAACCCCTAAGCCCTTGGCTAAGAGGGTTAGGAACAACATAGTGAATGCCTCAAATGAGTCCCTTTATGGCTCATGTGGGCTTGGTATGGCTTCATGGCTCAACCAAAATGATTTTATTCCACTTACATTCACCTAATCTTCCATTTTCCAAATTTTCAATTTTTGACCCCCGGGACCCTACACACTTTAACCCATGCAAATCCCTTGAAACTACCCAAAATCTCCAGAATCACCTAAATTACCCAAAATTCTCCAAAATCATTCCCAAACATTTCCACATCACTCAAATTGATCATCCATAACCAAAAATACCAAAAATTCCAAAAATACCTCCCAATACCCTCCAAATACCCAAAATACCCCTCTTAGCCAAAAAAATCCAAAAATTCAGAAAATTCCCAGAAAATTCCAGAAAATCCCAAATATTCCCAATTTCATTTTGTTCAACTACACCATGGGCCAATTTTGTCAATTTACCCCACTTTTATCTAAACCCCAATTTGACCCATTTTAACCCAAAGTAAACCCAATGTCGAACCTAACCAACCCAATTGACCCAAATTCTGGTCCAATTCAATTCTAAACTTCAATTTAACATCCCCAACACCAATCTAGACCAAATCCAAGCCCAATTTGATTGGCATTGGGATCCAATTTCACTTTTGGCCTTGAAGCCCGATTTGGACCCATGACCCAAACTTAGCCCAAACTCATCCAATTCAACTCCAATTAACCCCAAATCTTTTCTAAACCCTCCTTGACATCCCCATAAACAAAACACTAACATGATTTGCCCAAAATTTAGACCCAAACCCCACTTAAATTCAACCCGAAATCAAAAAGCCCAATTTTGACCTAAGCCCAAACTTAACCCAAATGAGCCCAAACCCCAAAATCAAAGCTCAACCAAAGTCAAAACCTCTTTGGAACATTCCCATAAACATTTCCCAACATTAATTTTACATCAATTTCAACCCTAGCCCAACATTGGCCCATGCTAGCCCATTTTGGCCCACCTTAGCCTCTTTACCGAAAAGCCCATATCCGACCCGATTCAAACCCGAATCACCTCAAATTTGTTTCAAACCACTCATGACACATCCCTAAACCAAACTCAACAATTATTTGGCCCAAGCCTTTACCAAAATTTCATCCCAAAATCCATTTTAAAATTCAAAAGCCCACTTTCCTAAACCATTTAAAAGCCAATCTAAAACCATTTCAATGAGCCCAAAATCTACCCTAAAGCCCACATGACATTTCCATTTGCCATCCACTTAATCAAAGCCATTCCCTAAGTTCTAATCACATCATCAAATAATTCCAAATCAAGCCTCATGCCAAATCACCCCTAAATACCAAAATTTTTCTTAAATCCATTTCCATGAAATTGACTTGACTTTTCCCGAAGCCAAAGGTGAGCCATGAAGCCATGCATGAGCCACATGGAAGCCATGAGAGCCTCTTTACATGTCACCATGCCATTTTGGGCAAAAGGAGGAGACTCTTTCCTTAATTCCTAAAGGTGATTAACCACTCCCATGATTTCACTAAATCTTGCTTAAGCTTAATTGTACTTGGATGGTGACCATTCCCCACTGATTAAGCTGACCTAAATCACTTTCTATTCAGCCTAAACAAAGCCTTGGGTGGTGCACCTAGCCCAAATGGATGGGTTGACCAATTTCAAGCCAAAGTGGCCTCTCCCCAATACCATTTTAATCCAAACACTTTACACATGTCCAAGCCAATTGACTTCACCATTGCCAAGCCCCGACCTCCCTGGTCAAGATGGTGACCCATGCTCGCCGGCCAGCCGCACTGGATCGCCGGAAAACACCATACCCGAGAGCTCACATGTGAGCCGACTTTGGAATTTCACCTTCGCTGAGCGCCTCATGCCCAATGGCCACCATGGTTGTTCTTCCCATGACCGGAGCAGGCTGATCCCGACCCTTGGCCATCCACGGGAGGCTCTCCGGCCACCTCTGATTCAAGCCCGACCCCCTCACGGCCATGAGAAGAGAGTTGCACAAACCTTGCCAAAACTGCGCCAAAATTGTTCCGGACCCTTCTCCACCCTTAGAGCGGTTGATCCCGAGTGTCGATTTGCACTAATCCGCATCGATAAAACTCGATTTCCGGACCGAAATTCCACCCAAAACCGGGACATTTCTCCACAGTGAGCCAATCCCCAAATTGATTGGTTCTACACCTTCACCGGACCAAGGGAAGGTGTCCACCGGCAAAAGCCCCATCTCCGAGGCCACCCGGTTGCTCCGGCCTCCAAGCTTTGTGATCGAGCTATGGTCGAAGTCCAACCTAGACGATTCACCGGACCGGGAGACTTCATGCGGAGCTTGCTAGGATCCAATCGAAGGTGCAATAACTCTCGGATCGAAGCCACACTTCTGCGAGCGAAGGTATGAGCTAATTCTTCATCCCGAGCTTCGGAGATTCTCCATTTCAAATGCTTGATTTCGATGCATGATAACCGTATAGATGTGTTCGTCTCCTCGAGACGAATCCATAGAGTATAAGAGCATGAAAATCCATTGAGTATCGAGTGAGATATTAGGGATTTAGTGTGGACGGCTCTCGGGTGAGGACACTTGGGGACGATGAACGGATGCCGTCCATTTAATACACGCGCGCACGGACGGCCAGGATCGCGTCGGACCAGAAGACGGAGCGATACAGCGGGCCCTCGGAGCGCCGACTCGGATGGCGGCGTCAAATGGGAGCGCGCCGCGTGTGCCTTCGGAGATGCTAAGGTTGACGCGGCGCAGACTCGGATAAATAGAAAATTAGGGGTATTTTCTATTTATTTAATTCCCTAAACTTCAAAAATTCATAACTTTGTGTAGGAAAATCGAGAAAAATAAAATAAAAATACCCCCTTGCTCAGTGAACAGAGGAGAATAATGTGGAAAAGAAATCATTTAATTTCATCAAGTATTTTATTTTTTATAATTTATTTACTCCCTGCATTGTTTTAATTCTCCATGCATGTACACAATTCACCATGGCATGAGACTATAGGGCTTTTGAAGCCTCTGAACTTGGGAACATTCCTTGAATTTTCCAAGGTCAGAGGCCACCTCTGTGAAAAGTTATTTATTTTTCAAATGCATATTGCTGTTTTGAGTGTTTTAATTCCAAAAATTAGCATGTTGTGAAATAAATTCTAGGAAAATTTGGTGATGTTCCTTATGACCGAGAACCCTAGGAAAAATAGGACTTGAGTTAGTTCACTCAAAATAACCCTAATTGGCTTAAATACTCAAAATTGGACTTTAATTAATTAGAGTTAACCATAGATCAAATTGACTTGAAATCAATTCTCCACTGACCTTTAGGATCGGAGGAACCCACCATAAAAGTTTGAAGTCGATTGGACTTAGTTAGCCCTATTAATTGGTTTGATTAAGCGATTTAGTCATTTTAAACTTTAAAAATTCATAACTTCCAAAATATCTTTCAAAAATTCACCAAATTGGTTTGGAACCTCTCGATATCAGGGAAATTTAAGAAAATTAAAATTTCAATTTTCTAAAAAGTTGATTTTTAATATTATTTTAATATTTTTAATAATTAAAAAATAATAAAAAATCACAAAAATAATAAAATTCACCAAAATGTCACATTTTGAATTTTAATTACTTAGGAACAAACCCCATATTTTTCTTAGGCCTATTTGGTGAGATATTAATTTTTAAAGCTCTAGGGTAATTTTAAAATTAAAAAATGTATTTTCTAGCATTTTCACTAAAATAATCATAATAAATCATAGAAAAATCAGAAAATTGCAAAATATGGTTTTCTGAAATCCTTGATATCAGAGAGATTTTTGAAAAACATAAAATTCATTTTTCAACATTTATTTTATTTTTAAATTAATTAACACTCCAGAACTTAAAATATTTATAATAAAAATAATATAATTCAAAAAATTACCAAAATTGGTCCAAGTGGTCCCCTGGTCATTAGGAATGTCCCCTAATTTTCTTAAGGACAGAAACTTTCCCTTGGTCATGTTATTAAATTTTCCTTGGAAATCTCTATTTTCTACCAAAAATAATTATATAAATAAATTAAATACAGAAAAATCACATTTTCTCCTCTCATGTCTTTATTGACATATGAGTGAAGTCACATAAAAATTTCAAGTTCATTTGAGTTCAATTTAGTGAGTTATGAAATTATTAAGCTTAAAGGGTAAAGTGGTAATTAAATTTCTTTTAATCTTTAATTAAAACTTTAGGTTTAATAAAAAAATTAACAAGTAAAATATTTGATCCTAATCTGATTTGGATGATTGAAATTTAATAATTGAAGGGTAGAAACCCATTAAGCAATTTAAAATGATTAAACTTTAATTAAATAATTGATTAAATTTGGAAGAATAATAAAATTGGAATTATTAAAATAGGGATATTATTAGGAAGAGATTTATTCTTTAATTAAAAAATCCCTAAATTAATCATTTCATTAATGTTTAATTCCTAATTAAAATGATGATTCAAATTTAAAATATTAAAAGACTTAATCATTAAACTAAAATTAAACTATTGAACTCTTTAAGATTTTAATTAAAATTAAATTAAAAATTAAATTAAATTAAAAATTAAATCAAATCAAATTAAATCAAATTAAAAATTAAATTAAAAATTAAATTAAATTAAAAATTAAATTAAATTAAACTAAATTAAATTAAAAATTAAATTAAATTAAATAAATTAAATTAAATTAAATTAAATTAAATCAAATTAAATAAAAAATTTTAATTAAATTAAATCAAATTAATTCGATGTAACATCAAATCAAACTAAATTGAATTAAATTGAATTAAATTAAATTAAATTGAATTAAATTAAATTGAATTAAGTTGAATTAAATAACATCACCTAAGACATAAAGAAATAAGCTTAAAATAACTTGAACAACTATTCCAAATTTAAACCTTTCGATTGAAATTAAAGCTAAATCACAAACCATTTGAACACCAATTTACCCTCAAAAGCTTTAGTTATCATAACTCCTAAACGAATATTAAATGAAATGTTACTTCACTTATAGGACATTCAAATATCCTAGTTCACTGAGCAAGTTAACAAAACTTGAAGACCTCGGACGATCGATTCATTTACATAATTAAATTCATTTGGACTTAAAACAATCCTAGAAATATTGAAAAGATGTTTAAGATTCTTCTTAAGCACTTCCTCAATATGATAGGATATTTATAAGAACAATTGAACTTAGTTGTTCTTTGATGAAGAAAATCGTCTTCAAACCAAAACACGAGGAACTTAGACGTCGTAGGAAATGACTAGCTATAGGATTAGGAATTTGGTAGAAAACCATAACCCTTACCTTAGCTTTACCTAGGAACTTGCTTAAATATTCTAAGCTGTGTTTTAAGTGCGGCTTGGGATGACGGGAAGACCCTCAGAGTACGCTTTTATTTTATTGCGATTTACTTTACGGTAATTTATTTAATCGCATCGCACTTATTTTTCTTGCATGATAAACAACGGTTGCATGAAAACCTACACCTTTAGGACGAAACCAAAACTGAAACCCATAACTAAATTAAAAGACACTACAAGATAAAATTCACCTCCATGACATTTCAAAATATAAGACAACTCAAAATTTAATCACAAACGAACAACAAAACTACAACTACGACTAAATTAAAACGTCTTGTTGGATGATCGGGAATACCTCGGATGATGTAACCTACGTGTTGCTAACGGGATTTCCCACGGTCTAAATGAAAGTGTGGAACTCATTCGGTTGAGTTTAGCAAATTCATACGGACTAAGTGAATCCGATAAAAATAACGATGCCGGAAGGATGGAACCGTGGGATCTTAACCGGTGTTGTTATAATCAACTTTAAGATTTGTTTTAATTAAAACACAAAAAAAAACACTTGGAAATTAAGACTTCTCTAAACCAAAACACTTTTCTCATCCCCTGATTTATGATTTCTAAAACTAAACCTCTGCAACAACAAGGAGCTCGGAGCATGGTGGGCAGCACGACCATCGTCGTCAGCAAAACTTGAATCTACTTCACAAAACTTTCATAGAATTAAACAACAAAGCCATAGGACTTCGAGGTAGTTTGCCTAGTGCAACATAAATCCTCAACTCTTCGTTAGGCATTTGCATTGCAAATTAAGCCCTAACAGGTCTTAGGATTCCGAGGTAGTCGTCCGATACGACATAAACCCTCATATCTTCCGAGTTATTTGTATGACTCTATCATATAAATATAAGCCCTAATTAATTAAAATTGGCAAGATTAAAACATTAAATAAACATTAGGACTTTCCTAAATCCAAGCCGAACAATAGGGTAGTCGGGAAATTATCGAAGTTCACTTCGAATCCGTAATTTCTCCTACTTTTCTTCCTTTGAATTCCCAAAATAAAATGTTCCAAACTTGATCCATTCCCTATTGAAATTCAAAAAATTCAATTCTTTGAAAACTTAAACTTTGAAATTCTTGAGAGCAGAATTATTGATTATTATCGAGAGTTTTCTTAGGTGATTCCCGTCACTTAAGATGTAATTAACTATAGGGGCTTGCCCTTATAGGGAATTTTAAAGAACCTGAGTAATATAAACCCCGTTTAATGTTTTCATATTAAGCGAGGGAATTTGTCGGCTTATAAAATTGGTTCGCGGACCAAACGGATGTCACGAAACCTTTCTAGTTTATTTAATCGAGCCCCATTATCAAGCGAGTGTGTCTATTCTTCGGGATAGATACACGGTTTGTGGTGCGGTGCTCGTTTATATAAACTATTTGAGATGTGAGATCAGTTTGACTTCATATCTTAAAATTTTTTAAAATTATTTTCAAAATCAAAACACTACTTTTCAAATTATATATATATGTAAATTAAATTAAAAATTTGCCGACAATTTCTGTAGGCGACCCCTTTTAAAAAATACAATACTCAACCTAAAAATATGCCGACAGACCTTACCCAGAAGAATTCGACGCTGTCCAATACCCGAAAGGCTTCGTACCACCTCTGTTCAAGACCTTCGACGGAGCAGGAACCCCGACGGCATGTGGCACACTTTCGTGCCGGTTGTTGCAATGCGGCGGGAGCGATGCATTTCTCTTCCGACGGTTCGTCGGCGGTCCGTCGAGAATCGCCTTCGGTCGGTATGCGGAGTTACGAAATGGTTCGGTGAAGACGTTCTCGGAGCTAGAGAACCTCTTCATCGAGCGATTCGCCGGAGCTCGGCACCACATCACTATAGGTGATTTAGTGGTAGAGAAACAAAAGCCGAATGAAACTTTGGTGGATTACATACTTCGATGGAGGAACTTAAGCATGAAGTGTGAACCATGACTACAAGAACGACACGCGATCGGCATTTTACTAAAAAGCATTCACGGCCCGATAGCACTTCTCCTCGAGGATTCACTATTAAGACTTTTGAGAAGTTGTTAAGCAAGGCCGGAAGCTTGCAAGAAGAGGCGAAGCAATTAAGTTTCGCCGACAAAACGGACAAACAAAAGCCCGTAAAGACTTTTGAAAAGAAATCCGGGATCGTTGCGGCGGTTGACAAGGCAAGCAACCGATGCTGAAATACCACCAGAACGGCCGCGAGCAACCACGACGAGATTACCAAGCAACCCCGACCCGGCTATCGGTCATCTCCGCGAGTATGAACAACCACCTCGTCTGCAACGTACATTAAGGGAGCTTTTGAGCAGAGAATATCCGTTCAAGAATGAAGCAGTGCCGAAAATGTTCCGCAGCTTGATGAAGACCCCATATTTTCAACTACCAGAACCTAAGAGACCAGAGGAAGTCAACAAGAAAGGTGATCCCAACTTTTGCCCTTACCACCGGATGCTTGGGCACAAAATAGAAGATTGTATTACCTTCAAAAGTTGGCTCGATGACAACCTGCGGAAAGGGAATATAACGATCCCGAAGGAGTACATGAAGGAACCCGGAAAGGAGGTTCCGTCGATGTTGTCTCGGTCGATCCCATCATTCCGATAGATCCCTATACGACTAACGATGGATGGACTACCGCTTGGACGAGATCTTCGAAAAAGATTTTAGACAGCATCCAAACCGCTTCGGTGCGAGCTTCAATTCAGAGTTTGAAACCTGTTAAGCCGGTACTATCACTTGCGATGGAAGAACCACCTCAACAGGAGACGATTGAAGAAAAGAAGAAAATTGACGAAGAAGAGAAGACCGAGGCACCTAAGGCTAGACTCAGGGCCGCTTATCCTAGGATAGTTGTTTCCGATTCGGGGAGAAATCCCTCGAACCTCCGACTCTGTATGATTATCTGCTCACTTCGGTGGGATCATATAATGATAAGGGTGATGGCGTTGGCTACGTTTTGATCGTTTCTAACGATTACGTAACTAACGATGATCCGGATATCGATTTCGATACCAACGACAATTCTCGAATCATACACGATCTCGACGAGCAAAATAACGAAGAAGACATCCATCAAGGAGGCTACGACGGTTCAACAAGCAACGAATCTATCTGCGAGTTTCGAGGAGCTCCGATCACGATAGAGTTAGAGCCTTCAGACTCTGAAGCTAATCCGGAAGAGCCTGTCATTCCGATTCAAGAAGAGACACCGACAAGCTCAACAATAGATTCAGAGGAAATTACGAAGTCAACTTAAGAAGTGGAAAAGTTCTACCTCCGAGAATGGGTCCGAAGGACAAAGGAAAGCAGGTGGTTGTTCAAGAAGAACCAACCCCGGCGGAAGAAATACCCATTCGAGAAGAAGCAGAGACACATGAAAATAAAGTGGACTACAACGTGCTAGCCCATCTTAGGAAACTACCGGCCAAACTGAGCATTTATGATGCTCTCATCTTATCGAAAGGAGATGAGAGAAGCTCTAATCGAGGCCTTACTTGATCCGGAAATTTGCTTAGCTCGAATGGCCGGAGATTCCTTAGATGAGGTTTGCTCGTTAAAGGAACAACGAGGTGTTACCTTCACGGACGATGACCTACTACTTGGAACGGCGGATCACAACCGACCGTTGTACATTTCGATTACTGATTGGGAAGTTTACACTCTCCGGAGTATTGGTGGATCCGGGAGCATCGATCGATATAATGAATCTTCGAACGCTAGCATACTTGGAAATTGATGCTCGCGAGCTCGAGGCGGACAAAATGTTATTAAGAGGATTCGACCGGAAAGGAGAAAGAGCCCTCGGGTCGATAACGCTACCGATGAAGACCGATGACTTAGCAAAGACAACCGCGAAATTTCACATAATTGATTCGAAACATCGTTCAACGCTCTCTTGGGCCGACCATGGATACATGAAAACGGGATGGTACCATCATCTCTACATCGGTGCATCAAATACTACGAGGGAGGGGAACGAGTGCATCAAAGGTGACTTACAACCATTCTCCGTACATGAAATTGGAATCCACGAGGATGCGGCTTATTATGCACCACCGAAGAAAACGATCTTCTCCGAGAGATTCCATAACAAATGAAACAAAGGAAATTTGGGACAACGAAGAACCCGAAGTTCTAGTCCAACGATCACTCACCACTCCCTTACGGCGAGATGGTGAAGGTTTCTCCACAACTCGCATCCGAGGTCGAGGCGGGGACGAGGTCGTGGCGGAGACATTAGGACGATTGGACGGAGGAAACCGACCATCAATGTCGATTGGGAAGATAGTTCGAAGAAGAAAAAGAAATCAAACAAGAAGCAGCCGACAATAAGTCGGAAGAAGCCGCAATTCAGAATCCCTCTCGAAGATGAGAAGAATGAAGAATACAAATCAATGTACGAGAAGATTAACCACTACGTACATACTATGACCCTAACTCCGATCCATTCTAATAAGATTGAGGGTATGGAGGTCAAAGAGGTACGTAGCGGTGGTGCAAAACCCATCAAATTCTACCGTGGTGCTCCTTCCTCCAAAGCGAAAATAATGTACAACTTGAAGATGCTACTTCATCGGAATTAATGGAATTGCCTTTTGAGTGGTACTCTCCCGTGTTGAAAATTTAATTCGGCGTGGTTTCTTACCTCGACAATGGACGAAAGGTCGATCACAACGTTTTGAAAATTTATGGAATAACTCCGGTCGTCCACCGACTCAAAGCATGGAATCGGATTCGGCACGGTAGGATCGGTTGATGATGCGAATTTTGCTTGGTTGTCACTTGCGAATCTAATGAAAGCCGCATGGAAACTACGGACGAACTCGAAGATTTACAAATTGGAGACGCTCCACCGGAATTCGAAGAAGAAATCAAATCTACGATAGATGAGTTAACGGAAGTTAACTTAGGTACTAGCAGAAGAGCCTAGACCTACCTTTGTTAGCTCCTTACTCGATAAAGAAGACTCGGAAGAAATAATCGAGTTATTAATAGAATTTAAAAGAACTGTTTTGCTTGGAGCTACGATGAGATGCCAGGATTAGCTCCAGAGGTCGCAGTCCATAAGCTAGGAGTGGATCCTACTTCCGTCCCGGTCGAACAAGGTCCCAGAAGAATGCGTCTAGAAATCGAACAACAAGTCATAGCTGAAGTTAAAAAGTTAATAGACGCTAAATTTGTCCGTGAAGAACAATACCCAACTTGGCTAGCCAATGTGGTACCAGTCAGGAAGAAGAATGGTCAGATCAGAATTTGTGTGGACTTCAGAGATTTAAACAAGGCATGTCCAAAAGATGAATTCCCTCTACCGATCCCAGAATTAATGATCGACATTGCTTCAACACATGAAATATTCTCATTCATGGATGGATCTTCAAGATACAACCAGATAAAAATGGCTCCAAAAGATGAAAAGCTTACAGCGTTCAGAACGCCAATCGGAGTATTTTGCTACACAGTGATGCCATTCGGACTGAAGAACGCAGGAGCAACCTACCAAAGAGCAATGACAAGAATTTTTGATGATCTCATCCATAATCAAGTCGAATGCTACGTGGACGATGTGGTCATCGAAAGCAAAGTAAAGGACAACCACTTGTATGATTTGAGAATTGTTTTCGAACGATTAAGGCAATTTAACCTTAAGATGAATCCCTTAAAATGCGCCTTCGGCGTCACCTCCGGGAAATTCTTAGGATTCGTTGTCCGACATCGTGGAATTGAAATCGACCCGGAAAAGATTAAAGCTATCTTAGAAATGCCGCCTCCCAAAACCTTAAAACAACTACGATCTTTTCAAGGGAAGTCGGCATATCTTCGACGCTTTATCTCGAGCACATCGGGAAGGTGTCGGTCTTTCTCGGCACTAGTTAAAAAGGACGCCAAATTTATTTGGGAAGAGAAATGCCGAGAAGGCCTTCGAGGACATTAAACAATACTTAATGACACCTCCTGTCCTAGCGGCCCCGGTCTCGGGTAGACCAGTGAAACTTTATACCGCGGCTTTAGAAAACTCTCTCGGAGCCACGTTAGCCAGGTCGATGATGAGGGTAAAGAAAATGCTCTTTATTACCTAAGTCGTCGTTCTTCGCCGACGGAAATAAGGTATCCCGCAATTGAAAAGCATTGTTTGGCCACGATCTTCGCCGCTCAAAAGCTCGGGCATTACATGCTTTCTCATAAGGTCAACTCGATCTCGAAGTTTAATCCATTGCAATACTTGATGACTCGTCCAACGCTTTCCAGCGGACTTGCCGGATGGTCGATGATATTATTGCAATTCGATATAACTTTCGTGCCTCTTCGTGCCGTAAAGGGACAAGTCTTAGCAGACTTCCTTGCGGCACACCCTTTGCGGCGAGATCTCCTCTCGATGACGATCCGCCGGATGAACAAATAATGAACTTAGAAGACCATGATGATCGACGTTGGGAATTATATTTCGACGGAGCATCTTCGACACATAAAGACGAAGAATCGCAAGTGATAGTGCCGGTGAAGGCGGGAATCGGGCTAATCTTTATAACACCGGAGCGGGGGATGTTAAGATACTCCTACCACTTGACGGAGCCGTGTACGAACAACGAAGCGGAATACGAAGCCCTCATAACATGATTGGAATTAACTATTCGAATGGGTATAACGGACATCAACATCTACGGGGATTCACGAGTTAATCATTCGACGGATCAGCAGGACAATACGGAATTTTAAAGCCGAGACTCGAACAATACTTCCGGTATGCCATACAAGTTTGTTGGAACGGATTCCGAATGTGACGATCTACAAAATTCCCGGAAAGAAAACGCTTTAGCGGATGCGCTAGCTCGTCTCGCAAAAGAATTTGCTGTTTGCGAGATGAATCGGTGGAAGTGTCGGTTCACGGACGTCGGGTCCTATCACGGCTCAACATAGACACAATACACAAATCGGAAAAGAAAAAGGATCGATCGCGGCGGTGACGGAAAACACGAGAAGATTGGCGACGGCCATTGATAGATTACACGCGAACGGGAAGCTGCCGGATGATAGGTCGCTGGCTCATCGGATCGAAAAGAACTACGTCCTACGCATTAATAAACAACATGTTATACGGAAGGTCTTTCGATCGAATGTGGCTAAGGTGCCTAAGCGGGTCCGAAGCCCGTGAAATTGTTAAGGAGGTGCATTCGGGACTCCGTAGCGCTCACCGGTCGGGCCCGAAAATGAAAATGAAAATTAAAAGACTAGGGTACTATCGGCCCTCGATGATGACCGATCGCATGAAAATCACCAAGAGGCGTCATCGGTTGCCAAGTGCACGGAGTGGTTCTACACCGACCTCCAAATGTGCTACATCCAGACAATTGCATCGTGGCCATTTGAATGTTGGGGCACGGATATAGTGGGTCCGATAGAACCACCGTCGTCGAAAGGACATCGCTTCATTCTTGCGGCTACGGATTACTTTTCCGAGTGGGCGAGGCGGTTCCACTTGAGAAGTGAAAGCACATCACGTACTACAATTTTCGAGAACCGAGTTGTTTACTGTTTCGGAGTGCCGCGCGAGAATCATCTCGGATAATGGGTCGGCATTCGAAGTACGCAAATCAACAATTTTGTCAGGAGACATGGAATCGACTGTCGATATTCGACGATTTACTACCCAAGAGCAAACGGCCTTGCTGAGGCTTTTAATAAAACTCTCGTTCAAATTTTAAAGAAAACCTTGGACGATAATAAGAGAAATTGGCACGAGAAGTTGTTAGAAGCCTTATGGGCCTCACGGACAACCTTCGAACTCCTACGCAAGCTACACCTTACGCTCCGGTGTATGGGTCCGAGGCGAGTGTTACCCTTAGAAGTCCGACTTCCTTCACTCGGAATTGCGAGTTGCAAATAAAATCACAACGAGAAGAGAACGCCAAATTACGACTCGAAGAATTAGAGAGCACGGAAGAGAAAAGACTTGCGGCGCAACAAAATTTAGAACTATACCAAGCTAAGATGGTTCGAGCCCATGATAAGCTGAGTCCGCCCAAGAACCTTTAAAGTTGGTGACTTAGTTCTCGTTCTCGAAGACCTATTCTTGCACACCGCAAGATAAGGAGGAAAATTTGAACCCACTTGGGAAGTACGCGTTTGTGGTTGAGGCGGTCTACTCGGGAGGCTCCTACCGGCTAGTGAATTGCCGAGGAGAACGACATATGCTTCCGATCGATGGACGATACTTGAAAAAGTATTACGCTACCGATGTTTCGAAGGAATGAACTTTCCATCCCTAGAAGCACGGGTGAAGTGATTACTTATGACTGGGTCCGAACCCAAAAATAATAAAATGTGCTAAAATAAATAAAATCATGATAATAAAATTTTCCTTGTTTTCTTTTCCAAGTCAAAATCTCTTACCTGATCTTATCCCACTTCATTCCTGTTAAGTTTAAAAATATAAGAATAATAAAAAAAATGTCTTTAATAAACATTTTCTTAATGTTCTTGTTCTTAGTACGACCCCCGATCCTTTTCCTTGTCTTTTCGCGGGGAAATGTCGAACGGGCGGTTGGTCTCGAACTTTAAGAATGGCGTAAGCCTTGCACTCGATGAAAAGAGGGTGAAAGATGGAGCGATAATCGAGATTGACTCGGATTTCGCACCGGCGAGCCTACGATACGAGGAAAGTGAGCCGGGTCCCGGTTGACTGAGAAGAAGCTGCCGGACATACGAGTGATGAAAGTGGGTGGCCCGGGCCACCAACCCGAGCGATAAGAAAAGAAAAACAAACACCGAAGAGGACAAGAGAATGAAATATGTAGTCGCTACGGCGGAGGGCGGGCTTGTCGGCGCCGCGCCCGCGGACGTTCAGAAATTCGAAGAGCTACTCTCGCGACAACACAACGAAGAAATAAGAATCGCCGTATCCAGTAAAATGTTAACAAAACTAGGCAGCGGACCGGCGCGACGAGACGATTGCTAATGTCGGCGCATACACTTCGAGGACACCGGTTCACCGGGAACTCGAAGAAAGGAGGCCGGCTCTAGGATAACAGAAAGAACCGGGGAAATCTCCGGAAGATTAGAAGAAAGAAGGCTACCACGCCATCGGATAAAACCACCGATGATGCATGACCTTGTTGCGAAGCAACCCGGGGATGTCCCGACGAGCATCATCCACGAGGAGCCGAGGTATGTAGGAGAACGTGAAGGGATTGAACCGTATATTCCACGATATGTCACCGAGGCCTCGCCATCGCGGATCATTCCGGAATACGAGCTGGAGAGAATGCGGAATGTTGAAAAGAAAACCTTTGAATACTTCGAGAGAATTAAAGGCGAGAAGAATCGATATACTAGAGGGCCTCGAGCTACATACGGACGTATTCTCGGAGTATGAACAACGAGCAAATCGTGGATTGCATCCGGGATTTGAAAAGAATGGGCCGAGCGGGCCGCTGAGGAAAACACATACTCGGAACCCGGAGATGGATGCCGGGGAAAGGAAGAATCACGATACAATGAGGATCTTCATTACAGACTTTGCGGAGGACGGGAAGGGAAACCACGGGAATACTCCGTCATGGGCGAGTGGATCCGATGCCATTAGTCATCGAGAGAATGGTAAAGAGATTGATAACATGGAGGAGTACGCGACGGATTGCATACCCAATAGTTGCATTATTAACATCTACAAGCGGGGTGATTGTATACCCCGCACATAGATCACCGCGACTTTGTCGGACCTTTACGCACGATCTCTTTCCTGAACGAGTGTAACATCATGTTCGGATCCGACCTTCGGATAGCGAGGTCCGGAGTGAGTTCCGAGGGCCGGTGAAGATACCTTTACCGTGGAGGTTCCGTCATGATGCCGAAGGGCAACGGAGCGGATATCGCTAAGCATTGCATACCGGGAGTACCGGTGAAGCGGATCTCGGTTACTTTCGAAGGATGGACAACGGGAAGACACCTTACCATTTCCGACCGAGACCGGAGCTGAGAGCCTCCGGCCTTACGAGCTGTGAGTTACATGGAAAATATCACACCTCCGATGTACATCCATACGGCATCCTTGCCAAGGATGGCTTGGAAGGTGATGTTATTGACCATGTACCTCACTATTCGAGACATGGATTTTTGACGAGATACCTTTTTGGATGGATCGACAAAGATCATACACGATCCGTTTTGAGTTTACATGGATTGTATGAAATATATTCCGGATCAAGATGTATGATGTATCTTCTACATGATTGGAATGAAAGTGACCATGTCACATTTTTGGCCTTCACCTCTTTTATGCAAATTGATTGGGAAACGCCGTTAAAGTTAAATGAACTTCGAACAAAGAACAGAAAAGGAATAAAAAAAAGAGGATAAAAGAAAACTTTCCTAAAAAAAAAAAAAAAATCTAAAAAAAAATGACAAACACCAAATTCACATGAACATTAAATAAACGATAAAATAAAATTTGAATCATTAAAAGATAAACAAAATCAACATAAATGTTAAATCAAATTCTCAATCAAATTTCGAATGTGATCTTCCAAATTTCAAATCAAATCTTAAATCAAATTTCAACCGAGTTCAAACTCATCCTTCCAAATTTCAAATTCAATCTTTCCGGATTCAAATCTCTATCAAATCTCAAATTCGATCTTCCGAATCTTAAATCGAATCTCGATCCAATTTCAAATCTCAAATTCAATCTTTCCAGATCTCACATCAAACCTCAGTCAAATTCAAACTTTTGGGTCGAGGATTTTTACATCCGAGACTGCACTGCTTTAGGATTCTTTCCCTATTGCCTTTGAAATACGTCAAATTCAAACTTTTGGGTCGAGGATTTTTACATCCGAGACTGCCTTGCTTTAGGATTCTTTCCCTATTGCACTTTGAAATACATCGAATTCAAACTCTTGGGTCGAGGATTTTACATCCAAGTACCGCTTGCTTTAGGATTCTTTCCTATTGCCTTTGAAATACATCAAATTCAAACTTTTGGGTCGAGGATTTTACATCCAAGTACTGCACTTTTAGGATTCTTTCCCTGTTGCACTTGAAATACATCAAATTCAAACTTTTGGGTCGAGGATTTTACATCCAAGACTACCTTGCTTTAGGATTCTTTCCCTATTGCCTTTGAAATACATCAAATTCAAACTTTTGGGTCGAGGATTTTACATCCAGAGACCGCCTTTCTAGGATTCTTTCCCTATTGCACTTGAAATACATCAAAATCAACTTTTGGGTCGAGGATTTTACATCCAAGACTGCACTTGCTTTAGGATTCTTTCCCTATTGCATTGAAATACATCAAATTCAAACTTTTGGGTCGAGGATTTTACATCAAGTACCGTCGCTTTAGGATTTTTTCCCTATTGCCTTTGAAATACATCAAATTCGAACTTTTGGGTCGAGGATTTTACATCCAAGACTGCCTTGCTTTAGGATTCTTTCCCTATTGCCTTTGAAATACATCAAAATCAACTTTTGGGTCGAGGATTTTACATCCAAGACTTGCCTTGCTTTAGGATTCTTTCCTATTGCTTCGAAATACATCAAATTCAAACTTTTGGGTCGAGGATTTTACATCCAAGACCTTGCTTTAGGATTCTTTACCTATTGCCTTTGAAATACATCAAATTCAAACTTTTGGGTCGAGGATTTTACATCCAAGATTGCCTTTGCTTTAGGATTCTTTCCCTGTTGCACTTGAAATACATCAAATTCAAACTCTTGGGTCGAGGATTTTGCATCCAAGACTGCACCTTTGCTAGGATTCTTTCCTTGTTGCCTTCGAAATACATCAAAATCAAACTCTTGAGGTTAAGGATTTTACATCCAATACCGCATTACTGCGAGATCTTTCCTCATTGTAATGATCCGATCCAATCGATTCGATCTTCTTTTGGGGTTGAAGATGTTGCATCTAAAACCTCGAAATTCCAATTTTCATTTCAAATCGAATCCCTTGAATTAATCTTGACAAACTTCGATCTAAATTGAAACTCCAATTGAAATCTAAACTCACACATCATGACTTGAACATGAGACAAAATAAAATCTAAATCGAAATTCTCCGAGATCATGTGATTTGGGATTCACCTCCTTTCCTTTCCACAGGCGAGAGTTCGGGAATCTCCGGTCTTAGAGATATACTTGACACTCCCAGGCGGAAGCTCTTCTACTTCGTCCTAAGTTTGTTACTTGGACATCCGTGTTGGTTTTGTTGATCGCTTCGGTCAACACCAATACGCGCGGTGTGCTCCGTCGGCTCACCACACCTATCGAGGGTCCATTTGTTGACCTCATTTTTGATGAGGTCTTCTCTTCTTCTCTTTAGTACTTAGGATCTAGCCTTAGGCTTTTCCTTTGACTATCCTAGAGGACTAGAATTGGGATCCACCATCTAGAATTTTAAACCACTTCTTAACTCCCTGCAAACTCCACAAACTTGACTGTAGACCCCTAATCACCTAGAGGGTTGAAATCAAATGTGGAAGTTTAAAGGATGAGTTCTATGGGACTCTTTGGCCTTGGGGCCCCTACAGGTGGCTCGGTGCGATGAAGGGGCTGACTTACACACACACTACACTCATACACTACACTTCCATACACCTCCTAAGACCCCACCTATACCTAACTTGATCTCCGACTCATGCGGGTGATTCGCATGGATGGTCTTTAAACCACTAAGCCCTTGGTCAGAGGGTTAGGAACAACGTAGTGAATGCCTCGAATGAGTCCCTTCATGGCTCATATGGGCTTGATGTGGCTTCATGGCTCAACCAAAATGATTTTATTCCACTTATATTTACCCAATCTTCAATTTTCCAAATTTTCAATTTTTGACCCAGGGACCCTACACCACTTTAACCTACAAAATGCCGTGAAGCTACAAAATCTCCAGAATCACCTAAATTACCCAAAATTCTCCAAAATCATTCCCAAACATTTCCACATCACTCAAATTGATCATCCATAACCAAAAATACCAAAAATTCCAAAAATACCTCCCAATACCCTCCAAATACCCAAAATACCCCTCTTAGCCAAAAAAATCCAAAAATTCAGAAAATTCCCAGAAAATTCCAGAAAATCCCAAATATTCCCAATTTCATTTTGTTCAACTACACCATAGGCCAATATTGTCAATTTACCCCACTTTTATCAAAACCCCCAATTTGACCCATTTTAACCCAAAGTAAACCCAATGTCAAACCTAACCTACTCAATTGACCCAAATTCTGGTCCAATTCAATTCTAAACTTCAATTCAACATCCCCAACACCAATCTAGACCAAATCCAAGCCCAATTTGATTGACATTTGGATCGATTTCACTTTTGGCCTTAAAGCCCAATTTGGACCCATGAACCAAACTTAACCCAAACTCATCCAATTCAACTCCAATTAACCCCAAATCTTTTCTAAATCTTCCTTAACATCCCCATAAACAAAACACTAACATGATTTGCCCAAAATTTAGACCCAAACCCCACTCAAATTCAACCCAAAATCAAAAAGCCCAATTTTGACCTAAACCTAAACCTAGCCCAAATGAGCCCAAATCCCAAAATCAAAACCTAACCAAAGCCAAAACCTCTTTAAAACACTCCCATAAACATTTCCCAACATTAATTTTACATCAATTTCAAATCTAGCCCAACTTTGGCCCATGGTAGCCCATTTTGGCCCACCTTAGCCTCTTTACCGAAAAGGCCCATATCAACCCAATTCAAACCCAAATCACCTCAAATTTGTTTCAAACCACTCATGACACATCCCTAAACCAAACTCAACAATTATTTGGCCCAAACTTTTACCAAAATTTCATCCCAAAATCCATTTTAAAATTCAAAAGCCCACTTTCCTAAACCATTTTAAAAGCCGATCCTTTACCGCATCCAAAGGCCCAAAATTGGTCCCAAAGCCCATATGACATTTCCCCTCACCATACTTTCAATTAAACTCAATACCTAAGTCCTAAATTCATCATCAAATCATTCCAAATCAAGTTCCATACAAATTTCCATCAAATTACCAAAAAATTCCTATAATCCATTTCCATGAAATTGACTTGACTTTTCCCAAGCCAAAGGTGAGCCATGAAGCCATGCATGAGCCACATGGAAGCCATGAGAGCCTCTTTACATGTCACCATGCCATTTTGGGCAAAAGGAGGAGACTCTTTCCTTAATTCCTAAAGGTGATTAACCACTCCCATGATTCCACTTAAATCTTGCTTAAGCTTAATTGTACTTGGATGGTGACCATTCCCCACCGATTAAGCTGACCTAAATCACTTTCTATTCAGCCTAAACAAAGCCTTGGGTGGTGCACCTAGCCCAAATAGAGGGGTTGACCAATTTGAGCCAAAATAAGCCCTCTCCCATTCCATTCTAATCCGAGCCTTTTACACATGGCATTTGCCGAGTGCCTACACTAAACCCCGGCCACGACCCACCTGAACAAGATGGTGACCAATGCACAGCCGGCCGGCCACCGGGTCGCCGGAAAACACCATGGCCGAAAGCTCACATGTGAGCCGACATTGAAATTCTCCATTGCTGACTTGTCTCGACCCGAATGGATAGCATGGCCATTCTTCCCATGCCGGAGCGGGTGATCCAAAGCCCTAACTCTCACGGGAGGCCCTCCACCCTCTCCTATTTAAACCCCTCACCCTCGCGGCCATGAGAAGAGAGTTGCACAAACCTTGCCGAAACTGCGCAAAATTATTCCAAACCCTTCTCCACCCTTAGAGCGGTTGATTCCCGGTGTCGGTTTGCCCTAATCCCACTGACAAATCCGATTTCTCAGTTGAAATTCCACCTAAAACCGGGACACTTCTCCACGGTGGATCAATCCTCGAATTGATTAGTCCTACACCTTCACTGGACCAGAGAAGGTGTCCACCAGCAAAAGCCCCATCTCCGGGCCACCCGGTTGTTCCGGACTCCAAAGGTTGTGATCGGCCTTGGTGGAAATCACACACAGGCGATTCACCGCATCCCGGAGCTTCATCCCTAGCCTCCTGCGGCTCCAACGAACGTGCCGAGCATCTCCGATCGAGGCTTCACCTCTCGAGCTAAGGTATGAGCTAATTCTTCATCCCGAGCTTCCGGAGATTCTCCATTTCAAATGCTTCGATTTCGATGCATGATAACCGTATAGATGTGTTCGTCTCCTCGAGACGAATCCATAGAAGTATAAGAGCATGAAAATCCATTGAGTATCGAGTGAGATATTAGGGATTTAGTGTGGACGGCTCTCGGGTGAGGACACTTGGGGACGATGAACGGATGCGCGTCCATTTAATACACGCGCGCACGGACGGCCGGGATCGCGTCGGACCGAGAAGACGGAGCGATACGGCGGGCCCCGGAGCGGCCGGCTCGGATGGCGGCGTCGAATGGGAGCGCGCCGCGTGTGCCTTCGGAGATGCTAAGGTTGACGCGGCGCCGACTCGGATAAATAGAAAATTAGGGGTATTTTCTATTTATTTAATTCCCTAAACTTCGAAAATTCATAACTTTGTGTAGGAAAATCAGAAAAATAAAATAAAAATACCCTTGCTCGGTGAACGAGAGGAGAATAATGTGGAAAAGAAATCATTTAATTTCATCAAGTATTTTATTTTTTATAATTTATTTACTCCCTGCATTGTTTTAATTCTCCATGCATGTACACAATTCACCATGGCATGAGACCATAGGGCTTTTGAAGCCTACGAACTTGGTAACATTCCTTGAATTTTCCAAGGTCGAGAGGCCACCTCTGTGAAAAGTTATTTATTTTTCAAATGCATGTTGCTTGTTTTGAGTGTTTTAATTCCAAAAATTAGCATGTTGTGAAATAAATTCTAGGAAAATTTGGTGATGTTCCTTATGACCGAGAGAACACTAGGAAAAATAGGACTTGAGTTAGTTCACTCAAAATAACCACTAATTAGCTTAAATACCCAAAATTGGACTTTAATTAATTAGAGTTAACCATAGATCAAATTGACTTGAAATTAATTCTCCACTGACCTTTAGGATCAGAGGAACCCACCATAAAAGTTTGAAGTCAATTGGACTTGGTTAGCCCTATTAATTGGTTTGATTAAGCCATTTAGTCATTTTAAACTTAAAAAATTCATAACTTCCAAAATATCTTTCAAAAATTCACCAAATTGGTTTTGGAACCTCTCTAATATCAGGGAAATTTAAGAAAATTAAAATTTCAATTTTCTAAAAAGTTGATTTTTAATATTATTTTAATATTTTTAATAATTAAAAAATAATAAAAATCACAAAAATAATAAAATTCACCAAAATGTCACATTTTGAATTTTAATTACTTAGGAACAAACCCCATATTTTTCTTAGGCCTATTTGGTGAGATATTAATTTTTAAAGCTCTAGGGTAATTTTAAAATTAAAAAATGTATTTTCTAGCATTTTCACTAAAATAATCATAATAAATCATAGAAAAATTAGAAAATTACAAAATTTGGTTCTCTGAAATCCTTGATATCAGAGAGATTTTTGAAAAACATAAAATTCATTTTTCAACATTTATTTTATTTTTAAATTAATTAACACTCCAGAACTTAAAATATTTATAATAAAAATAATATAATTCAAAAAATCACCAAAATTGGTCCAAGTGGTCTCCTGGTCATTAGGAATGTCCCCTAATTTTCTTAAGGACAGAAACTTTCCCTTGGTCATGTTATTAAATTTTCCTTGGAAATCTCTATTTTCTACCAAAAATAATTATATAAATAAATTAAATACAGAAAAATCACATTTTCTCCTCTCATGTCTTTATTGACATATGAGTGAAGTCACATAAAAATTTCAAGTTCATTTGAGTTCAATTTAGTGAGTTATGAAATTATTAAGCTTAAAGGGTAAAGTGGTAATTAAATTTCTTTTAATCTTTAATTAAAACTTTAGGTTTAATAAAAAAATTAACAAGTAAAATATTTGATCCTAATCTGATTTGGATGATTGAAATTTAATAATTGAAGGGTAGAAACCCATTAAGCAATTTAAAATGATTAAACTTTAATTAAATAATTGATTAAATTTGGAAGAATAATAAAATTGGAATTATTAAAATAGGGATATTATTAGGAAGAGATTTATTCTTTAATTAAAAAATCCCTAAATTAATCATTTCATTAATGTTTAATTCCTAATTAAAATGATGATTCAAATTTAAAATATTAAAAGACTTAATCATTAAACTAAAATTAAACTATTGAACTTTTTAAGATTTTAATTAAAATTAAATTAAAAATTAAATTAAATTAAAAATTAAATCAAATCAAATTAAATCAAATTAAAAATTAAATTAAAAATTAAATTAAATTAAAAATTAAATTAAATTAAATTAAATTAAATTAAAAATTAAATTAAATTAAATAAATTAAATTAAATTAAATTAAATCAAATTAAATAAAAAATTTTAATTAAATTAAATCAAATTAATTCAATGTAACATCAAATCAAACTAAATTGAATTAAATTGAATTAAATTAAATTAAATTGAATTAAATTAAATTGAATTAAGTTGAATTAAATAACATCACCTAAGACATAAAGAAATAAGGCTTAAAATAACTTGAACATTATTCAAATTTAAACCTTTCGATTGAAATTAAACTAAATCACAAACCATTTGAACACCAATTTACCCTCAAAAGCTTTAGTTATCATAACTCCTAAACGGAATATTAAATGAAATGTTACTTCACTTATAGGACATTCAAATATCCTAGTTCATCTGAAGCGAAGTTAACAAAACTTGAAAACCTCGGACGATCGATTCATTTACATAATTAAATTCATTTGGACTTAAAACAATCCTAGAAATATTGAAAAGATGTTTAAGATTCTTCTTAAGCACTTCCTCAATATGATAGGATATTTATAAGAACAATTGAACTTAGTTGTTCTTTGATGAAGAAAATCGTCCTCAAACCAAAACACAAGGAACCTAGACGTCGTAGGAAATGATTAGTATAGGATTAGGAATTTGGTAGAAAACCATAACCCTTACCTTAGCTTTACCTAGGAACTTGCTTAAATATTCTAATCGTGTTTTAAGTGCGAGCTTGGGATGACGGGAAGACCCTCCGAGTACGCTTTTATTTTATTGCGATTTACTTTACGGTAATTTATTTAATCGCATCGCACTTATTTTTCTTGCATGATAAACAACGAGTTGCATGAAAACCTACACCTTTAGGACAGAAACCAAAGCTGAAACCCATAACTAAATTAAAAGACACTACGAAGATAAAATTCACCTCCATGACATTTCAAAATATAAGACAACTCAAAATTTAATCACAAACAGAACAACAAAACTACAACTACAACTAAATTAAAACGTCTTGTTGGATGATCGGGAATACCTCGGATGATGTAACCTACGTGTTGCTAACGGGATTTCACACGGTCTAAATGAAAGTGTGGAACTCATTCAGTTGAGTTTAGCAAATTCATGCGAGGTAAGTGAATCCGATAAAAATAACGATGCGGAAGGATGGAGCCAGTGGGATCTTAACCGGTGTTGTTATAATCAACTTTAAGATTTGTTTTAATTAAAACACAAAAAACACTTGGAAATTAAGACTTCTCTAAACCAAACACTTTTCTCACCCCCTGATTTATGATTTCTAAAACTAAACCTCTGCAACAACAAGGAGCTCGAGCATGGTGGGCGGCACGGCCATCGTCGTCGGCAAAACTTGAACCTACTTCAGTAAAACTTTCCTAGAATTAAACAACAAAGCCATAGGACTTCGAGGTAGTTTGCACTAGTGCAACATAAATCCTCGACTCTTCGTTAGGCATTTGCATTGCAAATTAAGCCCTAACCGGTCTTAGGATTCCGAGGTAGTCGTCCGATACGACATAAACCCTCATATCTTCCGAGTTATTTGTATGACTACTATCATATAAATATAAGCCCTAATTAATTAAAATTGGCGAGATTAAAACATTAAATAAACATTAGGACTTTCCTAAATCCAAGACGAACAATAGGGTAGTCGGGAAATTATCGAAGTTCACTTCGAATCCGTAATTTCTCCTACTTTTCTTCCTTTGAATTCCCAAAATAAAATGTTCCAAACTTGATCCATTCCCTATTGAAATTCAAAAAATTCAATTCTTTGAAAACTTAAACTTTGAAATTCTTGAGAGCGGAATTATTGATTATTATCGAGAGTTTTCTTAGGTGATTCCCGTCACTTAAGATGTAATTAACTATAGGGGCTTGCCCTTATAGGGAATTTTAAAGAACCGGGTAATATAAACCACTGTTTAATGTTTTCATATTAAGCGAGGGAATTTGTCGGCTTATAAAATTGGTTCGCAGACCAAACGGATGTCACAAACCTTTCTAGTTTATTTAATCGAGCCCCATTATCAAGCAGTGTGTCTATTCTTCGGGATAGATACACGGTTTGTGGTGCGGTGCTCGTTTATATAAACTATTTGAGATGTGAGATCAGTTTGACTTCATATCTTAAAATTTTTTAAAAATTATTTTCAAAATCAAAACACTACTTTTCAAATTATATATATATGTAAATTAAATTAAAAATTCGCCGACAATTTCTGTAGGCGACCCCTTTTAAAAAATACAATACTCAACCTAAAAATATGCCGACAGACGCGTGTCGATTCGGAGCCACCGAGGTTGAGTCAGCGCCGCGTGGATAAGTAGATAAATAGGGTATTTAAACTTTGAAAATTCATATCTTTGTGTAGAAAAATCACAAAAATAAAATAAAAATACCCTCTTGCTCGGTGAACGAGAGGAGAATAATGTGGAAAAGAAATTAATTAATTTTGTCCAAGTACTTTATTTTTAATTAATTATTTACTCCCTGCATTGTTTTAATTCTCCATGCATTCATACAATTCACCATGACATGAGACCATGAGAGCTTTTGAAGCCTACGAACTTGGGAACATTCTCTGAATTTTCCAAGGTCAGAGGCCATCTCTGTGAAAAGTTATTGATTTTTCAAATGCATGTTGCTGTTTTGAGTATTTTAATTCCAAAAATTAGCATGTTGTGAAATAAATTCTAAGAAAATTTGGTGATGTTCCTTATGACCAGAGAACCCTAGGAAAAATAGGACTTGAGTTAATTCACTTAGATTAACCCTAATTGGCCTAAATACCCAAAATTGAACTTTAATTAATTAGAGTTAACCATAGATCAAATTGACTTGAAATCAATTCTCCACTGACCTTTAGGATCAGAGGAACCCACCATAAAAGTTTGAAGTCAATTGGGTTTGGTTAACCCTATCAAATGGGTTGATTAAGCCATTTAGCCTGATTTAAACTTTGAAAATTCATAACTTTCAAAATACTTTTCAAAAATTCACTAAATTGGTTTTGGAGCTCTCTCGATATCAGGAGAATTCAAGAAAATTAAAATTGCAATTTTCTAAAAAAATTTGATTTTTTATCATTATTTTAATAATTTAATAATTAAAAAATAATAAAAATTACAAAAATAATAAAATTCACCAAAATGTCACATTTTGAATTCTAACAACTTAGGAACAAACCCCATATTTTTCTTATGTCTCTAGGTTGAGATATTAAATTTTAAAGCCTTGGGGTAATTTTTAAAATTAAAAAATACATTTTCTAGCATTTCCACTAAAATAATTCCAATAAATTAAGGAAAAATCAGAAAATTATAAAATTTGGTTCTCTGGAATCCTTGATATTAGAGAGAATTTTAAAAATTATAAAATTCATTTTTCAAGTTATATTCTATTTTTAAATTAATTAATACTCCATAACTTAAAATAATTTTAATAAATAAAATATAATTCAAAAAATCACAAAAATTAGTCTAAGTGGTCATCATCAGTCATTAGGAATGTCCCATAATTTTCTTAAGGACAGAAACTTTCCCTTGGTCATATTATTAAATTTTCCTTGGAAATCCTTATTTTCCACCAAAAATAATTACATAAATAAATTAAATATAGAAAAATCACATTTTTTCCTCTAATGTCTTTATTGACATATAAGTGAAGTCACATAAAAATTTCAAATTCATTTGAGCTCAATTTAGTGAGTTATGAAATTATTAAGCTTGAAGGGCAAAATGGTAATTAAAATTTTAACCCTTAATTAAAACTTTAGGCTTAATAAAATTAAAGAGTAAAATATTTGATCCTAATCTGATTTGGATGATTGAAATTTAAATAATTAAAGGGTAGAAACCTATTAAACAATTCAGCAATAATTGAAATGAACTTTAGATAAATAATTAACTAAATTTGGAAGAATAGTAAAATTGGAGTTATTGAAATAGGGATGTTATTAGGAAGAAATTTGTTCTTTAATTTAAGAATCCCTAAATTAATCATCCCAATAATATTTAATTCCTAATTAAAATGATAATCCAAGTTTAAGGTTTAAAATGCTAAAAGACTTAATCATTAAATTAAGTTAAGGTTAAATTATTTAAAGCAAATCCCTTTAAAATAAAATATTAAATTAAATTAAATTAAATTAAATTAAATTAAATTAAATTAAATTAAATTAAATTAAATTAAATTAAAACAAATTAAATTAAATTAAAATTAAAGTAAATTAAAATTAAATTAAATCATATTAAATTAAATTAAATTAAATTAAATTAAATTAAATTAAATTAAATTAAATTAAACTAAATTAAATTAAATTAAATTAAATTAAATTAAATTAAATGAAATTAAATTAAATTAAATTAAATTAAAACTAAATCAAATTAAATTAAATCAAATTGAATTAAATTAAGTTAAAACATATCATATTAAATTAACTTAAATTAAATTAAATTAAATTAAACCACATTAAATTAAATTAAGTTAAATTAAATTGAATTAAATTAAATATAACATCACCTAAGACATGAAGAATCCAAAATAAATCTAAAATAACTTGAACACTATTCCGAAACTTAAATCATTAATTTGAACTTAAATTTGAATCACAAATCATTAAATATCATTTTTCCCTTTAGGAGCTTTTACTTATTATAACTCCTAAATGGAGTATCAAGTGAAATGTCACTTCACTCATAAGGATATTCAAACATCCTAATTCACTCGAGCAAGAAATAAAACTTAACTTAAACACACTGGATGATTAATTCACTACCGTGATAGAATTCATTTGGACTTAGGACGATTCCCGAAATATTGAAAAGATGTTTAAGATTCGTCTTAAACACTTCCTCGATATGATGGAATGTCCTTAAGAACAAATTGAGCTTAGTTGTTCTTTGGTGAAGAAAATCATCCTTAAAACAAAATTGAAGACACTAGACGTCATAGGAGTGATTAGTTATAGGATTATGATTTTGGTAGAAAACCATAACCCTTCCCTTAGCTTTACCTAGAAATTGCTTATAAATGCTTAAATGCTCTAAATTGTATTTTAAGTGCGGCTTGGGATGACGGGAAGACCCTCCATGTACGCTTTTATTTTATTGCGATTTATCTTACTGCAATTCATTTACTCGTGTTGCACTTTACCTTTCTTGCATGATAAACAACGAGTTGCATGAAAACCTACACCTTTAGGACGAAACCAAAACTGAAACCCATAACTAAATTAAAAGACACTACAAGATAAAATTCACCGCCACAACATTCAAAATATAAAACAACTCGAAATTTAATCACAAACAGAAACAACAAAACTACAACTACAACTAAATTAAAACGTCTCGTTGAATGATCGAGAATACCTCGGATGATGTAACCCACGTGTTGCTAACGGGATTTCCACGGTCTAAATGAAAGTGCGGAACTCATTTAGTTGAGTTTAGCGAATTCATACGGACTAAGTGAATTCGATGAAAATAACGGTGCGGGATGACGGAACAGTGGGATCTTAATCGGTTCTGTTTAATCAACTCTAAGACCTGTTTTAATTAAAACATTAAAGACACATGGAAATTAAGACTTTCTCTAAAACCAAAACACTTCCCTCATCTCTTGATTTATGACTTCTAAAACTAAACCTCTGCAACAACAAGAAGCTCGGAGCATGGTGGGCAGCACGGCCATCGTCATCAGCAAAACCTGAGTCTACTTCAGCAAAACTTTTCTTAGAATTAAATAACCAAGCCATAGGACTTCGAGGTAGTTTTGCACTAGTGCAACATAAATCCTCAACCTTTTGTTAGGCATTTGCATGATCATGTCATGTAAATTAAGCCCTAACCGAGTCTTAGGACTCCGAGGTAGTCGTTCGGTACGACATAAACCCTCACATCTTCGAAAGTTATTTGTATGATTTTATCCTACAAATATAAGTCCTAATTAATTAAAATCGGCAAGATCAAAATATTAAATAAACATTAGGACTTTCCTAAATTAAAACCAAATAATAGGATAGTCGGGAAATTACCGAAGTTCGCTTCGAATCTGTGATTTCTCCTACCTTTCTTCCTTTGAATTCCCAAAATAAAATGTTCCAAATTTGATCCATTCCCTATTGAAATTCCAAAATGCAATCCCTTGAAAACTTAAACTTTGAAATTCTTGAGAGCAAAACTACTGATTATTATCGAGAGTTTTCTTAGGTGATTCCTGTCACTTAAGATGTAACTAACTATAGGGGCTTGCCCTTATAGGGAATTTTAAGAACCGGGTAATATAAACCTCGTTTAATGTTTTCATATTAAACAGGGGAATTTGTCGGCTTATAAAATTGGTTCGCAGACCAAACGGATGTCACAAATCTTCTAGTTTATTTAATCGAGTCCCATCATCAAGCAATGTGTCTATTCTTCAGGATAGATACATGATTTGTGATGCGGTGCTCATTTATATAAACTATTCGGGATGTGAGATCAGTTTGATTTCATATCTTAAAATTTTCAAATTTAAAATTATTTTCAAAATCAAATACTACTTTTCAAATTATTTATTTAAATTAAATTAAAAATTCGCCGACAATTTCTGTAGGCGACCTCTTTTCAAAAATACAACACCCAAAACCTAAAAAATAATGTCGACAATATACGTCACTTTTTTGAACTCTGTGTGGGGCATCATTAGATGAGTTCACTATGTATGAGAGCTGGTCTCTCATAGATGCAATATCACTCTTTCTCTTTCTTTCGTTTCGGGGGCGCTTTGTACGGTTTGTTGACTGGATTTCAGTTTGCTCGTACATGCAGATCTCTGCTGAATCGTTTGATAGTTCCACGGCCACATGTTTGGGGGTTGCTTCAAAAATTATTTGGCTAGGGGCAGCTGAATTTTTTCCTGTAGCTACCACCCCACTAAACATCCTGTCGAGCTTGTCCTCCAATTCTGGTTCTATCCCAGCTGATTTGAACTTTTTTGTCGCAAGAAAAATCTGTAAAATATAATGAAATCTTATTAGAAGGCCAAAAAATAAAACTGATTAACATTAAAAATATTAATTGAATAATATCTTACCGCAAGCCTTTCAGTCCACCATGCTTCTAAAGCAGCAATTGTTCGCTTCAACGGATCCCATCCCAAGCCAGTTGATCCTTGTTTTAAATCCTTCCAAAGTTTTCACTCTTTCTTGAGTTGGTCCCATTTATTTTTTAGATGTATCCTGTCATAATCTCTGCCTGTGACCTCCCTAAATTTTGTAACAATGTTTTGCCAACCTTCTTTGCTGAGAAAAGAATTTGGCATATTCCCTTTTTTGACTTCTGATCGCTGAAAAATTTATTAAGAAATTCATACCTATTTTTTATGAAATTGCACTTTAAAGAAGGGTATTTTCTTTATTTTATTGCAGGAATGAATAATTTAGGTAATAAAAGCAAAAATCATAAAAAGGAGCAAATTTGGAGCAAAATCATGCAATTTAGTCTTGAGTCGCCGACGGCGAAATCGAGCCGCCGACGGCGAGGTTACAGAAGAAAATTCTGAAGAATTTATAAGCTATCTCGTTGACAATGAGCACCGAACCCGTCGACAATGAGCTAGAGCGGTTGAAGATCTTCTAGAAGCCTCGCCATGACGGCGAGAGTAGTTCAGTCGCCGAGCAATCGAGGTAGTTCGTCGCTCAACAGCGAGCTAGTTCAAATGGCACGGATACATTGAACACGGACACTTTTTGAAGAGATGCTTACACACCTCTTGGACCTTTGCTCACCTCTATATATAGAGGCCGAAAATCAGTCTTTTGTGTGTCTTTTGTGCAATCTTTTAGTCTTTAAGTGCAGTTTTGTGTGTCAAATTGTGTCTTGAGTGAGTTTAGTGAGTAATTAGTGAGTCGTTGCTTGTCTTGGAAGGAAGAGTCGAAAGGAACTACGAGGAGTACGCTTGGGGATAAATCAAGATAAGTATTTGTATTTATTGTTTTTAACTTTAAATGAAATCCATGCTTAGTTTAGTTCCCATGCATTACGAGTAGTTTATTAGTCTTTCTCCTCTGTTTATGAAATTAAGTGACTTGATGAACTAAAAATAGAAGTACTTTTATATATATTAATAATTGTGATAATTTTTACTTAAAACTTAATTTACTTTCAATCGGCAATTTGATTTGTTAAAATATGTTGAATATCGATCTGTAGTAAAAATTACATCGGATATTCGGGGAATTCAAAAGCCTTGGAAAGAATGTGCGAATAAATAGGGAAATAATATCCTTGGGCGTAGAATTGAGCATTTTAGTGTGACAAACTAAAATATTCGATTCGGTCATATTGTTTGAAGGCTGAAGTGTAGATGTTAGCCCTCGGGCGAGGGAACGTGGGAGCTACGAAGTGGCGATCGGTATCCTCCCGATGCCTAGCCGCGATTCGGTAATCAAACATAAGATTAGTCGATATTCTTTACACTCTGGATCAAAGGGTAAATAATAGGAATGCTCTATTTGTCACAATACCTTAAAATTATCCATTTAAATTCATCGATCACTTAAATTTCTAAACGAGGGAAAGATACTTTTTACGAATAGTTAAGACTTATTTAGCGATTAGTTTAATTTCATGCATTTTCAATACGTATTAATTTTCTACTTAGTTAAGTTACTTAATTAAAATACTTAGTTTACTTTATTGCGCTCAAATTTTAGAATTCCAAATTTTCGTATACTTATTTTAAAAAATTATTATTATTATTTTAAAATTAGTTGTTATTTAATTTTCTCTTTCACTGTGGGATCGATAACTGAGACTCCACTAGAGCCCTGTATTACTTGATACGATACGTATACTTGCGTAGCATCCACAACATAAACAATTACAATTCTATACATATAAATAGCGGGGTCAAGTTTTTGGCGTCGTTGCAATTAAATTAAAAATATCATAATATAAAATTGTGGGTCAACTTCCGTTATGCATAGATCGCAGAAAATTATTTTTATATCATTCTCTCAAAGTGCAGAAGTAGCAACTTCTTTGTTCTTATTAGCCATACTATGAATAGGACAAATATTAGTTATATCTTTACTCATACTAGCATTGACAGATATAAATTGCAATTAACCAAATAATATAGGTAAGCACAAAAAAAGAGAACAATTTACATGGTTCGATCAAACTGACCTACATCCACGGGAAAGAAATGATATTTCTTTATTGCTGAAATAGATAACATGTACATAGCATTTCAAACTAACAAAAACACTCAACTCCAATTTACCTAAGGTTACACACCAATTACATTAGATGTTACAAAATATAAGGAGATATTATTTCTAACCAACAAGAACTCTATATACCAACTTTCCTATAATATGTGTTCCACATAAATGAATTTCTTTCAGTGGGTCGTCCTCATATATGCCTCATGTATGCCCCATATTTGGATAACGCCTCAATATACCCCTTAGTATATGCCTCGACATATGCCTCAACATATGCCTTATGTATGGTTAAAGCCTCAACATATGCCTCACACATGCCCGATATATGGAAAAAGCCTCATATATGCCATTTATATGCCTTAAATATGCAGAAGTAGTAGAAAGTGTCATACATGTATAAGAACTATATACCATAGCAGACAAATATGATAATTGCAAACGAGACCAAAAAGCCACATGCAGGCAGATGAACTCATGGAGCAACTCAGAAAGAGTTATAATATCAAAGGCAAAGAACGCCTATACATGCAAGTGGATCTATGTACTGGAAAGACCAAGCAGGGGCCACGCACTAGCAAGCCAAGCAGTGAAATAAGAGGATAAGATTGATTTACTGGAATTCTCGAACTGTATATTTACTGGAATTCTCGAACTGTACTAGAAAGGCCAGGCAGGGGCCACGCACAAGCAAGCCAAGCACAAGCAACTGCAATTCTCAAACTGTATATTTACTGGAACAAATTTCAAGGCATTCGAACAAACAACTAACATTATGCACATAGCAGTAGAGGTATTAATCCCACAACAGAAGCAATAGAGGTATTAATCCCATGCTTCACAAGGCATTCAAACAAATTTCCATGTTACCTTATGTCTGGCTATTTCAAAAGTATAATAGCATTTCAATAATATGCATTTCAAATCGTTGCCCACTTGATAGCCATCAAAATTATGCATTCACTTTAAGAAAACAACAAATAAGCCGAAAGAAGAAGTGTAACTCATAAATGAAATTATGAGATTGTAATAGTAGCAGATAAAATGAGAATTAAGACGAAGAATGAAAAAAAACAGGATGAATAGTCAAAGAGCTATAAAAATTATCATTTCTTTCTACTGTGGTATCCAAGATAATCAACAAAGTTTCTTTAGAAATTTTGTAGCAGCAATTTTCTTTAGAATTTTTGTCTCTCATTTCACCTATATTCTCTAGTAATCTCAAATTTTTCTCCGTGAAGAGATCAATAGTACTTAAATTTTAGAATGAATCTAACAATATCACTATGTGAGTAAAAATGACTATCTCGTGATCATAGTAATTAAATTCTAGAATGAATTTAACAATATCACTATGAGTAAGAAGAATTTGAAGTTGCAGGTTCAAAAAATAGATATAAAAAATATCATTTTTTATATTTTAAATAAATTGTCTACAAGCTTTCAAAGAATCAAGATTGTCATTGAAAATAACTTGAACTTGATAAACTTGGATGATTCCCACTTATTACATAAGAACTGTAACATTTTCAACAAATCAACAACAATAGGCCGTTATTCAGCTCTCCTAGCATATCAAAATAATAAGGGACATCAAAATCACAGAACATTCAGGAAGTACTTTTGAAAAGCCAATGTCAATTTTACAACAAAAGAGACATTTGACCAATAAATATTTACACATAACAGATCTTTAATGTTAAACCATCTCAATATATCAAGTTATTGAGCTTACCATTCAACTCAATACCCAGTTATGATTCAGCCCCACCTCTATAAGATAATCAGCCCATACCATGCTGCCTTAATTAAAGATATGAACATCACTGATAACACCTTGATCACTCAAGAATTAACCTTGGACTTGTATAAACAATGTAGGGAAAGTGGCTTCAGTTTGCAGAACAAAGATCGAAATAACAGTTGAAGCTTTAGATTATGCCTAGTCTTATTTTGTAAATCTTTGTAGATAGAAATTGGAATAATAAAATGGAGAAACGGCAAAATGTATCATGTAAGAAAACATAATAGCCTAATATTGTATGCAGACAGTCATTTTTCAATAATTATTCCAAGGAAAGCCTTGTGAAAGCCAGCAAGTAATCAAATCCTTCCAGCAACTGTTGTCTACAAAGCTTTCCTAGAAGTTTGTGGGTAACTAATTAATGGTTCAAAGCATGGGTACTTGAAGGCTTGTATGGGTATCAGACAAGGAGACACTTTGCCCCCATTCTATTTTCTTGGCCTTTAACTATTTTCTTGGACCACAAGAGCTATTCTCCAATCATTAACATGAATCAACTAGCTAACAAATTTCTATGTTACCTCTAAAAGCAGATCCCTTAAAAGGAGAATTAAGATGAAGAATGAAAAAAAAAAGTATTCCTCATTATCTTATCATATATTCCATATATTCAATAAATACGTTCTCATAATTCTTATTTTCTAATATGCACAATAAATCTGCAAGTAGGATTATATAAGTTCAAGCAAAATGATGCATTTTTTATCCATAAGGACAGTAAAATTCCATTTTTAGAAGTTTAAGCATTATACATTCCAAAAAATAAGGATGTTCATGAAGACCAGCCATTCTTTGACCAAAACCAGTGTAAACCTGTGCAATTGCTTGCGTCAACAGTACCAAAATTGCTAGCAGATCGAAAGATTATACAGTCCAAATATTTTACAGCTTTCTGAGTATGAGATTATAGCAGATCGAAAGATTATATAGTCAAAATTGCTAGCAGATCGAAAAATTTCACAGCTTTCTGAGTACGACATTGCAGATCCAGAACCAGATTGATTGCTAGCAGTCGAAAGAGTATACAGTCGAAAGATCGAGATGGAAGGAACCAGAAAGAGAGAAGGAGAGGGGGACGGGGCCTCGGTAGAGTACTTAGATCGAAGATAGGTTACTTTGGATTCGATCGTTATCGATCGCGGAAGAAGAACGTCGAGATCGCGAGAACCTCTACGGCAAAAAATGAGTTCGGGAGTGCAGCAGGGCGAGGGCAGCGACGGGAAAAAACCCTCACAGCAACTGAGTGAAAGTCGAGGCTGCGGGGTTTATCCCGCGGTCTGCTTTCACGCGACCTCGCGACAAACAACCGCGATCCGATTAGCCTTCGCCCGCTTCGCCGAAAATTTGCGGTGCGTTAAAGCGTCACACCTCCTCAAAGCTGAACCAAACGGCCCTTAACTTAGTATGAGTTTGAAATAGTTTATTCACAACGGTGACATTTTTTAAAACACAATTTTATGTTTGAAAAAAACATTTTATTGGCTTTTTTAAAAACACCTTTTCTAATTCCTATTACAAGGAAAAAACATTTTATTGGCGTTTCTAAAAACACCTTTTCTAATTCCTATTACAAGTCGAACGCTGAAATACATTTTCGCCTCTCTGCCCTAACATTCGAAAGCCGAACACAGGCGCTGCTTCTCTGCCCTCGCACGAAAGCATCTCCACTCCTCCTCCTCCTCCTGCCATCTCCTGCCCTCCTCCTGTCGCACGCACGGTCTCCGTCGGATCTCTCTGCCCTAACCGAACCGGCTCGACAGGTAACCCCTCAATCTCTCTGTGTGATTTTTTCCCCCTCTGTTGCACGCTCGTCCCTCATTCTCCGTCATTTTGAGCCACAATCTGTCTTTCTCCTCCGTTGCACGCTTTCTCCATTCCTGATTAACAATTTTCTTCAAAGTTATTTCTCCTTCGTTGCACCTAGGGGTGTAAACGAACCGAACACGAACTAATAGAGTTAGTGTTCATGTTCGAAATGTTCAAACACATCACTGTTCGTGTTTGGTTCGTTTAACAAACCGCACGAAAAAAATTGTTCGTGTTCGTCTCGTTTGCTTATCGAACAAATCGAACACGAACTTCCTGGTGAACCGAACACGAGCTGTTCGCGAACAACGAGTTTTTTTGACAGCCTTAGCTTTGATATCATACTTCCTCAAAATGATGCGAATTGATCGAGTATTCCGTACACGTCAAGTAATCAATACTTACTCGAAATGAAATGCAAACCGAATAAGGCGTTTAGGGTTTTGTTTAGGGTTTTATTTTAATATATAGTATAATATATTAATTATAATATTATATAATTCATATTAATATAATTAATACTATAATATTATTATTGTAATTAATAATTTATCATATATTATAATTTGTAGAAGTTTAATGATTTAAAATATAATAAATTTTTATAATATATAATTATTTTTAAAATATCATAAATTATTTATATATAATTATTTAAAATTTTTTTATATTTCGAACAATAACGGATCGAACACGAACGGACACATTACTGTTCGTGTTTGGTTCATTTAACAAACTGAATGAAAAAAATTGTTCGTGTTCGTCTTGTTTGCTTATCAAACGAATAGAACACGAACTTCTTTGTGAACCGAACACGAACTGTTCGCGAACAATGAGCTCTTTTGACAGCCCTAACCAAGAAGAAATAGTAAATCAGGACTCCACACCTAGGTTACGTGCGAATTCTAATTGCTTGGAGCTACGTGGAATCCTGAAATAATTCGGAATAACACAGAGGAATATTCCCCCGTGTTACTCCTTGGTCAGTGGAGTTTTGGCTGAAGAACACGGAATAACACGAGGAATATTCCTCCGTGTTATTCCGCGTTATTCAAGTGTTATTATGGTGGTATTGCAACACCACCACAATAACACATCAATATTACCACAATAATACATGAATAACGTGGAATAATGTGGAGGAATATTCCTGGTGTTATCATAACATGAAGAAATATTATCGGTGTTATTCCGTGTTATTCAGACCAAACACCGCTTACCACGGAGTAACACTATGGAATATTCGTGTTATTCTTGTGTTATTCTGGGATTCCACATGGCTCCCAACGGTTGGACTCCGCACGTAACTCTAGGTGTGGAGTCCTGATGTAATATTTTTCCCATAACCAAGACGTCTTATCAACGTAAAGCTCCGTAGATATGAAAAAATTATTCGGTGCGGACGCAACTCCAATCAATTTTTTCTTTTTTTTTTAAAGAAAATTAAAATTAGGGTCCACTCCCATACACTTTTTGGTAGGGAGTAGTTTTGATTGATTCACCGTATTCAAATTTGCTTACGGTAAACGTACATAATAATTTTTCGTAGATACGACTGACAATGAATTGCTCTGCCTCGATGTTTTTGACCCAATTGATCTGAGGAGGAAGAGCAAATGTTTAATACATGCATATAACACCATTCTTACATATTTACATATCTAACAATTAAACATTTATATTTACATGTATGTCATTCATATCTCCAGCATCACAACAATAATATCACTACAACTAATTTTATAGAAATGAAATGCACATTTTCATGAATGAGATTTCAATAACAAATGTTATCAATGTAAATATCAAATTTTTAGGTCCGAGATATATAAATATATATTAATGACGTATATGTACGTAGTTTTTAATAAATTTTAAAATGATTTATATGATATAATAATCATCTAATAACCATATTTTCATTAATTTTACATATAATATTTTAAATCATGATGTTTTACCTTTGAATATTTAGAGTATTATTCAAATTTAAAGTTTGAAAGCATTATATTTCAATTATTTTTCTTTTATTTGTTTAACTATAACATTTTCTTAGTCATTTGATTAAAATCGAAATGTAATGGCTTGATTAGTAATACAACTATATGATTCATCAAGTATTGGATTGGTTCACTAGTTCTTTGTTCCAACATCGGTTCCAACCAATTTTGATTTGTTCTATGTGAAAGCAGTTTTAGAATTGGACTGAATCGGCCAAATAAATGGTTCACGATTGAACTGATCAGATTAATCGATCTATCAGGTTTTTTATAATTACGGTCTTATTAATTATTAGATTCATTACATTGGAAAATGATTTTAATTTTAAATGATTTACATATATATTGCATGATTCTTATAAATTTGCATATCTAGTATTAAATTTTAATATTTACTTATATAATATTTTTATGTGTTAATCACATCAAATCATACACAGTAAAATAAGTATTTCCCTTTAGAAAATTTAATATTAACAGTGTTCTCCTATTGTATTTGAGACTTGAGTATCACACTATGATGCTCTTCTTATAGAACTTTTATTATGTTCTGACCATTCAATAACAAATTTTCTTTAGAACTAAGTGTTATGTTTACATGCTCGCCATATAGAATTTGCTAAAGTTTATGAATAATAATGCTTCACGAGATAACTTTAATTTTTCATCTCTCTTTTTACTAGTTACCATTGTAGTGCACATACATACAGCTAATTAAATATGGGAAGAAATCTCATCATTGTAGTTGCAAAAAATTTATAGGCTCCAAAAGTAAAAAATCTTGACTGTATTGACCCAATCCATTTTGATTTTGTCGAATCAACTGCAGAGCATATACAAAAACAAACAACATGTTTGGTGACACTTGAAAATAAATTTTTACATAATATTTTAACATGCTTCTTGTTGTGCTTTTCAAAATCATTTTCCGTCCGATGTATTATACAAGTATTGCATCATTAATATATAAAATCCTAAACAATTATTTATTATCTTCCTTTATACATCTAAAAGAGCAAAAAAAAAAGAAAGAAATTTAGGAATAACAGATATTAGCATAAAATAATTTAAAATCAACTTTGTGTTTACTGCCCATTTCAAATGCTCGTAGTTACATTTTTAATAGTTGTTCGATGATAATTTATGTTTAATGAGCTTGAAATATAGCAAAATCACTGGACAGTAATAATTAATGCTTATGTTAGTTTTTTCATTAGTGGATGTTATAATTCAAGTCATCAAAATATTATACGTATATAATAAGATAACCATTCTTTTTCATGTTTTCTTTTATTAAAATCGAATTAACAGTTCATTCTCAAACACCAAGTTTTGAGAGCTAATATTTTCTTAATACTATGAGCAAAAAGGATAAGTGGTTTACCTAAGTTGAAGTTTTATCACAATCATCATTCTATAAAACCGCTTGTCATTTTTTTTGTGCTTTTAAGAATGAAAAATATTCATCTCCAAACATAGAGGTGACATGACTTAAATTAATAATTCATCATAAAAATATTGTTTAAGGTTTTTAGAATATTTTTGGGGAGACTCCTTTAATAAAGCTTATACTTTATCATTATTTAGTTTTATGCATAGTTGAGCATGATAAGAACTCACCTAATCTTACACTAAAAGTTTATTTGAGTGGATCAAATCGTATGTTGAATTGTTTTTCAACATCTAAAAGGTTTTCTTTAATCCTTGGGTGCATTGCTTCGAGATATTGCATTTCAAGAGTTATTTGTAAAAATTTAATTTAATCATTCTTTCCTTTTAATGCTTGAAAATATTATTCATCATTTGATGACAAGCTCAATTTGTTATTCTTAGAACAAAAGATATCATATTATAATAATATAAGTTGTTAACAGTAGTAAAGGAATATTTTTCACAATGTATATAGTGTACTTTTATTTTATAATAGAATAAAAACGTGTCATTAAAACTCATAACAAAAATCCCATAGCCAAATCGACAAAAGCATTAATTTGAGGAAAAGGGAGAATATCATTCAATAAGTTAAATTAATATTTCTAAAGTCTATATATCCTCCGTTTACTAGTACTTTTTTTCACCATCACATATTTTAGCCCCATTTTGGATGTTGGACTTCCTCAATAAATTCATTTTTAAGTAATTTTTAGCATCATTTGTTATAAGTAATTGATGTGCAATAATGATTTACTTTTATTTTTGTTGGCCATGCATTCTTTTTTATGTCAAGTTTATGACCTACAATATTATATCTACTCCTAATATCATACCGCTACCCAAGCAAAAAATTTTAGTATTCTCATGTGAGTAGGGGTGTAAACGAACCGAACACGAACGAATAGAGTTAGTGTTCGTGTTCAAAATGTTCGAACACATCACTATTCGTGTTTGGTTCGTTTAACAAACCGAAGGAAAAAAAATTGTTCGTGTTCGTCTCATTTGCTTATCAAACAATCCAACACGAACTTTCTAGCGAACTGAACACGAATTATTCGCAAACAACGAGCTTTTTTGAAAGCCCTAGCTTTGATAGCATACTTCCTCAAAATGAAGCAAATTGATCAAGTATTTCGTACACGTCAGGTAATCAATACTTCCTCAAAATGAAGAAAACCGAATAAGACGTTTATGGTTTTATTTTAATATATAGTATAGTATATTAATTATAATATTATAATATTTATATTAATATAATCAATACTATAATATTATTATTGTTATTAATTAATTATTTTATACTATAATTTATAGAAGTTTAATTATTTAAAATATGATAAATTTTTATAATATATAATTATTTTTAAAATATCATAAATTATTTATATATAATTATTTTAAATTATTTTATGTTTCGAACAATTGAAGCCGAACACGAACGAACACATCATCTGTTTGTGTTTGGTTCGTTTAACAAACCAAACGAAAAAAATTATTCGTGTTCGTCTCATTTGCTTATCGAACGAATCGAACGAGAACTTATTAGCGAACCGAACACGAACTGTTCACGAACAACGAGCTTTTTTTACAGCCTTAATTGCACCCTTTCTTCTTCATTTTGGACCTATTCGATGTTCTCGTTGCAAGGGGTACATAAATCCTTTTATGAAATTTGTTGAGCAAGGCAAGCGCTTTATATGCAACTTTTGTGGTAAGGGTGAAAAGTTTTTGATTAATTTGTTTCCTTTTATTATAGATTTCTGAAGGCATTGTTTCTTAATAATTTCTATACAAATTATATGCTGATCGTTTTTTATATCATTTTAAGAATTCTGTCATGCAGATTTAAATATAAAATTTCTAATTCAGCTGATTCATGACTAGAAAAAAAAAATCTTTTCTTTATAGATGTGTACATGTCTTTTAGTTTAATAATTTCTTTTGAATTGCTATATGTTGCATGCTTTTGTTAATTCTATTGTGTACTTGGAATGGTAGCATGCGTTGTCAATTGTGCTTTAGCTTGATCCTTTACTTTTTGGTTGACTTGTTTTGTGAACTTCTGCTTTAGAATGCTTGCTTGTGGGGCCGCCACAAATCTTAGGTGTTGAAAGAATAATCTGGCTAAATTCAAGCATTTGAACATGCCGCCCAATGATATGTTGTGGTGTGGTTGATGCTAAGGCGTTTCCTGTTTTCACCTTGTAGTTTAAAGAGCATATTTTTCATACTATGTTCTTAAGCTGGTTTTTTTTTTTTTTTTTTTGCCTTTGCACTTTTCTCGATGTAAGAAACTTTCCTGTTTATAGCTGTTAGTTAAGGGACCACTGTTTTCTTGGCTATCTTTTGCATGGATATTTAAGCGCATCACCATATTCATGCACTTAAAGTGAAACAATATGTTGCTAGTTACTGTTGTAGAAGATGGTGCTGATCGGATTTATACAAAATTTTCCGCAACTAGTTTTGATTATGAGCAGTTTTCACAATTAAGAGAGATCGACTCTTTTTAGCAGTGAAACTTTAGATCTTTTGAATTGCACTGAGCTGCATGATTTTAAGAGGCTATGAGTCAATATTTACACTATTTTTAATGATCGATTTTTTTTGGAGATCTGCAATTAGTTTCATACTTTCTATCCGCTTGATATCATTAGATTTGCTATAGGAGTGATATGCTTAACCTCTACATGGTTAATCCTTAATTTTTTTCCTGATCTCACAAATATGTCAATTTGTTTAACTAAAATTTACTGGAAAATTCAAATATTATGAATATAAAAAGACAAATGTGTTTAACTAAAGTTTACTGGAAAATTCAAATATTATTATGTTGATTGCGTAGTTTTATATTTTTAATTTTATTAGTTTTTAGATTGCACTTTCCAATTTATCTTATGCACCTTACAAAAAAGCTTTACTTTATTTTCAATACGAGTGCACTCTTTGATTCATTAATTTCATTAGTTTATTATGGCTAAAAACAAAGAAGGGCCTACATCAGCAATGTGGGATAAGGATGTCACATACATTTTCTGCAATCTTTTGTATTAAGGAAATTGATCTTGGAAATAAACCCAACACATTCTTCAACAAGGAAGGGTGACAGAATATTGTCAATAAGTTTAATGAAATTACAGTGAGAGACTACAATAGGTTGAAATTCAAAAACAAGTGGGACCAGCTAAAGAAGGAGTGGAAGTTATGGAGGATCTTAAACGAGGATCAACGTGATTGAGTTGGGATCCTATTAAGCAAACTGTGGATGCTTCAGAGCAATGGTGGAAAGAGAAGTTAGAGGTAATAATTTTATCCCTTCAAACTCTTCATTTAATTATAATTTATACTTCTATTTTGTCTTAACATGCCCCACCCCTCTCCTTTCCATGTTGTAGGTGATACCAGCTGCAAAGAAATTTAAGATGTGTGGAATCGAGCCGAAGTTGAAAAAAAATGGGTGTTATGTTCGAGGGAGTTGTTTCTACGGGTCAGCATACGTTCAACCCTAGTGAGCAAGGGTTTGATGGCATGTCAGTTGACTTGATACCCGATCAGGTTATGGGTTCTAGTGAAGGCTCGAGCATGAACCCAAAGGAGTTGGAGTCCACATGCCAATCAAAGAGACGAAGGATGGAAAAAAAAGGAAGAAATAAAGATATTTTCGTGCAGAGCTCGATAGATAGACTGATAAAAGTATTTAAAGCTTCGCAATCTGTGCAAACCGTAGTGGGTGATCCCTGTGTCGATGACTTCATGAGTGCTTTAGATGAAATTCCAGAAGTTGTGGCTGATTCGACGTTCTACCTAAAAAGTATTAAAGTGCTCGAGGACCCATTGCGCAAGCAGATATTCAAGAGGCTGCAACCTGAGCTGCGTGCCGGATATTTACGTCTCTCGATTGACAAATGATATTTACGTCTCCCGATTGTCCTATTTTGTTGCTCTTTTATTTTTGGCTTGTAGTGGACATGTTTGCTTTTTAAGTATTTTGAAGACAATGATATGTGGAACTTATTATCATTAAAATAGTACTTGTTTTGCAAAATGTTTGTTTTTTCAATATTTGCACCATTATTTGTTTTTTATTATATTTGCTTTTGCAATTTGTGCAAGTTTTTCTCATTACTGTTCATTTATATGAAAACATTAATCTAGGATGGATCGACAACTCGCACGCCGCAAAAGAATCGCTACGACAATTGTTATACTGCTATTAGAGTATTACCGCTCCAGCAAAATTCGAACATCCCGCATGACCTCGTCATTCATTGGGGATAAATGGGTGGGCGAGATGCTTGTTGGACATCCCATAAGGTTCCACAATATATTTCGCATGGCTGTGCCTATTTTTTTGGATCTTCTGCACGAGCTACGTAGCAATCACGGACTCGGAGGTTCCGCCAGAACGATTACAAGAGAGGTATTGGCAATTACATTGTACATTTTATCTCATAACGAATCGATCAGAGGAGCTATGGAGCGATTCCAACATTCTTCCGAAACAATAAGTCGCTACTTCTTTGAAGGTTTGAAAGCATTAGTTAGTTTAGCTTCCCACATAGTTAAGCCAGAAGATCCCTCATTTAGTATAACTACAAAAAAGATAGCTAATGACCCGCGTTATATGCCATTTTTCAAGGTTAGTTTCTTTTGTGCGTTATGTTTACTTAAAATGTAATTATTGAGCTCTCATTCGGATTATTAACACTTCAAAATAGAACTGTATTGGGGCAATTAACGGTACACACATAGATGCATGACTCTCTAGCCGAACAAAGGTGGCGTACATTGGTCGGTGTAGTTCACCTACCCAAAATGTGATGGTCGTATGTGACTTCAACATGTGCTTCACATTTGTGATGGCCGGATTGGAAGAGAGTGCCCATGACAGCCTTCTTTTTTCCTATGCAACAAAGAACAATAACCAATGCTTCTCTCACCCACCTCCAGGTTGGCTTACTTTTATTAATCTATTACTACTTGTTTCAATGGTCAATAGTAGTGTCTTCCGTGACAAGTAAATATTACTTGGTGGATGTTGGATATCCCATGCAAAGAGAGTATTTAAAACCATTCCCTGATACAAAATATCACATCCCTGATTTTGAGAGATCTAATGGCGTCGTCTAGTGCAGAAAATAAATGTTCAACAAACATCATTCTTCTTTGCGCGGTGTGATCGAAAGAACATTTAGTGTTTGGAAGAAGAAATGGGTCATCCTGCGCGATATGCCAATGTACCCATTTCCTAAGCAGGTACGTATTGTGGTTGCCACGATGACGCTCCACAATTTCATTAGACGACATCCCTCTCGACACGATACAGATTTTAATATGGCTGACACTGATGAGATTCATATCCCCCTGAAGCATACGAATTTCAGGTTGGGCAAACTATTCCAGAGGAAGTCATGCAGTCTGAAGAGTTTCATACGTAGAACAAAGAAGGTGCAGCGGAAATGGCTGCTTTGAGGGAGCGTATCACGGATGCGATATGTGAATGTTGAATAATACCCTATTTTCTTTATTTGAATATTTTATGTACCAGTCTTATATAAGGCATGAGCGTCGCTTCAATACATTTATTGAGCTTTATAATGCCTTCTTGGTAATATTTGTGTGTTTGTAATTTTTCTAGTCGAACTTCTTTGTAATATATGTTTCATGTCAACTTCAATAGTTTTTGGATTTGGTGCAGCTGATATTGTTGTATGGTATAAGCTTTTCAAGTATTGCTGTATGGTTTAACCATTGTTGAGGCACAACAATGGTTTTACACAGGTGAGCTTATCTCTTTTGGAGCTAAACTTTATAAGGTTCAAACTTTTACTGGATATTTTGTTTTTCTTCTGCACAGAAAATGTTCTTCTTGCAACCTTCAATTTATTTGTTTAGAATTTTAAATACTTCATTTTAGCAGTTTTTGTGTGCATCTATTTATATATATAATTGTTTATAATTTCAAGCCTCGCATGTCTTTGTTGGTTTTCTTATGGTACGAACCTCTCATGTTGATTTTAGAAATTTTATGTAATGTTTAGTATGTGTAGCAAAGTGCGATGTGTGTAAATATGAAAGTTTTGGTGTGAGATATGTAAAGGTAGGAGAATTGTGTGCTTGGTGAGGGATGAGATGCTCTTCTTTTACTGTTTTTCTTCTTTTCGAATCTCTGATTCCGTGATCCATTAAGAGGGAGGAAAAGCTGATTTTATATGCTGCATGATGCACCTCAGTTTATTTGGCAAGAAGAAATAAAACAATGAAATTTTAGAATTTTAAAAACTTCTGGGGAGTGCAGCATAGCACTTTTTCTGAATGGCTAATGCATCGAGGATGGCCTTGTGTGGGTCTTCGCAATTCCCTGGCAACCCGTGCAGCCATGTTATGAATCCGTTAAACAAGACGAACCTTATGAAAGTTAAATGCATAAGAATTCAGTGGCATGCTTGTAAACCTTCCTTCATTTGTTTTTAGATTCCCGTTCTTGTTCTTCATTGAGGGAAGTGATGCCGAATAATTGAATGACCTTGAGCTTAAAATGTAATTTTTCTTTGTTGTCAAACGATTGAAGTTGGCATGGGGGGAAGTTTCTCAGGCAGCCTGTAAAGAACTGCAAGGCTGCCATTAAATAAGGTGAACCTTGTAGAATTTAAATACATAAGAATTCTGTGCTATGCATGTAAATTTTCCATTTTTGATTTTTATTTTAGGGCAATTACATACATAGCACCCAAAACATTGCTATTTACAAATCTAGCAATCTTACCAAACATCCTTCTATTGCATGATCTCGTCTAGTCCACTCTATCAGTTGAGGAAAAAGTTTTTAAATCTCTGCGAGATGAGATGTTCATCATTCTTCTGTGTTTCTTGCGATTCTTTTTTTTTCCCCTTTTCTTTCTTGCTTAGGCGAGAGACATAGCATGCTTCACGTTTGAAATGCCTCCTAATATTTTTGTTTTTCTGTTTTTTTCTTTTCGAATCTCCGATTCCATGATCCTGCATAATGCACCTTGATTTTATGAAAGTTTATGAAAGTTAATATATAAGAAGTTCAATTGCATGTTTGTAATTTTTCTTTTATTTGTTTTTAGATTCGTTTTCTTGGTCGTCATTGAGGGAAGTGATGACAAATAATCAATTGGCCTTGAAATTAAGATTGAATTTCTCATTGTTCTCAAACTATCGAGGATTGCGTGGGGAAAGCGTCTCAGAAGCCTGTATAAAAATGCGAGGCTGCCACTAAATAATGGGAATCATGTGATGTTTAAATACATAAGAATTGTGTGGTATTTATGTGAACTTTCCATTTTTAACCATGTGATGTTTAAATAATGCCTTCTTGGTAATGTTTGTGTGTTTGTAATTTTTCTAGTCGAACTTCTTTGTAATATATGAGAAGCAATGCTTTATAGAAGTCTTTTCTCCTATGCTGCAATTATGCTTGTTTGCCTTACTACGTATGTATTTATCCTGTTTATGGTGTTGAGATTTGTTTGCCTTACTAATTATGGAGAGCTTGTTTTAGTTGTTTACATACATACCACTTAATTCTTATGTATTTACATAATTAACATCTGATGTGATATGAAAGAATAGGGCTGTATGATTGTTAGAACTAAAGTTTATGTTTTAGATATATAAATGCATAGTGTGGTATGCATGAGTCCGCTTCTTTACTTTCTCATTCTCATATGTGGTTCTCAAACGCTGATTACCTGGACATCTCTCTATTTGCATGCTAGATATGATTCATATATATAATGTTACAAACCAAATTTTTTTGTTAGGTGTTTGGAAAGCTTATTAGCATATACTTATGTTGAAGAAGGTACCTCAACCATGTAATATGTTGACTGGTCTGATCTATTTTGTCCTAAATGATTATAGAAATATGAGTTACATGTTTAAAGGAAAGTTCGAGCAGGTAGTATGCCGCTGTGGATTGTGATCGTTAATACTGACGTCACGTCAGGAACATAGTTCGGGCGACAGTTCTACAGATGCCCTCGGTGGGGACAATGATCGGAAGACTGCAAGTTCTTTTAGGTGGGTTGACAGTACGTCTATTACTATATTTTCCCCGCCGAACACCGTTGATCAAGGATCCATGGTATCACAAGTTCAAGACATCGCTTCTAGTTCGATTGCTTCCCACCCAAACACATATGCTCACTGTTTTGTAGTCCCAGTACCGGACAACGATCGGCGTGACCTGCTCTTACATTATAAAATGAATGCTGTCATTTTTCTCCTTGTAATTTTAACTTGTTATTTCTTCATTTCACTTAGGTTTCATGAAACTCATTGTTTATGTTTCATATGTTGTATTTATGTGGTCAACTGTACTACATGTTGGTGATAATGTTAAGTACCAATTTTTTTGTTAAAACTTTGCGTAAATCAACACTTATAATGTATCAAATGATTAGTATTATTGTATTTCACAGATAACTAAGGACATAGTTTGCACCATACTTTCATTATGTAAACTAATTTATATATATATATATATATATATATATATATATATATATATATATATATATACACAATTTATTAATATATATATATATTCAATTTATATATATATTCAATTTATGTACATCTTATAAATTTAAATTAATGTATTTTAAAATTAGTATAAAATGTAAATAATTAATTAGTAGTCATGTTAAACATAATTTAAGAACTAATTTTTATAATTTTTGTTTAACATAATTTATAACGTAATGTTGACAGTACGTCGGTTATATCTTTGGACAAATTTGTTGATAGTTCTGTGGTGTCGGAACTGGACAACGAGTATCGAGAAATCTTATATATTTGAAAAAAATATATCTTTTTTTTAAAATTAAGATTTTATATTTAGAAATAAGATTTTATATTTTAAAATATTTCTTTTTTAATTCAAAATAAGATTTTATATCTTAATAAAATTTTATTAATCTTTGAGTAGCTGAAATTATTATTTTTCTACAAACAGCTGATCATAAGCTATTTTCAAACCGCATTAATGTATTTTAAAATTAGTATAAAATGTAAATAATTAATTAGTAGTTATGTTAAAAATAATTTAAGAACTAATTTTTATAATTTTTGTTTAACATAATTTATAACGTAATGTTGACAGTACGTCGGTTATATGCTGGACAAATTTGCTTAATAGTTCTGTGGTGTCGGAACCGGACAACGAGTATCGAGAAATCTTATATGTTTGAAAAAAAGATATCTTTTTTTTTTAAATTAAGATTTTATATTTAGAAATAAGATTTTATATTTTAAAATATTTCTTTTTTAATTTAAAATAAGATTTTATATCTTAATAAAAATTTATTAATCTTTGAGTAGCTGAAATTGTTATTTTTCTACAAACAGCTGATCATAAGCTATTTTCAAACCGCAGAAATCAAACAGTTTAACAATTTATTCATTTCAGGGGCATAGTAGTCATTTATCCAGAGACAGCTGCAAAATCAGCTATTTTCCAAATGCTCAAATCAAACAGACAGACAACTTATCCGGATTAGCTGTTAATCAACAACTTATCAGAATAAGTTGTTTATCAGTTTATTCATTTTAGGGGCATAGTAGTCATTTATCCAGAGACAGCTGCAAAATCAGCTGTTTTCCAAACGCTCAAATCAAATAGACAGACATATCATCTGAATTAACTGCTAATTAATAATTTATCAGAATAAATTACTTATCCGAATAAGCTTCAGCTGCCAACCAGATACTTAGGAAATAATTTTGAGAGCTCCCAACCACACCCGTCCTCTCCAAATTAAGCCCAATTCTCCTTGCTCCCGTACTGTTCCACCCTCCACTCTCGCCAGAAACCCCTTTTCACGCTCACGAGACAACCAGGTATGTCATGCTTCCTACATTTCTTCTTGTTCTCTCTCACATACTAGGGCAGTAAATGAAAGTTCTTTATTTCGCTAAAAAAAAAATATCCTTAAAATCACATAACACACTTTCTTTATATCAATTTTCACAATCCAATCGAAATTCGTCTTTCATATACCTCCGATTTCAGTTTGCATAACTCCTCTTTTCCTATTAACATATCTTCTTCCTTTTTCTTTGATTCTACATCGAGCTTTTCTCTCATTTTGAAAGCTAAATGACATCCCATACTCTCCCTTTTCAGATTCAAAACTTGCCCTGTTTCCCCTCTCACGAACTTGCCCAAAACCATTGAACTGAAGCAAACCAAGAAAGCCTATCGGCCTACATTTTTATTTTTGTTAAACAAATTTCGATTCAAACAATTGTGACTCATACCGGTTCTGTTTTTTGCTCAAATCTAAAGTGATGTTATATATTTTGGATTAAACTGTGTTTGGTAACACTCTTATCCGTGAAATATGGTCCAAATATATATATTTCATTTGTACTGTTGATGAAGAACAAGATTTGTAGAGTCAGTTGCGTAGTTAAAGACTTAAATGGTATTTTCTTGATAAATTTACATGCTTGCCGTGTAATTTTTATGAATTCACATATTTAACACTCAAATAGGGAAATTTATAAACGTATCATGCAATTGTTATGGATTCACATGCTTAACACTCAAATGCGTAAATTTATAAAAATACCATATGATTCTTATGGATTGACATACTTAACACTCAAAAGGCACAAATCTACAAACCTTCCATGTAACATTTTTATGTCTGTATATCTAATTTGCAAGCGTGGTTTGCAGAATTGAAGTTATTTCTCATGACTAGTTTATGTGGAATGATTTTCGTGTGTGGTTGACCTATGTGAAACTTAGCCGTCTTTGATTTAAGGAAATTGGAAAACTTCAACTACTTGATTCATGAAAAATATGAGATTTTGATTATTTTGTTTTATGAAAATTCAAAAAGCTTTAAAGGTTTTGCTTTGTGAAAATTTGAAAGCTTGATAGCCTCATTTATGGAGAACTAGAAACTTCAAAGCATTCATTTTTAGAAAATCTGAAATTTGGATGTTTTCATTAGTGAAAATCTGGAAATTCTGACGGTTTCATCTTGTGAAACAGAAAATTTCAAAAGCATCATTTTTAAAAATCTGAACCGTCTGATAGCTTTATGTATGAAGACCGAAAATATGGTGACTTTATTTACAGAAAATTGGCAAGTTTGATAGTCTTGTTTTGTGAAAATGTGAAACTTTATTGACTTTGTTTGTGAAAATTTTGAGACTTCAATGGTTTTGTTTACGGAAAACCTGAAACTTTGATGGTTTTGTTTTGTGGAAAATTCAAAAAATTTGGGACTTTTTGTTTTATAAAATCTGAAATCGTTGCAGCTTTTATTTGTGAAATTTAGAAACTTTGTAACTTTTTGTTTTTCAAAATCTTAAACCGCTGTGACTTTTGTTTATGAAATCCAAAAACTTTGTAACTTTTTGTTTTGAAAAAATTGAAACTATTGTCGCTTTTGTTTGTGAAAACCAGAAGCTTCTGAGATTTCGATTGCGAAAAACTAAAATTTTGAATGATATAGTTTATTAAAATCAGGAACTTCGATGTTTTTCTTTTGTGAAAACATAAAAGCTCGACGGGTTTGCTTACGGAAATTCAAAAGCTTTTTATTTGTCTCTCTTGTAAAGGGCTGGGGAGCAAAAAATTCTCTCAAATACTCCTCAAATCATGATAAGCTATGCTAAACTTCGCGCTGTTGAGAACTTCCCAAAACTTCTGGTCTTTTCCTTTAGAATACTTCCCGCTAAGCTAATATTGAAAAGTTAAAATTAGTAAAACTCGATTCTAAAGAATTATTAAAGTAATTAGGGAAATATTTACAACTTTTTCAAATACAGACATATCCTTTTCACTACCAAACTTAAAAAATAAATTTATTAACATTTGAAACATCAATCAACTAATTCAAACCACTTAATAAGACAAAATATAATATAAAAAATAACTTTTTAGTTAAAATGAAATGGTTTAAATCAAAATTTGTAGTTTATAAATATACCCCCACAAATTAAAGTGTTATACCAAAAAAATTCTAAATAAAAGAAAAGCTTTGCCAACCGAACAAGTAAATAAAGAGGAACCAAAATATTAAAAAAAAAAAATGCATGTATCCTTCATTCAGTAAATTTTAAATAATATTAAAATAATTAACTCATTAAACACATGTAATAACTCATAAAGATTTCAAGTATACATTATAATGATTGGGAAATCATGATGGTGGTTTAGAATTTAATGTTGAACGTCTCTTTGCAAACTTTGAGGGTCCTATAGATCTTTTAAACTCAGTCAGAACAACTTCCATTAATAAAATCTTAAGATAGTTTAAACCAACTTAAATGGAAATATACAAAATTCTAAAAGACATAATGAGCAAACTCAAGTAAAATTCAACTAAATCCATAAAATTTATAAGTCATTAAAACTTAAAGAACCATAAAATTCACACAAACTTAAACTTAAATCTAAATAAACAAGCTTCTATTTATGAGAAATCCTTGGATGAGGTAACCTATGGTTGCTAAGAAAAAATCTTCTAGTTATTTGTAGCCAAAAAGACAACAAACATTAACGACCTAGAACGATGGAACCATGAGATCTTAATCAAGGTCGTCATAAATTCATATTGATCAAAAGGCAACCCTATTAAAAGTTAATTAAATGACAACCGTATTTTAAATTAATTAGAAAGCAATCCTATTAAAAGTCAAATAAAGTCAAATAAAATAAAACTCATAAACTTATAAGAAACCGGAAGACATTGGCACGATAAGTAAACCACTACTAAACAAACATAACTGAATGCAACTTGAACAATAGGAAATTCATTCGGGTCTACAGAGGTCTCTTGGACGTCGCAATTTACGGTTGCTGACAAGAATCTCTTGGTCATAATGAATTAATTTCTCGACTAAGTAGGTCCAAAATACTAATGACTCCAAGATGATAGAACCATTGGATTTTGACTGGGGCCGTCCTAAATGAAATTTGATTAATCTTCTCACTTCACATTAAGTTACCTTTAGACGTCGTAAAACACTAACCATTTAGACTTCATAAGATTAGATAGGTTGTGCTTTATGTTGTATTTGTTTTATTTGCTCGGTAGACATGTTCTAGGATGAGTAGATAGTTCTTATTTAATGCATAGGTTGTGGTAGATTTTATTTGCATGTTTATAGACTGTCATAGTAAGCTTAGGACGTGTTAACTTTTATTTATATGATTTTTGCAGTTAAAAAGGCTAGGTTGTCATAGTTTTCTTAGAGATATTTTCTGTAGTGTCATTTTTATTTTCTAGAGTTAGGGTGTGTCGTAGTCGGTTGCCTGTCGACATCCGAACTATCAAAAAGAGAATGAACACTAAAGCAAAGGTTGAATCTCAACTAAACAAACAACGATACTTCAAATGGTGTCCATCGACGAGTTTGACGTAGTTCTGGGGGAGGTACCCATCTTGTTGTCTTGTCTTTTTGTTTTAGGTTGATGCTTAATTTGTGTCTCTTGCCCAGATCACAGGTAGGCTCGTTTAAAGATTAAATTTTCTACCCACCAAACAACTTTTACTTAATTTTTTAAAATTTAAATGAATGTTAGAAAAAAAAAAAAAAACACAAGATACAATCCTAGAAAGATAATGTGTATAAAACAATGAATTTGACATTAAATAAAATTGAGTAAAAGCATTGTTGCAATTTATAAATATTCACGAAAAGATCACCATAGGCATATGCATAACATATTGTTCATATTCATTATTTTTAATGTCCTCGCACATTTCACAAAAAAAAAATAATTTGTTCTGTGAGGAGCACCACCTTATAGGGTGAGTTCTGTCTATGCATTTCAATTAGTCTTAGGACAAACTTTCTAAGCATTCATCATTAAGAATCTACATAACCTATTTCACAATTTACTCTGATTCACTCTGCATTAAAAGTTAACCACCAAAATAATTAAATATATGAGTGTAGTGAGCTATAAAAATTGTATAAATTTTAAATTGTAAAAAATATATTAGCATTAGTCTCATGTCTACCAATTACACTTAGGCAATTTTATTTATAATCAAGTTGTAAGACCGACTACTCCTAATAAAATAACAACCTACCATATCTTGTATTCATCGACACCAACCATGCATGATTTTAAATGCAATTAGGTGGTTTAGATGACAGTTCTTTTCTGGTAGGGTTATAAGTTCATTTCATTTTGTTTGTGTTTTTTCTGTTTCTTTAGATTATATTTTTAAGGTTTCATGTCTTTCGATAAATCTCACTTCAAACTTACAATTCCGAGATTGTTTATCTAGTTACAACATAAATACCCACATCCTGAGCTCTCATAATCCTATCTTGTGTGATTTAAGTCCTAACTTTATAAATTTCAAAATGAAACATCAAATAAACTTCCTCCAACGATAGGATAATTGGAATGCCACTAAGTTTCTCAGTTTCTTTGATACCTCCTACCTTTTATTTGTTTGGGCTCTGTTAATAAATGTTATACTTTTGAGTCATTTTCATTTGAAATTCTTGATAATCAATCACCAAAGTTTAAACTTAGAAATTTTTTGAAGATTAAATCACAAATTTAGTTGAGAGTTTTAATAAGTAATTTTGATTGTGATATAATTAACTATCGGGGCTTACCCTTATAGGAAGTTTGTAACTTAGATTTAATCTAAACTTTATATAGCCTTCGGATTAATAAGGGAAAGGTTTTTCAGTTTTAATCGTAGATTATTGTACATATCTAATATTTCTTAATTTAAGTAATTGAAGTCATTGTCAATTGGTATTTTTATCTCTTGAGATAGTATATTACTTTCGACGACGTGTTTGATTATTTAAATAATTAAATATTCAAATTTGTATGGTTCTATAAAGACATTTACTCTCTGTCAATAAAATAAAATCGATACTGAGTGTGGGGGCATGGGAGTCTCATTACAAATTAGATGTTCAATCATATGCGTTGAGTACCGCAAGAAATTTGTAAGATTCATTCAATACTCAATAATTCATTTTTATGATTATCCTGTACTTATTCTTTCTACATGTTAACAGAGAGGGCTTGTACAAGAGTTTGTCGCTGCCAAGTGCATACTCAAACACATCACGCTCGGGGAACCAATAGTGGGTTGACGCAAAACTTAGCGGGTTCATGTATGTAAAATAATATTTTTATTTCTCTACTTTATTTAAAATCTTATATAAAGAGGTAATTGCCCTTTGAAGATTATAAATGCCGGAGGGAGATCTAGAGTTAAAGCCCTATAGGTCTTCGCAGTAGCAGTGGTTAGTAACAACCTGATCACTCAAACTTTAAGATTTGGAAGGAAGCTGCTAGGAAGAAGAAGTGGAGGGTGTACGACTTGGGCGCTCAGGAATTTATCTACGAGGTCGAGCAACCCCGTCTATGTCAGCATCAAAGGTCATCGCAATTAGTTAATGAACTGGGACAATATGTGGCCACATACGCTGAGGATTTTCAAGATAAATATGTTGAATTGTGTGACAAGGATGCGAGGGTTGAAAGGCTCAAGGCTACTGTTGAGCAGCTGCAGTGCGACATACATCGCCTTGACAAGTGGCCTCCTTGTGATTTACAGATAGATGATGAGGATGATGATGCCCTGTAGAATTTTTAAGTATTTTTTCTTTTATATTTGAATGTTACATTGTATATATATTTCTTTTGTAAACATTTTAAGAACTTACGCATTGAATGATTTATTAGATTTCTGATGTTGAATGATGATTTTAATCCTTGTCAATATCTCTATTTGTTCGTTCAATCTGGTGTGAGTCATGGTTGAAGTTATTGTTGAGTGTTATAACCATTGCTTGCATGTGTTGAAGTTTTGACTGACTTTCAATCTTTTTTATTTTTATTTCTAGGATAGCTTTGCAGTTGCTTTTTCAGCTATTAGTTTGGTCCACCACTAGTTCGACCATTATTATGCAACAGATTAGTTTTGTCGCAATCAGCGACAGATTTGACTTAAATTATCAGTGACATAAATCCACAACAAATTTTGACATCACTTATACGGTCGATCGTTTCTCTTGGAAATAAGGCTGTAAACGAGCCGAGCTTGAGTGAGCTCAGGCTGGGCTCGTGTTCGGCTCATTCGAAATTAGCTCGGCTCGAAATCGGCTCGTGTTCGAAATGGCTCGTAAAATGTTTGTTTGTGTTCGATCCGAATTAAATATTCTTGTTCGTGTTTGGCTCGTGTTTGACTCGAAATTAGGCTCGTTAAAATTAATTGGAAAAATATATGTCTACGCACGGATTCGAACGCTAGATCAAATGAATGGAAACAAAAAACATAGCCACGCTACCACACGAAGCAATTATGACTTAAACTTAAATATAAATATATATAATATATTAATATATAAATAATATATATAATAAATTACTTATATAAATAATTATATGATTATTTTTTTATTCAGAGCCAATTCGAAGCGAACACGAGCGAACAAACGAGTTGTTTGTGTTCGGCTCGTTAACATTTCGAGCTTAAAAATTTGTTCGTGTTCGGCTCGTTAGGCTTAACGAACGAGCCGAACACGAGCTACTTAACAAGCCGAACACGAGCTGTTCGCGAACAACGAGCCAAATTACCAGCCCTACTTGGAAAACATCACAGGACTGCCAAAATTAGGCACAAATTAGCCACTGAAGATAGTTGAAGAAAATTTGAACTGCAAATTTATTGGCGACAAAGATTTTAGATGCACTATTGTTTTTAACGAACTTCAGTCCTTAATCCTTATCACTGGTGGAAATTCATGGTATTACCGACTGATTTTTTTCAGCTGGCCGATAATAGCTCTATTTCATGTAGTGATTCTAGAATGATGAGTAAATGATAGAGATTGAAAGTTTATTTCATTAGGAAGTGTATGGAGGAGGAGTTAATTCAAAGGTGCCAATCTCACAACTCTAAAACGTTTATTTGTTGGTAATTAATGATTGAGATTGAAAATTGATGTGAATATAACATCACGAGAAGGAGAACCCAAAAGAAATTCTCCAAGTAGATAACTTTAGAACATCAAGCCTATCAATGGTGCTAATAAGACAACATGCTAACTAAAACATAATATGAAAAGACCAAAATGATAGCTCTAGGACATCAAGTTTTTGGTAGGAGCTACAGTATGGTGGAATGTCAAGACAACTTCTTAAGTAATAATGAGAAGAAAACAAGAAGACAATGACAAAACTGTCGGTTATACAATGTCCAACTAATGGTAGCTAGGGGTTGGGTATGATGGATGTTCGACGGGCTACTTCATGTAACTGTGTCAGAGGAGGAAGTCAACTAGAATGCCACTAAGTTGATAGGTTTGCAAACAAATCTCGAGTAGGTTGGTTAATGAGATTGCATATTGGGAAGAAGTAAACTGCAAGCTGGGAAGTAAACGGTTTTGTAGCCAAGCTGATAACTTCAAGAAATCTAGCTATAGAGAAGGAATAAATGCAAAAGAGTTGTATTTATGATTTTGGGTTTGGGAGGAGAAAATATTACATCAGGACTCCGCATGTAGAGCTATGTGCGGAGTCCAGTGAAATCACACCATGTGGCGTGTGATAGAAAAAAATTTTTGCCCGGTAACACAGGGAATATTCCCCCTTGTTATTCCACGTTATTCAAGTGTTATTGTGTGTTATTCATGTGTTATTGATGTGTTATTGTGTTATTATAACACCGGGAATATTCTCAGAATAGAATAACACATGAATAACACACAATAAACCCTAAATCCTATAATAAAAAATAATTTAGGCGTTAGATTCTTAAATGCATAAGAATTTGGTGGTATGTATACAAATGCCACTTTTTTTATTTAAGTAAAAGTTGAAGCTTAACGGCCAAAAATAAATATATTCAAAAGTTAATCTAGAGCAAGCAACCTTTCTAAAATAAATTAAACTAAAATTATTCTATAATAAATTGAAGAGAAAAAAATGGAACATGTATATAAAAAAATTATGAATCTATTTACTAATAATTTAACATAAAACTTATAGGCTAATAACCAAAAGTGTAACAATATACACTGATATCGATACATAAAAATCATGGTAATATTTGACAATTTCTTTCTTAATACACATATTTCTTAATTGTATTTCTCATTTTGTTGGTTGTAATTTTGATTCTCATGTCATTTTAGACAAACACCCATAGTCCCTTTCTTTATTTATTTTGAGTTCAAATGATACAAATCATTAAAAAAAATGAAATATTACTAAATATATATGAATTTGTGCATGCAATGCATAGATTGTTTATAAAAATTGAACTTAGAATATTACTCAACAACAATAATAAGTCTTTATCCCACTAAGTGGGTCAGCTATATGATTTCCTTTTTTTTCCATTGTGTCGTATTGAGTGTTATATTTTCATTTAATTCTAATAAATTAAGATCATGTTTTTATACGACATGCTCAAATTTTTTTAGCTCTACCTCTATTTTTCTTAAAATTAGTTAAATCTAAAACATCTACTCTCCAACAGGATGATCAGTTGGTCAATATTTAATGTGACTAAGAGCCCGTTTGGGGCAGCTTAAAACCGCAGGCGGCGTTTTGAAAAGCAGTTGTCCCGTTTGTTTATCACATTCAGGTTGTTTATCTGGAAACGATGTTTGTTTTATTTAGTAAACGCGGCCGCGGTCCTACGGCCCGTGTTCGTTCGTTATCCTATTATCCTGTTGCCCTCGACCTGCCTTTCTCAGTGTGTCGTATGCCATATTGCGCTTCTCCTCTCTACCTCCTCTGATATGCTTTGCCGCAATTCTTCTATCTCCGTCTTCTCTCCTCTGCCCTATCATGCTTCTTCTCTATTTCTTTCCTCCTCGCGACGATCTCTCATAAATGAGATCTCTAAGTATTGTGTGCCTTTAGCCGTCGATGGAATGGCTTTTGTTATAGTTTTTTTTCTTAGCTCTATGATTGGAAATTGTTAAGTTTGAAATTTTCTTATGCAATTCATGTTTCTCTGTCACGCATTCCTATCGTCCTATGTCTTAGGGCATTCTCTGATTTGTGATTTTTGGCATAGTGTATGAATGCGGTGCAGTATTGGTGACGGTTGAGAACATTTCTTATGAACTTTTCCTATGAAGCTTTTTTTGAATCAAAAGAGATTTTTCTAGATAACACTGTAAACTAATGTTCAATTATGAGAAAAACACATCAAAACTTATCCTTCAGGATTTATTAGTTAGAATTATTCTTGCTGATGAAGAGGATAATGATGATGATTTGGTAGTTAAAGTATGTTGAGATGTACGTTTAAAAGCAGAGTACTCTTCCTTTTAGCTCTTTTAAATATTTTGTTTGAAACAAAAGAAATAGGTTTTTCGCTGAAGTTGTGTAAAAGAATGGGTGGTTTTTGCCTGGTTGGTGGCTATATCGGGACTGGATTGTGGCTGTCTGGGGATTGTAATAGAGTTGTAATGGGGGTGGGTTGTGGTTGTGATGGGGGATGATTTCTGTCTGGTTAGTGGTTGTCTCGGGACTGGTTTGTGACTGTGTGGGGGTTGTGATGGTGTTGTGTGGGGTTGTGATGGAGCTGTGATGGGGGTGGGTTGTGTATGTCATGGGAGGTGGTTTCTGCCTGGTTGGTGGCTGTCTCGGGACTGGTTTGTGGCTATGTGGGGGTTATGATGGAGTTGTGATGGGGGTGGGTTGTGGATGTGATTGGGGGTGGTTTTTGCTTGGTTGGTGACTATTTTGGGACTGATTTGTGGCTGTGTGAGGGTTGTGATGGAGGTGGGCTGTGGTTGTGATGGGATGGTTTCTGCTTGGCTAATGGCTGTCTTGGGACTTGTTTCTGGTTGTGTTGGGGTTATGATGGTGCTATGATGGGGTGGGTTGTGGATGTGATGGGGCGTGGTTTTTGCTTGGTTGGTGTTGTCTCGGGATTGGTTTGTGGTTGTGTGGGGGTAGTAATGGAGTTGTGATGTGGGTGGGTTGTGGCTGTGATGCGGAGTGATTTCTACCTGGTTGGTGGCTGTCTTGGGATTGGTTTGTGGTTGTGTGAAGGTTGTGATGGAGCTGTGATGGGGGTGGGCTGTGGATGTGATGCAGAGTGGTTTCTACCTGGTTGGTGGCTGTCTCAGGACTGGTTTGTGTTCGTGTGGGGGTTGTGATGGAGCTGTGATGGGGGATGGTTTCTGTCTGGTTTGTGGCTGTCTTGGGGCTGGTTTGTGACTGTGTGGAGGTTACGATGAAGCTGCGATGGGGGTGGATTGTGGTTGTGATGGGGGCTGGTTTCCGTCTAGTTGGTGGCTATCTTAGGACTAGTTTGTGGCTGTGTGGGGGTTGAGATGAAGTTGTGATGGGGGGTGAGTTGTGGATGTAATGGGGGGTGGTTTCTGTTGGTTTTGGTTGTCTTAAGACTAGTTGTGGCTGTGTGGGGGTTCTGATGAGGGTGGGTTGTGGATGTAATGGGGGTGGTTTATGTTTGGTTGGTGGCTATCTTGAGATTGGTTTGTGGCTAAAATCAAGTATGTATGGTGGAAAAATCAATAAGATGTTAAGATTTATATTATTTCTATATCAAAATCATCATCATCATCATCACATTTTGGATTGAATTTTTGAACAGATTTTCGTTTTTGTGTTGTCTTGTTTTGGTTTTTATGGTTTTTTGAGTTTTTGAGTTTCTTTATGTTGGAGCTTTCTTTTTTATATTACTTTTTGTTTCACTGGCTATATTAGTTTCTTTCTTAATCTATTTCTTTTATTATTAATGTAATGGTATAGACCAAAGAAATTTCTTCAGCAGTAATGTGGGATAAGGAAGCCACAATCATATTTTGCATCCTCTGTATTAAGGAAGTCAAATTCAGAAATAGACCCACTACCCACTTTAACAAAGAATGGTGGCAGAATATTATGAAAAAGTTTCATGAAATGTCAGGAAGGAACTACGATATGTTAAAATTAAGAGCAAATGAGATCAGTTAAAGAAGGACTTGAAGTTATGGAAGGAAGTGAAACAGGGATCCACAGGCTTGGGTTGGGATCCTATCAAGCGGAACATTGATGCTTCAGAAGATTGGTGGACTGAGACGTTGGAGGGAATACGTAAAAACCTATATACTTGTTCTTCCATTCGTTATTCATATAATCTAATTAAACAGATACACTTTACTATATATTGCACGCGGTGCCGGTTGCTAAAAAATTCAAGATAGGTAGCATTGAACCGGACCTGAAGAAGAAGTTGGACCTCGTGTTTAGTGGAGTTGTTGCGACGGGCTTGCATGGCTTCACCCAAAATGAGCATGAGTTTACAAGCATACCAGATGACTTGGAGGCCGAGCAGGTAGGTGGCTCAGGTGAATGCCTCAGCCTAAACGAGAGGAGCCGGAATCCACATGCCATTCAAAGCATACTAGGGTTGAGAAAAGAAAAAGAAAGGAGCCGCTTGCATCATAAGCTCAATAATTACTATAGAGTATGCAAAGGTCAGCCTGGTTCTTCAGAGGATACTAGGATAGACGACTTTCTTCGAGTTTTGGATACATATCCTGAAGTTAGGTTGGATTCGCCATTCTATCTGAACTCGTTAAAGTTACAGGATGACCCGACCACATGCATATATTCATTAAGATGCCCCCGAGTTTTGTGTCCAAATTTACGTTTTTTATGGATAAGTGATTAAGTGGTTCTATTGTTTGTTGGCTTGTTTTCTTATCAATATTGATACTCATTAGTGAGTGAGGGCTGTATCTTTTTTTTTTATTGTTATGTATTGATTTTCTGCTTCTTAACTATCAAATATGTTGTTATAATAGTTCTGTTGCAAACAACATTACATAATGAGGCGAAATGATCATTTATCCAGAAATAACTGCAAATCCATTGTTTTCAAACAGTACAAACCAAACAAAAACACAACTTATGCGTAAAAGCTGCTGATCAACGGCTTATCAAGATTAGCTGCTTCTCAGCATATTATTCAATAAGTTGCAGCTGCCTCAAAAAGATCATATGTCATCTAAGATGACTCTATATAATCATGTCTGCGACTGGAGCTACACAAATCTTTTCACATATATATTTGTTTCACATTTTGTCTATAAAGTGTAAAGCCACTCATCGACCTACTTAGCAACACTTCCATAAAGCATTGCAGGTTTCACAACTATCTTATAAAATTTTCCTTTTAAGTCTAAGCGGTACTTTTCTATCACAGAATAAGTCGAATGCATTCCTCCACTTCAACCATCCAACTTGGAGTCTACTAAAAACATATCCATCTATATCACAATCACGTTGAAAAAATACATGAGATATCTAAAACCTTCACTCCATTTAACAATTTAATCACCCATTTTGAAAATTCTTCCACTAAATCTACTACAGCTAAGATTACATTTCTTGTATTCAGTTTTAAATCTACTAAAATGAAGGCCTTAAGACTCTAAAGTTGGCCTCCACAATTCAGGTTTTTTTCTGAACTCTTTATTTGGTCTTATCCACAAGAAGGATATCATTAGCGAAAAACAGACACCAAGGTACATCCTCTTGTAAATGCCTAGTAAGAGCATCAATAACTAAAGCAACAAGATATGAGCTCAAAGTCGATCCCTAATGTAATCCAACTGAAATAAGAAAATACTTGGTCAATCCTCCTTCTATTCGAACACAAGCAATACCTATTATATACATATTGACTTGAATATGAGTCATTTCAACGTCTTTCTTCTCTCCAAATAACTTCTCTTGGAACCTTACCATAAGGTTATTATTATTATTATTATTATTTGTATTTTTAACCAACATAAATCATACGTAGATCTTTCTTACCCTTTGCGTACTTTTTCATCAAATCTCTAAATAAATGTATAGCTTCCACAGTAGACTTTATTGTCATAAATTCAAATGAATTTTGAGAAATCATTATATCATGTCTTAACCTATGTTTAATAACTATCTCATATATTTTTAATGTAAAACACATAACTTAAAATATTACTCAATAAAAATTTAAATTTTTATGAAAAATAGTTATTTATTATAAAAATGAAAAAAATATTATGCATAAAATATACATATTTCATAAAATTTGAAAACACAAATTCTTTTTAAAATAATTTATATGTAAAGATATTGCCAGTTATTGAAATGTACATATAATTTGAGAGTTTGAACTCACATCTATGTTCAATTTAGGGGATGTTTGGGATAGTATTTTATGTACCTTTTTTTTTTAGATCACAATCGCAATTTTACTTTGTTGGCACTTTCTATAAAATTTTATGTTCAGAGATTATTTTTTGAAATCAAATTTGCTCGAGTTTGATAGTTATATGTCAACTATTTTTTGGGTTTGTATGAGGCAGTTGTAGTTCATTATAACGGTGATTGTAACATTTTTTAAGGCTGTTGTTGGTATTATAAATATTTTCATTAAGAAAAAGTCCAATAGTTTCTATCGTTGTCGCTCTAGAAGATATGGCGCAAAAAAATAGTTTTTGTTCACAAATAGTTTCAGAAAGTAACAAAAATGTAGTAGTTAAAGGAGAACTGTGCAGCTAGGGGTGTGCCTTTATTGGTTTAAACCAAAAAATCGAATCCAACCGAGCTTCTTTGATTGATTTTGTTTATTTAGGATATGTTTGACATCAATTTTATTTATTCTTGGTTTTAAAAATATATTTGTTCAATATATTTTTTATGCATGTTTTTATTTTCTATTTTTAAAAATTGATCAGCTTATTTTAAAAATAACTTAAAATAGCTTTTATCTGTTTTAAATATTTTCAAAAATAATAATTGTAACTACAAATATTTTATTTCAAATCAAAACATAAATAAAATAAGATAAAAATGAAATGAAAAGAAAAAAATAAAATACGAAAGTGATCCCAACTTACCCTTATAAAATCACAGTTATATTTTTTTTATTATAATTTAAGTGTTATTTGGATTTTGGTTATGGATCCGTCTCGGAGTGTAAACGAACCGAACACGAACAAACAGAGTTAGTGTTCGTTTTCAAAATGTTCGAACACATCATTGTTCGTGTTTGGTTCGTATAACAAACCAAACAAAAAAAAAAATTATTCGTGTTCGTCTCGTTTGCTTATGGAACGAATCGAACACGAACTTCTTGGTGAACCAAACACGAACTGTTCGCGAACAACGAGCTTTTTTAACAGCCCTAGCTTCGATAACATACTTCCTCACAATGAAGAAAATTGATCAGGTATTCCGTACACATCACGTAATCCATACTTCCTCAAAATAAAGCAAACCGAATAAGGTATTTAGGGTTTTGTTTAAGGTTTTATTTTAACGTATAGTATAGTGTATTAATTATAATATTATAATATTTATATTATTATAATTAATACTATAATATTATTATTGTTATTAATAATTTATTATATATTATAATTTATAGAAATTTAATTGTTTAAAATATGATAAATTTTTATAATATATAGTTATTTTTAAAATATCATTAAATTTTAATATATAATTATTTTAAATTATTTTATATTTCGAACAATAACGATCCAAACACGAACGATCACATCACCGTTCGTGTAACAAACCGAACGAAAAAAAATTATTTGTGTTCGTCTCGTTTGCTTATCGAATGAATCGAACACGAACTTCTTGGCGAACTGAACACGAACTGTTCGCGAACAACAAGTTTTTTTGACAGCCCAAGATCCGTCTGGAAAAAAAAATATGGGAGCAAAAAAAATTAAAATATATAACAATTAAATTAAATACATCAATCAATCGGTTTAACTACTACATCAATCAATAATTTCGAATTGACAAAATGCATACATATTCATTATTATTTAATAAGTGAATTCTATTTAGATTTTTGTTTGATTCTCTTCTGTATCTTATTGGAGCGGCTTAATTTTACCTGTCATATGAGTTTGTTTAATTTATTTAATAAATTCTGCATTTAAAAAAAATAATATCCGAAGCTTTATATACATACCACTCAATTTTTATATATTTACATGTGTAGCATCTAAAATTCAAAATTTTCATACTTGCCACCTTTTTTTTATGCATGAAAAGACACATTTCACCTTATAAAATTAAAGTGATGGTATTTTTGATATGATATGAAAGATTTGGGTGGTATAAATGTAAAAATTAAGCCACAATATATATATATGTGTAAATACATAAAAATTGCGTGGTATCTATGCAAATGCTTTAATTAATTATTATTGTGATTCCTCAAATTAATTTTAGAAGCACTTCGACAAAGGGGAAAAAATTGGGTGCGGACAATGTGCGCAGGAGATGCGTACGTCGCGGGTTACAAGGGGGTTAAGTGCGGGGTATAAGAGGGTTATAAACCACTGCATCTCGCGTAAACCATTTGTACCTTCGCGTAAGCTCTCATGTAACCTCGTAACTCCCGCACAGTGCTACACGTGCTACGCACGTTACAAGTCTAGTGCAAAAATTACACGAGGAAGAAAAAATTTATAACCCTCTTGTACCCCGAGCTTAACTCAAGTATAACCCGCGAATCTCCTGCTTACTTCGTCCACACCCAAATTTCGTCCGCACCTAAGTTTTTTCCCGACAAAGATTCTTAACACGAGAAAAAACATGAGAAAAAATAAATACATTATACATATACAGAACTGTGTATATATTAAGATACAAAATGATTACAATAAGTGTACATCCTAAGTTACAAACCTTGTAACCTTAACACGGGACTTTGACGGGGAGGCCATCGTTATTTGCGTTCGCCGTGTTTTAAGGGAACAGACAGGTCTTTTTCCGCCGCCGCCTCGAGCGGGCTCCGGCCACCTGCACTCTCTCCGCCTCAGATTTTTTTTTTTCTCCGTGCTCCTCTAGATGGTACTCACAGAGCGAAAGAACAAGATATTTTTCCCTTGCTTCTGCTCTGTTTAGGGCTTTCCATGGCTGAATTGATCTGTAGATCATTGAGGGATGGGTCTCTCGAGGGAGAACATTCGCCCGCCCTAACCATTAAGGATACTCTGCAAAGCAATGCAGGAATCCATGCCTTCAATTACTTTCTATGCTCTCTCGCTGCCAATGTTTGCGCCGGAATATCCCAAGCACGGTCAGTTTCGAACTACTGTATTTCTAGAGGGAGTTGTTAATTTACTGAAATTTGCTTCTTATTTCTATGCCAGTGGACTTGTACTTGTTGCTTTTACCCAGAGCCCGTCGTTCTACATTAATTTGCTGAAGCGTAAAGAATTAGATACATCTCTATCGTAAGTTCTTTTATTCTGTGGATTCGAGTGCTTTCGGCTTGTTTGTAGAGTGTTGTTTAATCTTTTTTGCCCCCATTAACTTCCAGCTTGCGGATTCTGGACTGTTACTCTGATCCTCTTGGTTGGAAGGAAAAGATTGGACAGTTTAGTGGCCCTGATAAGCCAGCTTTGATGGAGTGTCACTATGTATGCAGGGATGTGAAGGATATCACCAAATTGTTTTCTTCAATTTTGGAACTTGGGAAAGGTTTGCCGTTTGCAATGAGTTTGAAACAGAGGTTGTTGCGTGGGTTTTCTTTATATGTTGTTCATTTTCTTCAGGATTTGCAGAAGATGGGGGTTACTTTGCAGTTGCCATCGATTCTGTATGTATTATCTCCTTATTAGGATTCCTGTTAGTGAATTTTAGGAGGAAAGACAGAATAACTTTAATTTTAACTTATAGGAAATATCAGCATCTGCATTCCATCTCTTATGTAATATTTTATGATTTCATATTCTTTCTTGCTTTCCTATTTCCAAATTCCATGCTTGCTTGCATTGTGGCATACTTTGTTAATTTTACACTGAATTTGGGCTGTATATATTTTGATATGGTAAATTTTGCTTTATGTTTTTGCTTGCATTCAGCAATTTGGATAGGCGTGAGCACCTAGCAGCTGAAGTGGCTCTACTTTAGTATTATTACTAAGAGAATCAAAGTTTTCTTTTTTGTGTGGAAGAGTAGTACAGCATATTAATCATCCCTTGTTTCGATAAATCACAGTAACTCTGGAGTTGTACCTATTATAAACCAGAAGACTTGGCATTCGTGTGATAGTTTGGGCCACTTTTGGCATAGCAGAACTTGATAACTGGCCACTGCTTTCTTTCTAATATTATTTTTTTCTTAGTGATAGCTTTACAAGAACTCAAAAGCTCTCTCCCATCGCTTTATCCAGTGACACTGCTAGAAAATGTTATAAGCCCCCTTTAAGTGGCATTGATCTAGAAGATTGAAATTTAAATTGAATTTAATTAATCCTAGTGATCTTTCCTTTTGACCTTCTAAATTTGTCATTTCTTTCTAGCATTCGTATTTGTGTACACATCTAGAACTGTCTCAGCCTTAGACTGTTGAGGAGACGTAGATGCATTTCTATTATTGATGAGAGGATACTATTGGCATTTTACTAGTTGGAGAATGTGTTCTAAATCTCATATGTAGTCATTTTTACTCAATATAAATTATTGTTGAAGCCAAGAATCAAAATACTCTAGCAATGATTGAGTTTGAGACCAAAGAGAGGTCAAGAAAGCCTTGTTTAAAAAGGCATTTGAGGCGCATGTCTCGACGCATGCCTTGAATTGAGGCTCACAGATAAATACCCTTAAGTCTCATTATATCTAGTGAGACTTATGTGTTTTTTGCCTGAGTTGTATGCCTTTAGGCATTTGAGACAACGCCTTAATTAGGTCATCTATAGGGCTATAAATGAACCAATGCACTCGATGACCAACTCGAACTCGACTTGATTAAGACTCGATCATGTTCATTCAAATTACTAGATAAACATGCTTCAACAATTTTTAAAAGCTTGAAACTTAAATGAACTAAACATGAACATAGTCGAAGTTGTTCATTTCTGTTCACGAACAAACTCGTTTGTTGTTCAATAAATAACTTGTTAAATACTTGATATTAAGCTCGATGATAGATAATATCATATATGATATATTATTTAAATAAAATTTAATTAACTAGAATATTAACTTGTTTGTTGATAGTTTGTATTATATATGATATGTAAATATTTGATAGTAAGTTTCTGTAGGTTTTAAAGTTATCATTTTTAATTGTTTAGTAAGATTTAAGTTCAATCATGCTTAAATGCTACACAAATCATTGTGCTAATCAACCCATAAGTGTGGGATTTAGCACAAAATGGATGAGAAATGAGATTTATGTTATTGTAGGTTTTAGAGTTTATAATCAATAATTTAATAGTTACAATCAAATTTATAAATTTTTTTTATTGATTTTTTATATGAAAATCTAGATATTCATTTGAATTTTTAGCTCGTTTATTAGCTCGTTTTGAATATTGGTTCACTTGTCATAAATAAATCAAGTACAAATCAAGTTCAAACATTAAAAAATTTAAACAAGTCAAGCTTGAACAATATATGAAAGCTCGACAAAACCTCAAGCCGAACATGAACAACTTATGATTATACCAAGCAAGTTCGAACTACGATATACTTGGCTCGATTACATCCCTAGTCATGTAAAAATGTATTATATTATATTATCGATATATATCATATTATATTTATATCTGATACAGTGCTTTTAAAAAAATAAATTGTGGTTTAAGTATGATTACTCGCTTATGTTACTAATTTGTTATTATTTTTAAATTAAATTTGACTTAGTGTTAATTTATATAGGCGTCCCCTAGAAGCGTGCTGTATGACCTAAATACAGTGAAAAGTGTGCAAGGGCCGCTACATCTGTGCCCGGGCGTAATGTCAAATAAGCAATGGTTCCCACATTACGGATGGATGCTAGTAAATGATTTAGTTCATAAACTAATATTATGATAAGATATTGAAATATATGTACTATCAGAAGTAAAATAATGAAATTTGTTGATATTATGGTTCATAGGAAAAACATCTTATATATTCAAGAAGTTAAATGGGTTGGAGAAAAGGTTAAGAAGATTAATAGTTTTTGTTTTAAATTTAGTTTTCAGGTAGGAGTCACACTAAAAATGGTGAAGGTGCAATTATAGATAAGAATTTGAAAGATAATGTTTTATAATTAATTGAATTTGAGATAGAATTATAGTCTTTAAGATTGTTGTTGATATTAAGATTTTTAATATTATAAGTACTTATGCTCGTTTAGTAGGTATAGGTTTTGAAGAAACTCTGGAATGACATAGAAAAATTAATACAAATGATATCTCTTGAAGAAAAAGTTTTTATTTGAGATTCAAATGAACATGTTGGTTAATTAGTAAAATATTTTAGAAATATTCATGCTGACTACGGTTCTGATGGCTATGATTTTGTAGTGATTAATGAAGAAGGTAGAACTATATTAGATTTTATTTTAGCATATAATTTTCTTATTCATTAATATTTTATTTAAAAAAAGAGATAAACATATTATTACTTATAAGAATGGATCTAATAAGCACAAATTAATTATTTTCTTATGAGAAGAGATCGTCGAGAATGTAAAGATTATAACGTCATTCCAAGTGAGAATTGAAGTATTTAACATCTATTGTTAGTTCTGAATTTTAAGATAAAAAGTTGTAAGATAAATAATACTTTGAATCATTGTCAGAGAATCAGATGGGTCACCTAAAAGACACAAATAAAATTATTTTTATGAGTAAACTTCAATATTTCAAGATTTAAGATGTTTATAAAGAAGCAAATTTTATTTGGGATAAAGTAACACTATTAAATAAGTGACAAAGATATGCTTGGAGAATCAAAAATGAAAAGTTTCTATAAATAAAAAATAATTGGTGGTGGGATAATAATGTGCAAGAAAAGATAAAATATAAGAAGTGTTATAAAAATTGGTTCAAATACAAAATCATAGAGAACTTGGAAAAATATAACGTGGATCGTATGGAGTCAAAGAGAACAATTCGTGTCGCTAAAAATTTTACTTTTAGTGATATTTATAATAAATTAGATACTAAAGAGAGTGAAAAATATATAAATGTATAAACTAGCCAGACAAATAGAAAATAAAAAAAATAGTTTTTACTCCAGTATATTAAAAATGAAAATCAAAAGGTGCTTTTCTTAGAGGAAGATATTCAACATAGGTGGGTGAGTTATTTTAATAAACTTTCAAATGAAGTTTTTGAAAATACGATCGACTTTAATGATCTTAATATGGTTAATAATAATAAAGTGTTTATTTTTACCGTTGATTAGTAAAACAGAAGTGGAGGAGGCTTTAAAGAATACTAAGGGTGGACAATTAGTAGGACCTAATAATATCCCAATTGAAGTGTGAAAATGTTTATGAGATTTTAGAGTTCATGGCTTACTAAACTCTATATTATTTTAAAAACTAAAAAGATGTCTGAGTGGATGAAGAGTATTGTGGTCTCCATTTTTAAGAATAAAGGGGATGCACAAGAGTGTGCAAATTATAGTAGAATTAAGTTGATGTGCATAATTTAAAATTATGTGGGGGTAATTGAATATATTTTAAGACGTGTTACAAATATTTCTCATAATCGGTTTGGATTTATGTCGTGCAGGTCTACTATGGAAGCTATACAATTATTGAGAGGTTTGATGGAGAAGTACGGAGAGAATATGGAGGATCTACATATGATTTTTATTGATTTAAAAAAACCTTAAGATAAGATTCCAAGATAATTCTTTTGGAAAGTTTTAGAGAAGAAAGCTGTTGATATGACATATTCAAGTCATTAAGGATATGTATATTGGAGCTGTTACTTGTGTTCGAACATGAGAATTGACGAATTATTTTTCTATTTAGGCCGGGTTACATTAGAGATCGACTTTAAGCCCATATCCTTTTGCTTTAGTTATAGATGCTCTTATTGGACATCTACATGAGGATGTACCTTGGTGTATGCTTTTCACTGATGATATCATTCTTGTAGATAAGACTAGAGAAAGCGTTCAGGGAAAACTTGAATTATGGAGGTCTACATTGAAGTCCAAAAACCTTCATTTGAGTAGATCTAACACTGAATACATGGAATGTAATTTAAGTAGTAGTAGCTCTACTGATTGTAACTATGGGTGATCAAATCATTAAAAGGTGTGAACCTTAGATATCTCAGGTTTATGTTAAAAGTGATGGTGATATAAATGGATATGTTATTAGTAGAATTCAAGTTGGTTGGTTGAAATGGAGGAATGCGTCGGGCCTATTGTGTGATAGAAAAGTGTCGCTTATGGTGAAAGGAGAATTTTATAGGATGGTGGTGAGACCTGCAATGCTCTATGGCGCAGAATATTGACTATTAAAAGAGAAGCATAAAACAAAGTTAAGTGTTGCTGAGATAAGAATGCTTAGGTGGATGAGTGGCTTGACACTTGGAAACAAAATGCGAAATGAATATATCCGTGATAGGGTTTGTGTAGCTCCGGTGGCAAACAAGATTAGAGAGTCTCGTCTTAGATGGTTTGGTCACAATAAACATCGATCGTTTGATAATCTGGTTAGGAGAGTGGATGTTTTATATTCAACTTATGTTAAGAAAAGCAGAGGCAGACCTAAAAAGACATGGTCATATTTTATAAAAAAAGATCTTAATTTATTAGAATTAAATGAAAATATGACACTTAATAGGACGCAATGGAGAAAAAGGATTCATGTAGCCGACCACACTTAGTGGGATAAAGGCTTGTTGTTGTTGTTGTTAATGGATATAGGGAGTTAGAAGAAAAATATAGTGACTAAAGAAAAATTAAAAAATGTCACTAAGATAGAGTCAAATAATAACAAAATTATTATATGTGATTCTTTTTAAATGTGATAAAAATTAGAACTAGACCATTGTGAATCTTGATCTTTATATTATATTTAAATTTTAAGTGAATGTTTATCTTAAAAATCATTTAAAACTTTCATTTTAATATAAACATTTAAAATTGAGATTTTACAGTTCATGTTTTTATGATAATAAATGGAGATCAATATAGCAATATTTTATCGTATTTATAAATTACTTTCAATTTTGTGAATATTTTTCTATTGTGAGGCTTACACCCAACGTCATTATTGCAAAATGCCCCAGTTCTTGATTTTGTCTTTTTAAACGTTGCAAGAAAGATAATGAAGGTATTCTGAATAAATTCATAGATTGTCAACGTTTCAAATGAATCAATACAATTGATAATATCCATGAAAATAAGATAGTGCAAGAGTAAATTGCCCCTTTTTATGTCATGCACACACCTATATGTGTCAAGCCTTGAACTTATGTCCTTATGCTTAGAGATAAAGTTCTCAATCATCAAGTTAGGTGAGTTGCATGCGTTATAGAACCAACATTTAATATCTCAATCAGGAGTTTTTGCTTGACTACAAGGCTCCTTGAAGCCTAAAGAGAACCGTTGTAAATCAAGCTTCTCTCTCATTAGAGTGGGAGTACCTATTTTGAGAGGTCAATTATTGTGCAATAAGAAGATAAGGATGTGGAGTGTTCAACGGGATCAAAGTGAACTACATATCCTTGGAGCATTTGAACATTGCTCAAAATTTTTGTACCTTGACGCATCATTGTGTTGCAACTAGGCTAGTACCATGTCATGACCCTACTTGATACTTAGAATTAACCAAGTCAAGAATTGCGATTATACGGTATTAACCTTTCTTTTTATTTTATTTTATGCAATTAACAATCATAACTTCCAATATAAAAAAGAGTCACAAAGAAAAATCACAAAGCACATTAATCAAATTCAACTAAAGCAACAACATAGTCAGAAACAAAAAACAGTATTGCAGTCCAACCAACAAAAATCCAACATTAAGCGGAAATAAACAGTATAAGAAACTAAAGCCATAACAAACAATCAATTATCTATTATCAATAATCATCTTCCTGTAAATCAACTCCCTTATATCAGACATATCAATTTGAGTATTGTATGAAAGAAATAATTGATTTCTAGATTAAGTTTATCACCACTTAGTGAGCAATTACAGTTGTACTAAGCATTAAATTACTATGCATGAATGTTACAAAGAAATGTGATTTAATAATTAATTAAACGATAAGATTTCATTTAAAATTAACCTTTTTTGTTTAAATTTAAGTATTTATCTTTTTAACCTTTCTAAGAAGTTATATTAGGATCATTATCATACCCAAAAGTATCCTAAAAAAGTTGTACCTGTAGGTCCCCCTAGGTACCCATAGGCATTCAAAAGTTTGTACTCATAGGTACCCTCAAAATTTTGCGCCTGATTTTTTATTTTTTTTTCGTGCACGCGTACAGTAATATCCTCAAATAGTACCATAAGGGGGTAAATTCTAATTGAGTTAATTTTTTGTATTTTATTTACTTTTTATTATATCTATTTAAAATCATTGAATAACCGTTTACTCTTTTGTTTAATTATTTTCATTTAAAATATTCTTTAGCTTTTAATATGCATATATTAGAAAAAATAGGTATTTTAAAGAAAATAATGCACGCCCTTAAATAATTCATTTATTTAATACAAATAAGAAAGCGATTGCTCAACTTTGCCTTTAAGGACCTCACTTATGAAATGATCATTTCTAAATTATTTAACTTGTTGTTTCTCCTACAAGTCATGTTTTACATTTCATCATAATTAAATATTGATAAATGTTTTTTTTTTTAACAATGTTAATAATAGTTAACTTGAGCCTTACCTCCTTAACCTCTTCTTTGCACAAGCAATGATCTCAATCTCCCTTATCCTTTATTTCAACTACTTCACAAGCTATAATCACTATGATTAATTCATAAAATTTAATATAACTTAACAAAATTTTATTAGTGAATTAAAATAACTTACATAAATATACATCAAAATCTTAACTCCAATATTGCCAACATTTTTTGATCAAATACAATTATTATGTGCTTTTTATACTTTTAAAGTTCTAATTATTATTTCATAAATAATAATTAATTCATTTCAATTCAATACAAAGTTTCAAGATAAAATTACCTCAAAAAGCTCAATCGGCTTCCCTTACCCACACACATGCGAGCTAACTTTTCCTCTCCTTCTCCTTTTCTTCTCTCGGGAAGCTATCGAGCCTCCCGTAAGCGGCATCCCCCGTTGTTCCTCCCACTTGACTAGGGTTTGCATAGCTTGGGCACTTGTCCTCTTCTCTTTCACAAAGGAGCCACACTTGGCCTTCAACTTAGAGCCTGTCAATCTTTCCTCTCCGTGCACAGAGGCTTGCAGTGTCTTCCCCTCGCTTGAATGCTCTGTTGAACCAGACTTTTCTCTTTCCCTCCTTGCATGTTAGGGTTACTCACAATTCTTCAGTCTTCTCTTGCTCTCTCTTTTTGTATCTTGTTCTCTTTGATCATTTGGTTCGACTGGGTACGTCTCCTAAAGATGAAACCATAGAGGCACTTATGCTTCACTGATGATTTCTTTATTGTTATCATATTTATTTATTTATTTATTTTTAGGTATTACATTTCTAATTCTTATAAAATTTTGTTCTCGAAATTTAAAAGTTTAACGAAACAAGCATACCTCAATAGAATAGTTGTGGATATCTTCTTTGCATATTTGAAACATTATTTCAAGTACAATCATTCTCCGATACGTACTTCCATAAAATCATCACAAATTAAATCTTCTTATTCCGTAGCTTTTTATCGTCAAAGTCCAACATTCTTTCGGGTTCTTCTATAGAATACCTTTCACACTTGTCGTACCTCTTGATTTCAATCTGACTGCTAACACTGTTGGATCTGACCTTCTTAGCACTTGTATTTTTTAATTGGAAGGATGTCTGCCCTGAAAGTCTTGAGGAAACCTAGATCCCTATGAATCTCATTTTCAAAAAGTCCCTCCTCTGTGTAGCCTGTAAATCTAGCTTAATCCTCATGACCATCTCCACCAAAATAGAGTAATTCTAGATCATGAGAGGAATTAGTGGCCGCCCTATCATATCCTTCAGCCTAGACAAAAAACCTATGGAACTTCTTCTCAACATATGAAACCAAATGGATTGCAAGCATAGTGAACTTTGCCTCTTATTGCATAATCAAATGATTACCTTACACCAGCCTGATGAACTTGTCATGCATCTGTCTCTTGGATAATAGTGCTACGAACCAATCTCTACTGTTTGCCACAAACTCCTCCCACTGTACCAAGTGGCTTGTTCTACCTCCAAACTTCTCTTGTAACTATCCTTACCATCATCTCTCAACTTTTCCCTCATAGGCAAAAGTGGCATGTGTAATTTTAATATATGGATTACTCTTGGAAAGGACTACGCTTGCATTATAGAGAGGTCGTTATTTATGCCTTCTACAATTGGTAAATTTTTGGGGTCTAGCCGTGCAATTTTAATTTGAAATTAGCTGGATGGATATTTTGTTCCATATCCTTTGTGGTGCTTATGGATATTAGGGATGTTTTTGGCTTGCATCAGAACCCAATATATAACAACAATTCTCACTTTAATTTTTTTATTCAACTCAAAACTATATTGCTATAAAAAGGATTTCTTAGGATGATATGAATTGGACCAAATTAATACTTGAACTTGAGTTCAATGCCCATGTACCTCTTGAAATGGATTATCAAAATAAATTTGTAGAACTCAAATGAAATATGGATTATGCCTTTATAATATGACCATAGCACTAATGGATTTAACCTTTGTTCGTTACTATTAAAACTTGCATATTGACACATAGACGCTAGAAACGCTATTTTGGTTTGTTGTTTTGTTCTTCTCTTGTATGCCTTGGATGCATGTAATTGATTCTATTCTAGGGTTCTTAGAAGGTGTTTATGAAGCAGATTTTGTTTTTTTTTTTTTTGGGGGTGGGGGGGGTTGGCTGTGTTGTGGAATAGCAAGGAGATGATAATACAGGTGATTGACCGTATTTGGAGGGAGATAAACATTTTACCGCTGCCCCGGTTGAAAACAACAACTTGAATGGGGAAATGGTGAGATACGGGCAATGAGAGATTCCACTAACTGTTCCTAAGCAAGATTTGACCATACATTTGTAAAAGGAAATGATACAACATCGAGAGAATACAATTTCTCAAAACACAAAACAAAACTAGTTCTCGAAACAACAAAAATGCAAAAATATAAGACTTCACCAATAGAAAATAACTTAATTTGAAATAAATAAATAGAAAAAAAAGAAAGAAAATCTGGTTGGAATAAAAAAACTCGAACGAGAAAGCCCTGTTTCAGATTTAGCAGGAAAAAATAACGTCCCGATTCTTGCACAAGCGGGAAATTCCCACGGATCTATGCAATCCGATCCTGCAATTCCAGGGATTTTGGAATCTCATGTCTTTTTGCCCTTGATGTGCTCCCTTGTTACGCGCACGCATCCCACATCATTCTCCTCAAGTAGGAGGGGCTTCTCCTTCTTCACTGGAAGCATCAGGAAGTGATTTATCATCATCATAAATTCATCACTGTGTTGTGTCTGAGGCAATCCCTCTCCAAAATATATGCTCATATCTATTCCCTACAATTTTAAAATACATACGTCATTCCAAAGAATATCTTGATGTAATTAGTCATTCTTCTTTGGCACAATCAGAGTTGAAACTGCACATAGATGTTGATACTGGAGTTAATCCAAACAACAAAGGAAATGCAAAATTAATTTTGAAATTCAAAACACATAGGTTACGATGATGACTTTTGAAAATAGGAAGTAACAACACAAACACAGCAACACCAGAACAAGACTACAAAAGATACAACACATAGACCCAACCAAAGCTAAGTCGAAGGTGGTGGTTGAATAACAGTGAGGAGGGGGTGGTTGCGCTTAAGTCCATGGAGGAAGGCTGATTGGCTGGGTGGCTTAAGAAGGCGGTGGGTGGGAGAGGAGATTGTTGTAGGTTACGATAGAGAGAAATAGGAAGAGGAGGATTGGGCGGTAGTGGTGAATGGCTGAAGGACTTGGAACTACTGAGGGTGGAGGTTTTGGGTGGCGAGTGACTGAAAACAGGGCAGTGGATTGGCGCTAGATGTTGGAAATAGAGAAGGGGGACTACAAAGAGGAGTTGGGAGCGATGGATATCCTCGTGGGATCGAGCTACAACTGGAGCACCTTCTCGCCGTCGGATACAGCCTAGGAAGGGAGGAATGCCCAGAAGCAGAAATCTGAAATCAGAGACAACAATAACTAAACCCTAAGGAAGCAAAACATCATCTATATAATAGTTGCTCGAATAGGAAGGGGATGTCTCTTTCCTTTGTGCGGCAAAGCATCCTGAACCGGTCGGTTCAACCCTTCCATTCCATGTAGGGTCTGCGGTAGGTAAGCCCCGCATCAGTCTTCTGGGATTGGTGAAGCTTCAACTTCATTTTTTAAAGTTTTTGATTCTTTCTCTGAAATACTAGCAGCGTCTGGATCCCGCTAATGGCTGCACTGCCTCCCAAAGCACCTGAGAATTTTCCTCCACTTGCTAGCATACATCCATGTTGATCTGCTCTCTTGGGGGTTCACTAGTGAATTGAACTGAATCTGCATGTCTCGCTTATGCTGCTGAATACTCCCAAAGTAATTCATGGTTGGCTCAATTTGATCTGAAGTGAGGGTAGCCCGAACCTCCTTGAACGGTGGTGATCTGGTGGTAAAGTATCGACAGTGATATCCTAAAATGCTCTCTGTTGTGCCTGGCGGTGTCTAGAGCTGATGTCTCAGTTCTATCATTCTCTGTCCTCACCAAGACTGGTCCCATCGATGCTGCTCTTATGGCAAGTGCACCGTGCTCTCAGGCTCCATCGAAGGGAGAAGGATGATGCGTATCCCATCCTTAGTGAATGAGTGGGTGTTTCTGAATCTGTTGTGCTTAGTTCTGCGATTAAACCGCCACGATCTCTCCAACAACAGCTGGTAGACATTCATGGGTACCACGTTACACCGCACCCGATCCTGCAACTGACCCTCGATCTAAAACTCCAGTAGGCATCTTTGGTCAATATTGAACATGTTCTCCTTCAGCCATGTCAGGAATATGACTGAGAGTGCCTTTGCGTCATACGACCCAACTTCTCTACCATCTGTGTAGATGCCACGCTTTTACTGCTCGCTCCATCGATGATGAGATTGCATGTCCTTCTGTTCACAGTGTATGTTGTGACGAAGCCACTGCAGATTCCCATATCCTCCATCTGTAGGATCCGTCGAGCCATAAGCATCTCGCCCTCATCATGTGGAAGATGATGCACCTCACCATGTTTCTCAGCTGTCTCATTGTTGCTGACATTCTCCATGGTGCCTTGCTTGGTTACATGAATCTTTTTTCTCCATTGTGTCATATTGAGTGTCATATTTTTATTTGATTAAGATCATTTTTTATACAATATACCCACCTCTCCTTTGTTAACATAAATTGAATATAAAACATCTACTCTCCAAATTGGATCGTCGATGGTTGACGTTTAATGTGAGCAATCCATCTGAGATGACTCTCTATAATCTTGCTCGCCACTGGAGCTACACCAACCCAATCTCACAAATATTCATTTTGCATTTTGTCTCTAAGTATCAAGCCCCTCATCCAACCTAAGCATTCTCATCTCAGCAACACTTAACTTTGTTTTATGCTTCTCTTTTAAAGGCCAATATTCTGCGCCATAGAGCATTGCAGGTCTTACCATCATCTTACAAAATTTTCCTTTCAGTCTAAGCGATACTTTGCTATCACACAATAGGCTTGAAGCATTCCTCCACTTTAACCGACCAACTTGAATTCTACTAATAACATCCCCATATATATCACCATCACTTTGAACAATAGACTCAGGAGATCTAAAACGTTCAGATTTTTTAATGATTTGATCACCCATAGTTACAATTTTGCCACTAGAGCTACTACTACTAAAATTACATTCCATGTATATAGTTTCAGTTCTACTCAAATGAAGGCCTTTAAACTCCAATGTGGACCTCCATAATTCAAATTTTTTCTGAACTCTTTCTCTAGTCTTATCTACAGAAAGGCTATCATCAGCGAAAAACATACACCAAGGTACATCCTTCTGTAAATGTCCAAGAGTATCCATAACTAAAGCAAAATGATATGGGCTTAGAGCTGGTCCTTGTGTAATACAACTGAAATAAGAAAATACTTGGTCAATCCCTCTTTTGTTTGAACTCAAGTAACAACTCTAGCATATGTATCTTTAATGATCTGAATATAAGTCATATCGACACCTTTCTTCTCTAGAACTCTCCAAAGGACTTATCTTAAAATAAAACTACCTCCCAAAATAACAAAAATATAAAATCTATAATAGTTCCTCAATATAAAATAACTTCATTAGAAATAAAGAAATAGGAAAAATTAAAAAAAAGAAGAAGAAAATTGAGCTAGAAATAAAAAAACTAGAATGTGAAAGCCCGGGTTCAAGCTTAGCAGAGCATAATTGCATCCCAGTTCTTGCACACACGGGAAATTCCCACAGATTGATGTGATTCGATCCCACAATCGCTGTAGTTGCGTAATCTTGCATCTGATTCACCGCGGATGCGCTCCCTTGTTAAGCGCACGCGTCCTGCGTCAATAATTCTCGAGGTGCAGCTGATATTTCTATACTATCTAATTACATATATTCACACACAAAGATATATATGTGTGTGTGTGTGTATCCAACCTGTGTTCTGGTGTGCACGCGCCTCTGGGTTGATTGTGTGTGTGTGTGTGTCCAGCATGTGCCCTAGTGTGCACGCACCTTTGTGAATCGATTTTGACATTTAAGTTCATATGACATTTATTTTTATGCTTTTTGATGTGATTTTATCCTTCAAAATCAGCTGAAATATCAATTGTTATTATTTTCTCCTAGATTATTTGATTACCCTTACGGTTTACAATTTTTCCAGTGTCGCCTATTTTATTGTTTTCCTTATTTTTGTAGGTTAGTACGATGCTAAGGTATAATTCGTTGCAGCCGGTTGCAAGCTTTATCAGCAACCTTAGAAGCCATGGTATGTGTTTGCTACTGCTTATTTGACATTTTTCATTATATTTTAAGTCCATTGTATAAAAAATTTGCTTATTATGCTATGAACTACTATGACTACATAATCCCTTGCGGCTAAGTGGTTCAGAAACTGGTATCTTATTTTTTTCAATAGAGGTGATTAATTTTTTATTGTTTTCACTACTATGGCTGTCATTTTTATCAAAAGGTCACGATGGGCTTGTTTGGGATCACTTTGATTTTAATGTTTGTTTTTTTTTTCTTTTATTTTAAAAATATGTTTGTTTAGCGTAATTTTTACCTGCTTTTATTTTTTATTTTCAATGAATTAATTTATTTTTAAAAAGACTCTAAACACTTACTTTTGTTTTAGCATTTTTAAAAATAAGTAACCATATTATAACATACCAAACATTATTTGTTTTAGATATAGACATAAACAAAATAAAATAAAAATAATAAAAAAAATTAAAAATCAAAAGTGATCCCAAACGCTTGCAATTTTTGCCTATATATTTTATTAATTCTTTCCTTTTCCTGTTGAATCACGATGTATCCGTAGGAGATGAACACTATCTATAAGATACTCTCCTTTTGACTTTCGAACTTTTTTATTTTTGTTATTTTTTTATTTTTTTATGGGCATTGAGTTCTGTGTTTACTTTGATTATTTGTATCCAAAGAAATTTTAGCTCCATTTTCTTTGAATAGTTTATTTTGATTGGATCGTTTTATGTGATCAACATGATAATTTGTATTTTATTAAGGGCCGCATTTAGTTGCTTGAAGTTAGAAATAATCTTTTCAAAACATTGAAATTTTTTAAATCCATCGTTGGGATGCAGTTAGACGCCAACTATAATTTTGAACTTTATAAGCCTTTTTCAAAACTCTCCAAAAAGGTGATGATTTTATTGTTACGCTCAAAATGAGTTAAAAGAAAATCATTATTTTAAAAATATTTTTTATATTTGAGAGAATATTGCACATGCCATATAAATCACATGTACATATCTGTTTCTATGCAAAAAATTATACTAAACCCATATAGTCATTTGGAATTCCATAATAATAATAAAAAAATTTGGGTTTTTGTTGTGATTATTGATGCTCGGGTGGGAATTTGAGGAGTGGAGATAGGACTGTGGCGATTCTACCTTTATGTCATATTCATCACTAAAGATGATTTTTTTAGCCATTAAAATTAATAGGTAATGTGTTACACTAGCGCCTATGGGCAATTTAGACTTTTGTTATTTATTATTGTTTGGTATAAATAGGACTTAATAGGTCAGGCTTAGGGCATGTATGAAATCATTGTTGTCTTGAGTCTTAGGATTAGAATTTGAGAGAGATCACCTACATATTGAATTGTAGGTTTTTGGAGAAATTGCCTACTTCTCTTGAATTATTGGGGCTTATCTTATGTATTCTGGTTGTGTTATTTTATTTTGATGAAATAAAATATTTTTTTGCCTTAGTTTCTGTGGAAAACTTGTTGAGTTCTTATTAAATTGGTACCTATTAAATTGGTACCAGAGCTTTCGATTCTAGGAAGCAAAGTGGGATCGGGACATGTCCGCTGAATTTGTGCGATTCGATTTAGCTTTGAAGCCGACAGGATTGCTGCATGACCTGGCCTCACGAAGTATTGAGATTCCAGCAAGCTAGAAAGCCTACGATGGGATCATGGCCTACAAAATATGTGGAATTAGGGCTCGCGATGTACAGGGTCCTATGGAATCGCGATTTGGGAAGCCTACGACGGGATTGCAATGTACAGTTATCTTTGGTCCTCACAGTAACCTCGTGATATACACACAATTAGAGCTAACTAAGAAGGTCGCGTAGGGATCGTGGGGTACAGTCCCGAAACTCCCATCTTTGTCCTCTCGCTCTGCTCCTACTCGAAACCATTGTGTCTGGGGACTTTGCTACTGAAATTTTACAGCACTTGTTGCGACTGAATCTCTCGATACAGTCGCGATTTGAGATAGTTGGGAAGCCAACGACAGGATTGTCGCTTAAAGGAGTGTCAAAATAGTACAAGGAGTAATAGTGGCCAAGAAAGTAGATGCTCCGCAGAAGAAAATAGAAAAAGAAATGGATCATATCTGATCTGAAATTGAGGAGCGTTTCTCGACCATTGAGGGACGATTGTTGTCCATTGAAGGGAGATTCATGGCCTCGGAAGAAGTGATGGGTAAGATCGTAGAGTTTCACGCAAACCCAAGCCAACTGCCTCGGGATCAAGCGATGATCTCTGGAGGGGACGGGAGCGGCAGCAATATAAAAGATTTGTCCGTGAGATTGAGCGAAGGACTTGGGAGCGAACTCGAGATGCAGCACTTTGAATGAATCGCGCAACATTCATACGGCTAGAACAAACGAAAGTAGGGAGAATCGAGCAATGAAATCTTGAGGATTCGAGTGGCAGCATCAGGAGGCAATTGCACAACAACTGGAGGTTTGGAATGAGCTGGGGCAAATAGAATGGGATGATATGCGATTCGGGGTTGCAGAAAAATGATTTGAAGGATTTCAACCTAGAATAGGAAACCAAGGTGAGTGGGACAGTGGCAGAGGGCTGGATCCAATCACGCCAGGGCCTTTTATTGTGGCATCCTTCCGAGCATAAGGCGATTCAGGAGTAATGATGGAACGGGACGATGTAGAATGGTAGGGGAGTTTGTAAGGGATTGATTTTGACACTACGAAGTATTAAAGGGGGAGATAGGATAGGAGTGCTTCGCGGTGATTTTAGTATGTGCAAGGCCTTGGTGTTAGTGAATCCATTGAAGGTGATAGCTATTAGAGTGGCCACCACCTAAAACCTTGAAGGGGTTGAGAGGATTTCTGGGACTTTCAAAATACTATCGGAGTTCGTGAAGGGTTGTAATTCGATTGTGTGACCATTGACGATGAAACTGAAGAATGACAACTTTCAGAGGGAGGTGGCGACCCAAATTTTTGAAACTTAACGATGGTCATGACAAGTTTAGTTGTGGGGGCGTTACAGGATTTCAACCAATCTTTCATTGTAGTGACAAATACTTCAGGCCATGAATTAGGTGCAATCCTCATGCATTGTCAACAACCCATCACTTATTTCAATCAAGTGTTGGCGATGAGAGTCAGACTTAAGTCAGTTTATGATTGAGAGCCATACAATTTGATCCAACAACAATTTCATTTTTTTCCTACCATGAGACAAGGTGTCTTTTTGGGAGGGCAATAATATTACACCGGTATCTACAGGCAATTGTCTTTTTTTTATTTATAGGGATTCGTACATATGACGCTAGAAATATCGGTAGTTACGTATTAAGCACCCAAAATCTTTCTTGATCCTCAAATACAGTGCTTCGTCTCATTCCATCGTGCGATCGTTTGCTCTTTCATTTTTTCAGTTCGTGAAATGCATCCCACGACAGTAACACCTCCGTCAGACTTCCCTGCTCAACCCGAACACCGTCCGCTAGCCTGCGTCTATTCCTGCTCTCTCGTCTCAACAAAATCATAGCCGCTAAACTACCTAATCGAAACACCCACTCCTATTTCCTTCTGCTTCTCCTCGACAAACGCCCACGAAAGCAAGCAGTATGCTAAGTCCTCTCAAATCTTTCGCCCTCCTCTCCTGTTTGGCTTTTCATTCGCAGCATGCAACTTGAATCCATCTCACTCAATTCATGTTTTCTCTCTCTCTCTGCAAAAGCCCAACATCTTGCCTTCTCCATTCCTAGCTACTTTTCTTCCGGCTCCCATTCCTACTGAGTGCTATTATTGTAAAGAATTCCCATGGCTGCCCTTGTTCCAAGCAGTAGTGCCTTTCTCGTTCTCATCAGGTTTGGCGTTTAGAATTTGAACATGGAGGCGAGATAAGCAGACACGAAACGGAGATGAGATGGAATGTTCAAAAGAAATTTTGGGTGCTTAAAATGTAACTAGAAATGTTTAGATGTTTAATATGTAAATATCGATGTTCCATGTGCCATGCATGTAAAAACCCCTATTTATTATTGTTTGGTCTAAATAGAGCTTAATAGCTTAGGGGTATGGCATGCATGAGAAGATTGTTGCCTTGAGTCTTAGGATTAGGGTTTGGGAGAGATCACCTATCTCTTGAGTTGTAGGTGCTTATTTTTATGTATTTGGTTTGTGTTATTTTGTTTTGATGAAATAAACTATTTGTTTGTCCTAATTTCTGTGAAAATTCATCTTGGTTTGTATCTTAATGTCGTTAAAGAGATATTTTGATTGCCCATGTTTTGGTAATTCCTCCTAGAATATAATGGGTTCCTTCTAAAATACATCCATTCTTGGAACTCTAACTGAGGTTTTAGGCTGTGTCGTAAGAGAAGCTTTTAATTTGTTAGAGCCTGAGCAATGCTTGTTAATTGCCCAACCATTGAATAGAAGAATTAAACTCAACGCCTGTATAAAAGGGCACCCCACCCCCCCCTCCCCCCTACAAAAGAAGTAGAGAAATTTACATACCCAGCACCCAATTCTTATTTATTTACATATCTCACACTAAGCATTCATATTTACATACACAGCACTTTGATGCTTTAAACCTATGCATGAAAAAGTGAATTTTACTTAAAAAGTGATAGTAGAGCATATTTTTTATGTTGTATTAAAGATTTGGGTGCTAATCTGTAAATATGAAAGTTTAGGTGTGATATATGTAAATACATAAAAATTGTGTGCTATGTATGTAAATTCCCCAAAAACAAAATAATGAAGTATCTTAAAACTAAATTATCTGGGATGCACGTGCCCATAGACATTCCCAGATAATGGAACCATGTTGATCCAACAAATTAATCTGCATGTTTGTTTGCTTCATCATTGTATGTACTTGTACAATTCAGAATAGCATGAATATGAAATGCCTATTTGAGCATTTGGCTAGCTGGAATTCATCCAGCTAAAATGAAAAATATACAATGATTATATTGATTTTCTGATTGCAGGCCAAGTTTCAGTCTTGCTTTGGCTATTGCATACTGACCTTCATGAGCCCAAAACTACTGCTGCTTTTGAATATATGTCTTCTATAGTAGCTAGTCTTGAGCCAATGGTTCAAATAACCAATGGACAAAATGGCTCGGGGAACCTGCTTTGGCTTGGAAGAAATTTGCATAAAGGAAGGTTCCATGTTCGTTTCAAGCGTCGTAATGGAAGAGTAAAATTCCTTGTAAGCTATCTAACCTTTTCCTCGAGCTTCAATGTATCCGTGCAGATAGTGGCTAAACCGCCTTGAAAATAATTCTAAATTTGATGAGCATTTTTTCAGGATGAAGAATTTCATGTTGAACAAGCTGGAATTAGATTTGAAACCCTATCTGAAAACATGATAGTTAGCCAAACCTTGTTGCCAAAGGTATGTTCCTTGTTTTGCACTGCGCTCAATTCATCAAAACATTTGATAGAGGATGAATAGTTATAATCCTTCCACCATTTCCATCGAACTTCTAATGTGTCTCTTGTTTCGAGCAGTTGCAATTTAATCTCCGGCTTTCAGAGAAGGAACAGGAAGATAGGTCAAGGGTTTTACTTCCATTTGAACACCAAGGTATGACATTATAATGATGGTTCAAATTTAAGTATTAGTCCAAGGATCTGATGTGCCTTGAATGTGAATTGCTTGAATGAACTTTGAACCACTAATTTTTTGTCGGTCTAGAATCCTTGGAGGCAATCGATAAGTTGAGAGTGGAGTCCTATTGTTCGAGAGAACTGGAAGGTGCTCTTGCGGTGAGCCTGAGTGGAGCTTGCCTTATCAGTTTAAGCATTATAATGGCCTTAACATGGTGATAAACCTTTGTGTTATCTCTCTAGAAGCCATGAAGCCCTTAATACCAATAGGACGGTGAGTATATTTCCTGGATAACGACTTGGATATCTTTTGATAGGCAATCCCAACCTTTGAGCTACAGCCTAAGAAACAAGATTCATGTAGGTACCTAAATCGATGAGGGTTTTAAAGATATGGTTTTGAAGCGTAATGAGCTTGAAGAACTCATTCTTGCTTGTCATTGTTTGCATCTATTGGTATCATTGTTGGCTTTGCTTGTTTCCTTTATGTTAACTTGAGACCCATTCCTCTTTTGTGGCGGTACTATCCTTCTTGGCCTGCATCCTAGGTAGCTTTTTTCTAGATGCCATAGCTCACGTGAATTCTGCTGCATTCTGTCGTACCAACTATTTATACTTCAGCGTCATGCCACTGACCCTTTCTTCTTTCTTTCTCAGAGATGATGGGATAAAAAAAGCTATTAGTGATCTCTTAAATTGTGCCGAAGTCATGAATTACGCCATAATTTAAGGATTAGGTATTACACAAATAAGCCACTGGGATGTGTTTTTAATTTGGTGATTGATATTTTCTATACAAGGGTGGAATTATACAAAAAGAAAATGTCTAGGACTCCCGACCAATTGTTTTTCTTATTAGCATCCACCGTGTTGGCATAGGTAGACAGGTCTAGTTTTATTTTTGTCCTGAAAAGAGGTGGGTGCATATCTAGTAGTTGGGCTTTCTAATTTGTAGGTGGTTATTCTCATTCATCATCAATTTCCTCTGGAAATTACGAGCCTTGTCATGACTTGTAGAGGGTTTCCCTTTTTGTTTCCAAGACATTGATGCTTGCAGTTGAGCAATACGCTCTATCCTGTTTTTTAAATCTTTTTAATTTTAGTAAATCTAGCTTTATTCTCATTTACGGTGATTTTGGTTGTAGATAATATGGGCATTACGTAAAAGGTTTGCACGTGTTTTGAGTTTTTTAGTATTTTTGATGAAGGAAAAAGGATGCGGAGTGAAATTATGGTGGCTTTAAAATACACCTAATGGCTTATTTTTCTTGTAAAAGAAAATCAGTTGAATTGGGTGAGTTTCTTTATTTTGTTTCTCATGATACCCTCATTCACTTTATCACTACCTATAATGTTCTTGTTTGCCTTGTCGCCACCTTCATCAAAGTCGACTGCAATTGCCCTTCCATCACCTGCATCCAATCTTCCATTCTCTCCACTGCCCTCCCCATTCGTCTCATTGGGTTCCACTTCCAATCATTTGAAGCATGCATCCTTGTTGATTGTGAAAATCTTGACCTCCTCCCCGACTCCAAAGTCAATCGACTTTTCATCAAATACCTCCCTCTCTTCAACCAATAGTGTGAGCTCCATATCGAGAACAAAATTTTATCACTCGATTGCTTCATCTTTGACACTAAGCACACCTTAGCTATATCAATTGAGCACGAAGTCTCCATACCTAGTTTTATCTTACACAACTCTTCTTGTTTTTATTAGTGATGCCAATTAGGATTCATGGGTAAGATTTGGGTCCAAACTACAAATGACCCGACATGAATATTATAACCTTTAACTCAACCATTGTATCAATTAAACATATTTGTATTAATTAAACAATTTAGAAATCTTAACTCTACCAAATTCTACGAAGCTTGAACTCAACTCACGACGCATGAAACATGTAAGTCGTGATTGGTTAGTGTCAACCTGACTTGAAATGGACATGATTACTGATTTGATCATATCAAGATAGAAAGAAAAAAAATATAATTTAATATGAGTGTTTCATTAAAAAAAAAAAGAATAAATGATTAAGTAATTTTTTTCTTTTACCATTGGACTGCAACTTGAACTTGACACAATATTTTTTTTTTTTTTGAATTTGAGTTAGATTTTAGTGTTGCGTTCATGTCTCTATATAGATTCAACTCTCGCAACCAAGTTTTTTGTTCATAAGGATTTACCATAAAGCATTGGTTAGGGTTCCTATTTTTGTGACATTAATTTCAGATCAAATCCTAATCTAATTCGTTAAACTCAAATTATCAACTCAACTACCCTATTCTACAGTAGTACAACCTTGCAGTGCTGAACCATTCCTTCTGTCGTCTATATGATTGAAGCATAAACGAAAAAGTTTTTGAAGCTCTAGCTTTTGTTGACTATGTTTATTTGCGATAAATGATCAGACGAGCAGCAGAGTTCAATTTGAATAGGACGGAGGAAAATATTAGTGGTATTCGCAGGAGAGGAGGAAGGTTTAGGTAGGTGGGGAGTGAGCACAAACGCATATGCAATCAGGAAAAGTCAATGAGATAGAGGAGAGCATGGGGTAGGTTTCATTAGTGTTTGATTAGATTTGTAGTCAAAATTTTCTAAGCTAATAAAACTTTGGGTCATTTACCTCCATACCACCGAATTCCTATGTTTTTAGATATTTAGCACCTTTACTTTTTATATACCACCCAAAATTTTCATATCACATAAAAAAGTCCACTATTTTTACTTTTAAAAAGTGAAATACACCTTTCCATGCACGGGTAAGGTGGCAAATCTATAAAAATTGAAGTTTAGGTGTTAGATATGTTAATGCATAGGAATTGAGTGGTATGTCCGTAAATCTTCCTAAAATGTTTTGAAACTATGAGGCCTTAAATGTTACTTTTGCTGTTGATAAATTAGGACAGGCCTTAAATCTTATTAGTTCATTCAGTTTTGTTAGACTAAAACTAGTCAAATGGGTCACCATTTTGGCTAATCCAATTGCCGTGCTTGTTTTAATTTGAAAACTTACATAAAATACCTCCTTTCACTGATATTGCCTCCGAATGAACACAAATTAAAAATATTTTGGGAATTGTAACCTAGGCTTAATTTAGGCTTTTATTTCTAATAGCTTTTTCATAGCTTTGTTTTTTAGATTATTATCAGAGTCCTGTTTAACTATCAACTTTCTTGTTTTGTTTATGGAAAATTTACATACATAACATCCAATTTCTGTATTTATATTTCTAAAGCCTAAGCTTTAAAGCTCTTTCTTTGTACTTTACTTATGAAATGATGTATTTTACCTTTTAAAGGTTGAAAAAGTGGTGTATTTGGTATGATACGAAAGATTTGGTTTTTATAAATATAAAATGTAAAGTTTTGGTATTAGATTTGTAAATTCATTAGGATTTGGTGGTATGTATGTAAAGGACCCAAAAACACAGTATTTAATTTTTTTTTTTTTTTTTTGGAGGACGTAGTGGGGGAAGAGGTTGGGGGTTGGTTTAGGGTTTGGTGGAGATAAAATTATAGCTCTTAAATCTGCTGTTGATACTATGATTTTTAATGTTATAAGTACTTGTGCTCCTCTAGTAAGTTTGGGTATAGGTTAAAAAAAATCCAAAAATAACCAAAAAGAATTAATAAAAATATACCTCTTGAAGAAAGAATTTTTATTGGAGATTTAAATGGACGTGCTAGTAGAGTGGCGAAAGATTTTAAATATATTTATTGTGGTTACGATTTTGGAGTGATTAATGAAAATTAAAATAATATTAGATTTTTCTTTAACATATGGTTTTATTTAACTAAATTTAAGTACTTAACATCGATTATTAATTCTGTTTTAAAGATGAAGGGTTGTAAGATATGAAATATAAGAAAATATTGTCATAGTATTAGATGAGACACCTAAAAGATATAAATTATTTTTATGAGTAAACTTCAAGTTTTCTTGATTTTGAATGTTCATGAATAATTGAATTCTATGTGGGATAAAGTAACAAGTATTATTAAACAAGTGACAAAATATGTACTTGGAGAATCAAATGAAAAAATTTTTATTAAAAAAAATACTTGGTGGTGGATTAATAATATACATGAAAAATAAATATAAAAAGTTATGTTATAAAAGTTGGTTTAAATGTAAAAGTTTAGAGAATAGAGAAAAATATAAAGTGACCCATAGGGAGTAATTAAAACAATTTGTGATGCTAAAAATTCATTTTTTTAGTGATATTTATGATAGATTCTATACTAAAGAAAATGAAAAATATATGTAAAACTAGCTAAACAAAAGAAAAAAGTAAATATTTAATTCAAGTAAAGTGTATTGAAGATGAGAGTTAAGAAATGCTTTTTTTAGGGGAAGATATTCAACATAGGTGGGTAGACTATTTTGATAAACTTTTCAATGAAGTTTCTGAAAATATGATCGACCTTAGTGATCTTAGTGTCATTAATAATAATAAAAAATTTATTTTTATCGTCGTATTGGTAAAGAAGAAGTTGAAGAAACTTTAAAGAAAATCAAGGGTGAAAATCAGGAGAATTTAATGATATCCCAATTGAAGTGTGGAAATATTTAGGAGATTTGAGGGTTTCTTGGCATACTAAACTCTTTAATATTATTTTAAAAACTAAAAAGATGTATGAGGAGTGTAGCAAGAGTAATTTAGTCCCTATTTTTAAAAATAAGAGAGATGCAAAAGAGTGTGAAAAATTATATAGAAATTAAGTTGATTTGTCATACTTTAAAATTATGGGAGCGGGTAATTGAACATAAGTTAAGACGTGATTTAAAAATTTCTCTTAATTAGTTTGGATTAATGTAGGGCAGGTCTATTATGGAAGCTATACATTTATTGAGAGGTTTGATGAAGAAGTATAAAGAGAATAAGGAGGAATGACCTATGATTTTTATTGATATAAAAAAAACTTACGATAAGGTTCCAAGAGAAGTCCTTTGAAGAGTTCTTGAGAAAAAAGAAGTATATTCAAGTCATGAAATATATGTATACTAGAGTTGTTACTTATGTTCGAACATAAGGAGAATTGACCATGTATTTTTCTTATTTTAGTTGGATTACATCAGGGATTGACTTTAAGCCCATATCTTTTTGCTTTAGTTATGGATGCTCTTACTGGACGTTTACAGGAGAATGTTTCTTGGTGTATGGTTTTTGTTGATGATATCCTTCTTGTGGACAAAACTAGAGAAAGAGTTCAGAAAAATACTTGAATTATGGAGGTCTACATTGGAGTCTAAAGGCCTTCATTTGAATAGATCTAAAACTGAATAGATGAAATGTAATTTTAGTAGTAGTAGCTCTAGTGACAGTGTTGTAACTATGAATGATCAAATCATTAAAAGATGTGATCGTTTTAGATATCTTAGATCTTGTTCAGAGCGACAGTGATATAGATGGGGATGTTATTAGTAGAATTCAAGTTGGTTGTTGTGGTGTAGGAATGCATCAGGCCTATTATATGGTAGAAAATTACCGCTTAGATTGAAAGGAAATTTTATAAGTTGGTGGCGAGAACTGCAATGCTCTATGGCGCAAGATGTGGATCTTTAAAAGCGAAGTATAAAACAAAGTTAAGTGTTGTTGAGATGATAATGCATAGGTGTATGAATGCCTTGACACCTAGAGACAATGCAAAATGAATATACCGTGATAGTGTTGGTGTAGCTTCCGTTGGCGAGAACTGCAATGCTCTATGGCGCAAGATGTGGATCTTTAAAAGCGAAGTATAAAACACTGCCGTTGCCGGTCCCAAGCCCGGATGTGAAAAGTGGAGGGTTGCGTTAGGTAGTCGACAGCCAGCGTAAAACTTGTCGAAAAAAAATTTAAACGAAAATTTGACATTAAATAGGACGCAATGGAGAAAAAGGATTCATGTAGCCGACCCCACTTAGTGGGATTAAGGCTTTGTTGTTGTTGTTGTTGTTGTAGTGTTGGTGTAGCTTCAGTGGCGGACATGATTAGAGAGACTCGTCTTAGATGGTTTGGTCACATTAAACATCGACCATCTGATGATTCTGTCAGGAGAGTAGATGTTTTAGATTCAACTTATGTAAAGAAAGACGGAGGTAGACCTAAAAAGGGCTTGGTACATACTGTATAAAAAATGATCTTAATTTATTAGAATTAAATGAAAATATGACACTCAATATGAAGCAATGGAGAAAAAAGATTTAAGTTGCTGAATCCCACATAGTAAGTTAAAGGCTTGTTGTTGTTTGTTGGGGGATTCTAATTTGATCATGGCACTTGTAAATGCGTCAGTTGACTCAGTTCTATAGTTCAAAAAAATCATATGGGTACTAGCTTTTTAAATAGCGCTGTTTCCAGAGCTGTGTATGTAATTATCCTTATAAAAATAGAGATGGTTTAGAAATTATTTACACTACTGATAAAACTTCATATATTTGTACTGTGCATTTATCTCTTCTTAGTTCTTTGCCTTACGATATATCCAACTGTCTGTTCCAGGTAATGGTGAGCCCATTCAAATATATGATGGGCGACGTTCCCATACTGAGAACAATGAGGATCTGAATAGTTTACAGCGAAACGCTTTGCCCGTAGAAATGGAAGCCCATAGTATGCAAAGCAAGGGTGAGATACATTACATTCGTGACTCAGACGATGACCAACCAGATTCGGATGAAGATCCTGATGATGATTTGGATATATAGTTTTGATCCTAAGGTTTGTATATTGTTAAATTAGTTGTCTGGTTTTTTAAGGTATATTTTCATGTTAGATATATAGATGCATAGGAAGTAGGTGGTATGTATGTAAACGCCCCTTTTCTTTATATAGGAGGATTTATACATGTACCATTGATTTTTTATGTATTTATATATTTAATATTAAAATTTACATTTGTTTATATGATTTCAGAATGTAACAGAAAATATCATTAACATAAATTTATATGAAGTATATATATATATATCTGGCACCCCTATGAAGATTATCAAATGGACTCCCGATTTTGACACATCTAAGGAATCTCCTATCGTTCCTATGTGGTTCAAGCTTCCTGGCCATCACTTTCAGTTGTACCACTGAAATGCTTTGTATAACATCAGCCAAGCTCTTGGTTCTACTTTTGATAGGGCCTCGCCAGATGGAGCCAGCTTTCAGGTGGAGAGGGATATCACTCTTTCAGATATGGATCGAATTTGGATCACAGATGATGAGGATGGGTTTTGGCAGGAGGTTGTGGTGGAAAACAGATCTCTTTATTGCTAGCATTGTAAAATGTTTGGGCACATTATGGACACTTCTATAGGTCGTATCCTCACTCGAAAAAGGACTCGGGTCTTCGGGTCTTCATGGGCTGATGTTGGGATTTCCCAACAAAGAGTTGATGCTACCCTGGTTCAGGAGAAAAGGGTATCATCTGATGCTCATAATGTGTTCAACAGTTTAAACTCAGTTGACAAGGCTGTTGGGGAGAGTCCTCCGCAGGTTGCACAAATTGCCACTCCGGTGGCATTGTCGAATGACCGACACGATTCTTCTCGAACAAGTTGGAAGTGTGGCCGCTTCCTCTGTGGTGCAAGCCGCCTGGGTGGCTACTAAAGATTGTCGAGTACGACCAGATGCATTAAAAAATTTAGCAGAAAAAGAAGAAACTCCTAAGTTATACCCATTGTTGCACCCACTGTTATGAATGAGCAGGATCAGTTAACAGAAGAGGAAGAAGCAGAAGAAGAAGAAGAAGAAGTAGAAGAAGAAGATGAAGAGGATTGACAAGTTTACACTTCTCAACGGAAGAAGAAGCCTGAGGATACATTTCTACTGGATGATACCTTGATTACTCATGGAAATGGAGTAGCACTGAATAGATTACTTTATGGATCACCAAGAAACAGAGCGAGAGTACTGTCTTCGCGATCTCGTTCTTAGACATTGTTATTGCTCTTTTTCTGTTTTGATCTTTAGATCCTTTTGTTAGCATTATATTGTAGGGGTAGGACTTCATTTGTTGGGCTCTCTCCTCAAGCGTCTGTAACCGTATTATATTAATAAAATAGGCCCTAGGGCTTTCCAATATATATATATATATATATATATATATATATATATATATATATATATATATATATATATATAGAGAGAGAGAGAGAGAGAGAGAGAGAGAGAGAGAGAGAGAGATTTTTATTATCCGACATGAATCTCAAAATATTTTTTAGTAAGGAATATTCCATATTCAAATTGAAGATTATTTAAGTCCTTGATTTCAGCAAGTTTATAGTCAAACACACCGTTTCGACAAGAAAAACCTGTTGATACTAAAATTAGTTTGATATGAATCCAATCAAACTCAGATCAAATTATTGAAGTATTTTTGGAGGTTTTGACTTATTAATTGAAATGTCAAATGAATTCTAAATTTGTCATATTTATAGTCAAATTGAGTATCTTGACGAGAAGAATCCAATGAGCATAATCTTACTTGATTTTGAGGTCATTTAGAACCTCACATCATAAAAAAAAAATATCTTATTTCAAAAAAGATTAGTATGAGTCGTCCAATCAGATGGTTGAGAAGTTATTCGTCGAAAAGTCAAATGTGTTATTATCCTAGAGTGTAAATATGCCCTTTTTTCATTGGGAGGGGAAGGAATTCCAGAGCTTGTTCTGGATTGAAGACCTGAAGATAACTTTTGGCCTCCGTAGTGATTGACAACCATCAATCATTGCCCCCCTCCCCAGCCCAATCATCCCTATTGACGTACCAGCATTTTAACGTAATGTCTCAAATATGGTCGTAACAAATAATGTTGTATTGAAGACTCGGTGATATACAATGTTAATAATCAGAGGATATCGATAGCGATCACTGTGGGGGCATAAATCATTGCCCCCCTCCCCAGCCCAATCATCCCTGTTGACGGTCCTGCTTGTTGACGTAGTATCTCAAATATGGCCACAACATATAATGTCGTATTGAAGACTCAGTGATATACAATATTAATAATCAGGGGATATCGATGGCGATGACTATGGGGGTGGTGGCTGACGGGCTATGGTTGATGGTGTTCATCATATTTCATAGTCGTCGCCGAGCAACACCCTAGTTTGTTGTCTTCGTCGGCCCCTAATTGTTAACATTGTATTCCTAAATATGGTTGTAACGTATAACACTGTATTTAAGACCCAATGATAACTTTTAGCCTCCGTAGTTGCTGACCATTCTCGAGCATCGCTGGTCATCTCTACTTACAGCTTCATACTATATCATATGTCTCATAATATTACAATCATCAATTATAGCACACGTGGTCAACTATTACTATTACAACTTTCAACTGTAACCAATTTTTACTATTGCAGCCACCAACTACAATATACGTGACCAATTGACTTATTACAACCTTTATATACGGCTTTTATGGAACACTGATGCTATTAAAGCTTTTAACTACTGCCTCCGTGGCCAAATGCTGCTATTGCTGCCACCAACAACGACATTTTGTGACTAATTGATGCTATTATAACTTTCAACTACGACTCATGTGAGTAACTTACGATATTGCAGTCATCAACTACGGCCTATGTGGCCAGCTTATATTGTTACAGTTTCTAACTGTGATCTTTGATGCAACTATTGTTTGTATGGTACAATCAACTACGACCTTTGTGGCAGACTACTGTTATTACACCCTCTAACTGCAGCCTTTGTGGCCAACTCTCACTATTATAACCACCAACTATAATTTTCGTGATCTATTATATTTGGTATGATTATTATTGTTGTACTATTATTGTACTTATATGATTATCAGCTTTGTAATTTCATTTTATCTGATTTATAAAAAAAATAGACCTATGAACTTACAAACAAATAATAATTACTTGATTGGGCTAGGCTCCGTAGTTTCTCTTTTTCAAAGTTTTTTCATGTAAAATATTTTTGTGTCTCTTCCTGCTATTTTTCTATTATACGTGTGTGATGATTATAAAATGCTAAAATATTAAATTATTATTCAACAGCTGTTAATTTTCTGACACAGAATGATACTATCGTGTTGTATATATAAGAATTTAAGTCAGATGTATATATAATTAAATTTTTTGTTATATTACTTTTGAAATAATTTAATTATTTTATGTTTTATTATGACTCTTTTATTCCCTAAAAAAATTGTTGAGGCCTTTGTTAAATTTTTAATTAAAACATGAAGAGTATTTTAAGTTTCATTAAATTTAAAATTATTAATTTATACTATATTTTAATAATGCTATTAATAATTTTATTAGTGCTAATTTGCTATGATATTTAGCTAGGATTTCAACTAAATTTTATTAAACAAAATTTTAAGCTATTATATTTTAATATCTTTTCAAGTTCAATTTTTTATATTTAAGTGAAAAAAATTTATGCAATGCAAAGTTATGTAGTATATATTAGGGTGAAACTCTCTTTTTAATGGTCGTGTAAACATTTCATTTGAAATTAAGAAGATTAAACATTATCAAATTTTCGATGAAATCTCAAAATCTTGGATGGATAAATAACCCATCTCATGTTAGTGTACATAAAAATATGACAGCATGAATCTCGAGAAAAATAAATTGGTCTTGCTTATGAACACCTAAGGATTGCAACAGGACGATCAAAAAATGGAAGCACCAAGCATTGTTTCCTTTGGTGGAAACTACTAGCCTACTAAACGGAAGCATAAACCAAACGAAATAATATGTGGGACCTAATTCGAGGAACACTTATTTGTAACTAGCTCCCTTGAATGATTCCATGATTCTTCACAAAGACGGCCAAAGGGCACAATATTGGATATCTTTCTAACCTCTGAGAAGGCCCTTTGTTCAAGGAGAGCTGTCGTCAGATTACGGTAATGCATCATCTACCTAATGGTCCAAGTTTATCCTAACGACAAAAGGGCATCTACTGAGGATTCTCTTGGGAAGGTCCGAAGACCATCCAACCGACCAAAGATTTCTCAGTCGATCAAATGATTATCAGACGATCGAATGACAACACCAATATACCATTAATTGCTCCTTTGCAAGCAGTTATGAATACGAAACGACGCCAACATTAGTTATGGATATAAAGGGTCTTGAAGTCGGTTATAAATATGAAATGGTGTGATAATGACTTGTAACGTCCGCATTAAAATGGGGACGAACATGTGAATTTACTATATATTCCTAGGATATATAAATAGGGGATAATTTTTTCAATAAAGCACTACTAAATTTACTCTCTCAAAACTTGTGTTACTATGAACTCTATTTTCCTCTCTCTCTCTCTCTCTCTCTCTCTCTCTCTCTCTCTCTTCATTCCCTTTCACTCACACACACTCTCTCTCACACTCTTTGCTCCTCTGGCCCGTTCAACGCTCTATACATTGGGTGTGATCCACGAGACATATTTGGATTTAACATCTTAAAAGGTGTGATGAACGTAGAATCATGCCATCAATATGAAGAGGAGCACACTACAGAGAATGAACTCATCAGGGGGGAACCTCGAACATGAAACACATGAGAGAATTTGTGCAACAACAAATTTAGGAACTCCGATGTGAAATGACTGGACAGATGACATAATTGACATGTGTGCTACTCGGGGGAAGAGCGCAAGCTCTCTAGGAACTGAAACCTCGAGTAAAACCTGATCCCAAGGCCATTGAATGGCTCAAGGAGCAGAATGAGTTGAAGAATCTTAGTACTAAGATCGTCCTGGGCCTACCTCGAGATTTAAATCACGATTGGGTCAATCGAAGGTCTAATGTTAGTCGGAGAATGTGTTCTCTTGGTAGATCTTTGATGTTAAGCCCTTAGAGAAACTCAAAGTTCCAAATTCAGAATCCTACAAGGGTTAGAGCGATCCGATCGACCACATAACTTCATTTAAGTCAGTCGTCTTCCTGCTGAAAATCTTCAACGCATCAAAGTGTTAGTTATTCTTGACCACACAGAGGGATTCTACCCTCAAGCGGTTTAATTGTCTCCTGATAAGAGTTAGCACCTCATTCGGTGAATTTAAGAAGTTGTCCACTTCACAGTTTGCTAGCACTCAAAAGCTCTGAAAGAACTCAGACCCTATGGCACGTCAAGTGAGGGTCGAATGAGAGCTTTCTAGTTTTTGTCACTCAATTCTAAAAAAAATGCTAGTAGTACGAATTTTGGAGCCTACGGTAGCACATGTCGCTTTAGTACTAGGGCTAAGGAGCGAAAGATTCACGTATTTTATGGGTTTACGATAACCCGCATCCTGGCGAAACTCTTGGAGTTAGCCAACCATCACATGATGGTGGAGTATGTTCACCTACCTTAGTGAGAGAGGTGAACAATCAACTACCACTGACAGAAGAGGGCCTCACACATTGATGGGTGGAGGCTGAAGGAAGGTTTGCAATCCAAAAGCGAAGGTAGTCGATCGTCTCACAACAATAGAGAGGTCGATAAAAAACAACCGAAGACCATGGAGCCGATCTAACGATTGATCATTGGGCTACCGAGAAACACTGAAACCTACTCAGTTGAGGGTTTCAATACCTGAGTTGGTGGAGGCCATTTAAGATAAGAATTACTCCAAAAAGGCTCCACTGATAATAACTAGAGCATTTATTAGGAACACGAACAAGTTCTATAAATACGATAAGGGCCGCTTCATTACACAAAGGAGTGCATACATCTTTGGAGCCTGGTTGAAGAGTTGATCCAGGCTGTAAAACTCAAGGAGTTCGTGGCCTCAAGGGCGTCGACCCAAAGACAAGGGAAATCCCCAATAAAAGAGGACTCTGAAAAACCCATATGAACCAATGCTTTTCACATCGTAGGAATAGTGTTAGCCATCCCAGAGCAGACTCAATCATAAGAGGATTCATACGGAGGAACTTTGTGTCGTTACTTTGGCTCCGAAGCAGAAGCCTCATCCCCCAATTATTTAAGTGGATTTCCCCTGAAGGGACGACGTAGTGGCCACGGCAATGATTCTATCAGGTGGGTAGTATTTTGGTTGACATAAGCAATTCAAGTCAACTTTTCATAAAATGAGCCTCTCAATTGACCAACTAGTGACGCCGATCTGCCCAATTTATGGTTTTCCTGGCAGATGGAAGGAAGCTCTGTGAATAATCAGACTATCACCTGGAGAGAAGGTGACACCCAATTCACCAACATGAAAGAATTCCTTGCAGTTGATGTGTCACTGACTTATAATGTAATCTCCGGTTGCCCACTCCTCAACGACTTTAGAGTCGTGGTCTCCACCTAGTACGCCGCGATAAAGTTTCTGTGTGTCGGGGAGATAGTTAACATTTGGGGAATTTGAAGCAGTCTCGGATATGCTACCTCCGGGCGGTCAGCAATGTGGAACATGAATCTTTCTACATTCAAAATCAGCAAAGGGGTGGGGGTCCTGGGATTGACGAAGCCATTATCGAGATCTCCGTTGTCATGATGAACTCGGTAAATTTTACTTAATCAGTGAGAATTTTGATGCATGGCACAAAGACTTGTTGATTCATACCCTTTAAGAGCATCGAGACGTTTTTATCTGGTTGTCCATTGAAATGCCAGACATCCCAATTGACATAACATGCCACCACCTCAACGTTAATCCATTCTCATGACCAATGAAGCAAATGATATGAACATAGATCATGAATTTGGACGGGTTGATTCACGAAGATGTATAGAAGCTCAAGAAGGCGGGCTACATTCTGGAGTTATAGTAACCAACCTAAGTCTCTAATGTGGTCATGGTCCAGAAGTCAAACGACAAATAGAGGATGTACATGGACTTCACGAAGTTGAACTATGTTTGCTTCTTGTCGAGGATCAACACTCTAGTAGATTCAATAGTTAGATTCATTAATAAGCTTCCTCGATGTTTTGTTGGGCTACCATCAAATCAAAATGCATTCGAACGCGAGTAGAAGTCTTTATTGTTATAACGTAATGCTCTTTGGGCTAAAGAATGTTGTGACTACCTACAAGCATTTAATGGATGTAATCCTTTCAAATCAAAAATGGAAAAAATATTGAAGTCTATATCGATGATATCCTAGTTAAAAGTCGGTTGACCAAAAAAATGCACATTTGGAGCTTTGAACGATAAATTCTTCAGATGCCTCCTAACGCTCAAAGGTATAAAGGTCAATCCGAAGAAAATACAAGCACTATTAAATATGCCCTCTCCTTGAAATGCTAAGGAGGTGCAAAAGCTGATTGGCCAGATAACAACACTCAACCAATTTATCTCAAAGTTGGGTGACAAATAATTAATGTTCTTCAAAATGCTAAGAAAAGTTAAGAGCTTTGAATGATCGACCAAATGTAAACAAGCAATCCCCAATCTACTGTAGTAGTCGTGTTCTCAGAGGCATTGAGATCAGGTACTCTATCATTAAAAAGCTAGCATTTGCTCTAATTGTCTTTGCTTGCAGGCTCCGACCATATTTTAAGATGTATCCAATCAAAGTTATCATTGACCATTTTCTCAAATCTCGTGTTCACTTGGCGGAACATTACGGTCAACTCTTGAAGTATGTTGTGGAACTTAGTGAATATGACATCACTTATATTCCCAGAATGATGATTAAAGCTCAAGATGTAGCAGAGCTTTTGGAGGACTTCTTCGAACAAGGAGAATCGAGTGAATGAGCTAAAACTAGCGTTCAAACCTGGACCTTGCAAATTTATGGAGCCTCGAGCCAAGCAAGACAAAGAATCAGACTGTTGTTGAGCAGCCTGACAGAAGAACATATTTATCATTCAGTCTTTCTTGAGTTTGAAATCACCAATAACCATACATAATATAAAGCACTAATAGCTAACCTACTTCTAGCTTACAGAATGGGCGTTTGACATATCCAAGTGAAGTCAGATCCACAACTGGTGGTGAATCAAGTTAATAGAGAGTTCGAGGTCAGAGATAAAATGACAACAAAATACTTGAGCAAGGCAAAGATAGAGATGTGGAATTTTGCAAACTTCAGAATTGAACATGTCAGATGTGAAGAAAATCAAGTGGTAGACTTTCTATCCAAAAACATTTGCTTCAAAAAAAGGTCCCCCCAATAGCTTTTCTAGTTGGCCATTAAAGAACCAGAGGCCATAGAAGAGAAGCAGAAAATACGATGGATCCTAACATCCAATCTCTATAAACCCGAAAGATCTCCGAGGAAGTTGCTGATCCAAGGAAATTCAAATTTAAATTTTGACATGTCGTGATCGAAGGTAAAAAGTATTCAGAGTTCAACCACTTCTCTTTTGTTGATTTGTTTACAAAATATGAAGCAGAAGAAATCCTCTAGGAAGTACACTCTTGTGAATGAGGGAGTCATTCCGGAGAAAAAAATTTGGCTTATCGGATTTAGAGGTAAAGCTAATTCCGGTTGATCCTCATGAAACTTGTAGAGGAGTTTTCCAACAGATGCGAGCAATTTCATAAGTATGCTCCACAACACCAGTTGGCCCACATGTTAAAGCCAATTAACAATCCCTGTCCTTTTCCTATTTAGGGATCTGACATCCTGGGGCCGTTTTCTCCTTCAAAAGACCAACAAAAGTTTCTTTTATTCAATGTGGACTATTTTCATAGTGGATTGAAGCAAAAGTACTCGTTCGGATTACTGCAAATGTCGTCTGGAAATTTATATGGATTGGCATCATTTATCGGTATGGTTTACCTCTGGTACTTATCATCGAAAATGAAATGTAATTCGCTTATTGGGGGGTAAAGAATTTCTGCCAAAGTTAGTAAGACCTGAAATTTGCATCTGTTCATTATTCCTAGACGAATGGACAAGCAGAGGATACCAAAAAGTTTATTTTAAATCTACTAAGGAAGAACGTGGAGGGAGCAAAAGACAATTGGGCGGACTTACTTTCTTCGGTCCTATGGGACGTCCGAATGACCCAATCTTCTGTAACCCGGCAAAATCCTTACATGCTTTCCCATGAGATGGAAGCAATGTTGGCAGTGGAGTATAACCACCACTGTCAGAGGGTCGTTACATTCACCTCATTCGATGAGGAGAATCTCATCGACTGCTGGGAGGTGAAAGATAAAATAATGATGCTTGCACTCGACCTACTAGAAGAAATTTGAACCAATGCAACACTTCAACAGAAATAAGTAAAATGAACATTGCTCAATACTACAACAGGAATATCTGAGAGAAGACATTCGTACCTGATGACCTAACCCCTAAAAAGGTCGACCAAGCAACATGAGGACAAGCAGTCAAAAAACTTGATCAGACATGGACCAACCCATTCATTATCGATCAAAAAGCCACCCAGGAGCCTACAAATTAAAAACATGCACTAAAAAAAGGTTCCTCAGATGTGATGTGGTGATGATCTCGATGTTTTTTTTTTCATAAATCTATTACACTACTGCTACAAGAAAAATTAAAATGCATTTTTAATTTCTAACACTTATGGAATTTATATTTTAACACAATATTAATAGAAACAGTATCGAACTATGCAATTATGACCCCATGTTTGAACAACACTCTGGAACTTAGAAGGTTAATGCATCTAGCATCGAGTCAACACTTGGGGAACTAGAGTACCCTAAAAAACTGGCTGATAGAAGCATTAAGGCATCCAATCGACCAAATATGAAATGATTCTTCTCGTAAAACACACCTCAAACTTGAGTTTCTAAGTTGTGAGCTATCACAATTCTAGATGTGGTTACCCGCCCAGTAGCGATAAAGCTCTGCGAAGGTTTCTAAGAAAAACACCCTGAAAAAGTATCAGCGACTACCCCCCTAAGAGTAGTGTGAAAAAAATAGTTCTGGTCAAACAACTAAAATTCAGGACCGCTCAAGTTAAGATTTGACACCATAAACTAATCAAATTTGATGCATGTTGTCCGAGCGATTAAGAAAAATATTAAACGATGGACAACGAAGCTACAATGTCCGATAGGTGTATATTGAGAAAAATATAGGTCTAACCTTACTTTGACATAGTTCAATCTTAAACTCTACTAGGTCTAACCTAACTTAGAACTAGACTCAAATTTTAATAAGCATAACCTAGCTTAGACTTAATTAAAATTTAAAGCCTTTTAGGTCTAACCCAATAGACCTAACTCAAACTTAAACCACTCTTGGTCTGAACCGACATAAACCTAACTCAAACTTAAACCCAACTAGGTCTAACCTAACTTAGACCTATTTCAACGTAAGCAACCCTTTGGTCTAACCCAACTTTGACCAACTTAACTTGAATCACCAGGTCAACCGACCTAACTTAGGTTAATCAAATCAACTTGAATCACCTGATCAACCCGACCTAACTTGGGTTAAACCAATTACTTGATTCAAAAGGTTAACCCGACCTAACTCAGGTTAAACCAGATCAACTATATCTCTGAGTCAACCTGACCTAACTCGACTTAACCAAATCAACCTCAGTCTGACTTAGCTTGAGTTAACCCAATCAGAACTTGATGTCGAATTAATTTAAGTTCAAACCCAATTTAGATCAACTTAATTCTAACTCAACTTAGACTTAATTCGATAAAGATTAATCAAATCTAAACTAACATGGACTTTGTCCGAGTCTAACTTAAGCTATATTTGACTTAACTCAGGAAGCTTAACTTGAGTTAACCCAGCCTAACCTGGAATAACTTTAAGTTAACTTGACATGATTTGGATCCACTTTGCCCCATCCTGGGTTAGTCTAAATCAAATCAGGCTTAACTTACTATCGAACTAGGCCAATCTGAGTCAATCCGGTTAAACTCTATTTGACTTAAAGAAATTAAATTTGAGCTGAACCCGAGCTAATTCAGACCAGTTAGGAACTCACCCCAGAATGAATCCAACCTAACTTATGCTATCAAACTCAACTTAATTTAGATGACTTGAGGCTAAAGAGTGTTTGACTTCTCACAAGAGAACAAAATCACACTTAACCTCAGTCAGAGGCAATTTTGGGTCAAGGAACAAACCAACCTAAAAGAAGCAACATAAAATCCACCATATAAGCTACTAAAACTTAAACTTGAACCACAAAAATGCAACATTGTTTGAGAATGTGTTTTAGAGGAGTAAACCCTTGGATACTAACAAAATATCTTCTAACCACTTATGACTAATCAAATCACAAACATCAATGACTCTAAGTTGATAGAACTATGGGATTTTGGCCACGTCATTCTGAACAAGAAAAACAAAACATAAAATGACAAAAAAATCTAATCGACTAATAAGTCTTAAGCAACGTAAGATATTTAACCCCTAAAATCCAAAAAAAAAAAGTTAAATCTTAAATGAAACCCTAATGAATAAAGAACGCCGAAGACAACTTTAGCCCTGCCACCTTGGTCTTCGAAGAACTCTTGGATGAAGCAACCCATGGTTGCTGACAAGAATCTTCCAGTTAGAGTAGCTTTGACCACCTTTCAGGCTAAGTAGATCAGGGAACCTGATAACCCTGGGTTGATGAAAAACCAGGGGCATCTTGGCTAGGTTGTCTTAAATAAATAAATAATAATTCAAGTGAACTAATAAATATTTTTATTCTTACTCTGTTTTGCAGGGTTGTTGAAGACAAAAGATGGATGTCACCCTTGATTTACTTTGCATGTTATTAGGATGTGCTAACTCTGTTTTGCGACATTCAACTACCTAAAACATCAAGCTAAAGATGATTTTTAACTAAACTATTGACAACAACAAAAAACTATAAGATTGTTAAGGAGCTTGGCAGGATTCTTCGGAGCCGTCAAGCATTCGCTTCCCTTAGAACAGGATTTTGAAATTCCTTCCTTGAAGAAAATGACATTCAAACTTTCTAATTACGAACCACAGCCTTAATCAGAGGTTTTTTAAGCAATCCCCAAATTACTTAAGATGTAATTAACTATACAAGCTTACCCTTATAGGAAGAAGTGAACCCCCAGAATAAATGCAAAAACATGAATCTCTGGTTATGGGTTTGCTTTGGTTAAGTCTTCTTCAAGAGTATGCCTCCGATGTGTCTTAAGATAATACACTTCAGAGCTCTCTATGTTAACGCCACTCACAAAAGCTTCCCCATGTGTTTCTTTGGTTTCTCCCCGTCATCGTATGCATTAGCCATCTGATCTCTTCTCTCTTTAGATCCTATACGATCAGAGAGAGTTTTTTTGGAGAGAAAGGTTTATACGACATTAGACAAGCTGGCAACTCCATGACGACCGGCGTCGACCAACAAGTGACCATGATGACCGACAGTGACGGACGACGGACGACGTGGCGCGACGACGAGGCGACTACCATTTGTATGGAAATTTCTACTCAAAAAGTGTTACTAGGTTTGACAAAAATAATAATATTGTGGTGACATCGTGGATTATTACACAAATACGCTATAATATATGCTCCTATGATGTGAGAAACAATAGATCATGTTGTTATGTACCTTATTTGCTTGAAAATTACTACTTAAAAATATTATAAAATTTTAGAAAAATGATGGTATTGTGATTTTTTACACAAATGAATCATAGCTTATGCTCCTATGATGTAAGAAATAAAATATTATGATGTTATGCACCTTTGTTTGAAAATTACTGTTAAAAAAGTATTTGAAAGTTATAAGAAAATGATAGTATTGTGGTGCTATTGTAATTTTCACACAATTAAATCATAAATTATATTCCTCTAATTTGAGAAATAATAGATTATGATGTTATGCATATTATTTGTTTGAAATTGCTAGTTAAAAAGTGCTCACAAGTTAAAAAAAAAGGTGGCATTATTATGGTATTGTGATTTTTTACACAAGTAAATGATATCTTCAACTCCTGTCATGTGAGAAATAATAGATTCTTATGTTATGAGCATTCTTTTTAAAAAAATTGCTTTTAAAAAGTGTTTCAAAATTCTAAAAAAATAGTCATATTATAGTAGTATTGTGATCATATTCTTGTTTTTCACACAAATGAACCATATCCACGAGTTCTTTGATGTGAGAATAATAGGATATGATGTTATGCAACTTATTTGATTGAAAATTAATTTTAAAAAGTATTATAAAGTTATAGAAAATAAGTGATATTGTGGTGGTATTGTGGTTTTTCACATAAATGAATTAGAGTTTCTTCTCATTTGATGTGGGGAAAAAAGATTATGATGTTATGCTAATTCTTTGTTTAAAAATTGTTATTTAACGGTGTTACAAAGTTTTAGAAAAAAAAAAAATTATATTGTGATAGTATTATGACGGTATTGTGGTAATATTATATTTTTTATACAAATGATTCATATCCTTTGTAATTATGATGTGAGAAACAATATGCTATGAGGTTATGTACTTTCGTTATTTGAAAAGTACGACATAAAAATGTTGCAAAGTTTTAGAAAAATGATAGTATTGTGGTGGTATTATATCATTTTACATAAATGATCACATTCTCAGCTCCTTTAATGTGAGACATAATAGACTATGATGTTATGCATTTTTTTATTTAAAAATTGCTGTTAAGAAATGTTGCAAATTCTTAAAAAAAATGATGTTATTGTAGTTTTTGATACAAATGAATCATAATTTATAATCATCTGGTGTGAGAAACAACAAATTATGATGTTATATATTTCTTTGTTTGAATATTATTACTTGAATGTGTTACCAATTTTAAGAAAAAATGTGACATTGACGTGGTATTGAAGTGATGTTGTGGTGATATTGTTATTTTTTACACAAATGAATCATATTTTCTTCTCCTTTGATGCGAGAAATAATATATCATCCTGTTAGGCACATTTTGCTTGAAAATTGCTATTAAAAACGTTTTTCCTAGTCTTAAGAAAATGTTAGTATTGTGGTGATATTGTGGTAATATTTTAGTGATATTTCAGTGATATTGTGATGGTGTTTTGATAGTATTGCGGTGATATTTTTGTGTTACTGTGAGATATTATGGTTGTACATATGGATATATTGTAATTTCTATCAGACATTGAAGAAATAAACCTCATCAAATTAAACATATTATATTCAATAATAAATCATGTCATGATTACATATGATTGAAATATAAGTTTTGAAGTAGTTCAATAAGAACAAATGAGATAAAATAAATTGAACCCAAACAATAAATATGATTTTATATATTTCAAACATGAGCAATAATGAAATGCACCCATATGTATATCCATTTTCTTCTACCAAAAGGAATTGAACAAAGTAGTACGAAAATTAAACAGTGATCAATAAATACAACCATTTGTACAAGCTTTCTTTCTTTTTCCTATTTAGCTTGAAACTAGATTGCTTCTTTTCTTTCTTATTTTTGCTCTCATTTCCTCTTTCAGAATTGCTGGATAACCCTAAACATTGAGTAATAAACAACTCTATGAATTAAAAAAATAATCGAAAGCTTGTTTGAAACTGATCGACCAAACAAGCTTGTTTGAAAACATAAGGTACTTCGACAACTCAGATAAACTATATGCGAGCCTAGTTGGAAAAACACAAAATGGAAAAGCCTGATGCAAAAGAAGAAATGAAGGTGGGGGAAGGTTTTTGATAAGACAATTTTTTTTTAATTTTAGGGTCGGTTTAACTTATCGCCAAAAGTCACCATCTTTTTATCTCGCGAGGTGAATTCAACATAACAAACATGTGTCAAAATTCTATTAGAGTCAGTATATTAAATTATGTTAGGGTTCTGAACTCAATTTTTTCTCAAGGAGAGAAAAGAGTGTTTGTGATGGGAGCTCATTGGAGGAAGACATTATTGGGATTCGCTGTCATGTCTTATTTCGGAAGACTATACACCTTCACAATACTAGACGTGATGAAAAAATATATAAACCTATTTTGTATTCTCAAATGAAATCGATGCAAACAAACAATTGTGAAAGTAATTTCATTAATAAATTCATGTCAAACAACATACAACTGAATGAAGCACAATAAGCAACCAATAGAGTATTACATTTATTAAAATAATATGACAATAATATAACATCAAAACAGAAACTAACGAAACACAACAATAAAAATGATTGATGTAAAAACTAAAATATCGAAAGTAAATCTAATGTTGAACCAGTTTCTCTTATGATGACTACCATTCTAATGACCTAGTAGAACCTTCTACAAGGAAAAAATTAAAAATTGAGTTTGATAAATCAAATTGAAAAATAATCACTATTTATTAAATTATAAACAAAAAGATATTAGGGTATATCAAATCAAATCAAGTTTTGTTAAACATTATATATTTCATTTCTAATCAAATCAAGTTTTGTTAGTGATGGCTCAACAATCATGTCAATTAATATAATTTTGACA